>BSWB01000005.1:89943493-90543493 GCA_033239125.1 Fagopyrum homotropicum | reverse complement strand
CAAGGATAACTCCGGATCTAGATCAAGCAAAACTCCAACTACTCCTTGATTCTTTGTGCAACGTTGTATCGTTTCGGATGCAAAGGGGCGGAAGCGATGAAGAAACAAGGGTTACTTCGATCTAGAGAGATCGAATAAACCTTTTTGTGTGAATCGAAGGTTGATTCTTAAGAAGAATCCTCGAATATGGATTTCTGGGATCAAAGACGAGATCCAAGGAAGAAATTTGAGAGATAGAAGAGAGGTTTTGATGCACAAGCTAAGTAGGAGGAAATTCTTCTCAAAACTTAGTAATATTGAACATGGAAAATAAGTGAGGCAAGATATCTCTTATATAGAGAGTCTTGCCTACCTATGGACCAACGGGCCAAACAAAAATACATGAAGAAAAGCCCAAAAGGGAAAACCTAAAAGGATAAGTTCAAAAGGGAATATTCTTATACGGAATATCCCTTTTATTACATAAAAAGGGAAAACATGAAAATATTATCCGAAAATAAGCTAGCTTCATGCCATTGAGTCGGAAAGACGAGACATGCCGCTAAAGGAACCGGTAGCCTATGCCATGGTGGTGTAGAGACATGGCATGCCGGTAATGGAACCAAGTGAAGAAGTGATGTGGGCGATGATGGAGCCGGTGGCTCGAGTAATGGCCTTAGCTTGGGATCGCGTGATCGGTCCATCTGAATGAACTCTAAGAGCCTTGTCCTCCTCGTCTATGGTCAACGTAAAAGGGACATCCAAGGGCGCATCAATATTTTATATCCTTTAGTCGTGATATCACAAAGCGATTATCGCCTCCTGATAAATCAGTAGCGGACTTTAAGAGTCTCCAAAACGAGGCAATAGAATCGGGCCTTGAATTGAGTATTGTACTCGGATAGGCTGCTTGGTGATCCTTACAAATTATCCAAAGAACAAGTGAGCAAGGAAGTAAAGTTGTGAAGATAATTTTTACCACATGCACAATCAGATGAGGAAGAAATCCCTGAGGTAGTTCAGTTAGAAGGAATAGAAGGTCGTACAAGGAACTCGGGCATACGAGGCCGAGGGACGGAATTAGAAGAACCATGGAAGAAACTACAAGAGTGCGGAGTAGAGATAACAATATTGGAACAAGACAAGTAGAATTGAGTACAACCAAGATTGCGGAATCAAGGACATTACAATCGAGGCGGATGCCCCATAGACCATTATGGGCATAAGAAACCAGAAGAGACAGAGTGTCAATCCGGGTATGAGAATCTAAGATGCACGGAATGAAGACCTACAATTGAGTGTAAAAGCGGAAAGGTAGACCCCACAAGTGTGGGGAGGTTTTGACCTCCTCAGAGATATAAGAAGTTTGAAAGAAATCGAGACGCTAATATCCAAAGAATGGAAGCCCGCAGCAGGGTCAACGAAGTTTCATGAAGGCGATATTACCACCAACATCAGTGAAGAAATGCGTATGGGAGAACGGCCTTGCTAGACTCGAGAGTCCAAGGTAACCCGAATTATCACGGGACCTAAGCCATCAACACAGACGGTCCCTGTAAAGGGACTACAATTGGGAGGTAATTAGAAGTCATCGGAACTACAAGATGCTTACCATCTATCGTGGAGTGTTAGGAACGACTTTTGACGTCAGGCGAATGGCACAGTGAGACTTGAGAAAGAGAGTTGTCCCAAAGGAAGCAGAAGAGTAAAAGATAAGACGAACTAAAGAAGGATAAAAGGATTAATCGAGTAGGTGATGTGCACCAAAAGTTTAATACCAATAGAGGTATAATGTTGAGATAAGTCAATTATAGACTAACCGATGTCAACCAAGGACGTGCAAGTATTGTTTGGTATGGACGAGTTATGTGAGGTTAAGAAGAGATGTTTGTGACTGTGGATCTATGGAGTAGCTTTACCGACGCATTAGAAGATTTCCTCAAGTAGACAACGACAACCTTATTGGATGAATTAAAGGAATAAAGAGAAACGTTTTAAGGGCTACTTCTTGGCTAGTTCAGATTAAACTCTGGTCAAGTCAAGAAGTTTGGATCCGTGGTAGAAGAATTAAGAAAGTAAGCGAAAGGAGTTGTTTTTCAATCGTTGTTTTATTTTCTTAAGGCAATTAAGGAAGGTACTTGGTACTTCATCCGGTTAGGACTTATGGTATAATTGGAAGAAAGAGTTTGAAGTTAATCACTTGGGACTGACAAAAAATTTCCTTATGATTAATGAGTGAGAACAGAAATATCAGAGTAGCGCAGCGGAAGCATGGTGGGACCTAACCCACAGAGCTGGAAGCAATGGTACAGAAAAAGTGTCGAGGTCAAGATGATGGTAGTTGGGGAAATGTGTTTTGATGAGAACAAACATGAGATGGGCTATGCGGAGCGACTATAATTGGGTGGAAGAATTTTATCACCATCAAGATAGACGGGAAAGTATGTGCATGTAAGAGGTTATAGAAGGAGATTAGTACCCTAATATGGATTCAAGTGAATAAGGACGGCTTGTCAGATGTGGTCAGATAACTAGTTCGGAATCCAATACGTAACGGACTATGCTAGAGTGAGTTTTCTTGATGTAATAAAAGTATTGTGCATGGCCTGCACTAGAAAGCTCAAAGTGAGTAACTACCATCCTGAGTCGAAGATACAATGAAAGAGAAGCGACAGGAGCATACTTGCAACCTAGTAACTGTGCTTAAGAAAGCATAATCTCGGAGTAGATTTTATGTGTAATATTATATCGGAACAGAGCCTAGTTGCATTTTGAGTCAGAGGGATATTATCGGTCTGATAACCATGGTGGAGAAAAGAGTGCACTGCTGATGGTATGTTAACAATTATTGCATAGTCATGATCAAATAACGGTGATAGGAGATCACTTTGTGTCTAATACCGTCATTCCGGACGTATTCTAGGTCACTTAAGATCTTGGAAAATGCGTGATAAACCTAAGTTTGAGCAAACGATATATGAGAGATCTGTAAATAATATAATAATGCCAAGTGAACAAAGAGGATGACCACTAGATTTGATTTTTAGTTGTCTCGAGTGTTAGACCTGAAAAGGGTAAAGGTGACGATTCCTTACTTGAGGAGTAAGATGACTGAGTAATATTAAAAGACAAGACCAAGTGGGTCGTGATACAAAGAGCATTGAGCACTTGGTAAATGTTGGTGGATGTCCAAGACCTTTGACCTGATTGTGTAGTCAGAACCTTTTCAGAAGGCTGGAAGCAAGTGGTCATAACAAAGGGAAGAAAGTTGAATAGACCATTTTTCCGTAGGGTCATCAAAGGATCTAGAAGTGAGTTGTGTAAGGGAACCATTGGAAGTTTTAAAGCGGTTTAAAAATGACTGATGGACTAGTATTACTCACCCTATTGGAGAGTGCAACTTCAGTTTTCCACGGAGACTAAGTTTGGGAACTGAGTTTGAGATTTTCAGTTGGAGAAAATACCTACCAGACACGAGTTAGGTGATCAGATTATAGGAGCACACAGTTGAGCCGGATAATACCGGTGAGATATCCGGTAATCACTCTAGAACGTGGTAGCAGACGCTTATGATCTAAGTACCTAAAAAGATTTAAGATTTAGTGG
The DNA here is from genome assembly GCA_033239125.1 of Fagopyrum homotropicum. Taxonomy (NCBI): domain Eukaryota; kingdom Viridiplantae; phylum Streptophyta; class Magnoliopsida; order Caryophyllales; family Polygonaceae; genus Fagopyrum; species Fagopyrum homotropicum. The sequence goes on along the minus strand of BSWB01000005.1, from coordinate 90,539,908 downwards.
TTTTATGAAAAGCTGATAAGGCTACCTAAGATATGGGGGATAGTAAGAGATGTAACCTTTAAAAGACCTATGTAGCGATAGTTGTAACCTCGAGAGTGACGAGTTAGGGCTTGACCTTGTATGTGTGATATTGTTTGGCTGGTTGTTTATTTCATGTTTGAGTGTTTAGTTAGTGATGTGTTCTTTTGGTAACCTTGATGTATAAGATACTTAGATGTTGGAACGACGAGACTTTTGTGTAATGATCAAACACACCCATTTGGTGCCTTAAAGGCTGATCCGAATTGTCTTATCCTAAGTTTCGGGACGAAACTTATTTTGAGGGGGATATGATGTAACGACCGGATTTTTCGTTACGCTTTAATAGGGTTAGAGGGGTTTAGAAAACGAAATTAAAAATGAGTGAAACTAGGATAAACAAGTTTATGTATGGAAGTCGTCTGATTAAATATCTTGTTCTAAGTTTCGGGACAAAACTTATTTTATGGGGGTACTGATGTAATATTCGGAATTTTCGTTCCATTTAATTCCGAAGGAAATCGGACTTCGAGCCGTTGACGGTTTTCCATTCTATCTAGTATTTCTTTCTTCACGAATTTTATCATTTTATGTAGAATTTAATTCACATAAAATGATAAAATTATATCAAGCTCTAATTCTTATAATTATTTATCATTTTATGTAGAATTTAATTCACATAAAATGATAGAATTATATCAAACCCTATTTCTTATAATTATTTATCATTTTATGTAGAATTTAATTCACATAAAATGATAGAATTACATCAAACCCTAATTCTTATAATTAATTCTTAACGACGACTTGAGACGAGATTATGACGAGATCATGACAAGGCTGAGACAAGATCATGACAAGGCTGAGACGAGATCATGACAAGGCTGAGACGAGACCATGACACGTTTTGACAAGGCTGTGACAAGGTCAGGACAACCTCATTCACCCTTTCAGCCCGCTTTGTGCTACTTAGTTTCAGCCCAGTTTTCTAGCCCTGCTCCAGCCCAGCTTGTCCTCGCAGCTGCACAGGCCCAGCGGCACTTCGAGCCCAGCCTCCACTTCCTCCCTTGTGCACGCCCAGCCTTGTTGCGTTTCACTCCAGCCCACCTTGAAGAGCAACCGTTCAGACGCTACAAGATTGGTAACTCCCGAACGCCTCTTCTTACCCCCTTTTGTTTCCGCCTTTCGCACGACACCTCCCCTTCTGCATACGTTCAACACTGTCCTCAATCACAAAAACTCACCAGGAAAGGAGCCAACAAGTGGAGGAACCCCTTCAGCACAGCTACAACCCTGGGCATTAGCCTACTCGACAAAAACAAGGACGCTGCAGCGACCCTCTGTGCACGTGTTCAACCAGGTAAATGCCCTCCCTTGCCCCCTTCTATTTCCTTGCCTATTACTTACCTCTCACACTGGATCTGCTCCTGCACACAACCAGCAACCGCCGAGGACGCAGCAGTGTGCAACAACGTAGCCACAACAGCCTCAGTCGGTTCCCCTTTCTGTAGTGACATTAAGGAACGTTTCAACCGACTGTCACCAGTGGTGAGCTTTCCCTACATTCTTGACAGCAGTAGCAACCCTCTGCAACCCTCCTTTGGTAAGAGAGCAAACCCTTCTTCCTTCTCTCTTCCCCAGTTCAACCTTGGCTTCTAGATGTATGTAGACATGTGTTGCATAGGTTTAAAATTGTGTTAGTGTTGTTGTGAAGAGAGATCAAACTAGGGAAGTAGAAGGGTAGTAAGAAAGCTTTGTTGAGGCCTCCTAGAACGTCCAAACTAGGATCATTGGATGACAATGAAAGTAGGTCAGATTACCCCTAGAAATGGAAGAGAAAAACTCGTTTTAAGCCTTAGTTTTGTAAGTGAGAAATGGTCACTGTTGTGGACCAATGTTATAGAGATTGGTTGAAGATCCACCGTTGAATTTTTAATAGATCGTAGGTAGATATATGTACTTTACGGTGATAAAATTTGAGAAGAAATGAACGGTCGGATTGAAAGTTATAGGGTCTCAAAGTAGAGTAGTTGAACTGTTTTTTCCAGCATTGAATTTTGACCAAGTATAGGACATTTTTAGTGTTGTAGCCAACTTCAAAGATCTTTGTAGAAGTAATGGTTGAACAGTTTTAAGAAATTCTTGCTCCTATGAGTAGATTAGATATCATAGATAATTTAGAAATTTATTTCAGAATTTTTATAAGTTTATTTAATTTCATATTTGAAGCTGTAGTTGGACCTTAATGACTTTTCGGGAAATAGAAAAAAATGAGTAGTTCTCTAGTTGTTACCAAAAATCATCCTACGGAGTAGAATAGGGTTAGTTAGTCTCAAATAAGAATTTAAGTAAGTATTCTGGGTTTTTGGAAGTTCTAGGACCAAGGGTAAAATAGTCATTTTACCATAAATTGGTACTGTATTAAATTCTGTTCTAATAGGATCTACTACCTTAGAAGTCTTAGACTTCTAATTACCTAGAAAGTGTGCTGACACACTTGCCTCCTTTGACAGGCAACCGAGTTATACAGTTACAAATTGAGTTGTGAATAAGAGAGTCGAGATTTGATTCAGGTAAGTCCACGGACTTACTTAGCTGACTTCTTGTATGAGTGTAATGTGTATGAGTGGTGTTTGTTAGTTATGATAAACAACGAAACCGGATTAGGCCGACTTTATTATTTACGTAATTGGCCCAAGTGTATGATAACGGGTCGTGACATCATCTGCCTAGCTCTTGCGAGAGTCTAGGAGGTTCCTTGCGACCAGCCCAGTCCGGTAGACGGTCAGATGCATTAGTACCATTCCGCGTTGGTAAACGGGGACAGCGGCGAGGTTTGGGAATCCCTCGTGTCACAAAATAAGTATCATTAGTAATGACCTATCACCTAATTAAAGATAATAAAAGGATTGAGTGTTGCATGTTGATTGTGTATGATGTGTGATTGTGCTTTTACCTTTATACTTATTCATAGAATATTAGCTAACGGTTTTATACTGCTTGTAGATGCCTTGTAGGTTAAGACAGTTGTAGAGAGATCCGGATGGAATGGTTAGCCGGGTCCACGTACTCATTTAGTTGGGGACGAGGTTGTCTTATATACTTCATATGCGTCGTTTTAGTACCTTTGATTTGTAAGGCTGATACATATTTTTCATGTATATATTGTTTCAAGTTTTCAAATGTTTTTAATACTTTTGTGCCTTGTTGTAAGATCCTAGTAAAATTGTTGTCAAACTAAGGTCGGGACCCATTGTGAGGTCCTAACCAGTAGCTCCCCGAGTTCTTAGAATTTGGGGTGTTACACTAACTTTGCTTTTCAGGTTTACGGAGTCAAGGCATTGAAATCACTTTCAAAGCCCTTGAAATCAGTTGTGTCACAAAAAGCGCAGATTGACATCAAGGCCTTAATATCATTTTCAAAGCCTTGAGATAGATTTTTGCGAAAAGTTCTCATACTCTATTCAACGCCCTTTCTAGAGATTTATATCCTTTATATTCACCTATTCAGTTCTTCATCCCTTTTCAGTTGTGGCGTATTTCAATTGAGCTTCATCTAGCATCTTGTTAGCATAATAGATGGCATGAGTGCGTCTATCCTTATTTCGACCAAGTACAGCTTCTACGGCCACATCACTAGCATCACACATAACCTCAAATGGGAGGTTCCAATTTGGAGGTTGAATAATAGGTGCGGTTATTAATGCTTCCTTTAATTTATAAAAACGCATCAAGGCATATCTTTCATTTGTAGGTTAGTCAATGGTCTAGAATGTCCCTTTATTATCCTTTGAAGACTCATTAAAAGGGCGAGATTATACCAAAGCTTTGGGACCTGTTGGTTGGGGTTTTGACTTTTATTCTCATCTTTTTGGAAATCTCGGGCGAGATTGTTACTGTTTGGCCGAGATTTCTGTGATTTCCACAAAATTGCTCCTTGGATCCTTCCTTTGAACTTCTTTTCAATTTTTATGGCCAAGTGTAGCAAACCTATCATGTTATCATAAGAATATAATTTCAATATCATTTGTTAAAAATGGATGCAAAATACGTAAATAGCGAGTCATTGTTGTCTCCTTATCCTCTATGACATTGACTTTCACCATTTCCATTTGCATCGATGTATATACTTTATCTGTAGTCATGGAACCTTGCAAAATATGTAAATAGAGAGCCATTGTTGTCTCCTCATCCTCTATTAACGCCTTTATTTGGTCCCAAGTGTTGATGTCCGGATCTAGCGTGCTTCTCCTTTCAATGACAAGATGATCCCACCATACTAAGGCATGTCCTTGGAACTCCAACTCAACAAGTTGGATTTTCCTTTGCTCACTAAAATTATCACAAGACCAATTTTTTTCAATTTTAGTCCCCCACTCCATGTAAACGTCCGGATCACACTTTCCTTCAAAACTCATAATCTTGACCTTCACTTTGTCAATTCTGTAACACCCCAAGTTTTGGGAACTCGAAGCGCTACGAGCAAGGACCGCACAATGGGTCCCGACCCTCAGAGTAGCAACAGTACAACGGATCTTACAACAAGGCAGACGAATGAAAACAAAACTCAATATAAACCAAAGGTTTAAACAAAGGAAACCGTAAAAGACTCGCATATATCCGAGTTTAAAATAGAAGGGAAAGCAACAACATAAACATAAACCCGATCTCGTCCTATAATGAACGAGAACCCTGGCTGACCACACCATCGGGATCACTCAGCAGCATCCTGAACCTGCGGAACATCTACAACGACGGTATAAATCATTAGCTAACATTCTAGGTATCAAAAAGAACGTAAAGGCACAAACACACATAAGATAAATTAAACATATAGCATGCTCGCACACAACCGTTTATTATCTTTTTTAAAGTTATCCATTACTAATTCAACTTCTTTTGTCACATGAGAATCTCCCGAAACTCGCCTCCGCTTCAATCTACCAATAGGAATAGATCAATATTATTCGTTACCTACTGGTCTGAGTTGCAAGAGCACGTTCTAGTCTCCTGTAGAACTAGACAAGTGGTCACCGCCCGGTTATCATACACTTGCGCCAGTTAAGGTTATAAAGGGTGAATCCTATTCCGGTTATCCGTTATAAACATGATATACAACACAAACAAGCCAAAACACTCAAACCGATATACGGAATGAAGCTAAGTAAGTCCAAGGGACTTACCTCACTCGAAGGAACACTCCACACACTGCACACACTCAGATAACGGCTCAGTTTCCCTCAGAATAGGAGCAAGGAAAGCCTGTTCACACAAGCATCACGAATCGGGAACGAAACGGTTGCTAGAAGTCTATAACTTCTAGTCTCATTGATCTCTAAGAGATCTCCACAAGCTAAGGGCTCACCTTAGTCTTATAGAACACTCAAACGTCAAGGAATAACCAGAAAGAACAAGGAAGGAACGAGGAAAGGGAAGAAGGAAGCAACTCACAAGAACGGGAGTTATTGCAGAGGAAACCGTAGGGGCGGCTGGACAAACGCAGGGGCGGCACAGCAGAGGTGCTGGGGCAGTTTTCAGTGCAGAAGGGTTGTAGACTCCTTCGACAGCAAGGAACGCAACAAATGCCAAAGCTTTCTCTTCTCAACACACAACCATGTCATAACTCAACCAAGGGAGTCTGTGAATATCAAAAGATCATCAATGGAACTCTCCACAAGAATCAAGGATTAAACTTGATTATTGGAGAAGAAGAAAAGAGGAAACGAAGAGGGAAATGAAACAGAAGAGAAGCAAGGTGCAGTAGCACATGAACGTGATGAAGAACAAGGGAGGAAGAACTTACACGTTCAACAAGAACACAAGGGGCAAAGCTGCAACACTCTAGGGTTGAAGAAGACGTAAGCAAGAAACGAGGAAAAGCAGAAAAGACGGGAATAAATAGGAGAGGCGGAAAAAGATAGATGGAAAGGACATCTAGGGTTAGAAAAAAGATAAGGAAACCGGCCCATAAGATAGGAGATCGGATATTCTATCTATGTAATGAAGATAAAACGAAAGAAAACAAATCGGGCGCGATCTGCAGCGCATCCACAGGGGCGGATTGCCTCAGCCGTAGGGGCGGCCCCTTGTCACCGCGGGGGGCAGTGACAGACTCCAAGGCCGTTGGGGCGGTCTCCTTCACCGCGGGGCGGTGAAGGTAAAAAACTAGGATCTTACATCAAATCCCCCTAAAAAGAAGTTTCGTCCCAAAACTTGCAATAGCCCGAACGAACACATAACAACACACAGAATTGAACAAAACTCATATATTCCTACTCGGGGCACGTAACTCAATGCGTCACACAAAGCGTACACAACGCAACAAAGGAAAAACTGAAACAAAACAACTACGCTAAAGTTGCATCCATCCTAGCGTAAAACTCTGGATAATTCCTCTGGATACTATTCTTTGTCTCCCAAGTTGCCTCATCAGCTCCTCACATTGACCACGACAACCACCGGGTGCTCTACGAACGTGTAGTCTAGCTCGATCACTAGATCCTCATGGCTGACAATGTGTTTCGGGTATGGTATGTACTCCCGTAGCTGAGACACATGGAAGACTGGGTGAACACCCTCGAGTCTCGCTGGCAAAGCAAGTCTGTATGTTGCCTCTCCAACTTGCTCAAGAATCTCGAATGGTCCGACGTATCTGGGACTCATCTTCCCCTTAACACCAAAACGTCTGGCACCTCGTGTCGGGGATACTCTCAACCAAACTTGAGCTCCAACTCGGAACTCCAGAGGTGTACGCCTCTTATCTGCATAAGACTTCTGCCGACTCTACATTGCTAACATCCACTCGCGGATCACTACTACTCGAGCCATGTCACCCTGTATCTGTTTAGGTGCTACATTGGTAGCACTACTCGGCTCGTCCCAATACAACGGTGTACGACATCTTTGTCCGTATAAAGCCTCATAAGGAGCCATCCTAATCGATGGGTGTCAACTGTTTTTATACAAAAACTCCACTAAGGGAAGGTGATCTGGCCACATTTGTCCCCAGTCTAACACGCAGGTTCGCAAGTTGTCCTCCAGAGTTTGGATGGTCCGCTCGGACTGACCATCGGTCTGAGGATGATAAACAGTCGTAAACTGCAGACTCGTACCTAGGGCGGCATGAACCTGCTGCCAAAACCTGGATGTGAACCGTCCATCTCTATTAGAGACTATAGTCCTAGGTACTCCATGAAGTCTCATTATCTGTCTAGTGAACTCCTCTGCCAATTGACTCACCGGCCATGTTTCCTTGATCGGAATGAAATGTGTGGTCTTCCGTAGTCGATCTACTATGACCCAGATAGCATCGAAGCCTTGACTCAGTCTCAAACCAGTAACAAAATCCATAGAGATGTCCTCCCACTTCCATTGAGGGACGGGAAGTGGGTGTAGCTCGTCTCCTGGTCTATGATGCTCAATATTGACCTACTGACAAGTCACACTCTAAGCTACATATCTCGTGACGTCTGGCTTCAGACCTCCCCACCAGAAAGAACGTCTGATATCAAGGTACATCTTACTCGCGCCACGGTGTACAGAGTAAGGTGACGAGTGAGTCTCTTGAAGGATCCTCTGTCTCAACTCTCAATCTGAAGGCACACAAACACGCTCTTGGTGTCTCTCCTCAAGACATTCGGTCTCGGATCTGCGTCAAAGCTGGGCAACTCTCCTGCTATTGTCGGATCTCAGCCAACAGATCAGGTACATCTCCAACGTGGAAAACTGGTTGTCAGAATCCGGGAAGTGGATATCCATCTCTAGTCATGCAAGATCTCGTTGTAATTGTGGCTGAGTGAATATGTACTTCAGACTCTTATGGTTTGTGAATATCTGACACGTAGCTTCGTACAAATAATGTCTTTAAATCTTCAAGGCATAAACCACAGCAGCCAACTCAAGGTCATGGGTAGGGTAATTCTCCTCGTACGTCTTCAGCTGTCTAGACGCGTAAGCAATCACCTTAATCCTCTGCATCAGAACACATCCCAAGCCCAACTTAGATGCGTCGCTGTAAACCACAAAGTCCTCATTGCCCTCTAGCTGAGCAAGGATAGGAGTAGAGTTCAACCTCTTCTTCAGCTCCTCGAAGCTCTCCAGGCACGGCTCGGACCATACGAACCTCGTAGACTTCCTCACCAAGGAAGTGAGCGGTCGGGAAATAACTGAAAAGCCCTCAATAAAACGCCGGTAGTAGCCCACCAATCCTAAGAAGTTGCGTACCTCCTTGTCGTTCATAGGTGGCGGCCAAGATGCTACTGACTCAATCTTCGCCGGATCTACCTTGATCCCTTTAGTTGAAATGATGTGACCAAGGAGCCATCGTAATCGATGCGTGCCAACTGTTGTTATACAAAAACTCCACTAAGGGAAGTTGATTTGGCCACACCTGTCCCCAGTCTAACACATAGGCTCGCAACATGTCCTCCAGAGTCTGGATGGTCCGCTCGGATTGATCATCGGTCTGAGGATGATAAGTAGTCGTAAACTGCAGACTTGTACCTAGGGCGGTGTTGACATGAATTATATACCATTATAATCATGCATATTATAGAGGTTTACCTCGATTTACCTTGCATTTAGAGAGAATTTGTGTACCTTTTAGGCTTTATTCATTTATATTCCTGAAATAGAGGTCTACACGAGTTTTAGTTGAATTGTAGGTAAATTCGGTGGATTTGGAAGCAAAAGTGGATCAAGGAGCATCTAAGGCTATTAGGGAAGCTTAAGGAGTCTTAGAGGAATCACAAAGAGCAAATGAGTTGCGTAAAAGAATCACAAAAGGGAGGAAGGAAACAAGCCAAAAGACGAGCATTCTCTGTTGAAGAAAATCGTTCCAATTTGCATATAAATCGGACAATTTTTCCTTCATAAAATCGAGCGGTTTTCCTTGTAAATCGGCTAGCACGATTTTCCTACCTTTTAGCCCAAGGATAAAGACGACTCAAAGCCCATCCCTTTTGGACTTGAGAAGTGTTTTGCCAAGCGGCCCATTAGCAAGGAACTATACATTGGAACCCTAGGAACGAAAATCAGGGTTCCGCAGCGGAAGATCTTTACACGTTTGAGAGAGATTGAAGATTCTTGGAAGGAGATTGAAAGGGAAATAGCCGGGAAGTCAATCTTTATCATCATTGTGAGATTCTTTATTTCCTTTGAGATTCTTGTGGTTTGTGAACACATTACTGAGTATATACAGAGATACTTTGATTGGATTTGAATTTGGTTTACAGATTTGGAGATTATTAAGTTTTTATTCAAAGTTAGGGTTTATTTGATTTATTCATTCAATCTCAATTTTGATTTGATTTTGAAAATGCTTGGCTAAAACCTTTGTGATTCTGGGGAGAATAGTTGATGATTGAGACTTAGATGATGATAGACTGAACTCATTCAAACATATGGACCTTGAGAGTTTAGATTTTAACTTTGCGACAACAGAAAAATCGTGTTGTTCTTCAGGAAAATCGTCCGATTTTCTCAAGATCCAGTCGATTTATTCCTCCGATGATCTTTAATTGATTTATTCTTTAATCAAAGTTAATCCTTGCCTAAATCCAAACCTTGCTTTACCTTTCTAACCTCTAATTAAGTGTTTTAAGAGATTTCATCATTGATTCTACATTTAATGGATTAAGATTACAAGATTTGGGTAATAGAGAGACTCAACATCCTTTATTAAGGTTTTAAGTGTGCTTCTATCTTTACCTTGGAGAGTCATGTTCGCCACTTAGCGTGCGTGCAAATAAGCTTTAATTATAAAACTAGAAATCAAGCAAGCAAACCCGCAATGTACGGATCGATATAGTTAAGAAAGAATTCCAGAGTATCGAACACAGGGATTTGGGGGGTTAAATCCAATTATAGATTATCAAGCAAGTAAATGTATGAAGCTTTTTAAATTATTGGGAAAACAACAATCCTAAAGATCCAAGAATCTAGGTGTGGCAATCGATTCAAGATATACTAAAGATATAAGGACAGAGTTGAGGTATGCAAAGGTATACGAATGTAAGGCAATGTACGGTGAAATTCCAAGACCTTATATGATTCACCTAAAGGCACTCCCTATAAAGGTTGTTGAGGCTTCAGTATAGAAAGATTCTAAAGGTAAATATTCACATCAAATACCCAAACTTGTAATCCAAGGATCAAAACTAACTAAACCGATTAAGGTTGTGACACTCGAAATCGAGGTAGAGGTTGTTGAGGCTTCACTACCACCTAGAAAAGGCAAGCCAAGACTAAGTTAAAGCAAATCTTTAACTTTGGATTAAAGTAAAAGCAATTTCGTAAACTGACACAAAATTACGGGTAGTTCTTGAGTTCCACGGCCGTGGAAGCTCAAGAACATACCGTGGATTAGGTTCGTCGGCGATTCTCTCTAACTCTCAGGGTCCAATCTATTTACGATCGATCTATCATCATCTAAGCCACAACTATCAACCCTTCACCTTAGAATTGCTAAAGGGTTTTAGCCAACAACAGTCATATTGATATCAATTTCAAGATTTAAATGAATGAAAGATTAAAACTTCCGAAAACCTTTAATAACCTTCAAACAAATCTCAAATCCACCAATCAAGAACAATGATGCAAGTAGATTCAGAATAACACGAACAATCACAATCTTAGATAAGAACGAAGAACGGGATGTCAATCCGTCTTCTAATCAACCTAAGGATAAAGTATGAAATCTCCTTACGAACAATCTTCCAAATCTTCAACTCTTTGCAAGTCTCTGTTTTCGAAGTAGCAATCTCGACACGTCCAACTTGAAACCCTCAGCACGTGCAATAAGCGTAGGCAATGTCTAAGCGAAGGTGACGGAATCTCTCTTCCTCCGTCCTTTTATAGGGTAAGATAAAATATTGGCCCGGCCCATTGCGTAAAAGATCATGGCTTCAAAGTATTGCATAAAAGATTGCCAAGATCACGGTCGTGGAAGGGTTCCACGCCCGTAATTTAGAGCGTGGAATAGGGTCACGGTTTTTCACAACCCTCCACGGCCGTGTAACTTGCTGGAATGCACCACGCTTCTCTTGCCAAGGTTCCACGGCCGTGGACTAGAACGTGGAATCTAGTACGGCCGTATTTTAGAGCGTGGTTTAGAGGTAGATCGTAATTTTCCTTAGCCTCGTGCTATTCTTCAAGTTAGCACCATCCTTAGCTCTTAGAGATGTCCTCAATCCTTGGACATGCTCAATCAAACTCCATTCTCTCTAAATCCGTTCGGAATTAGCTCTTAATTGCCTACAATCAACAATAATCTTATGTAGACCTCTATATCGACAAAATAGATAAACTAACTCACAAATGCTTCAATGCTTTATCAATGACTACCAATATGGATGAAATACACTTAGAAAACGTGCCTAAAATATCACAATATTTCATGCTAACAAATAACCCCATACTTGCCACTTGCTTGTCCCTAAGCAAGGTCTTTCAAAGCTTTAAAACTCAAGTTAGGATGAAATATGTGTACCTTCTCAAAGCAAAACTTCTTTTGGATGAATGTGCCTTCTAATCAATAGATCATTCTCAAATCTTGCTTCATTCATTTATAAGAATTTCATATACATAATCAAAGAGTAAAGAGTAAAGAAAGCTCATGAATCAATCAAACTTCCATGTAAACATCATAACCTTCAAACATTATCAAAATCAATCATAAGAAACTTCAATTTAGATCACCAAGCCATATAACATTCTTTTGATCTTAAGGACTTTCAAACAAGGTCTAGAATGTGGAAAGGGAAGGAAAACTTTAAGGAATGTGGTGCATGAATCCGGGAAAGTGGATAACTACTCTTTTCTTCTTCTCTTGCGGTTTCCGCAGCACTTTCAACTTAGAGCTTCGCTCTTTCTTTTCATTTTTCGACTTTACTTTTGGAGTTATGGATAGAGGTGCACAAAAACCGAAGCCTAGGAGATTGGCGTTTCTCAATTTTTATGAGATGCCTCAAACCCTTAGCGCACATACCATAATCCGCTAGGAATATCGCTCAATCCGACTTTGGCAAGACACAAACACCCGGCTATGTGAATGGTGCCGAGTTACTCATCATCATGATTGACTTCCCCAAACCTATAATTTCTTTCTATTCCTTTGAATGCAAAGTATTGCTTTCATGGCCCTCCCAAATCAAACATGCCTTTTTCATTCAACTCCTCCAAATTCCCGGATAGGTAAAGGAGGTTATTAGTTCATTGAGGGGCTAAATGATCAAAGAAAGAAGAAAGAAAATCGAATTGCCTTAATCATCTCAAAAAGAAGCATAAGAACTTATTATGTGATTTCAACCTTAATTCCTCAACATGATTTAAGTAACATTCATCACATTATGAAATTTGCAAAAGAGGGATAATCAACTCATTCGATTTCTTTTTAATTCACTATTCGTTTAAGCATGCGATTGTTATCAAAACTCAATTCACAAGTGGTGATTATCATAGAAATCATCTCTATCCTTAGAAGCACAAAATTTTCAAAATTTTTCAATTTTTATGGGTTTTTCAAACTCTTTTTCATGCAATGCAATAATGAAACGTGTAGCAATAAAATGAAACATGCAAGATAGTCTCAATAGAAGCATACAAAGTGAGTAAGAGTTATTACAAACTATTAGTCACACCCCACCCCATATTTGGAACAAACATTGTCCCTAATGTTCAAAGAAAAGAAAAAGAAGAAAAGAAAGAAAGAAAAAGAACTCACAAAATGGTGGTGGAGCGGCTAAAGCTGTCGATCATGCAAGTCATCACTGCGCTGGAGGCGGAAACGGAGAGAAACTGGGGTCATAGTACCGCCCGAACTGTTGGCAGTAGACGTCCCTCATCATGTGGTCCAGATCATCCACTCGTGCATCCCTAGCATCTGCACGGATCTCCAAAGCTCCCACCTGGCTAGAAAGGTCGGTATCCCACTCTGGCAACTGCTCGTACCAGCCAGGCGGCTGGTTGTACCACGCCGGTGCATCTGAAGGTGGTGGTGCAGGTGGTGGTGGTGCCTGTGTAGACCATGGTGGTGGAGCTCCGTACCACGAAGGAGGAGTCTCCATCCAAGTGGGCCTCTCGCTGACACTGGCACGGCGAGAGGATGATCCTGAAGCTCTAGCGGGGCGGGGAGAACGTCGAGGCATGTCGGGAACTGCGTCCGGCTGATCCGGGAATGTACCAAAGTCCTGATCAGCTCCTCCTCCTCCCTCATAATCATCTCTCATCTCCTCCTCCTCTACAACTGGTGGTGGTGGAACGTAGGGAGGGGCTACCAATCTGTTCGCATGCATGGCAGCGAACGTCGCCTTCCAGTTATGGCGTCCAGCCATAATAGAATACTCAGGGAGCCACTCAATGCCTATCCTGGTCCTACTCTCCCACGGCATAGCAGCAGATGATGGACCTCTGTGGGTGGGGAAGATAAGGCCTCTAGTCATAAGGGCCTGAAGTCCTAGGGTACAGCAGCAATACGTGTGCAGGCGGAGAAATCTACCCCTAATGCCCTAGCAAGGTAGGTGACTATCCCACCGTATCCAATGTTGCCAACCCTCTTATTCTTTAGCTTGCTCATGGTAGCAGCTAAGAGGGTGGCGTAGTCAGCAAGTCTACCGTATAGCATACAGTAGAGAAGAAAGAGCTCATCTATCTTGATCTTCTGAGGTAACTCCGTCCTAGGGAAGAGACACTCAGAAAGTACCATGTGAGCAATCTTCAAGGCTAAGTGATACATCAACTTAGCCTTGGTATCAGCTGGCTGCCAGCGGTCCTCGCTGGCGTAGATCATCGCGATCTCTTCCCAGAAATCCTTGGCATACACGCCACTGGGGAAACGAACATTGAAGGTCTCGCGGAACCCAAAGAAGGCTTCAAAATCCCGGATGGAGAAATCATAGTTTCTTTCCATCAGCCGGAAAGAAACTGTCCTGTCAACATGGCTGTGATCAAAAGAAACCACAACCTCTCTCGTAATCTCCTCATATGCATCTTCCCGAATAGCAGAGAAGATGACTAATCCGGCTCTACCCAAGAGCCAAGTGATGTCCCCTATGACATGTAGAGGCTCTAACTCCTCAAGTAATAGGTATCTAGGTCCTATGACCGTCCTCTTATGGATCCTCTCTAAGGCATCGAGATGATCCTCATGAATGGTAGGGATCTTAGGGCAAGGTGGTGATGGTGATGATGGTGATGATGGAGGTGAAGGGGATGAAGGTGGTGGTGCTCTAGAGGAGGAAGAGGGGTTGCCCTTCCTTTTCTTACTCTTATCCTTATCTTTATTCTTGTCCTTATTCCTTCCGGACACTCTTTGTTAGCATGAAATATTGTGATATTTTAGGCACGTTTTCTAAGTGTATTTGATTCATATTGATAGTCATTGATTGAGCATTGATACATTTGTGAGCTAGTTTATCTATAATGTCGATATAGAGATCTACACAAGCTTTATGTTGATTATAGGTGATTGACAGCTATTTCCGAACGGAATCGAGCAAGGATGGAGTTGTTGAGCAATGTCCATGGATTGAGGAAATTTTTAGGAGCTAAGGGAGTGCCAACTTGAGGAATGCACGAGGCTAGGGAAGAATCACGTTCTTGCCCTAAACCACGCTCTAAAATACGGCCGTACCACTTTCCACGTTCAAGTCCACGGCCGTGGAACCATGGCTAGGGAAGCGTGGTTCATTCCAGCAACTTCTACGGCCGTGGAGAAGATGGTTCAAACCGTGTTGATTTCCACGCTCTAAATTACGGCCGTGGAACCCTTCCACGACCGTGATCTTGGCGATATTTTTCGCCACACTTTAAGCCACGATCTCCTACGCAATTGGGCCGGGCCGATATTTTATCTTACACTATAAAAGGACGGACGAAGGGAGATTTCGTCACCTTCGCTTACACCTTGCTTTAGACCTACTTTTACAAATACGCTTGCGTGGGGAATTGCCCTAATTTCGCATTTGGCGGAGATTTTGTTGAGAGATTTTGGCGCATTGCTATTGGCGATTTCCGGATTGACGGAAGATCGAAGATTCGGAAGATTGTTCGCAAGGAGATTTCGCTTCTTGCTTAGGTTTGATTTAGAAGACGGATTGACATCCCGTTCTTCCTTCTTATCTAAGATTGTGTTTGTTTGTTCTATTCCGAATCTAGTGACGATATTTGTTCTTGATTGTGACTTTGAGATTGGTTTGAAGTTTATTGAAAGTTTTCGGAAGTTTTCATCTTTCAATCTTTTAATTCTTGAATTTGATATCAATATGACTATTGTTGGCTAAAAACCCTTAACTATTCTAAGGTGAAGGGTTGATAGTTGTGGCTTAGATGATGATAGATCGTTCGTAAACAGATTGGATCCTGAGAGTTAGAGAGAATTGCCGACGAACCCTAATCCACGGTCTGTTCTTGAGCTTCCACGGCCATGGAACTCAAGAACTAGCCGTAATTTTGTGTTAAGTTACGAACTTGATTTTACTTTAATCCAAAGTTAAAGATTTGCTTTAACTTATTTTAGGCTTGCCTTTTCTAGGTGGTAGTGAAGCCTCAACAACCTCTACCTCGATTGTGAGTGTCACAACCGTAATCGGTTTAGTTAGTCTTGATCCTTGGATTACAAGTTTGGGTATTTGACATTAATCCTTGCCTTTAGAACCTTTCTATATTGAAGCCTCAACAACCTGTATAGAGAGTTTCTTGTAGGTGAGTCATATAAGGTTTTTGGAACTTCACCGTACGATTACCTTACATTAGCATACCTTTGCATGTCTTAACTCTGTCCTTATATCATTAGTATATCTTGAATCGATTGCCACAGTTGGATACTTGGATCTTTAGGATTGTTGTTTTCCGAATAATTCGAAAAGCTTCTTACATTTACTTGCTTGATAACCTACAACTGAATTTGTTCCCCCCAAATCCCTGTGTTCGATACTCTGGAATTCTTGCTCATCTATATCGATCCGTACATTGCGGGTTCACTTGCTTGATTTCTAGTTTTATATTTAAAGCTTATTTGCATGCACGCTAAGTGGCGAACAAGTTTTTGGCGCCGTTGCCGGGGATTTGGTCTAGGCCGAATTCGGTTTCCGGTTGTCAAGCTTGGGAGCTTCTCCCTTGTTATTTGATATCTTTTCAAGTGCATGCGCATGTCTAGGAACACCGAAGACCTCTTACCTCTTGATCAAGAGCTTGATAGGACGTTAAGGCAAAAGTGCAAGGAAAAGAAGATGGTTGAAGAACACGAACGTGATCTTCAAGCGGAGTTAGCGGAGAAAGAAGCTCAACTCCAATGGAATGAGAATATTCGCCGGGATGAAATGGATCGTCATCAATCTCAAGTTAACGATCTAAAAGATATGATGTTCCAAATGAGGATAGAAATAAGCAACCTTAAGAATAAGGGGAGCAAGAAATCCTCAAGGAGGGCATCAAGATCAAGAAGAAGAAGAAGTCATTCATCCGCAGATGATAGTGATTCTTCCATGCCACCGCTAGAGGAAATTGATCCCACGATCAATGTGAATCCTTTCCATCCACGGGGAGCTGCTAATCGTCGTGTTCCACCTAGGAATGCGAGGATCGAACGTGTAGATGATGAGTCAAGAACTCTTGGCCAAAGGATGGATCCAACGCAGCAACCACGCCGTTTAGGCGTGAACTTTGATGTTGACGACGTACAAGGGTTTAGCTTCAACCCGCAGGTTATTACTCTTGTTCGCCAAAACCAATTTGGCGGAACAAGCGCTGAATCTCCACACCAACACTTACAAAACTTTGAGTGTATGATGGAGACAATGAGGCCGAAGAACGCTACTACCAACAACTATAAGCTCAAGCCTTTCTTCTTCTCCTTGAAGGGGAAAGCGTTGTCTTGGTACCAAGCTCTTCCTAGTGGGAAACTAGACACGTGGGAAGACCTTTCTGCCGAGTTCCTCACCAAATTCTTTCCGCCATCCAAAACGGCGGAACTTAGAGGTAAGATCAATGCATTTTCCATGAGGTCTAACGAAAGTTTGTTTCAATCATGGGAAAGGTTTCAGGACTTGTTATTGGATTGCCCTCATCATGGCATATCCAAGCTTGCATTGCTGGAGATTTACTACAAGGGGCTGGATGTGGAGACACAATTCAAGCTCCAATCCCTCTCATGTGGAACATTCATGGACATGAGAGAAGATGATGCTTGGGACTTCATTGAGAAGCAAGCAAGGGTCATAGAGAAGTATTCCCACTGGAAAGTGGAGGGAAATCGTGTGGAGCAAGGAGCAAAGCTCACACATGAAGCTCAAAATCAAATTTTCTCCCTCAACAATGAGATCAAAGAGTTGAAGGAGGCTATCAAGACCAACTTTCCAAAGCAACAAGGAAAGGATGTTGGCTATTTGGGCAACAACAACAATAGCGGTGAGAACACAAACCGCAACAACAATAACAACCGTAACAACAACCGGAATAATTGGAATGACAATAACAACAACCGGAACAACAATTGGAACAACAATCGCGGTTCAAACAACAACAATTGGTGCTCCAATCAATAAAACTCCGGTAACTCTTATCCTTCCAATTTGAATTCACTAACTCCACCTTCCTCTTCCTCTACTCCTTTGAAAAGCCAGGGGCAAACATCTAATGGAGGAAACACTTCGGGGAAGGAGAAGCCCGATCCCATGTTGGAAACGATCTTGGGAAAGCTTCAAGGTTTGGAGAACCGCATCATTGAGGTTGATGATCAAATTTATAAGGTTGATAAAGCCCAAAAGGTTTTGGAAAACCAAATGTTCAGACATGCGGAGGAAGTTCCTAGGAATCAAGGGAAACTTCCAGGAAAGACGGAGGACAACCCTAAGGGAAGGGTGATGGCAATCACAACTAGGAGCGGAGTGACTACCACCGATCCGCAGCCTAAGTTTGTTGAAGTCCCCGTAGAGAAAGACAAAGAGAAGGGGAAGGAGAAGGAAGATGTCTACGTTCCTCCTCCGGCGTACAAACCTCCCCTACCATTCCCTCAATCTAGAGCGAGAGCGCGCCTAGATAAACAGTTTGGTAAGTTTATAGAACTCATGAGCAAGCTGCATATTAATATACCCTTTATCGATGCTATTGTAGGTATGCCGGCTTATGGCAAGTTCTTGAAAGAGCTCCTCTCCAACAAGAGGAAGCTAGAAGATTTCGGTGAGGTTAAGATGAGTTCGGATTCTTCGGATCTCATCAAGACCATGAAAGCGAAAATGCCCCCCAAGCTAAAGGATCCGGGGTCGTTTTGCATTCCCACAGGAATGGGAGATGTCACATATGATGCGTTATGTGACTTGGGAGCAAGTGTGAGCATCATACCACTAGCGTTATGTAGGAAGATCGGTTTAGGCGACCCTAAACCGGTGAAGATGACATTGTACATGGCGGATCGATCTATCACTCGCCCCATCGGTATTGTAGAAGACGTCCCAGTCAAGCTAGGTAAATTCTTTGTTCCCATTGATTTTGTTGTGCTTGACATTCCTGCAGATAGTCCGGTCCCTATCATACTCGGAAGACCGTTTCTTGCAACTTCCGGCTGCATAGTCGATTGCAAGAATGCTAGACTCGCCTTTGACATAGGAGAAGAGAAGGTAGAGTTCGTTCTTTCCACTCTAGTGAAGGAGCCAATCTTTGATGAGGATATATTCAATATCCAAGATGAAGAAGGGTTGTCTAGAGAGGAGGTAAGTGATATTCTCTTCAAAGATCCTTTGCAAAAGGTTATCGCTATGAGTCTAATGAATGTAGGGGAAGAAGAGAAGTGCAATGAGGCAATTGAAGCCTTAGAAGCACAAGAAGAAGTGGGTGAAGTGGAATTCGAGAAGCTCCACGACGAGGCAGAAAACGTTAGAATCCACGGCCATACACTATATTCCACGGCCGTGGATCTCACAACCCAAAGCGTGGCTCACTCTAGAGGGTTACACGGTCGTGGAGGAGGCAGAGCAACCGTAACCACTTTCCACACCCTAAACCACGGCCGTGGAGGGTGTGATGAAACCGTAATTTTGGCCGTGGAAGGAGATGGTCGTGCCACTTCTTCAACTTCTTTTGATTCTTCTCCCACACCCTCTACACCCTTAGACACTTCTAAGGAGTCGTCGGATGCTCCTCAAGAACCATTGGAAGCTCCGAAAGCAATGGAATTGAAACCACTTCCTACTCATCTAAGGTACGCTTTCCTAGGACCTAATTCTACCTTTCCGGTTATTGTTAGTTCCAATCTAAGCATAAATGAACATAATCAGCTCATGATTGTCCTTAGGAAACATAGGAAAGCTTTAGGCTACACTATTGTGGACTTAGTAGGAATTAAACCCTCCCTATGCATGCATAAGATATTAATGGAGGAAGACTTTAGAACTTCAAGACAACCTCAAAGGCGGTTAAATCCGACCATGAAGGAGGTTGTCAAGAAGGAAATTCTTAAACATCTTGATGCAGGTATCATCTACCCTATCTCCGATAGTAAGTGGGTGAGTCCGGTTCAAGTAGTTCCGAAGAAGGGAGGAATGACGGTCATCACCAACAAAAACAACGAACTCATTCCTACCCGAACCGTAACGGGATGGCAGATGTGCATTGATTACCGCAAGCTCAACAATGAGACGAGGAAGGATCACTTCCCACTACCCTTCATCGATCAAATGCTTAAAAGGTTAGCACAACATTCGCATTTTTGCTATCTTGACGGTTATAGTGGTTTCTTTCAGATTCCGATACACCCGGACGATCAGGAGAAGACCACATTCACGTGCCCATGGGGTACGTTTGCCTATAGGAGAATGCCGTTCGGGCTTTGCAACGCCCCAACCACCTTTCAACGGTGCATGATGGCCATCTTCTCCGAATACATTGAGGAAATCATGGAGGTCTTCATGGACGATTTCTCCGTATACGGTTCCTCTTTTAACGATTGCCTTTCTAACCTTTCTCTTGTTTTACAAAGGTGTGAGGACACTAACCTAGTTCTTAATTGGGAGAAGTGTCAATTTATGGTAAAGGAAGGGATTGTTTTAGGACACCTAATCTCTAGTAGAGGGATAGAGGTGGATAAAGCTAAGATAGAGACCATAGAAAAGCTTCCTCCTCCAACTTCGGTGAAAGGGATAAGAAGTTTTCTAGGACATGCCGGATTCTATAGACGCTTCATTAAAGACTTTTCTAAAATATCAAAACCTCTCACTAATCTATTGATGAAGGATGCGGTTTTTGAATTTTCGCAGGAATGTTTAGATGCGTTTAACATGATCCGGGAAGCTCTAATTTCAGCACCTATAATCCAACCTCCGGATTGGACTCTTCCTTTGAGGTTATGTGCGATGCTAGTGACGTAGCTATATGAGCTGTTCTTGGACAACGAAAGGAAGGGCGAACCCATGCCATATACTATGCTAGCAAGACGCTAGATGAAGCGCAGTTCAACTACGCCACTACGGAAAAGGAATTCTTAGCCATTGTTTATGCTATTGACAAGTTTCGTTCTTATCTTGTAGGTGCAAAGGTGATTGTCTACACGGATCATGCTGCGATCCGGTACCTCCTTGCAAAGAAAGATGCGAAGCCAAGGCTAATTAGATGGATTCTTCTCCTACAAGAATTCGATCTAAAGATCCGCGATAAGAAGGGTTCGGAAAATTCTGTTGCGGATCATTTGAGTCGCCTAACACATCTAGAGGACGACCACTTACCTATAGATGACTCCTTCCCGGACGAACACCTACACATTATTGAGGAGTGCATCGATGTGATCTCCAAAGGTAACGAACCATGGTTTGCTGATTTTGTTAACTATTTGGTTTGCCAAGAGATACCGCCCGGATTATCCTACGCACAAAGAAAGAAGTTCTTTAAGGATGTTCGGGAATACTTTTGGAATGAACCTCTCCTCTTTAAGAGAGGCCCGGATAGCATCATTCGGCAATGTGTTCCGGAAGATGAGATGCAAAGTGTCATCCGCCATTGTCATTCACTACCTTGTGGAGGACATGCTAGTTCGAACAAGACTAGCGCAAAGGTATTGCAATCTGGATTCTTTTGGCCTACTTTATTTAGAGATGTGCAATCCTTTGTTTCTTGCTGCGATGCTTGTCAAAGAACAGGTAATATCTGTAGGAGGAATGAGATGCCCCTCAACAACATCCAAGAGGTGGAGATTTTTGATGTTTGGGGAGTAGACTTTATGGGACCGTTCCCATTCTCTTGTGGAAACCAATACATACTATTGGCGGTAGATTACGTTTCTAGATGGGTGGAAGCGATTGCCTCTCCCACCAATGATGTCATGGTGGTGGTTAAGTTCTTTAACAAGACTATCTTCCCACGATTTGGGACACCAAGGACTATCATTAGTGATGGAGGTTCTCACTTCATTGCCCGACGCTTTGAAGCTCTTCTAGCTAAGTATGGGGTTACTCACAAGATCGTCACCCCTTATCATCCACAAACTAGTGGACAAGTTGAGATCTCAAATCGGGAGATCAAAGGAATCCTAGAGAAGACGGTTTCAAGGACTAGAAAGGATTGGTCTTTGAAGCTTGATGACGCATTGTGGGCATACCAGACTGCGTACAAGACTCCCATAGGAACCACACCATACAACCTTGTGTATGGGAAGTCTTGCCACTTACCGGTAGAGTTGGAGCATAAGGCGTTTTGGGCTATCAAATGGTTAAATTTCAGCATGAAGGAAGCGGGAGAGAAGCGTCTCCTAGACATTAATGAGCTGGAAGAACTCCGCTTGAACGCCTATGAAAACGCCAAGATCTATAAAGAGAGAGCAAAGCGTTGGCATGATAAGCATATCATTCCAAAGGACTTCAAAGAAGGAGATCAAGTTCTCCTCTTCAATTCAAGGCTTCGTCTCTTTCCAGGTAAGCTTAAATCTCGTTGGACCGGACCTTTTCTAATTAAGCGTATTTTCCCCCATGGTGTAGTTGAAGTATGGGGTGAAGCGGGCGGAAGCTTTAAGGTGAACGGTCAACGACTCAAGAAGTATACGCCGGAACTCCAAGCTGACGAGTTCGCGCCTACTGCACTCGAATAAGTGCGAGATTGGTCTAGCTACGGACCTTAAACAAAGCGCTTCTTGGGAGGCAACCCAAGGTATTGCATTTACTTTTTTATTTTCGATTCATAGTTTAGCTTAGTTTTAGACGTTTTTGCTTTGTTTTGCCTTCGATTCCTTCCGGTATGTTCGTGTTTTTGGATGTAGGAACGGTGGAAAAGGAAAGAGGAAGAGTTATTTTGAAGAAAAGTGACGAAACTTGGACTTTAGAGCATTATAGAGAGTTCCACGGCCTAAACCACGGTCGTGACAGCTACAGTGACCGTAATTTCCAAAAGCCTTTGAAAAATCACCAAAACCACGGTTCCGTACATTTCCACGGCCGTGGAACCCCCCGACTGACCGTGATTTTCAAAATTTTTTCTGTCACTATATAAACCACGTTCTTCACAAAAACACTCCACAAATACCCAATTCCACGACCCAAAACGCCGATTCCACGCCCTTCCTCCCAAATCTTCGTTCGTTAATCGTTTTCAACGATTCTTCTTTCCAAATTGAAGCAAATTCGACCACCAACGAGATCCAAGCAACGAATCGAGCGGAAAATCACCAAGGAACGCACAATTCGGATTTTAAAATCCGAAACCTAGGTTTTTTCCACTCTTCTTGATCTTTGTCAATTTGGTTCGTTTTTGCTAGAAATTTTAGGAAGAACTGATTGAAATTGGAAGGAATTAGACTAGGGCTGCCTGATTGCTGAGTTTGAGTGCTGTTTGTTGAGAATTGCGAAAGAACCAGACGAACCACGGTCTCTGTCAGTTCCACGGCCGTGGAAATACCAAGAACAGACCGTGATTTTGAACAGTGATGGATTTCGTTAGGAGAGTTTCAGGGAGGATTAAGGAGAAGAAGAATGACAAGGAAAAGAACAAAAAGAGGAAGGGTAACCCCTCTTCCTCTTCATCCTCTAGAGCACCACCACCTTCCTCCCCTTCACCTCCATCCTCACCTTCATCACCCGTACCTCCTAGCCCTAGAGTACCGACCATTCATGAGGATCATCTCGATGCACTCGAGAGGATCCATAAGAGGGCAGTTATCGGACCTAGGTATCTATGGTTGGAGGATCTAGTTCCTCTAAACATAGTAGATGACCTTACTTGGCTCTTGGATAGAGCCGGACTAGTTGTCTTCTCGGCTATCCGAGAAGACGCTTACGAGGAGATTACGAGGGAGGTTGTGACGTCTTTCGAGCACAGCCATGTGGATAGGACCGTTTCTTTCCGTCTTATGGAAAGAAAGTATGATTTTACCATCCGTGAGTTCGGAGCCTTTTTCGGGTTCCAAGAGACCTTTAACGGTCGTTTTCCTAGTGGCGTTTACGCTAAGGACTTTTGGGAGGAGGTTGCTATGATTTACACCAGCGAGGACCGCTGGCAACCTGCTGACACCAAGGCTAAGTTGATGTATCACTTAGCCTTGAAGATTTCTCACCGTGTTCTTTCGGAGTGTCTCTTCCCTAGGACGGAGACACCTCAAAAGATCAAGACGGATGAGCTCTTTCTGTTGTATTCTATGCTGTATGGGCGCCCTGCTGACTGCGCCACCCTCTTAGCTGCTACCATGAGCAAGCTTAAGAACAAGAGGGCGGGGAACATTGGATATGGTGGGATAATTACCCACCTTGCTAGGATGTTGGGGGTTGATTTTTCTGCATGCACACGCATACCAGCTGTACCCCTAGGACTCCAGGCCTTCATGATTAGAGGCCTTATCTTCCCTACCCATAGAGGTCCGCCTTACGCAGCCATGCTTTGGGAGAGCAGGACGGGGAGGGGCATTGAGTGGCTCCCGGAGTACTCCATTATGGCTGGACGCCATAATTGGAAGGCTACGTTCGCAGCTATGCATGCGAACAGGATTGCAGCACCTCCGTATGTCCCACCACCGCCCGTAGTTGAGGAGGAGGAGATGAGAGATCAGCATGAGGGAGGAGGAGGAGCAGAGCATGAGTTTGGAACGTTTCCGGATCAGCCGGATGCGGCCCCTGATGTGCCTAGACGTTCTCCACGTCCCGCCAGAGCTTCAGGTTCATCCTCTCGCCGCGCCAGCGTGAGCGAGAGACCCACTTGGGCAGAGACACCTCCTGCATGGTATGGAGCTCCACCTCCATGGTCTACACAAGCACCATCTACACCAGCACCGTCCGACGCTCCAGAGTGGTACAGCCAGGCCCCGGGATGGTATGAGCAGATGCCAGATTGGGCCACCGGTCTTTCGGAGAGAGTAGGAGCATTGGAGATTCGAGCCGATGCTAGAGATGGACGCTTGGACGACCTCGATCACATGATGAGAGACGTCTACCGCCAGCAGTTTGGGTTGTTTTATGATCCTAGCTTCTCTCCATTCCCGCCTCCACCAGCACCGTAGTGATGATGATGATGACCGATAGCTTTAGCCGCTCCACTGCCATTTTGTGACTTTCTTTTTCTTTTCTTCTTTTCTTTCTTTTATTTGAACATTAGAGACAATGTTTGTTCCAAGTATGGGGTGGGGTGTGACTAAAAGTTGTAATAACTCTTACTCACTTTGATTCCTTTTATCGAGACTATCATTGCATGTTCATTATATTGTTGCATGTTTCATTATTGCATTGCATGAAAAAGAGTTTGAAAAACCCATAAAAAGGAATTGAGATGATTTCTATGATAATCGCTACTTGTGAATTGAGTTTGATGACAATTGCATGCTTAAACGAATAGTGGATTGAAAAGAAATTGAATGAGTTGATTATACATCTTTTACAAGTTTCATAATGTGGTGAATGTTACCTAAATCATGTTGAGGAATTGAAGTTGAAATCGCACTATAAGTTCTTATGCTTCTTGTTGAGATGATTAAGGCAATTCGATTTTTCTTTCTTCTTTCTTTGATCATTTAGCCCCTCATTGAAATATTGACCTCCTTTACCTATCCGGGAATTTGGAGGAGTTGATTAAAAAAGGCATGTATGATGTGGGAGGGCCATGAAAGCAATACTTTGCATTCAAAGGAATAGAAAGAAATTATAGGTTTGGGGAAGTCAATCATGACGATGAGTAACTCGGCACCATTCACATAGCCGGGTGTTTGTGTCTTGCCAAAGTCGGATTGAGCGATATTCCTAGCGGATTATGGTATGTGCGCTAAGGGTTTGAGGCATCTCATAAAAATTGAGAAACGCCAATCTCCTAGGCTTCGGTTTTTGTGCACCTCTATCCATAACTCCAAAAGTAAAGTCGAAAAATGAAAGAAAGAGAGCGAAGCTCTAAGTTGAAGGTGTTGCGGAAACCGCAAGAGAAGAAGAAAAGAGTAGTTGTCCACTTTCCCGGATTCATTGCACCACATTCCTTAAAGTTTCCTTCCCTTTCCACATTCTAGACCTTTTTCTTTGAAAGTCCTTAAGATCAAAGGAATGTTATATGACTTGGTGATCTAAATTGAAGTTTCTTATGATTGATTTTGATAATGTTTAGAGGTTATGATGTTTGTATGGAAGTTTGATTGATCCATGAACTTTCTTTACTCTTTACTCTTTGATTAAGTGTATGAAAGTCTTATAAACGATTGAAGCAAGATTTGAGAATGATCTATTAATTAGAGGGCACATTCATCCAAAAAGAAGTATTGCTTTGAGAAGGTACACATATTTCATCCTAACTCTTGTTTTAAAGCTTTTGAAAGACCTTGCTTAGGGACAAGCAAGTGTTAAGTATGGGGTTATTTGTTAGCATGAAATATTGTGATATTTTAGGCACGTTTTCTAAGTGTATTTGATTCATATTGATAGTCATTGATTGAGCATTGATACATTTGTGAGCTAGTTTATCTATAATGTCGATATAGAGATCTACACAAGCTTTATGTTGATTATAGGTGATTGACAGCTATTTCCGAACGGAATCGAGCAAGGATGGAGTTGTTGAGCAATGTCCATGGATTGAGGACATTTCTAGGAGCTAAGGGAGTGCCAACTTGAGGAATGCACGAGGCTAGGGAAGAATCACGTTCTTGCCCTAAACCACGCTCTAAAATACGGCCGTACCACTTTCCACGTTCAAGTCCACGGCCGTGGAACCATGGCTAGGGAAGCGTGGTTCATTCCAACAACTTCTACGGCCGTGGAGAAGATGGTTTAAACCGTGTTGATTTCCACGCTCTAAATTACGGCCGTGGAACCCTTCCACGACCGTGATCTTGGCGATATTTTTCGCCACACTTTAAGCCACGATCTCCTACGCAATTGGGCCGGGCCGATATTTTATCTTACACTATAAAAGGACGGACGAAGGGAGATTCCGTCACCTTCGCTTACACCTTGCTTTAGACCTAGTTTTACGCATACGCTTGCGTGGGGAATTTCCCTAATTTCGCATTTGGCGGAGATTTTGTTGAGAGATTTTGGCGCATTGCTATTGGCAATTTCCGGATTGACGGAAGATCGAAGATTCGGAAGATTGTTCGCAAGGAGATTTCGCTTCTTGCTTAGGTTTGATTTAGAAGACGGATTGACATCCCGTTCTTCCTTCTTATCTAAGATTGTGTTTGTTTGTTCTATTCCGAATCTAGTGACGATATTTGTTCTTGATTGTGACTTTGAGATTGGTTTGAAGTTTATTGAAAGTTTTCGGAAGTTTTCATCTTTCAATCTTGTAATTCTTGAATTTGATATCAATATGACTATTGTTGGCTGAAAACCCTTAACAATTCTAAGGTGAAGGGTTGATAGTTGTGGCTTAGATGATGATAGATCGTTCGTAAACAGATTGGATCCTGAGAGTTAGAGAGAATCACCGACGAACCCTAATCCACGGTCTGTTCTTGAGCTTCCACGGCCGTGGAACTCAAGAACTAGCCGTAATTTTGTGTTAAGTTACGAACTTGCTTTTACTTTAATCCAAAGTTAAAGATTTGCTTTAAATTATTTTAGGCTTGCCTATTCTAGGTGGTAGTGAAGCCTCAACAACCTCTACCTCGATTATGAGTGTCACAACCGTAATCGGTTTAGTTAGTCTTGATCCTTGGATTACAAGTTTGGGTATTTGACATTAATCCTTGCCTTTAGAACCTTTCTATATTGAAGCCTCAACAACCTGTATAGAGAGTTTCTTGTAGGTGAGTCATATAAGGTTTTTGGAACTTCACCGTACGATTACCTTACATTAGCATACCTTTGCATGTCTTAACTCTGTCCTTATATCATTAGTATATCTTGAATCGATTGCCACAGCTGGATACTTGGATCTTTAGGATTGTTGTTTTCCCAATAATTCGAAAAGCTTCTTACATTTACTTGCTTGATAACCTACAACTGAATTTGTTCCCCCCAAATCCCTGTGTTCGATACTCTAGAATTCTTGCTCATCTATATCTATCCGTACACTGCGGGTTCGCTTGCTTGATTTCTAGTTTTATATTTAAAGCTTATTTGCACGCACGCTAAGTGGCGAACACTCTCCTCACAAAATCCATTTTCTGTCGAAAATCACGGTCTGTTCTTGGGGTTCCACGGCCGTGGAAATGCGAGTGACCGTGGTTCGGCACGTAATTTTGCAAATCTCAACAGAATCTCACCAAATTTCACAGCAGCAGTCCTAGACTAATTCTCTTCCAATTCCAATAAGTTATTCCTAAAAATTCTAGCAAATGCAAGTCTGAATCGACAAAGATAGAGAAGAGCGAAAAAACCTAGGTTTTTGGATTTTTAAATCCGAATTCTGCTTTCCTCGGTGATTTGCCGCTTGAATTGTTGCTTGGATCTTGTTGGTGATCGGATTTGCTTCTGTTTTGGCCAAAGAATCGTTAAAAACGATTAACGAATGAAGATTTGAGGTTAGGGGAAGCAAATCGGCGTTTAGGGCGTGGAATTGGGTTTCTGAGATGTGTTTTGTGAAGGAAAGTGATTTATATAGTGGCCGTAAAATTTTTTGAAAATCACGGTCTGTCGGGGGGTTCCACGGCCGTGGAAATGTACGGAACCGTGGTTTTGGTGATTTTTCTCAGGCTTTTGGAAATTACGGTCACTGTAGCTGTCACGATCGTGGAATAGGCCGTGGAACTCTTTGTAATGCTCCAAAGTCCAAGTTTCGTCACTTTTCTTCAAACTTTCTCTTCCCCTTTTTTTCCACTGTTCCTACATCCAAAAATACAAACATACCGGAAGATATCGAAGGCAAAACAAAGCAAAAACGTCTAAATTAAGCTAATCTATGAATCAAAAACGAAAACGTAAATGCAATACCTTGGGTTGCCTCCCAAGAAGCGTTTTGTTTAAGGTCCGTAGCTAGACCATATTCGCACTTATTCGAGTGCGGTGGGCGCGAACTCTTCAGCTTGGAGTTCCGGAGTATACTTCTTAAGTCGTTGACCGTTCACCTTGAAACTTCCGCCCGTTTCACCCCATACTTCAACTGCACCATGGGGGAAAATACGTTTGATTAGAAAAGGTCCGGTCCAACGAGATTTAAGCTTACCTGGAAAGAGACGAAGCCTTGAATTGAAGAGGAGAACTTGATCTCCTTCTTTGAAGTCCTTTGGAATGATATGCTTATCATGCCAACGCTTGGCTCTTTCTTTGTAGATCTTGGCGTTTTCGTAAACATTCAAGCGGAGTTCGTCAAGCTCATTTAGATCCAAGAGACGCTTCTCTCCTGCTTCCTTCATGCTGAAATTTAGCCACTTGATTGCCCAAAACACCTTGTGCTCCAACTCTACCGGTAAGTGACAAGACTTCCCATACACAAGGTTGTATGGTGTGGTTCCGATGGGAGTCTTATACGCAGTCCGGTACGCCCACAATGCGTCATCTAGCTTCAAAGACCAATCCTTCCTAGTCCTTGAAATCGTCTTCTCTAGGATTCCTTTGATCTCCCGGTTTGAGATCTCAACTTGTCCACTAGTTTGTGGATGATAAGGGTGGCGATCTTGTGAGTCACCCCATACTTAGCTAGAAGAGCTTCAAAACGCCGGGCAATGAAGTGAGAGCCTCCATCACTAATGATGGTCCGTGGTGTCCCAAATCGTGGGAAGATGGTCTTGTTAAAGAACTTGACCACTACCATGACATCATTGGTGGGAGAGGCAATCGCTTCAACCCATCTTGAAACGTAATCAACTGCTAAAAGTATGTATTGGTTACCACAAGATGATGGGAATGGTCCCATGAAGTCTACTCCCCAAACGTCAAAGATCTCCACCTCTTGGATGTTGTTGAGAGGCATCTCATTCCTCCTAGAGATATTTCGTGTTCTTTGACAAGCATCGCAGCTAGAAACAAAGGTTTGCACATCTTTAAATAATGTAGGCCAAAAGAATCCAGATTGCAATACCTTAGCGCTAGTCTTGTTCGAACTAGCGTGTCCTCCACATGGTAGTGAATGGCAATGGCGGATGACACTTTGCATCTCATCTTCCGGCACACATCGCTGAATAATGCCATCCGGACCTCTCTTAAAGAGGAGAGGTTCATTCCAAAAGTAATCCCGAACATCCTTCAAGAACTTCTTTCTTTGTGCGTAGGATAATCCGGACGGTATTTCCTGACAAACCAAATAGTTAACAAAATCAGCAAACCATGGTTCGTTACCTTTGGAGATTACATCGATGCACTCCTCTATAATGTGTAAATGTTCGTCTGGGAAGGAGTCATCTATAGGTAGATGGTCGTCCTCTAGATGTGTTAGGCGACTCAAATGATCCGGAACAGAATTTTCCGAACCCTTCTTGTCGCGGATCTCTACATCGAATTCTTGTAGGAGGAGAATCCATCTAATTAGCCTTGGCTTCGCATCCTTCTTTGCAAGGAGATACCGGATCGCAGCATGATCCATGTACACAATCACCTTTGCACCTACAAGATAAGAGCGAAATTTGTCAATTGCATAAACAATGGCTAAAAATTCTTTTTCCGTAGTGGCGTAGTTGAGCTGCGCTTCATCTAGCGTCTTGCTAGCGTAGTATATGGCATGGGTTCACCCTTCCTTTCTTTGTCCAAGAACAGCTCCTATAGCTACGTCGCTTGCATCGCACATAACCTCAAAGGGAAGATTCCAATCCGGAGGTTGGATAATAGGGGCTGAAGTTAGAGCTTCCCGAATCATGTTAAACGCATCCAAACATTCCTGCGAAAACTCAAAAACTGCATCCTTCATCAATAGATTAGTTAGCGGTTTTGATATTTTAGAGAAATCCTTTATGAATCGCCTATAAAATCCAGCATGTCCTAGAAAACTTCTTATCCCTTTCACCGAAGTTGGGGGAGGAAGCTTTTCTATAGTCTCTATTTTTGCTTTATCCACCTCGATCCCTCTACTAGAGATTAGGTGTCCTAATACAATGCCTTCCTTAACCATGAATTGACACTTCTCCCAATTAAGAACTAGGTTAGTGTCTTCACACCTTTGTAACACAAGAGCAAGGTTAGAAAGACAATTGTCAAAAGAGGAACCATAAACGGAGAAGTCATCCATAAAAACCTCCATGATTTCGTCTATGTATTCGGAGAAGATGGCCATCATGCACCTTTGAAAGGTGGCTGGGGCGTTGCAAAGCCCGAACGGCATCCTCCTATAGGCAAACGTACCCCATGGGCACGTAAATGTGGTCTTCTCTTGATCATCCGGGTGTATCGGAATCTCAAAGAAACCACTATAACCGTCAAGATAGCAAAAGTGCGAATGTTGTGCTAACCTTTCAAGCATTTGATCGATGAAGGGTAGTGGGAAGTGGTCCTTCCTCGTCGCGTTGTTTAGCTTGCGGTAGTCTATGCACATCCGCCATCCTGTTACGGTTGTTATCAAAACTCAATTCACAAGTGGTGAATATCATAGAAATCATCTCTATCCTTAGAAGCACAAAATTTTCAAAATTTTTCAATTTTTATGGGTTTTTCAAACTCTTTTTCATGCAATGCAATAATGAAACGTGTAGCAATAAAATGAAACATGCAAGATAGTCTCAATAGAAGCATACAAAGTGAGTAAGAGTTATTACAAACTATTAGTCACACCCCACCCCATATTTGGAACAAACATTGTCCCTAATGTTCAAAGAAAAGAAAAAGAAGAAAAGAAAGAAAGAAAAAGAACTCACAAAATGGTGGTGGAGCGGCTAAAGCTGTCGATCATGCAAGTCATCACTGCGCTGGAGGCGGAAACGGAGAGAAACTGGGGTCATAGTACCGCCCGAACTGTTGGCAGTAGACGTCCCTCATCATGTGGTCCAGATCATCCACTCGTGCATCCCTAGCATCTGCACGGATCTCCAAAGCTCCCACCTGGCTAGAAAGGTCGGTATCCCACTCTAGCAACTGCTCGTACCAGCCAGGCGGCTGGTTGTACCACGCCGGTGCATCTGAAGGTGGTGGTGCAGGTGGTGGTGGTGCCTGTGTAGACCATGGTGGTGGAGCTCCGTACCACGAAGGAGGAGTCTCCATCCAAGTGGGCCTCTCGCTGACACTGGCACGGCGAGAGGATGATCCTGAAGCTCTAGCGGGGCGGGGAGAACGTCGAGGCATGTCGGGAACTGCGTCCGGCTGATCTGGGAATGTACCAAAGTCCTGATCAGCTCCTCCTCCTCCCTCATAATCATCTCTCATCTCCTCCTCCTCTACAACTGGTGGTGGTGGAACGTAGGGAGGGGCTACCAATCTGTTCGCATGCATGGCAGCGAACGTCGCCTTCCAGTTATGGCGTCCAGCCATAATAGAATACTCAGGGAGCCACTCAATGCCTATCCTGGTCCTACTCTCCCACGGCATAGCAGCAGATGATGGACCTCTATGGGTGGGGAAGATAAGGCCTCTAGTCATAAGGGCCTGAAGTCCTAGGGTACAGCAGCAATACGTGTGCAGGCGGAGAAATCTACCCCTAATGCCCTAGCAAGGTAGGTGACTATCCCACCGTATCCAATGTTGCCAACCCTCTTATTCTTTAGCTTGCTCATGGTAGCAGCTAAGAGGGTGGCGTAGTCAGCAAGTCTACCGTATAGCATACAGTAGAGAAGAAAGAGCTCATCTATCTTGATCTTCTGAGGTAACTCCGTCCTAGGGAAGAGACACTCAGAAAGTACCATGTGAGCAATCTTCAAGGCTAAGTGATACATCAACTTAGCCTTGGTATCAGCTGGCTGCCAGCGGTCCTCGCTGGCGTAGATCATCGCGATCTCTTCCCAGAAATCCTTGGCATACACGCCACTGGGGAAACGAACATTGAAGGTCTCGCGGAACCCAAAGAAGGCTTCAAAATCCCGGATGGAGAAATCATAGTTTCTTTCCATCAGCCGGAAAGAAACTGTCCTGTCAACATGGCTGTGATCAAAAGAAACCACAACCTCTCTCGTAATCTCCTCATATGCATCTTCCCGAATAGCAGAGAAGATGACTAATCCGGCTCTACCCAAGAGCCAAGTGATGTCCCCTATGACATGTAGAGGCTCTAACTCCTCAAGTAATAGGTATCTAGGTCCTATGACCGTCCTCTTATGGATCCTCTCTAAGGCATCGAGATGATCCTCATGAATGGTAGGGATCTTAGGGCAAG
Source organism: Fagopyrum homotropicum (assembly GCA_033239125.1). Classification (NCBI taxonomy): domain Eukaryota; kingdom Viridiplantae; phylum Streptophyta; class Magnoliopsida; order Caryophyllales; family Polygonaceae; genus Fagopyrum; species Fagopyrum homotropicum. Next base: position 90,507,283 of record BSWB01000005.1, on the reverse strand, counting down.
GTGGTGATGGTGATGATGGTGATGATGGAGGTGAAGGGGATGAAGGTGGTGGTGCTCTAGAGGAGGAAGAGGGGTTGCCCTTCCTTTTCTTACTCTTATCCTTATCTTTATTCTTGTCCTTATTCCTTCCGGACACTCTTTGTTAGCATGAAATATTGTGATATTTTAGGCACGTTTTCTAAGTGTATTTGATTCATATTGATAGTCATTGATTGAGCATTGATACATTTGTGAGCTAGTTTATCTATAATGTCGATATAGAGATCTACACAAGCTTTATGTTGATTATAGGTGATTGACAGCTATTTCCGAACGGAATCGAGCAAGGATGGAGTTGTTGAGCAATGTCCATGGATTGAGGAAATTTTTAGGAGCTAAGGGAGTGCCAACTTGAGGAATGCACGAGGCTAGGGAAGAATCACGTTCTTGCCCTAAACCACGCTCTAAAATACGGCCGTACCACTTTCCACGTTCAAGTCCACGGCCGTGGAACCATGGCTAGGGAAGCGTGGTTCATTCCAGCAACTTCTACGGCCGTGGAGAAGATGGTTCAAACCGTGTTGATTTCCACGCTCTAAATTACGGCCGTGGAACCCTTCCACGACCGTGATCTTGGCGATATTTTTCGCCACACTTTAAGCCACGATCTCCTACGCAATTGGGCCGGGCCGATATTTTATCTTACACTATAAAAGGACGGACGAAGGGAGATTTCGTCACCTTCGCTTACACCTTGCTTTAGACCTACTTTTACAAATACGCTTGCGTGGGGAATTGCCCTAATTTCGCATTTGGCGGAGATTTTGTTGAGAGATTTTGGCGCATTGCTATTGGCGATTTCCGGATTGACGGAAGATCGAAGATTCGGAAGATTGTTCGCAAGGAGATTTCGCTTCTTGCTTAGGTTTGATTTAGAAGACGGATTGACATCCCGTTCTTCCTTCTTATCTAAGATTGTGTTTGTTTGTTCTATTCCGAATCTAGTGACGATATTTGTTCTTGATTGTGACTTTGAGATTGGTTTGAAGTTTATTGAAAGTTTTCGGAAGTTTTCATCTTTCAATCTTTTAATTCTTGAATTTGATATCAATATGACTATTGTTGGCTAAAAACCCTTAACTATTCTAAGGTGAAGGGTTGATAGTTGTGGCTTAGATGATGATAGATCGTTCGTAAACAGATTGGATCCTGAGAGTTAGAGAGAATTGCCGACGAACCCTAATCCACGGTCTGTTCTTGAGCTTCCACGGCCATGGAACTCAAGAACTAGCCGTAATTTTGTGTTAAGTTACGAACTTGATTTTACTTTAATCCAAAGTTAAAGATTTGCTTTAACTTATTTTAGGCTTGCCTTTTCTAGGTGGTAGTGAAGCCTCAACAACCTCTACCTCGATTGTGAGTGTCACAACCGTAATCGGTTTAGTTAGTCTTGATCCTTGGATTACAAGTTTGGGTATTTGACATTAATCCTTGCCTTTAGAACCTTTCTATATTGAAGCCTCAACAACCTGTATAGAGAGTTTCTTGTAGGTGAGTCATATAAGGTTTTTGGAACTTCACCGTACGATTACCTTACATTAGCATACCTTTGCATGTCTTAACTCTGTCCTTATATCATTAGTATATCTTGAATCGATTGCCACAGTTGGATACTTGGATCTTTAGGATTGTTGTTTTCCGAATAATTCGAAAAGCTTCTTACATTTACTTGCTTGATAACCTACAACTGAATTTGTTCCCCCCAAATCCCTGTGTTCGATACTCTGGAATTCTTGCTCATCTATATCGATCCGTACATTGCGGGTTCACTTGCTTGATTTCTAGTTTTATATTTAAAGCTTATTTGCATGCACGCTAAGTGGCGAACAAGTTTTTGGCGCCGTTGCCGGGGATTTGGTCTAGGCCGAATTCGGTTTCCGGTTGTCAAGCTTGGGAGCTTCTCCCTTGTTATTTGATATCTTTTCAAGTGCATGCGCATGTCTAGGAACACCGAAGACCTCTTACCTCTTGATCAAGAGCTTGATAGGACGTTAAGGCAAAAGTGCAAGGAAAAGAAGATGGTTGAAGAACACGAACGTGATCTTCAAGCGGAGTTAGCGGAGAAAGAAGCTCAACTCCAATGGAATGAGAATATTCGCCGGGATGAAATGGATCGTCATCAATCTCAAGTTAACGATCTAAAAGATATGATGTTCCAAATGAGGATAGAAATAAGCAACCTTAAGAATAAGGGGAGCAAGAAATCCTCAAGGAGGGCATCAAGATCAAGAAGAAGAAGAAGTCATTCATCCGCAGATGATAGTGATTCTTCCATGCCACCGCTAGAGGAAATTGATCCCACGATCAATGTGAATCCTTTCCATCCACGGGGAGCTGCTAATCGTCGTGTTCCACCTAGGAATGCGAGGATCGAACGTGTAGATGATGAGTCAAGAACTCTTGGCCAAAGGATGGATCCAACGCAGCAACCACGCCGTTTAGGCGTGAACTTTGATGTTGACGACGTACAAGGGTTTAGCTTCAACCCGCAGGTTATTACTCTTGTTCGCCAAAACCAATTTGGCGGAACAAGCGCTGAATCTCCACACCAACACTTACAAAACTTTGAGTGTATGATGGAGACAATGAGGCCGAAGAACGCTACTACCAACAACTATAAGCTCAAGCCTTTCTTCTTCTCCTTGAAGGGGAAAGCGTTGTCTTGGTACCAAGCTCTTCCTAGTGGGAAACTAGACACGTGGGAAGACCTTTCTGCCGAGTTCCTCACCAAATTCTTTCCGCCATCCAAAACGGCGGAACTTAGAGGTAAGATCAATGCATTTTCCATGAGGTCTAACGAAAGTTTGTTTCAATCATGGGAAAGGTTTCAGGACTTGTTATTGGATTGCCCTCATCATGGCATATCCAAGCTTGCATTGCTGGAGATTTACTACAAGGGGCTGGATGTGGAGACACAATTCAAGCTCCAATCCCTCTCATGTGGAACATTCATGGACATGAGAGAAGATGATGCTTGGGACTTCATTGAGAAGCAAGCAAGGGTCATAGAGAAGTATTCCCACCGGAAAGTGGAGGGAAATCGTGTGGAGCAAGGAGCAAAGCTCACACATGAAGCTCAAAATCAAATTTTCTCCCTCAACAATGAGATCAAAGAGTTGAAGGAGGCTATCAAGACCAACTTTCCAAAGCAACAAGGAAAGGATGTTGGCTATTTGGGCAACAACAACAATAGCAGTGAGAACACAAACCGCAACAACAATAACAACCGTAACAACAACCGGAATAATTGGAATGACAATAACAACAACCGGAACAACAATTGGAACAACAATCGCGGTTCAAACAACAACAATTGGTGCTCCAATCAATAAAACTCCGGTAACTCTTATCCTTCCAATTTGAATTCACTAACTCCACCTTCCTCTTCCTCTACTCCTTTGAAAAGCCAGGGGCAAACATCTAATGGAGGAAACACTTCGGGGAAGGAGAAGCCCGATCCCATGTTGGAAACGATCTTGGGAAAGCTTCAAGGTTTGGAGAACCGCATCATTGAGGTTGATGATCAAATTTATAAGGTTGATAAAGCCCAAAAGGTTTTGGAAAACCAAATGTTCAGACATGCGGAGGAAGTTCCTAGGAATCAAGGGAAACTTCCAGGAAAGACGGAGGACAACCCTAAGGGAAGGGTGATGGCAATCACAACTAGGAGCGGAGTGACTACCACCGATCCGCAGCCTAAGTTTGTTGAAGTCCCCGTAGAGAAAGACAAAGAGAAGGGGAAGGAGAAGGAAGATGTCTACGTTCCTCCTCCGGCGTACAAACCTCCCCTACCATTCCCTCAATCTAGAGCGAGAGCGCGCCTAGATAAACAGTTTGGTAAGTTTATAGAACTCATGAGCAAGCTGCATATTAATATACCCTTTATCGATGCTATTGTAGGTATGCCGGCTTATGGCAAGTTCTTGAAAGAGCTCCTCTCCAACAAGAGGAAGCTAGAAGATTTCGGTGAGGTTAAGATGAGTTCGGATTCTTCGGATCTCATCAAGACCATGAAAGCGAAAATGCCCCCCAAGCTAAAGGATCCGGGGTCGTTTTGCATTCCCACAGGAATGGGAGATGTCACATATGATGCGTTATGTGACTTGGGAGCAAGTGTGAGCATCATACCACTAGCGTTATGTAGGAAGATCGGTTTAGGCGACCCTAAACCGGTGAAGATGACGTTGTACATGGCGGATCGATCTATCACTCGCCCCATCGGTATTGTAGAAGACGTCCCAGTCAAGCTAGGTAAATTCTTTGTTCCCATTGATTTTGTTGTGCTTGACATTCCTGCAGATAGTCCGGTCCCTATCATACTCGGAAGACCGTTTCTTGCAACTTCCGGCTGCATAGTCGATTGCAAGAATGCTAGACTCGCCTTTGACATAGGAGAAGAGAAGGTAGAGTTCGTTCTTTCCACTCTAGTGAAGGAGCCAATCTTTGATGAGGATATATTCAATATCCAAGATGAAGAAGGGTTGTCTAGAGAGGAGGTAAGTGATATTCTCTTCAAAGATCCTTTGCAAAAGGTTATCGCTATGAGTCTAATGAATGTAGGGGAAGAAGAGAAGTGCAATGAGGCAATTGAAGCCTTAGAAGCACAAGAAGAAGTGGGTGAAGTGGAATTCGAGAAGCTCCACGACGAGGCAGAAAACGTTAGAATCCACGGCCATACACTATATTCCACGGCCGTGGATCTCACAACCCAAAGCGTGGCTCACTCTAGAGGGTTACACGGTCGTGGAGGAGGCAGAGCAACCGTAACCACTTTCCACACCCTAAACCACGGCCGTGGAGGGTGTGATGAAACCGTAATTTTGGCCGTGGAAGGAGATGGTCGTGCCACTTCTTCAACTTCTTTTGATTCTTCTCCCACACCCTCTACACCCTTAGACACTTCTAAGGAGTCGTCGGATGCTCCTCAAGAACCATTGGAAGCTCCGAAAGCAATGGAATTGAAACCACTTCCTACTCATCTAAGGTACGCTTTCCTAGGACCTAATTCTACCTTTCCGGTTATTGTTAGTTCCAATCTAAGCATAAATGAACATAATCAGCTCATGATTGTCCTTAGGAAACATAGGAAAGCTTTAGGCTACACTATTGTGGACTTAGTAGGAATTAAACCCTCCCTATGCATGCATAAGATATTAATGGAGGAAGACTTTAGAACTTCATGACAACCTCAAAGGCGGTTAAATCCGACCATGAAGGAGGTTGTCAAGAAGGAAATTCTTAAACATCTTGATGCAGGTATCATCTACCCTATCTCCGATAGTAAGTGGGTGAGTCCGGTTCAAGTAGTTCCGAAGAAGGGAGGAATGACGGTCATCACCAACAAAAACAACGAACTCATTCCTACCCGAACCGTAACGGGATGGCAGATGTGCATTGATTACCGCAAGCTCAACAATGAGACGAGGAAGGATCACTTCCCACTACCCTTCATCGATCAAATGCTTAAAAGGTTAGCACAACATTCGCATTTTTGCTATCTTGACGGTTATAGTGGTTTCTTTCAGATTCCGATACACCCGGACGATCAGGAGAAGACCACATTCACGTGCCCATGGGGTACGTTTGCCTATAGGAGAATGCCGTTCGGGCTTTGCAACGCCCCAACCACCTTTCAACGGTGCATGATGGCCATCTTCTCCGAATACATTGAGGAAATCATGGAGGTCTTCATGGACGATTTCTCCGTATACGGTTCCTCTTTTAACGATTGCCTTTCTAACCTTTCTCTTGTTTTACAAAGGTGTGAGGACACTAACCTAGTTCTTAATTGGGAGAAGTGTCAATTTATGGTAAAGGAAGGGATTGTTTTAGGACACCTAATCTCTAGTAGAGGGATAGAGGTGGATAAAGCTAAGATAGAGACCATAGAAAAGCTTCCTCCTCCAACTTCGGTGAAAGGGATAAGAAGTTTTCTAGGACATGCCGGATTCTATAGACGCTTCATTAAAGACTTTTCTAAAATATCAAAACCTCTCACTAATCTATTGATGAAGGATGCGGTTTTTGAATTTTCGCAGGAATGTTTAGATGCGTTTAACATGATCCGGGAAGCTCTAATTTCAGCACCTATAATCCAACCTCCGGATTGGACTCTTCCTTTGAGGTTATGTGCGATGCTAGTGACGTAGCTATATGAGCTGTTCTTGGACAACGAAAGGAAGGGCGAACCCATGCCATATACTATGCTAGCAAGACGCTAGATGAAGCGCAGTTCAACTACGCCACTACGGAAAAGGAATTCTTAGCCATTGTTTATGCTATTGACAAGTTTCGTTCTTATCTTGTAGGTGCAAAGGTGATTGTCTACACGGATCATGCTGCGATCCGGTACCTCCTTGCAAAGAAAGATGCGAAGCCAAGGCTAATTAGATGGATTCTTCTCCTACAAGAATTCGATCTAAAGATCCGCGATAAGAAGGGTTCGGAAAATTCTGTTGCGGATCATTTGAGTCGCCTAACACATCTAGAGGACGACCACTTACCTATAGATGACTCCTTCCCGGACGAACACCTACACATTATTGAGGAGTGCATCGATGTGATCTCCAAAGGTAACGAACCATGGTTTGCTGATTTTGTTAACTATTTGGTTTGCCAAGAGATACCGCCCGGATTATCCTACGCACAAAGAAAGAAGTTCTTTAAGGATGTTCGGGAATACTTTTGGAATGAACCTCTCCTCTTTAAGAGAGGCCCGGATAGCATCATTCGGCAATGTGTTCCGGAAGATGAGATGCAAAGTGTCATCCGCCATTGTCATTCACTACCTTGTGGAGGACATGCTAGTTCGAACAAGACTAGCGCAAAGGTATTGCAATCTGGATTCTTTTGGCCTACTTTATTTAGAGATGTGCAATCCTTTGTTTCTTGCTGCGATGCTTGTCAAAGAACAGGTAATATCTGTAGGAGGAATGAGATGCCCCTCAACAACATCCAAGAGGTGGAGATTTTTGATGTTTGGGGAGTAGACTTTATGGGACCGTTCCCATTCTCTTGTGGAAACCAATACATACTATTGGCGGTAGATTACGTTTCTAGATGGGTGGAAGCGATTGCCTCTCCCACCAATGATGTCATGGTGGTGGTTAAGTTCTTTAACAAGACTATCTTCCCACGATTTGGGACACCAAGGACTATCATTAGTGATGGAGGTTCTCACTTCATTGCCCGACGCTTTGAAGCTCTTCTAGCTAAGTATGGGGTTACTCACAAGATCGTCACCCCTTATCATCCACAAACTAGTGGACAAGTTGAGATCTCAAATCGAGAGATCAAAGGAATCCTAGAGAAGACGGTTTCAAGGACTAGAAAGGATTGGTCTTTGAAGCTTGATGACGCATTGTGGGCATACCAGACTGCGTACAAGACTCCCATAGGAACCACACCATACAACCTTGTGTATGGGAAGTCTTGCCACTTACCGGTAGAGTTGGAGCATAAGGCGTTTTGGGCTATCAAATGGTTAAATTTCAGCATGAAGGAAGCGGGAGAGAAGCGTCTCCTAGACATTAATGAGCTGGAAGAACTCCGCTTGAACGCCTATGAAAACGCCAAGATCTATAAAGAGAGAGCAAAGCGTTGGCATGATAAGCATATCATTCCAAAGGACTTCAAAGAAGGAGATCAAGTTCTCCTCTTCAATTCAAGGCTTCGTCTCTTTCCAGGTAAGCTTAAATCTCGTTGGACCGGACCTTTTCTAATTAAGCGTATTTTCCCCCATGGTGTAGTTGAAGTATGGGGTGAAGCGGGCGGAAGCTTTAAGGTGAACGGTCAACGACTCAAGAAGTATACGCCGGAACTCCAAGCTGACGAGTTCGCGCCTACTGCACTCGAATAAGTGCGAGATTGGTCTAGCTACGGACCTTAAACAAAGCGCTTCTTGGGAGGCAACCCAAGGTATTGCATTTACTTTTTTATTTTCGATTCATAGTTTAGCTTAGTTTTAGACGTTTTTGCTTTGTTTTGCCTTCGATTCCTTCCGGTATGTTCGTGTTTTTGGATGTAGGAACGGTGGAAAAGGAAAGAGGAAGAGTTATTTTGAAGAAAAGTGACGAAACTTGGACTTTAGAGCATTATAGAGAGTTCCACGGCCTAAACCACGGTCGTGACAGCTACAGTGACCGTAATTTCCAAAAGCCTTTGAAAAATCACCAAAACCACGGTTCCGTACATTTCCACGGCCGTGGAACCCCCCGACTGACCGTGATTTTCAAAATTTTTTCTGTCACTATATAAACCACGTTCTTCACAAAAACACTCCACAAATACCCAATTCCACGACCCAAAACGCCGATTCCACGCCCTTCCTCCCAAATCTTCGTTCGTTAATCGTTTTCAACGATTCTTCTTTCCAAATTGAAGCAAATTCGACCACCAACGAGATCCAAGCAACGAATCGAGCGGAAAATCACCAAGGAACGCACAATTCGGATTTTAAAATCCGAAACCTAGGTTTTTTCCACTCTTCTTGATCTTTGTCAATTTGGTTCGTTTTTGCTAGAAATTTTAGGAAGAACTGATTGAAATTGGAAGGAATTAGACTAGGGCTGCCTGATTGCTGAGTTTGAGTGCTGTTTGTTGAGAATTGCGAAAGAACCAGACGAACCACGGTCTCTGTCAGTTCCACGGCCGTGGAAATACCAAGAACAGACCGTGATTTTGAACAGTGATGGATTTCGTTAGGAGAGTTTCAGGGAGGATTAAGGAGAAGAAGAATGACAAGGAAAAGAACAAAAAGAGGAAGGGTAACCCCTCTTCCTCTTCATCCTCTAGAGCACCACCACCTTCCTCCCCTTCACCTCCATCCTCACCTTCATCACCCGTACCTCCTAGCCCTAGAGTACCGACCATTCATGAGGATCATCTCGATGCACTCGAGAGGATCCATAAGAGGGCAGTTATCGGACCTAGGTATCTATGGTTGGAGGATCTAGTTCCTCTAAACATAGTAGATGACCTTACTTGGCTCTTGGATAGAGCCGGACTAGTTGTCTTCTCGGCTATCCGAGAAGACGCTTACGAGGAGATTACGAGGGAGGTTGTGACGTCTTTCGAGCACAGCCATGTGGATAGGACCGTTTCTTTCCGTCTTATGGAAAGAAAGTATGATTTTACCATCCGTGAGTTCGGAGCCTTTTTCGGGTTCCAAGAGACCTTTAACGGTCGTTTTCCTAGTGGCGTTTACGCTAAGGACTTTTGGGAGGAGGTTGCTATGATTTACACCAGCGAGGACCGCTGGCAACCTGCTGACACCAAGGCTAAGTTGATGTATCACTTAGCCTTGAAGATTTCTCACCGTGTTCTTTCGGAGTGTCTCTTCCCTAGGACGGAGACACCTCAAAAGATCAAGACGGATGAGCTCTTTCTGTTGTATTCTATGCTGTATGGGCGCCCTGCTGACTGCGCCACCCTCTTAGCTGCTACCATGAGCAAGCTTAAGAACAAGAGGGCGGGGAACATTGGATATGGTGGGATAATTACCCACCTTGCTAGGATGTTGGGGGTTGATTTTTCTGCATGCACACGCATACCAGCTGTACCCCTAGGACTCCAGGCCTTCATGATTAGAGGCCTTATCTTCCCTACCCATAGAGGTCCGCCTTACGCAGCCATGCTTTGGGAGAGCAGGACGGGGAGGGGCATTGAGTGGCTCCCGGAGTACTCCATTATGGCTGGACGCCATAATTGGAAGGCTACGTTCGCAGCTATGCATGCGAACAGGATTGCAGCACCTCCGTATGTCCCACCACCGCCCGTAGTTGAGGAGGAGGAGATGAGAGATCAGCATGAGGGAGGAGGAGGAGCAGAGCATGAGTTTGGAACGTTTCCGGATCAGCCGGATGCGGCCCCTGATGTGCCTAGACGTTCTCCACGTCCCGCCAGAGCTTCAGGTTCATCCTCTCGCCGCGCCAGCGTGAGCGAGAGACCCACTTGGGCAGAGACACCTCCTGCATGGTATGGAGCTCCACCTCCATGGTCTACACAAGCACCATCTACACCAGCACCGTCCGACGCTCCAGAGTGGTACAGCCAGGCCCCGGGATGGTATGAGCAGATGCCAGATTGGGCCACCGGTCTTTCGGAGAGAGTAGGAGCATTGGAGATTCGAGCCGATGCTAGAGATGGACGCTTGGACGACCTCGATCACATGATGAGAGACGTCTACCGCCAGCAGTTTGGGTTGTTTTATGATCCTAGCTTCTCTCCATTCCCGCCTCCACCAGCACCGTAGTGATGATGATGATGACCGATAGCTTTAGCCGCTCCACTGCCATTTTGTGACTTTCTTTTTCTTTTCTTCTTTTCTTTCTTTTATTTGAACATTAGAGACAATGTTTGTTCCAAGTATGGGGTGGGGTGTGACTAAAAGTTGTAATAACTCTTACTCACTTTGATTCCTTTTATCGAGACTATCATTGCATGTTCATTATATTGTTGCATGTTTCATTATTGCATTGCATGAAAAAGAGTTTGAAAAACCCATAAAAAGGAATTGAGATGATTTCTATGATAATCGCTACTTGTGAATTGAGTTTGATGACAATTGCATGCTTAAACGAATAGTGGATTGAAAAGAAATTGAATGAGTTGATTATACATCTTTTACAAGTTTCATAATGTGGTGAATGTTACCTAAATCATGTTGAGGAATTGAAGTTGAAATCGCACTATAAGTTCTTATGCTTCTTGTTGAGATGATTAAGGCAATTCGATTTTTCTTTCTTCTTTCTTTGATCATTTAGCCCCTCATTGAAATATTGACCTCCTTTACCTATCCGGGAATTTGGAGGAGTTGATTAAAAAAGGCATGTATGATGTGGGAGGGCCATGAAAGCAATACTTTGCATTCAAAGGAATAGAAAGAAATTATAGGTTTGGGGAAGTCAATCATGACGATGAGTAACTCGGCACCATTCACATAGCCGGGTGTTTGTGTCTTGCCAAAGTCGGATTGAGCGATATTCCTAGCGGATTATGGTATGTGCGCTAAGGGTTTGAGGCATCTCATAAAAATTGAGAAACGCCAATCTCCTAGGCTTCGGTTTTTGTGCACCTCTATCCATAACTCCAAAAGTAAAGTCGAAAAATGAAAGGAAGAGAGCGAAGCTCTAAGTTGAAGGTGTTGCGGAAACCGCAAGAGAAGAAGAAAAGAGTAGTTGTCCACTTTCCCGGATTCATTGCACCACATTCCTTAAAGTTTCCTTCCCTTTCCACATTCTAGACCTTTTTCTTTGAAAGTCCTTAAGATCAAAGGAATGTTATATGACTTGGTGATCTAAATTGAAGTTTCTTATGATTGATTTTGATAATGTTTAGAGGTTATGATGTTTGTATGGAAGTTTGATTGATCCATGAACTTTCTTTACTCTTTACTCTTTGATTAAGTGTATGAAAGTCTTATAAACGATTGAAGCAAGATTTGAGAATGATCTATTAATTAGAGGGCACATTCATCCAAAAAGAAGTATTGCTTTGAGAAGGTACACATATTTCATCCTAACTCTTGTTTTAAAGCTTTTGAAAGACCTTGCTTAGGGACAAGCAAGTGTTAAGTATGGGGTTATTTGTTAGCATGAAATATTGTGATATTTTAGGCACGTTTTCTAAGTGTATTTGATTCATATTGATAGTCATTGATTGAGCATTGATACATTTGTGAGCTAGTTTATCTATAATGTCGATATAGAGATCTACACAAGCTTTATGTTGATTATAGGTGATTGACAGCTATTTCCGAACGGAATCGAGCAAGGATGGAGTTGTTGAGCAATGTCCATGGATTGAGGACATTTCTAGGAGCTAAGGGAGTGCCAACTTGAGGAATGCACGAGGCTAGGGAAGAATCACGTTCTTGCCCTAAACCACGCTCTAAAATACGGCCGTACCACTTTCCACGTTCAAGTCCACGGCCGTGGAACCATGGCTAGGGAAGCGTGGTTCATTCCAACAACTTCTACGGCCGTGGAGAAGATGGTTCAAACCGTGTTGATTTCCACGCTCTAAATTACGGCCGTGGAACCCTTCCACGACCGTGATCTTGGCGATATTTTTCGCCACACTTTAAGCCACGATCTCCTACGCAATTGGGCCGGGCCGATATTTTATCTTACACTATAAAAGGACGGACGAAGGGAGATTCCGTCACCTTCGCTTACACCTTGCTTTAGACCTAGTTTTACGCATACGCTTGCGTGGGGAATTTCCCTAATTTCGCATTTGGCGGAGATTTTGTTGAGAGATTTTGGCGCATTGCTATTGGCAATTTCCGGATTGACGGAAGATCGAAGATTCGGAAGATTGTTCGCAAGGAGATTTCGCTTCTTGCTTAGGTTTGATTTAGAAGACGGATTGACATCCCGTTCTTCCTTCTTATCTAAGATTGTGTTTGTTTGTTCTATTCCGAATCTAGTGACGATATTTGTTCTTGATTGTGACTTTGAGATTGGTTTGAAGTTTATTGAAAGTTTTCGGAAGTTTTCATCTTTCAATCTTGTAATTCTTGAATTTGATATCAATATGACTATTGTTGGCTGAAAACCCTTAACAATTCTAAGGTGAAGGGTTGATAGTTGTGGCTTAGATGATGATAGATCGTTCGTAAACAGATTGGATCCTGAGAGTTAGAGAGAATCACCGACGAACCCTAATCCACGGTCTGTTCTTGAGCTTCCACGGCCGTGGAACTCAAGAACTAGCCGTAATTTTGTGTTAAGTTACGAACTTGCTTTTACTTTAATCCAAAGTTAAAGATTTGCTTTAAATTATTTTAGGCTTGCCTATTCTAGGTGGTAGTGAAGCCTCAACAACCTCTACCTCGATTATGAGTGTCACAACCGTAATCGGTTTAGTTAGTCTTGATCCTTGGATTACAAGTTTGGGTATTTGACATTAATCCTTGCCTTTAGAACCTTTCTATATTGAAGCCTCAACAACCTGTATAGAGAGTTTCTTGTAGGTGAGTCATATAAGGTTTTTGGAACTTCACCGTACGATTACCTTACATTAGCATACCTTTGCATGTCTTAACTCTGTCCTTATATCATTAGTATATCTTGAATCGATTGCCACAGCTGGATACTTGGATCTTTAGGATTGTTGTTTTCCCAATAATTCGAAAAGCTTCTTACATTTACTTGCTTGATAACCTACAACTGAATTTGTTCCCCCCAAATCCCTGTGTTCGATACTCTAGAATTCTTGCTCATCTATATCTATCCGTACACTGCGGGTTCGCTTGCTTGATTTCTAGTTTTATATTTAAAGCTTATTTGCACGCACGCTAAGTGGCGAACACTCTCCTCACAAAATCCATTTTCTGTCGAAAATCACGGTCTGTTCTTGGGGTTCCACGGCCGTGGAAATGCGAGTGACCGTGGTTCGGCACGTAATTTTGCAAATCTCAACAGAATCTCACCAAATTTCACAGCAGCAGTCCTAGACTAATTCTCTTCCAATTCCAATAAGTTATTCCTAAAAATTCTAGCAAATGCAAGTCTGAATCGACAAAGATAGAGAAGAGCGAAAAAACCTAGGTTTTTGGATTTTTAAATCCGAATTCTGCTTTCCTCGGTGATTTGCCGCTTGAATTGTTGCTTGGATCTTGTTGGTGATCGGATTTGCTTCTGTTTTGGCCAAAGAATCGTTAAAAACGATTAACGAATGAAGATTTGAGGTTAGGGGAAGCAAATCGGCGTTTAGGGCGTGGAATTGGGTTTCTGAGATGTGTTTTGTGAAGGAAAGTGATTTATATAGTGGCCGTAAAATTTTTTGAAAATCACGGTCTGTCGGGGGGTTCCACGGCCGTGGAAATGTACGGAACCGTGGTTTTGGTGATTTTTCTCAGGCTTTTGGAAATTACGGTCACTGTAGCTGTCACGATCGTGGAATAGGCCGTGGAACTCTTTGTAATGCTCCAAAGTCCAAGTTTCGTCACTTTTCTTCAAACTTTCTCTTCCCCTTTTTTTCCACTGTTCCTACATCCAAAAATACAAACATACCGGAAGATATCGAAGGCAAAACAAAGCAAAAACGTCTAAATTAAGCTAATCTATGAATCAAAAACGAAAACGTAAATGCAATACCTTGGGTTGCCTCCCAAGAAGCGTTTTGTTTAAGGTCCGTAGCTAGACCATATTCGCACTTATTCGAGTGCGGTGGGCGCGAACTCTTCAGCTTGGAGTTCCGGAGTATACTTCTTAAGTCGTTGACCGTTCACCTTGAAACTTCCGCCCGTTTCACCCCATACTTCAACTGCACCATGGGGGAAAATACGTTTGATTAGAAAAGGTCCGGTCCAACGAGATTTAAGCTTACCTGGAAAGAGACGAAGCCTTGAATTGAAGAGGAGAACTTGATCTCCTTCTTTGAAGTCCTTTGGAATGATATGCTTATCATGCCAACGCTTGGCTCTTTCTTTGTAGATCTTGGCGTTTTCGTAAACATTCAAGCGGAGTTCGTCAAGCTCATTTAGATCCAAGAGACGCTTCTCTCCTGCTTCCTTCATGCTGAAATTTAGCCACTTGATTGCCCAAAACACCTTGTGCTCCAACTCTACCGGTAAGTGACAAGACTTCCCATACACAAGGTTGTATGGTGTGGTTCCGATGGGAGTCTTATACGCAGTCCGGTACGCCCACAATGCGTCATCTAGCTTCAAAGACCAATCCTTCCTAGTCCTTGAAATCGTCTTCTCTAGGATTCCTTTGATCTCCCGGTTTGAGATCTCAACTTGTCCACTAGTTTGTGGATGATAAGGGTGGCGATCTTGTGAGTCACCCCATACTTAGCTAGAAGAGCTTCAAAACGCCGGGCAATGAAGTGAGAGCCTCCATCACTAATGATGGTCCGTGGTGTCCCAAATCGTGGGAAGATGGTCTTGTTAAAGAACTTGACCACTACCATGACATCATTGGTGGGAGAGGCAATCGCTTCAACCCATCTTGAAACGTAATCAACTGCTAAAAGTATGTATTGGTTACCACAAGATGATGGGAATGGTCCCATGAAGTCTACTCCCCAAACGTCAAAGATCTCCACCTCTTGGATGTTGTTGAGAGGCATCTCATTCCTCCTAGAGATATTTCGTGTTCTTTGACAAGCATCGCAGCTAGAAACAAAGGTTTGCACATCTTTAAATAATGTAGGCCAAAAGAATCCAGATTGCAATACCTTAGCGCTAGTCTTGTTCGAACTAGCGTGTCCTCCACATGGTAGTGAATGGCAATGGCGGATGACACTTTGCATCTCATCTTCCGGCACACATCGCTGAATAATGCCATCCGGACCTCTCTTAAAGAGGAGAGGTTCATTCCAAAAGTAATCCCGAACATCCTTCAAGAACTTCTTTCTTTGTGCGTAGGATAATCCGGACGGTATTTCCTGACAAACCAAATAGTTAACAAAATCAGCAAACCATGGTTCGTTACCTTTGGAGATTACATCGATGCACTCCTCTATAATGTGTAAATGTTCGTCTGGGAAGGAGTCATCTATAGGTAGATGGTCGTCCTCTAGATGTGTTAGGCGACTCAAATGATCCGGAACAGAATTTTCCGAACCCTTCTTGTCGCGGATCTCTACATCGAATTCTTGTAGGAGGAGAATCCATCTAATTAGCCTTGGCTTCGCATCCTTCTTTGCAAGGAGATACCGGATCGCAGCATGATCCATGTACACAATCACCTTTGCACCTACAAGATAAGAGCGAAATTTGTCAATTGCATAAACAATGGCTAAAAATTCTTTTTCCGTAGTGGCGTAGTTGAGCTGCGCTTCATCTAGCGTCTTGCTAGCGTAGTATATGGCATGGGTTCACCCTTCCTTTCTTTGTCCAAGAACAGCTCCTATAGCTACGTCGCTTGCATCGCACATAACCTCAAAGGGAAGATTCCAATCCGGAGGTTGGATAATAGGGGCTGAAGTTAGAGCTTCCCGAATCATGTTAAACGCATCCAAACATTCCTGCGAAAACTCAAAAACTGCATCCTTCATCAATAGATTAGTTAGCGGTTTTGATATTTTAGAGAAATCCTTTATGAATCGCCTATAAAATCCAGCATGTCCTAGAAAACTTCTTATCCCTTTCACCGAAGTTGGGGGAGGAAGCTTTTCTATAGTCTCTATTTTTGCTTTATCCACCTCGATCCCTCTACTAGAGATTAGGTGTCCTAATACAATGCCTTCCTTAACCATGAATTGACACTTCTCCCAATTAAGAACTAGGTTAGTGTCTTCACACCTTTGTAACACAAGAGCAAGGTTAGAAAGACAATTGTCAAAAGAGGAACCATAAACGGAGAAGTCATCCATAAAAACCTCCATGATTTCGTCTATGTATTCGGAGAAGATGGCCATCATGCACCTTTGAAAGGTGGCTGGGGCGTTGCAAAGCCCGAACGGCATCCTCCTATAGGCAAACGTACCCCATGGGCACGTAAATGTGGTCTTCTCTTGATCATCCGGGTGTATCGGAATCTCAAAGAAACCACTATAACCGTCAAGATAGCAAAAGTGCGAATGTTGTGCTAACCTTTCAAGCATTTGATCGATGAAGGGTAGTGGGAAGTGGTCCTTCCTCGTCGCGTTGTTTAGCTTGCGGTAGTCTATGCACATCCGCCATCCTGTTACGGTTCGGGTAGGAATGAGTTCATTAATCTTGTTGGTGATGACCGTCATTCCTCCCTTCTTCGGAACCACTTGAACCGGACTCACCCACTTGCTATCGGAGATAGGGTAGATGATACCTGCATCAAGAAGTTTAAGAATTTGCTTCTTGACAACCTCCTTCATGGTCGGATTTAGCCGCCTTTGAGGTTGTCTTGAAGTCCTAAAGTCCTCTTCCATTAATATCTTATGCATGCATAGGGAAGGTTTTATTCTAAGTCCTCTATAGTATATCCTAAAGCTTTTCTATGTTTCCTAAGGACAACCATGAGCTTACTATGTTCATCTATGCTTAAATCAGAACTAACAATTACCGGAAAGGTAGAATTAGGTCCAAGAAATGCGTACCTTAGATGAGTAGGAAGAGGCTTTAGTTCCATGACTATCGGAGTTTCCAATGGTTCTTGAGGAGTATCCGATGCTTCCTTAGAAGTGTCTAAGGGTGTAGAAGGTTTGGGGGAAGAATCAAAAGAAGTTGAGGAAGAGGCACAATTACCTTCAGAATCATCCAAAATTACGGCCTCTCTGCATCCTCCACGGCCGTAATTTTGGGCGTGAAATAGAAATACGGTTGCCCTGTTCTCTCCACAGCCGTGTAAGTCTCTGGAGTGCTCCACGTTTTTGTTGGTGAAATCCACGGCCGTGGAATATAGTGTATGACCGTGGATTCGTACGTTCTCAGCCTCGTCGTGGAGTTTCTCAAACTCCTCTTTACACACTACTTCTTGTGCCTCTAAGGCTTCAATTGCCTCATTACACTCCTCTTCTTCCCCTATATCCATTAGACTCATAGTAATAACCTTTTGCAAAGGATCTTTGAAGAGAATAGCACTTACCTCCTCTCTAGACAACCCTTCTTCATCTTGGATATTGAATATATCCTCATCAAAGATTGGTTCCTTCAGTAGAGTGGAAAGGACGAAATCTACCTTCTCTTCTCCTATGTCAAAGGCAAGTATAGCATTCTTGCAATCGACTATGCAGCCGGATGTTGCAAGAAACGGTCTTCCGAGAATGATCGGGACCGGACTATTTGCAGAAATGTCAAGCACAACAAAATCTATAGGAACATAGAATTTACCTAGCTTGACCGGGACGTATTCCACAATACCGACGGGACGAGTTATGGAACGATCCACCATGTACAACGTCATCTTCACCGGTTTAGGGTCACCTAAACCGATCTTCCTACATAGTGCAAGTGGAATGGTGCTCACACTTGCTCCCAAGTCACATAATGCATCATATGTGACATCTCCCACTCCTATGGGAATACAAAATGACCCCGGATCCTTTAGCTTTGGGGGCATCTTCTCTTTCATGGTCTTGATGAGATCCGAAGAATCCGAACTCATCTTAACCTCACCGAAATCCTCTAGCTTTCTCTTGTTAGAGAGGATTTCCTTCAAGAACTTTCCATAAGCCGGCATACCTACAATAGCATCAATGAAGGGTATGTTAATATGCAATTTGCTCATGAGTTCTATAAACTTACCGAATTGCTTGTCTAGACGCGCTCTTGCTCTAGATTGCGGGAACGGTAGGGGAGGTTTGTAAGCTGGAGGAGGAACGTAGATATCTTCCTTCTCCTTCCCCTTTTCTTTCTCTTTCTCAACGGAGACTTCTACAAACTTGGGCTGCAGGTCGGTAGTTGTGACTCCGCTCCTAGTTGTGATTGCCATCACCCTTCCTTTTGGGTTGTCCTCCGTTTTTCCTGGAAGTTTCCCTTGATTCCTAGGAACTTCCTCCGCATGGCTGAACATTTGGTTTTCTAAAACCTTTTGGGCTTTATCAACCTTAGTAATGTGATCATCAACCTTGATGATACGAGTCTCCAACCCTTGAAGTTTCCCCAAAATCGTTTCCAACATGGGATCAGGCTTCTCCTTCCCCGAAGTGCTTCCACCATTAGATGTTTGCCCCTGGCTTTTCAAAGGAGTGGATGAAGAGGAAGGTGGAGTTAGTGAATTTCCTGAATTGGAAGGATAAGAATTACCGGAATTTTGTTGATTGGAGCGCCAATTGTTGTTGTTTGAATCCCTATTGTTGTTCCAATTGTTGTTCCCCAGCAACGGCGCCAAAAACTTGTTTGCCACTTAGCGTGCGTACAATCAAGCTTTAAATTTATAAAACTAGAAATCAAGCAAGCGAACCCGCGGTGTACGGATCGACGTAGTTAAGCAAGAATTCCAGAGTATCGAACACAGGGATTTGGGGGGTTAAATCCAATTATAGATTATCAAGCAAGTAAATGTATGAAGCTTTTCAAATTATTGGGAAAACAACAATCCTAAAGATCCAGGAATCCAGCTGTGGCAATCGATTCAAGATATACTAAAGATATAAGGACAGAGTTGAGGTTTGCAAAGGTATACGAATGTAAGGCAATGTACAGTGAAGTTCCAAGACCTGCGCATGCACTTGAAAAGATATCAAATAACAAGGGAGAAGCTCCCAAGCTTGACAACTGATAACCGAATTCGGCCTAGACCAAATCCCCGGCAACGACGCCAAAAACTTGTTCACCACTTAGCGTGCGTGCAAATAAGCTTTAATTATAAAACTAGAAATCAAGCAAGTGAACCCACAGTGTACGGATCGATATAGTTAAGCAAGAATTCCAGAGTATCGAACACAGGGATTTGGGGGGTTAAATCCAATTATAGATTATCAAGCAAGTAAATGTATGAAGCTTTTCAAATTATTGGGAAAACAACAATCCTAAAGATCTAAGAATCCAGCTGTGGCAATCGATTCAAGATATACTAAAGATATAAGGACAGAGTTGAGGTATGCAAAGGTATACTAATGTAAGGCAATGTACGGTGAAATTCCAAGACCTTATATGATTCACCTAAAGGCACTCCCTATAAAGGTTGTTGAGGCTTCAGTATAGAAAGATTCTAAAGGTAAATATTCACATCAAATACCCAAACTTGTAATCCAAGGATCAAAACTAACTAAACCGATTAAGGTTGTGACACTCGAAATCGAGGTAGAGGTTGTTGAGGCTTCACTACCACCTAGAAAAGGCAAGCCAAGACTAAGTTAAAGCAAATCTTTAACTTTGGATTAAAGTAAAAGCAATTTCGTAAACTGACATAAAACTACGGGTAGTTCTTGAGTTCCACGGCCGTGGAAGCTCAAGAACAGACCGTGGATTAGGTTCGTCGGCGATTCTCTCTAACTCTTAGGGTCCAATCTATTTACGATCGATCTATCATCATCTAAGCCACAACTATCAACCCTTCACCTTAGAATTGCTAAAGGGTTTTAGCCAACAACAGTCATATTAATATCAATTTCAAGATTTAAAAGAATGAAAGATGAAAACTTCCGAAAACCTTTAATAACCTTCAAACCAATCTCAAATCCACCAATCAAGAACAATGATGCAAGTAGATTCAGAATAACACGAACAATCACAATCTTAGATAAGAACGAAGAACGGGATGTCAATCCGTCTTCTAATCAACCTAAGGATAAAGTATGAAATCTCCTTACGAACAATCTTCCAAATCTTCAACTCTTCGCAAGTCTCCGTTTTCAAAGTAGCAATCTCTACACGTCCAACTTGAAACCCTCGGCACGTGCAATAAGCGTAGGCAAAGTCTAAGCGAAGGTGACGGAATCTCTCTTCTTCCGTCCTTTTATAGGGTAAGATAAAATATTGGCCCGGCCCATTGGGTAAAATATCATGGCTTCAAAGTGTTGCGTAAAAGATCGCCAAGATCACGGTCGTGGAAGGGTTCCACGCCCGTAATTTAGAGCGTGGAATAGGGTCACGGTTTGTCACAACCCTCCACGGCCGTGTAACTTGCTGGAATGCACCACGCTTCTCTTGCCAAGGTTCCACGGCCGTGGACTAGAACGTGGAATCTAGTACGGCCGTATTTTAGAGCGTTGTTTAGAGGTAGATCGTAATTTTCCTTAGCCTCGTGCTATTCTTCAAGTTAGCACCATCCTTAGCTCCTAGAGATGTCCTTAATCCTTGGACATGCTCAATCAAACTCCATTCTCTCTCAATCCGTTCGGAATTAGCTCTTAATTGCCTACAATCAACAATAATCTTATGTAGACCTCTATATCGACAAAATAGATAAACTAACTCACAAATGCTTCAATGCTTTATCAATGACTACCAATATGGATGAAATACACTTAGAAAACGTGCCTAAAATATCACAATATATCATGCTAACAAGTCACATCCTAGGGTTTTGGGTAGTTAGTTTGGTTGTAATTCTTATCCCTAGATCTTTCTATATTATAGCCTCAACAACCTTTATAGAGAGAACCTTTGGACTAGATAAATAGGTTTCGGAACTTCACCGTATGATATCTACCTTTGAAACACATAACGTTGGCAATATAAACTCTGTTCTTTGATATTTAGAAGTGTCTTGAATCGAAAGCCAAGTCGGATACTTGAATCCTTGGAATCATTTGTCTTTTTATTAATCACAAAAGCTTTTGCACTTTGTTAGATAACTGAATTCGATTTTATTCTCACCAAATCCCTGAGTTCGACTCTGGAATTTCTTGCCTTACTACAACTGATCCGTAAACTGCGGGTTCGCTTTGCTTTAAGTTCTAGATATAAATTTAAAACTAGTGACGCACACTTTCGGGCGAACAAGTTTTTGGCGCCGTTGCTGGGGATTTGGTCTAGACCAAATTCGGTTTTCGGTTGTCTAGCTTGGGAGCTCTTGCTCTTGTGATTTAATTTGTCTACTTGAGTGATCTTTGCAGATTCTTTAGGTATATGCGAAATACTAGATCTACCAAAGATCTAGTTACTTTTGACCCCAAATTGGAGAACACTTTAAGAAGGAAGTTGAAGGAAAAGAAAATGGCTGAAAATAACGAGAGAAACATCCAAGCTGAGTTGGATGAAGCTCAACTTCAACTTAGGTTGAGTGAGAAAGCTCGTTTGGACAAGTTAACGAGTCATCAATTCCAAATTGATAAACTCAAAGCTATGATGTTGGACATGAAGTTGGAGCTGAATGATGCTAAAAAAAAGAAGAAGGTCAAGAAACCAACTAAGTCCACTAGAGATGATTCATCCGATGATGAAGATTCTGATATGCCGGAACTTGAGGAAATTGATCCGATAATTCATCCCGTTCGTAACACCCCTAGACCACCGGTTGTCCCTCGCATCCCCGTTGGAAATGTGAGAGTTGCTCATGAAGTTGAAGAACCACGAACTCTTGGGCAAAGAATGGATCCGATTCAGCAACCACGCCGTCTAGGTGTGAATTTCGGAGCTGAGGATATCCAGGAATTCAGTTTTAGCCCACAAGATATCACCATGGTTCGCCAAAGTCAATTTGGTGGAGCAAGTGCTGAATCTCCACACCAACACTTGCAGAATTTCGAGATTCTCATGGAGACATTGAAGCCGAAGAGGGCTACCACAAATAATTACAAGATCAAACCGTTCTTCTTCTCTTTGAAGGACAAAACTCTATCTTGATATCAAGCTCTTCCAGCTGCAAAGCTTGCCACATGGGAGGATCTATCTTCGGAGTTCCTCACCAAGTTCTTTCCGCCATCCAAAACGGCGGAATTGAGAGGTAAGATCAATGCATTTTTTATGAAACCTAACGAAAGTTTGTTTCAATCTTGGAAAAGGTTTTCAGGATCTCTTATTGGATTGCCCACACCATGGCATTTCAAAGCTGGAATTATTGGAGATCTACTATAAGGGGTTGGATGTGGAAATACAATTCAATCTCCAATCTCTCTCTTGTGGTATATTCATGGACATGAGAGAATATGATGCTTGGAACTTCATTGCGAAGCAAGCCCAAGTGATTAAGAAGTATTCCCACCGGAAGGTGGACCTAAATAGGTGGAATCAAGGAGATCCGGGAGCCAAGTTGAATCAAGCTACGCAAACACAAATATATTCCCTCAACAATGAGATCAAAGAGTTGAAGGAAGTCATCTAAACTAGCCTTCAAAAGGCGAAGGAGCAAGAAGCCAACTATATGGGGAGGGATAACAATCAAGGGAATAGGAATGACTACTGGAACAACAACCGAAACAACAACTAGAATAACAACAATAGGAACTCCAACAACAACAATTGGAGATCCAATCAACAAAATCCAGGTAATCCCTACTCACATGCTAAAAAAGCTTTAACATCTCCATCTTCTTCTACTCCTTTCAAAAGTCAGGAGCAATCATCAAATGGATCGAACAAGATGGAGAAGGAGAAGCCCGATCCGATGTTGGAGACGATCCTAGGAAAGCTACAAGGATTGGAGAGTTATATAACTTCGGTTGATAAAGCTCACAAAGCTTTAGAAAACCAAGTATTTAGCAAAGCCGTAGAAGTCCCGAGAGATCAAGGGAAGCTTCCCGGGAAGACGGAAGATAACCCAAAGGGAAGGGTTATGGCGATCACTACTAGAAGTGGTGTAACAACCACCGATCCTCAACCTAAAGTAGTTGAAACCACCACCGAAAAAGGGAAAGAAAAGGAGAAGGAAGACGTTTATGTTCCTCCTCCCGCCTACAAACCACCTCTACCTTTTCCTCAATCTAGAGCACGGGTGCAGCTAGATAAACACTTCGGTAAGTTTATTGATCTTATGAGTAAGCTGCATATTAATATACCTTTTATGGATGCAAATTTAGGTATGCCAGCTTATGGGAAATTCCTAAAAGAAATCCTCTCTAACAAGAGGAAGTTAGAAGATATTGGAGAAGTCAAGATGAGCACGGAGTCATCCGAACTCATCAAGACTATGACGGAGAATATGCCACCTAAGTTGCGTGATCCAGGATCATTTTGCATACCCATCACCTTAGGAGAGGTTACTTATGATGCACTTTGCGACCTTGGAGCAAGTGTGAGCATCATACCACTTGCTTTGTGCAAGGCGGTTGGTCTAGCAACACCTAGACCTGTGAAGATGACGCTTTACATGACCGATCGTTCCATCACCAGGCCGGTTGGGATAATAGAAGACATTCCCGTAAAACTCGGTAAGTTTTACATTCCTATAGACTTTGTCGTTCTTGACATCCCTGCAGATTATCCAGTTCCTATCATTCTTGGGAGACCATTCCTTGCAACCTCCGGATGCATGGTAGATTGCAAGAATGGACAGCTATCCTTCAATATAGGTGAAGAGAAAGTGGAGTTTGTACTCTCCTCTTTAATCAAAGAGCCAGCTTTGAGAGAAAATGTTTTTAACATCTTTGATGAAGAAGAGTCTAGAGAAGTGGTGAGTTCGATCTTAATGAAAGATCAACTTCAAAAGGTTCTTAGTATGAGTATCATGAAGGAAGGAGTAGAGCATGATTGTGATGATGAGGTAAAAGCATCAGAAGATGTAGAGGAAGAGCCAGGAGCAGGATTTGAAGAGCTAGAATTAACCCCGGAAACTGTGCAAAAAAAATCAACCAACACAAAATAAATCACACGATTTCTGAAGAGGCAAGTCGATTTTTGACAACAGGAAGAAAAACCGCCCAAAAAATCGTCCGATTTTCTTTAGAGGGGGACGATTTAGCGTTGATTTCTCCGGTTTCTACGAACTTGACTGCAGTTGTTCTCAACTCTAATAGTGCCCCTTCCCCACCTTCAGAGGCTTCTCACATGACATTAGATGGTCATGAATCATCGATCAAAGCACCTCCTTCATTGGAATTGAAGCCACTTCCTACACACTTAAGGTATGCATTCCTTGGGCCTAACTCTACATATCATGTTATAGTTAGTGCGAATCTGAATGATGATGAACTAGAGAAGCTTATGAATGTTCTAAGACAACATAGGAGAGCATTAGGCTATACTATTGATGACTTGATAGGCATTAAACCTTCTCTATGTATGCATAAAATCTTAATGGAAGAGGATTATAAACCTTCACGCCAACCTCAAAGACGGTTAAATCCGATCATGAAAGAGGTCGTGAAGAAAAAAATCCTTAAGCTACTTGATGCAGGTATAATCTTCCCTATTTCCGATAGCAAGTGGGTGAGTCCAGTGCAGGTAGCACCAAAGAAAGGAGGCATTACCGTTGTTGCCAATAAAAACAACGAGCTTATTCCCACAAGGACAGTTACGGGATAGAGAATGTGCATCGACCACCGTAAACTGAATGTGGCCACCAGGAAGGATCACTTTCCCCTTCCTTTTATTGATCAAATGTTGGAAAGGTTAGCCCAACATTCTTACTTTTGTTATCTAGATGGATATAGCGGTTTCTTTCAGATTCCCATTCACCCGGATGATCAAGAGAAGATAACCTTCACGTGCCCTTGGGGTACGTTTGCTTATAGAAGGATGCCATTCGGCTTATGCAACGCTCCATCCACCTTTTAAAGGTGTATAATGGCAATCTTTTCGGAGTATGTAGAGAATATAATGGAGGTATTCATGGACGATTTTTCGGTATATGGTTCTTCCTTTGATAATTGTCTCTCTAACCTTTCACTAGTCCTTAAGAAATGTGAAGACACCAACTTAGTTTTAAACTGGGAGAAGTGTCATTTTATGGTCACCGAAGGAATTGTGTTAGGTCACTTAATATCAAATAGAGGAATAGAGGTTGATAGAGCTAAGCTAGAAACTATTGAGAAACTACCCCCTCCATCCTCTATGAAAGGAATTAGAAGCTTTTTTGGATATGCAGGCTTCTATAGGAGGTTCATAAAGGATTTTTCTAAGATTTCAAAACCCTTAACTAATCTTTTAATGAAGGACGCAACTTTCGAGTTTTCGAAAGAATGTCTAGAAGCTTTTTTCAGGATCAAAGAGGCTTTGATTTCATCACCCATTATCCAACCACCCGATTGGACTCTTCCTTTCGAGGTTATGTGCGACGCAAGCGACGTCGCTATAGGAGCTGTACTCGGACAGAAGAAACATGGTCGTACACACACCATCTATTATGCCAGCAAGACGCTAGACGAAGCTCAATTGAATTATGCCACTATGGAAAAAGAACTTCTAGCCGTAGTTTATGCTTTTGAAAAATTCCGTTCCTATCTTGTAGGTGCGAAGGTGATAGTCTATACGGATCATTCAGTAATCCGTTACTTGTTCACAAAGAAGGATGCGAAGCCAAGGCTTCTAAGATGGATCTTACTCTTACAAGAGTTCGATCTAGAGATCCGTGATAAGAAGGACTCGGAAAATTCAGTTGCTGACCACCTTAGTCGTCTTCCACACCTCACCAAAGAGGCGGATGAGCTCCCTATAGACGACTCATTCCCTGACGAACGACTACACGAGATTGAAGAATTCCTTCAACATATCTCGAAAGGTAATGATCCATGGTTTGCTGACATTGTAAATTACCTTGTTTGTCAGGAGATTCATCCCGGACTTTCATATGCTCAAAGAAAGAAGTTCTTTAAGGACGTCCGGAATTTCTATTAGAACGAACCTCTTCTCTTCAAAAAAGGTCCC
Source organism: Fagopyrum homotropicum (assembly GCA_033239125.1). Lineage (NCBI taxonomy): Eukaryota > Viridiplantae > Streptophyta > Magnoliopsida > Caryophyllales > Polygonaceae > Fagopyrum > Fagopyrum homotropicum. The sequence goes on along the minus strand of BSWB01000005.1, from coordinate 90,481,122 downwards.
GATGGCATATATAGGAGATGCATTCCGGAAGATGAAGTGGAAAGCGTCATCCGCCATTGCCACTCTCTACCTTGTGCAGGACATGCTAGTTCCCACAAAACTTGTGCTAAGGTATTTCGTTCCGGTTTCTTTTGGCCTACCTTATTCAAAGATGTGAAAAAATATGTTGTTGCTTGTGATGCTTGTCAAAGGACAGGTAATATTTCTAGGAGGATGAGATGCCCCTCAACAACATACAAGAAGTGGAGATATTTGATGTATGGGGAGTAGACTTTATGGGACCATTCCCATCCTCTTGTGGAAACCAGTACATACTCCTAGCCGTAGACTATGTCTCAAGATGGGTAAAAGCAATCGCTTCTCCTACTAATGATGCAATGGCAGTGGTGAAGTTCTTTAATAGAACGATCTTCCCAAGGTTCGGGACTCCCCGAACCATCATTAGTGATGGAGGAACGCACTTCACAGCCCGTCGATTTGAGACTCTATTGGCTAAGTATGGGGTGACCCATAAGATAGCTACACCATACCATCCGCAAACTAACGGACAAGTTGAGATATCCAATAGAGAGATTAAGGGAATTTTAGAGAAAATTGTCTCTAAAACACGGAAGGACTTGTCAATGAAGCTCGACGATGCACTGTGGGCGTACAGGACCGCCTTTAAGACACCAATAGGTACGACTCCATATAACCTTGTTTATGGTAAATCTTGTCATCTTCCCGTAGAGCTAGAGCATAAAGCATATTGGGTTGTCAAGTGGCTCAACTTTGACATGAAAGAAGCCGGAGAGAAGCGGCTCTTGGACATCAACGAGCTAGACGAGATCCGGCTGAATGCGTATGAGAACGCAAAGATCTACAAGGAAAGGACAAAACGTTGGCATGATAAGCACATCATCCCAAAGGATTTGAAAGAAGGAGATCAAGTTCTTCTATTCAACTCAAGGCTATTCCCAAGTAAGCATAAATCCCGTTGGACAGGACCTTATGTAATTAAACAAATTTTCCCCCATGGTGTAGTTGAAGTATGGGGTGAAAAAAGCGGAAGTTTCAAGGTAAATGGCCAACAGCTGAAGAAGTACACACCGGAAGTTCAGGAGATAGCTCCTATCCTCCTCCATTGAAACATCAAAACAAACACCGTCCAACTAAAGACGATAAATCAAGCGCTTCTTGGGAGGTAACCCATGGTAGTATAACTCTTTTTCTTTTCTTGTCACTTAGTTTAGCTTAGCTTAGTCGTTTGTTTCTTTTGTTTTTGCTATTGTTTGTTCCTCGATGCACTCTTGGTTTGTTTGTGTCAAAAATCGCAGGAACTATGTCCAAATTGAGAAATCAATGAAGATAAGGGATGCAAAGTAGTTTAAATTACAATCTTCAAAGAAAAGAAGGAAAGAAATCGAGCTACACAAAGTAAATCGTTCGATTCAGGAACAGAGCAAGACGATTTTTGGCAACAGGGAGAAAAATCGTCCCTCAGATCGACCCCCTCAAAATAAATCGGACGATTTTTTCCTTTTGAGCTGAGAAAGTGAAGAAAAATCGGGCCGATAAATAAATCGATCCCATAAATCGTCCGATTTTCTTCATAAAACCTCCGGCCTATATAAAGCCTTCACCACTCGATTCTCTCATTCCACACTTCCCCATTCCCGATTTCCATTTCTCTCAAAGAGCCGAAAATCACCTACCCTCTCATCTCCTCATTTCTTAATCGTTTTGAATGATTCTTGAGCCTAAAGTGAAGCATTTTCGACAAGAAACAAGGATCTAGCAACAACAAGCTTGGAAAATGACTCATTCATCCGGAATTCAGGTTTTTCAATTCGAAACCTAAGTTTTTCGCTCGATTTGATTCTTGCTTAGAGATTGTTTGTTTGATGAGATTGATTGAGGGGTTTGCTTAGAAACAATCATAGGAGACTGTGTGTGGTGTTAGTTTGCTCAGAACTTTACAGATTTGTGAGAATTGTTGAAATCAATCAAAAAATCGTCCTAGCCCAGAAAAATCGTCCGATTTTTCCTTAGAACAACACGATTTTTCCTTGCAGAATGGAGACTTTGAAAAGAATCACTCGAAATGCGTGGAAGAAGAAGGGATCTTCTTCCAAAGCCCCTCCCCCACCACCACCACCCTCTCAAGCCAAACCAAAACTCCCCCTCCTCTCTTAAAACATAAGAAGAGATATGAACATCTCTTCGATCATCCCTTCACCCCTCCTCCATACATTGTGCTAGATGACTTAGACTCCTTGTTTATTCGAGAGGATATGGACATGATGTTAGATAGAGTTGGGCTGAGTCAGTTTGCCATGATTAGGGAAGATGCTTACACCGAGATCACCCTAGAATTCCTAAGTACGTTTGAGCATGATCCTAGAGAGAGGACGGTCTCTTTACGCCTCATGAACCAAAACCATGCTATGACTATTGATGACTTTGGGGATTTGTTTGGTTTTCCCTATTCTTCTGCAGGCACATTCGCGAGAGGAGTGAGTACTAGTGCCTTTTGGGAAACCATTTCAGTGGGAGAGTATGGTGGTGATAAATGGAGACCCGCGAATTCGAAAGAGACTAGTATGTAAAGCCTTTCCTTTAAGGTAGTGCATAGAATTCTTAGTGAGAGCTTGTTTGCACGGACGGAGACTCCACAGAAGCTCAAGGCCGATGAGCTCTTTATCCTGTACTATATGACTTGTAGCACCATTCCCGACATCACCTCTATGCTTGCTAACTATCTAGGAAAGATAGCCAACAAGGCAAAGGGTGACATATGTGCTGGAAGCCTTGTCACTCATGTGGCAAAGGCATTGGAGTTAGATTTTTCATATTGCACTTTAGCTGAGAGTGCCCAGCCCTTAGGATCACAGAGATTGGTAGTGAGACAGATCTTGATTCCTTGAGGTAGAGGAACTCTTCATGTGCCCATGCCGTGGGCAAAGGATCCACAAAAGAAGCCATCCAAGATAGTGTGGAAGTCCAAATACACCATTCGGAACAAGAGGAATTGGAAGGAGACTTTTGTACTCATGCTTGAGGAGGTAGCTCCTCCTTCTTGTTATTATGATGATGATGCAGGTGATACTGAGGATGAGGAGGATCATGAGGATGGAGTACACAAGGGGAACATGCTAGAGTTCGAGAGTGACACTTATAGTGGACATGCCACGGATGCCATGGATACCGATACTCATGGTGCAGGACCTAGCCGGACTAGTCGAGGCATCGAAGAGACTGGGGATGAGATGCAGCTATCCCGTCATTCCTTTGCACACGCACCTAGCCACAGTAGAGGACATGGACGCGGACATGGACTTCCCCGACATTTTAGAGACTTAGTCTCTAGTTTCCAGGGTCTATGCACCGACTACCATGATCTACACTCAGACTATCAGGCCCTCCACACCAACTACAGCGCCCTGAGCACTCAGTTCACGGCGTACCGGTGAGAGACAGATGCTAGACGCTCCTCCTATGATGGCCAGATGAGAGACATGTACTACCATTGTAAGAGCCTTAGTCTTTGGAGCCTAGATGAGCTAGAGTGTGTGTTTACTTGACCCAGTCAGCTGCCCCAGCGGACCAGGGAGGCCGCCCCTGCGTCTAGGCGCCCCTGCACCTCAGGCTAGCCGCCCCTGCGGCTTTGTGGCTGGTGCAGCCACTTTTGTTGACTCTTGACCGTGCTTTGCGGCTGGCTTCTCTTATAAGCCTCCTTAGACTTCAGATGAGGGGTTTTCTCATCTCTCTTGTCTCTCTCTTCCTCCTTACGTTCTTCCTCTTCTCCTTTCTTCTACTTTGATCTTCTTTGATCTCTTCTTGCTTGTGTGAATGAGTTCTTGATAGTTTGAGGGTGTTCTTCATCTTGGATGCTCTTGTAGATGTTACTGAAGGTTGTTGGAGCTGTGTTGAGGTGATAGATGAGCTTATGCTCCATAGTTGCAGCCTAGGGTTGGTGTGATAAGCTCTTTCTCTTCTTCTCTCTTCTTTCCTTCATTCTTGCTTCTTTCTTCTTCCTTCTAGCTAAGGATCACAAGCTGGGCTTGTGTGGATCTTTCCCTAGCCTTTTGATGTTCATGTGTGTATATATGTGTATGTGTTGCTGTGGTGTGTTGAAGACGTGAAGAGAATCGAGAAAGGGGTCGAAGAGAAGTCGGGACCAACTCTCTGCACAGTTGGCCGCCCCTGCGCCTGTCCTGAGCCACACCCGTGCCTGGTGTGGAGCCGCCCCTGCGCCTTTGGTGAGCCGCCCCTGCACCTCATTGGACCAGCTGTGTATTCCTGCTTCTGTTAGTGCATACCTTGTTGGTATGTCTTCGTTCCTTCCTTTCCTTTGACCTTGGCTTAGTTGATAGCTAGGTTAGGATGAGTTGTACGATAGAGATGTACCTTAGGCACTTGTGTTGATGTTGAGGTTATGCCATAGGCATATGTGAGCTTGTTATGACCTTGAGGTTTAGTTGAGGTTGTATATTGGTTCTGGTTATGGAGACGTGTCTCCTAACCCTTTCAGGTTATGATGTTGTGTGCCTTGCTCTTGCAGGCCTTGGTTCTTCCCCAAGGGGAAGCTGTGACGTGGTTTTGGATACGAGTGTGATAGTTAAGTCCATAGGACTTACTTAGCGTACGGTTGTGGATTGTATGATTATAATGGTTGTGTGTGTTTATATGGTTTTGCATTTATAACCTAAACCGGACTAGGATGACCATTCATTACATTTATATGGCCCAAGTGCATTATAATGGGCGGTAACCATCGGTCTCCGCCTATTGGTTAGGAGGAGGTGCCCTAAAGATGATCTCACAGGAGGGGACGAGTTAAGGTCACCCCCATGCAAAACTCCTGTGTTACGTTGGATGGGACGGGGTTCTTGAGGCTCCTCGTGTTACAAAAGAAGTTGAATTAGTAATGGAATAACATAATGAAAGATAATAAATGAATATGGGTGGCATTGCATGTATGAGATGTTGATGTGTGGTTGTGTTATTACCTTCATGCTTTTAATTGCTGTAGCTAACAGTGTATACCGTGTTGTAGATGATCTGTAGGTTAGAAAGACTGCAGAGTGAGCCAGATGGAGTGACCAGCCGAGGACTTTTGTACATTAGGATGTGTGGGTTGGGATCTTTTGTATCAGATGTTGTTGATGTTATGGTTTTGTACTCGGCTTTGAGTTTGTAAAGTCTTTTGATGTATCATACAGTTTTATGTATTTGTTTTACTCTACTTGTGCCTTGTTGTAAGCTCCAGCTCCAGCTGGAGCTGGAGCTTTCGTCCTTGCGCGAGTTTCCTCCTTTTCCAGTCGCAATTCTTCTTTGCTGAGGCGTAGTTGTTCCAATGCCTCCTTCAATTCGGCCTCAAGATCGCGATTCTCTTAATTGGCCATCTTAGCTTCTTTCAAGCGTCTTTTGTATGTCTTTTCTGGTTCGGAATCGTAAGGAACGATTTCGTTCCCAGCGCGGGTTCTTCGCATAAACCTACAAGAAAGAACCTACGAAAGTCACTCAAGTAGAGTGGTTAGTAGAAACAGGGGCAAGTGCCCCGAAAGACAACCGCAACCGGCTCGGTCTAGACAAACTCCCCGGCAACGGCGCCAAAATCTTGTTCACTCCAAACGGTGTGTGCAAGCTTTAAATTTATAACCCTAGATGTATGCGTAAAACAAGGATGCGAACCCGCAGTGTACGGGTCAATCGTAGTAAAAGCAAGAATTCCGGGGTGTCGATCTCACGGACTTAGGTGAAACAAAACCAATATAGGTAGTCAATATTGTAACTAACCACAAAAGCAATTAAAGCAATCAAAGATGATAAAAAAAAGTCAATTAAAGAAATATGCAATTCCAGGGATTAAAGCATCTAGTTGTGGTTCCAACTCAAGATCTAAAGATAAGCGGACAAAGTTGAGATTTTGCAAAGGAAAGATGTTACTAAAGAGGAATAGATCACCGGGTAAGTCTCACTACTCACAACCCCAAGCCAAAGAACCTATTACCGGGTAAGTCTCAAGGTACTAAGGGAAGGGATTATAATCTCAAACCAACACTCCAACTAAGGAATAGAATCAACCTTTACCGGGTAAGTCTCAGGCTAACTCACAAAGATGGGTTGAAGGCACACTCAAACCCCAATAAAGGATAAACCTTTATTACCTATACTTATGATCATGGGTAAACAAACAAAGGAATTAACGGGTAAGTCTCATCCTAGGCTTGCATTGAACCAAGAAAGGTGTAATAAGAATAGGATTTGGCAAACTCTAACCCTTAACTCTCAATTTCGGATCAGAAAGGTCACCTCGGTCAGACGAATTCCACCCCGGCCGAGATGTTCATCGTCTGAACGAGATGTTCTAGGATTAAGGGTAAAGACTCGAGCTTTCATGGTCCTACTAGAATTTAAGGTTGTTCTATCATTGTTTTTCCCACAACCTTCAGCCAATCACCCTAGAATCACACAAAGAAATTAGCCACTCATCATCATGAAAGCAATAATCAAATATAAGGGAAGAAAGTGAATAATTGAACACAAAAACCTTAAGAACAAGGCTTCAATAACTGAATCAATTATCAAACAAACAAGCGTTCCTTAGATCACAATCCAACAAGACAAGTCAACAAAGAAGGGAATCTAAGAGAATCTTACAAAACCCTTCACAAAAGCTATAAAAGCTATCAACTTCCTTCCTTTAATCTTCCTTCAACCTTCCAAAAATTCCTCATAACTGAAGCTTCTTCAATCCCCAGCTGTTATGATGGTAGCAGGTTGCTGAATTTGTGGAAAATCCAGCCCTTTATATAGGAAAATTACCCTCCAAAGATAAAATATCTTGAAAAGATATTTTCCTAATAAAATATATCTATATCTCATAAATAAATCCCTAAAATATATGATCTTCCTTCCAGAAATCCAGCCCAAAAATATAAGATCTCTCCTTCCAAAAATAAAAGATCTCAGCCAAGAATAAAATATATCTCGCCGCGTCCAAGGTGTTCGCCTCTGTCGGGACGCTCCTCTAGATCACCTCGGTCGAGATGGTATTGTAACTGACCGAGGTGACTCTCAACTGAAAATGAAATCTCTCAAATCTGGTCCAAAGTAAATCTCTTTGTTAATTCCTTGCTTCTTGAACTCCTCTTTAAGCTCCTCAATGTAGCTCCAATGATTCCTTAGCTCTTTTAGCTCCATTTTAGTCCAAAACGTGCCATTTTACCTACAATTACAACGAAACTTGGTGTAGACCTCGATTCCCACAAAGGTAGGTGAAACGACAATATAATCACATAATATACATTCAAACATGCAGATTATTGAAGATAAAACGTCTAAAAAAGTCCCAAAATATAGACTATAATTCATGCTATCATCAGTCTAGCGATCGCCATCTCCCGGGGAGTCTTCCTACTGAGGGCGTCAACTACTACGTTTTCCTTCCCCGGGTGGTATAAGATCTCAAGGTCAAAATCCTTGATCAACTCCAACCATCTGCGCTGGCGGTTATTCAACTCCCGGTGAGTGAATATGTACTTCAGACTCTTGTGGTCTGTGAATATCTAACACGTAGCTCCGTACAGATAATGTGTCCAAATCCTCAAGGCATAAACCACAGTAGCCAACTCAAGGTCATGGTTAGGGTAATTCTCCTCGTACGTCTTCAGCTGTCTAGACGCGTAAGCAATCACCTTACCCCTCTGCATTAGAACACATCTCAAGCCCAACTTGGGTGCGTCGTTGTAAACCACAAAGTCCTCATTGCCCTCTAGCTGAGCTAGGATAGGAGTAGAGTTCAACCTCTTCTTCAGCTCCTCGAATCTCTGCAGGCACGTCTCGGACCATACAAAGCTCATAGACTTCCTCGCTAAGGAAATGAGCGGTCGGGCAATAACTGAAAAGCCCTCAACAAAACGCCAGTAGTAGCCCGCCAATCCTAAGAAGTTGCGTACCTCCTTGAAGTTCTTAGGTGGCGGCCAAGATGCTACTGACTCGATATTTGTTGGATCTACCTTGATCCCTTCAGCTGAAACGATGTGACCAAGGAATGCTACCTCGGACATCCAAAACTCGCACTTAGAGAGCTTGCGTAGAGCTCTCTGTCCTATAAGACCTGAAGAACGATCCTCAAGTGTCATACATGCTCTTCTCTACTACGAGAGTATACCCGAATATCGTCTATGAAGACAACTACACACTGGTCTAGGAAGTCGATGAAGATGTTGTTCATAACCTCCATGAAGACTGCGGGCACATTCGCAAGCCCGAATGGCATCACTACAAACTCATAGTGTCCATATCTGGTCTGAAATGCCGTCTTGGCTATGTCCTGCTCTCTCACCCTCAGCTGGTGATATCCAGATCTCAGATCGATCCTCGAAAACACTGAAGCTCCATGCAGCTGATCCAAAAGATCGTCGATAGGGGGCAATGGGTACTTGTTCTTGATCGTCACCTTGTTAAGCTCTCGGTAGTCGATACATAACCTCATTGACCTGTCTTTCTTCCTGACGAAGAGAACTAGTGTGCCCCAAGGAGATACACTAGGGAAGATGAAGCCCTTCTTTGCTAACTCCTCGAGCTGCTTCTTCAACTCAAGCATCTCAATAGGCGCCATACGATAATGATCCTTAGAGATCGGTCTAGTACCGAGCTCTAGCTCAATGCCAAAGTCTACACTTCTTTGTGGAGGTAAACCTGATGGCTCTCCAAAGACGTCAGCAAACTCGCAAGCTACTGGAATCTCCTCCAAAGCCGGACTCGTACTATCCTTCATGGAGTAGCACCAAAAAGTCTCGCAACCCTAAGTGATAAGTCACACAGCTTGCACTGCACTGATGACTGTACCAGTCTTTCCGAGATCCCATCCTCGGAAGATCTCAACGTGGCCCGCATCTGTAGTCACCGTCATTGTCCTCTTGCCGATGTCCAGAACTGCTCGATGTCGATCCATCCAATCCATACCCAGAATAACTTCTTCATGTAATAAGTGCATAACGAAGAAGTCGGCTGGCCAATCGCGACTTCCCAATCAAATAGGGCAATCGCGAACCTCTCGTGTACCTCAAATCTTACCTCCATCGGGTAATCCTATAAAGAAGGGTCTACCTTCTACGGTAACTAAGGCCAATCTATCTACACATGCATCAGATATAAAAAAAAGCGTAGCACCGGTATCGAAAAGAACTTTGACAGGAAAACCATTAATATGAATGGTACATGTGGTCGCTGGAGTTGTCGGATCTACAACACTCCACAGCTCATACACTCTGGCTGATGTATCTCTAGTGTCTACAGATCCACCAACACGTCCTCTACCTCTCCTCTATCCTGGAGTGGAACCTTGAGGAGCAATAGAACCAGAAACTCTCTACTACTGCTGTTGATATTGTGATCTCTGTCCACCTCCTGCAGCACTAGCAGGTGAAGAACCCTGTTGTGATAATGCCTCGCCATGGTGGAAAAACACAGCTTTGTGTCCGGGCTTGCCACAAGAAAAGCAAGTCACTAATGGCTTCTTGCAATCAGCTCGGATGTGTCTTGCACTTCTGTTCGCTCCAAACGGTGTGTGCAACCTTTAAATTTATAACCCTAGACGTATGCTACAAACAAGGATGCGAACCCGCAGTGTACGGGTCAATCGTAGTAAAAGCAAGAAATTCCGGGGTGTCGATCTCAGGGACTTAGGTGAAAACTAAGCAAGTATAGGTAGTCTATGTAATTACTAACCACAAAAGCGATTAAAGCAATCAAAGATGATAAAAAGTCAATTAAAGGGATATGCAATTCTAGGGATTAAAGCATCTAGTTGTGGTTCCAACTCAAGATCTAAAGATAAGCGGGCAAAGCTGAGATTTTGCAAAGGGAAGGTGTTACTAAAGTGGAATAGATCACCGGGTAAGTCTCACTACTCACTAATCCCAAACCGCAACTCCTATTACCGGGTAAGTCTCAAGGAATTAAGGAAAAGAACTATAACCTCAAACCAACACACCACCTAAGGGAATAGAATCAACCTTTACCGGGTAAGTCTCAGGCTAACGCACAAAGATGGGATGAAAGCACACTCAAACCCCAATAAAGGATAAACCTTTATTACCTACACTTATGATCTTAGGTAAACAAACAAAGGAATTATCGGGTAAGTCTCATCCTAGGCTTGCATTGAACCAGGAAAGGTGTAATAAGAATAGGATTTGGCAAACTCTAACACTTAACTCTCAGTTTCGGATCAGAAAGGTCACCTCGGTCAGACGAATTCCACCCCGGCCGAGATGTTCATCGACTGAACGAGATGTTCTAGGGTTAAGGATAAAGACTCGAGCTTTCAAGGTCCTACTGGAATTTAAGAGTATTCTATCATTGTTTTTCCCACAACCTTAGCCAATCACCCTAGAATCACACAAAGAAATTAGCCAATCATCATCATGGAAGAAATAATCAAATATAAGGGAAGAAAGTGAATAATTGAACACAAAAACCTTAAGAACAAGGCTTCAATAACTGAATCAATTATCAAACAAACAAGCGTTCCTTGGATCACAATCCAACAAGACAATCAACAAGAAGGGAATCTAAGAAAATCTTACAAAACCCTTCACAAAAGCTATAAAAGCTATCAACTTCCTTCCTTCAACCTTCCTTCAACTTCCGAAAATCCCTTCTAACTGCTGTATGCGGCCTCTTGCCGTTCTATGCGTGTCTTCCAGCCGTAAGCGGATGTTTTCGGTGATGCGCCGATGCTGATTTGTGGAAAATTCAACCCTTTTTATAGGAAAATTGCCTCCCAAAGATAAGAGATCTTAAAAAGATATTTTCCCATAAAATAGGTAAAATATATCAGCTGAATTATCTTCTTCCTTCCAGAAATCCAACCTAAAAATATAAGATCCTCTTTCCAAAAATAAAAGATCTCAGCCAAGAATAAAATATATCTCGCCGCGTCCAAGGTGCTCGCCTCGGTCGGGACGCTCCTCTGGATCACCTCGGTCGAGATGGTACTGTAGCTGAACGAGGTGACTCTCTAACTGAGGGTGAAATCTCTCAAATCTGGTCCAAAGTAAATCTCTAATCATTTCCATGCTTCCTGGATTCCTCCTTAAGCTCCTGAATGTAGCTCCTATGACTCCTTAGCTCCTTTAGCTCTATTTTGATGCAAAACGTGACATTTTACCTACGATTACAACGAAACTTGGTGTAGACCTCGATTCCCGTAAAGGTAGATGAAATGACAATATAATCATATAATATACATCCAAACATGCAGATTATTGAAGATAAAACGTCTAACCAGGTCCCAAAATATAGACTATAATTCATGCTATCAAAATACCCCATACTTAGCCCTTGCTTGTCCCCAAGCAAGTTCCAAATCTTAGATACAAGATAGAATGGATTATAAGTCATAAAGGTCAATGAAAAAGTCTTTCAAAACATTTTAATGGTGTGCTACAATCATAGATCACTCTAAGAGAATGCTTCATGGAATTTAAAAATCAAAATATGATCAAAACATTTTATAAATATAAGAAAATTGTTCATCTTTGCATAAAATCATAGAATGCATAATAAATCATAATCATCGAAATTAATCATGTATAATCCAGTTTAAACCACTAAGTCAATCAACAAGCTCGAGGTCTCAAGGGCTTTCAAAAGAAGGTCAAGAAACGTGTGAGGGTGGAATGTATATAGCGAATGTGGTGCTAGAATCCTGAAAAAGGATCTTTACTTCACTTCCTTTGAATTTCAACATCTTCCACCAATAAGCTTTGCTTATTTTACTTTTTTACTTTACTTTTTGGGATGCATGGACAGAGGTGCACAATAGCCGAAGTCTGGGAGATTAGCAATCATCAATTTCTCGAGATGCCTCAAACCCTTGATGCACATACCATGACCCGTTAGGAATATCGCTCAATCTGACTTTGGCAAGACACAAACACCCGGCTATGTGAATGGTGCCGAGTTACTCATCATCATGATTGACTTCCCCAAACCTATTTGTTTCTTTCTAACTTCCAGCCAACATCTCAACTTTTCTTTCACTTGCTTTTCACTTTTGCTTGCTTCCAAATTCCCGGATAGGTAAAGGGGGGTAAATATGTATATGAGGGGCTAAGGCATGATCAAGAAGAAGAAGAGAAGATAATGAATTGCCTTGGTCTTTCCAGGAAGAAAGTGAGAGAACTCATCATGTGGTGTCAACCTTCAAATTCAACAAAATTTGAATAAAAACAAAGTATTAAACATGCCAAAATTTCAAACAAAGTATTTAGCAACATAAACATATCATAAAACCTTTCAAACCAGTCAGCAAACAAAATCATCACTGAGGTCATATCCAAATAAGAAGCACGAAAATTGTTTCGAAAACTGTCTCAATTAAACCACCTCGGTCGAGATGTTCTAGGTCAACCGAGGTGTTGCACCTCGATTGGTCAAAGTCACTTCGGTCGAGGTCAAAAAAAAATTTGCAAACAAGTTGTTGACGTTTTTCTCAATCAAATAACCTATATGCATGCATGTAGTCTCAGATAAACACATAGAGCAAGATAAAACGATAATTATCCAAATAGAGTCATACAAACATCCATATAAGTCATATAAATACATACCCACATACCCCATACTTGGGAAACATTGTCCCAATGGGTCAAAATAAGTCTAAAGAAATAGAGTACTCACCGGACAATACTGAGCTGCATAATAAATAAATAAAGAAAATCCTGCAAGCTCTAATCCTCTAGTCCCGATCCGGTGGTGGTGGTGGTGGCACGTACGGGTACTGAGATGGGTCGAATGGATACCCCATGATATGCTAAAACTGAATCTCAGCCATCGTGTGCTAGTAGTGCAGTCTCTCCTGCATCTCTCTAATGTCTAGGGATAAGGCGGCGTAGGTATCTATCACTTGATCCGTCAGATCATCGATCCGGCGGTGAGCGACTAGATCCCTCTGTCTGCGTACCCTACGCCTGGCTGGACGTGCTGGTGCTGCATCTGGCTCCTCCTCTTTCTCCTCGTCGTCTAGATCGACGACCGGCACACTAGTCCCAGCTGTATCCGTACCTGTGTCCATGGCAGCACCGCCATCCTCATCCTCCTACTCCTCAGCCTCATCATCCTCGTCCTGTCCCTGAGTTGCTGCGTCTCTGGCATCCTCCATAAGCGGAATCCATGCGGTCTGCCAGTAGTGCGGGTCATAAACAAAGAACTGAGCTGACCACCTAATACCCTGAGGTGCAGTCTGCTCTCAGGGCATCGCCACATACGGCGTAGTAAGTCCGCGAGGAACCAATATCCTCCTAGTGATCATCTCCTGCAGCCCGAGCGGCTTGGCAGCCGCCACCATAGTACACGCACTCAAGTCAAGATCCATGTAACTCGCAATGTGAGTCATTATCCCTCCGCAGCAGATATCCCCCTTCGCCTTCGCCTTGATCTTGTGCAAGTCCTTCGCTAGCATAACTCCAAAATCCGGAACTCCTCCGGTAACCATGCAGTAAAGACTCAGCAGCTCACCTTGTCTAATCTTCTGGGGCGTCTCAGTACGTGCCAAAAGAGTCTCGCTAAAAATCCGGTGAGCAAGTCTAAAAGCTAGTTGGAAGATAATCCGCTCCCTGGAATCTCTAGGTCTCCACCTGTCAGCGTGCTCAACTACATGAGCTATATGTCCCCAAAACTCTCGAGCTACAACTCGAGAAGGAAAGTAAGCAACTGTGGGGGCCGGGAAGCCGAAAATGTCCCTCAAGTGGTCCATAGGAACTAGATAGTTCCGGTTCATCAACCGGTACTTGATAGCGCTCAGTAGGCAAGTAAGTGACGGAGCTAACAAACTCCAATGTGGGCTCGAGGTAGGCTGGAGCTCTAATCTCAGTAAACTGCTCCAACCCCACCATAGATATCATCCGCCTCAGATCATCATCCACGTGGAGGCAATCAAAAGCGGAAATGTCCAGAAACCGCGGTGCAACCACTGGACGTGCCGCTATACGGTCATAGTCTACCTGGTGACGCTCATGGATCACCGGTATAAAGCCGCGTGAATAAGAAGAAGGAGAAGGATTACTTCGGTTGCTCTGACAACTCCCAAGAACACCTCGGCCGAGGCACAGGCCGACTGGACCGAGTTGAAGTGTTGTGCAATCGTTACTCTCAAAAATCCAGTTCTTTTCCCCCGATATCACTACCAATGGTTCCTATGGGGTACTTAATCCTTTTTCAGCACAATGTAGGGGCAACCAAAGCCCAAATCAATTGAAATCAGTGGAAGAAGAGGGAGTTAGGGTTTTTTTGAATTTACCCCAGATTTGGTCGATTCGGTGCGTTTTTACTGTAGATTGTTGCTTGTAAATCGATCCTCTACTCTTTCCTTGTAGTTTGGAAGCGAGAATCATCGAAAACGAGCGAAAATCGAAGAGTGAGGCGAATTGGGCGTTTCGGTCGAGAGGGAGATAGAGGGAAGAGAGAGAAATAAATCTTCCTTTTATACCCTTTTCTGGAACTACTGTCACCTTGGTCGAGATGGTCTCGACTGGACCGAGGTGGTACGTGTTTGCCCCTAGAGGTGTGTGCAAATAAGTTTTAAATTTATAAAACTAGAATCAAGCAAGCGAACCCGCAGTGTACGGATCGACGTAGTTAAGCAAGAATTCCAGAGTATCGAACACAGGGATTTGGGTGGGAACAAATTCAATTGCAGGTTATCAAGCGAGTAAATATGAGAGTTTTGCAAATATTGGGAAAACAACAATCCTAAAGATCCAAGTATCCAGCTGTGGCAATCGATTCAAGATATACTAATGATATAAAGACAGAGTTGAGATATGCAAAGGTATGCTAATGTAAGGTAATCGTACGGTGAAGTTCCAAAAACCTTATATGACTCACCTACAAGACACTCTCTATACAGGTTGTTGAGGCTTCAATATAGAAAGGTTCTAAAGGCAAGAATTAATGTCAAATACCCAAACTTGTAATCCAAGGATCAAGACTAACTTAGCCGATTACGGTTATGACACTCACAATCGAGGTAGAGGTTGTTGAGGCTTCACTACCACCTAGAAAAGGCAAGCCTAAACTAAGTTAAAGCAAATCTTTAACTATGGATTAAAGTAAAAGCAGGTTCGTAAACTTAAGGGAAATTACGGGCAGATCTTGAGACTCCACGGCCGTGGAACTCAAGAACAAACCGTAATTTAGGGTTTGTCGACGATTCTCTCTAACTCTCAAGGTCTAATCTGTTTACGATCGATCTATCATCATCTAAGCCACAACTATCAACCCTTCACCTTAGAATTGTTAAGGGTTTTTAGCCAATAACAGTCATGTTGATACCAAATTCAAGAATTAAAAGATAGAAAGATGAAAACTTCCGAAAACTTTCAATAATCTTCAAACCAATCTCAAAGTCAAAACCAAGAACAAATGTTGTCAATAGATTCAGAATAAGCCAAACAAACGCAATCTTAGGAAAGAAGGAAGAATGGGGTGTCAATCCGTCTTCTAAATCAAACCTAAACAAGAAGAGAAATCTTCTCGCAACAATCTTCCAAAAGCTTCGATCTTCCGCTAATCCGGAGATCTCAACAGCAATCTCCACCAAAAGTGCGAGATTAGGGCAAATCCCAAACACGAACTTCGATCTCCAATGAGATGTCAATACCTCCAATCGAGGGCTAAACGGGCGTTCAAATTCTCTAAGCGGAGATGAAGCGTGGATTGCCAAAAATCCCTCTAAGCGAAGATCTCTACGAGGTGTAGGCGTCGATGAATGCCGCTAAGTGAGGATGACGGAATCTTGCTTTGTCCGTCTTTTTATAGGGCAAGATAAAATATCGGCCCGGCCCAAATCTTCAAAAGATCGTGGCTTCAAAGTGTGGCGAAAAAGATCGCCAAGATCACGGTCGTGGAAGATTCCACGCCCGTAATTTAGAGCGTGGATTGTGTCACGGTTTGGACCATATGTTCCACGACCGTAATAGTTACTGGAATGCATCACGCCTCTCTTTGCATACTTCCACGGCCGTGGAACTAGACGTGGTTTGTAGTACGGCCGTATTTTAGAGCGTGGATTAGGGCAAGAACGTGATTCTTCCCTAGCCTCGTGCATTCCTCAAGCTGAACTCCAATTTGCTCCTAAGAATGCCCTCAATCCATGGACATATTCAATCAACTCTTCTTTTCTCGATTCCGTTCGGAAATGACTCTCAATCACCTATATATCAACATAAAACTAGTGTAGACATCCATATCGACAATATAGGCAAACTAGCTCACATATGCAACATTGCTAAATCAAAGACTATCAATATGAATCAAATACACTTAGAAAACGTGCCTAAAATATCACAATATTTCATGCTAACAGTACGGACCGAGGTGGATCTTCAGTAACCCTAGTCGCCTCGGTTGCTCAAGAATCATCTCGGTCGAGGTGTTGTGACAGCAACCGAGATGTGTCTCAGTCAAACTCCGTCTTCTCAAATTTTCGAACTTTTGTCCTTCCAGTGTTGCTCCTGGGTTGTATTCCTTCCTTAGATGTCACCTGTTGTCTGTCTAGGACGCCAAAAACAAAACAAAGCAAAGCAAAAGCAAACTATCTAAAGCTAGACTAGAAAAAGGGAAAAGAAAGCAATACCTTGGGTTGCCTCCCAAAAAGCGCTTGATTTAAGGTCGTTAGCTGGACCGTACGGTATCCCTAAACAAGGTATAGTGGTGCAACCTCCTCAACCGGGACTTCCGGTTTGTATTTCTTAAGTCTATGACCATTGACCTTGAAGCTTCCACTTGTTTCTCCCCAAATCTCAACTGCACCATAAGGGAAAACATGTTTCACAACATAAGGTCCGGTCCATTTAGATTTCAACTTACCTGGAAAGAGGCGGAGGCGGGAGTTGAAGAGTAGAACTAAGTCTCCTTCTTTGAGCTCCTTAGGAATGATACGCTTGTCATGCCATTTCTTCGTCCTTTCTTTATAGATCTTTGCATTCTCATAAGCGTTCAAACGCAGCTCCTCCAGCTCATTGATATCCAATAGCCGCTTCTCACCAGCTTCCTTGATATCGAAGTTCAACCATTTGATTGCCCAATATGCCTTGTGTTCTAGCTCAACGGTTAAATGACAAGACTTCCCGTATACCAAATTATAAGGGGTGGTACCAATGGGAGTCTTGAATGCGGTCCTGTAAGCCCAAAGAGCGTCGTCCAACTTCATGGACCAATCCTTCCTAGTCCTAGAGATGGTCTTCTCCAAGATCGCTTTAATTTCTCTATTTGAGATCTCGACCTGTCCACTAGTTTGAGGGTGATAAGGGGTTGCTACCTTGTGGGTTACCCCATAGTTCGATAGAAGTGCTTTGAACTTCCGGTTGATGAAATGTGTCCCTCCATCGCTGATGATGATGCGTGGAGTCCCAAAACGTGGAAAGATAGTCCTGTTGAAGAACTTCACAACCACCATGGTGTCATTAGTGGGAGAGGCAATGGCTTCAACCCATCTAGAGACGTAGTCGACAGCTAGGAGAATGTAGAGGTTCCTTCCGGATGACGGAAAAGGTCCCATGGAATCTACTCCCCATACATCAAAGATCTCAACCTCTTGTATGTTATTGAGTGGCATCTCGTTCCTCCTAGATAAATTCCCTGTTCTTTGGCATGCATCACAAGAGACAACAAACGATTGCACATCCTTAAATAATGTAGGCCAAAAGAAACCGGAACGTAATACCTTGGCGCACGTTTTGTGAGCGCTAGCATGCCCTCCACAAGGAAGTGAGTGACAATGTTGTATGATGCTAGTAAATTCATCTTCCGGAATGCATTTTCAAAGCATCCCATCTGGACCTCTCTTGAATAACAGCGGTTCATCCCAGTAGTAATGGCGTACATCCTTGAAGAATTTATTCTTTTGAGCGTACGTCAATCCGGGTGGTATTTCCTGGCAAATAAGATAATTAACAATATCAGCATACCAAGGTCCTTTATTATCAGAAATTTGGTGAAGAGAATGTTCCACCAACTGAGGATCAATGTCAGAAAAGGGAGTAAGAAGTTTGTTATTCTCAGTTGACATCATCTCGCTTTCGACCTCGGTCGAGGTCCAGAGAGGGTGACCAAGATGTTCTTCAGTCAAGAACACCTCGCTTGGTTCAGAAAGTGCCTCGGTCGAGGTACTGCAACTGGGACCGAAACTGGAGATCTTCTTCTCCTGGATTAGTTTCTCAATCTTAGCTCCTGGATCTTCTTCCAACGTCTTTAAGCTCCGTATATCTACATCACAAGAAGCGTCTATACCTTCCTCCATTAAGCTAAAACTAATAACTTTTTCAAGTGGATCTTTAATAAGGATAGAGCTCCCAATTCTCTTGATTCTTCTTCATCATAGATGTTGAAGATGTCATCTCCCAGCTGCTCTCCCTTCATTGCCGCAAGCAATGCAAATTCCACTTCATCTCCGCCAATATTGAATTTTAGCTTGGCGTTCTTACAATCCACTTTGCAACCCGAAGTTGCTAGAAATGGTCTCCCGAAAATGATAGGAACGGGATAATCTGCGGGAATGTTGAGTACAACAAAGTCTATAGGTAAATAGAAGTTACCTAACTTGACCGGAACGTCTTCTAAAATGCCCACGGGATGGGTAATGGAGCGATCCGCCATGTATAACCGTATCTTCACCGGCTTAGGCTCTCCAAGTCCGATCCTAACACATAGCTCCAACGGGATGATGCTCACGCTGGCTCCTAGATAACATAATGCCTCACAAGTGACATCCCCAACTTGAATGGGAATGCAAAATGAGCCGGGATCTCTCAATTTGGGTGGCATCTTCTCCTTCATGATTTGAATGAGCTCCGAGGATTTAGATGTCATCCTTACTTCACCAAAGTCTTCCAACTTCCTCTTCCTTGATAGAATTTCTTTTAAGAACTTCCCATATGCGGGCATCCATAGAATAGCATCAAGGAAAGGGATGTTAATATGTAGTTTATTCATCAAGTCAAGGAACTTACCAAAATGCTTGTCTAGATGTGCTCTGGCCCTTGACTGGGGGAATGGAAGTGGTGGTTTATATGCAGGAGGTGGAACATAAACTTCAGTTTTGTCCAACGCTCTCTGTGGCTCAACCTCGGTTGGCACCTCGGCCAAAGTGTTCTTCGACTGTATCTGGACCGAGGTGGTCTTCGTCTGTACTGGCATCGACCGAGGCACTGGATTTGCAGTCTTCAGTCCACTTCTCGTCGTTATTGCCATGATCAGTCCCTTGGGGTTGCTTTCCGTCCTTGCTGGAAGCTTCCCTGGATCTCTTGGCGCTTCATTCGCCTTGTTAAAGAATTGTTGTTCTAAGGCTTTTTGTGCCTTCAAAAATAAAGTCATGGATGTCTCCATAGAGTTGAGCTTGATCAAGATGGCCTCCAACACCGCATCTTTCTTTTCTGGCTGGGACAAACTCGATCCTTGCTCCTGGCTCTTTAATGGAGTAGAAGAAGAAGAAGAGAGAAAAGGAGTAGAGGAGTCATTCGAATTGGAGTTAGAGTAAGGGTTACCGGAATTTTGATTGTTTGCCCTCCAATTATTGTTGTTGGATCCTCTATTGTTGTTGTAGTTGTTGTTCCGGGAACCGTTGTTGTTGTTCCGGTAACCGTTGTTCCTTGAATTTTGATATCCTTCCTCCTCTTTCTTGGTTTGAGCAACCAAAAGGTCCTTCAATTGTTTCACATCATTCTTCAAAGAGGTGAGTTGATCATTGTTAGATGGAGCTTCTTGAAAGTTGACTCTTTTAACTCCACTTTCGGCTCCTTGGTGGGAGTATTTCTCCATGTGCAAAGCTTGCTTTTCTATGAACTCACAAGCTTCGTCAATCGGCATGTCCATGAACGTGCCGGTGGATAGTAGTTGAAGGTTGAACTGGGTGTTGCCGTCCAGTCCCTTGAAGTAGATCTCCAACAACTCTATCTTTGGAATTCCATGATGTGGGCAATCCAAAAGAATGTCTTTAAATCTCTCTCATGACTTGGACAAACTCTCCTTGTCCTTCATGATGAATGCATTGATCTTCACTCTCATTTCAGCGGTTTTAGAGGGGGGGAAGAATTTAGTCAAGAACTCCGTAGTCATCTCCTCCCAAGTATTGATTTTTTCTAGAGGAAGAGATTGATACCAAGTAAGCGCTCTATCTTTCAAAGAGAAGTAGAAAGGCCTTAGCTTGTAATTGTTGTTTTCCAGCCTTGAAGGTCTCAAGGTCTCCAACAAGATCTCATAGTTTTGTAGATGTTGATGCGGAGACTCCCTCTCTAGCCCTCCAAACTGGCATTGGCGAATCATGAAAAGAACTTGCGGTCGAAGTTCATAATCATGGTCCGCTGGATCTCCTAGGTTGACTCCTGGACGCCTCAGTTGTTGATTAGGGTCCATCCTCTGCCCTAGGGTTTGTGGAATTCCTGCAAAAAGAGCATCTCGGACTGGCATCCGAGGTGGAAGTATCTCGGCCGGGGCAGCTGGATCTGGGTCCTGCCTCGGTCGAGGAACTGGAGCTGGTCGAGGTAGATATTGGTCCCGTAAAGTCGCCATATCTACTTCGATCGCTTCCGTTCTTGCGCGAGTTTCTTCCTTTTCCCGTCGCAATTCTTCTTTACTGAGGCGCGAGTTTCTTCCTTTTCCCCAGCAACGGCGCCAAAAACGTTTTCGCTCCAAACGGTGTGTGCAAGCTTTAAATTTATAACCCTAGACGTATGCTAAAAACAAGGATGCGAACCCGCAATGTACGGGTCAATCGTAGTAAAAGCAAGAAATTCCGGGGTGTCGATCGCAGGGACTTAGGTGAAACCTAAGCAAGTATAGGTAGTCTATGTAATTACTAACCACAAAAGCGATTAAAGCAATCAAAGATGATAAAAAGTCAATTAAAGGGATATGCAATTCTAAGGATTAAAGCATCTAGTTGTGGTTCCAACTCAAGATCTAAAGATAAGCGGACAAAGCTGAGATTTTGCAAAGGGAAGGTGTTACTAAAGTGGAATAGATCACCGGGTAAGTCTCACTACTCACTAATCCCAAACCACAACTCCTATTACCGGGTAAGTCTCAAGGAATTAAGGAAAAGAACTATAACCTCAAACCAACACACCACCTAAGGGAATAGAATCAACCTTTACCGGGTAACTCTCATCCTAGGCTTGCATTGAACCAGGAAAGGTGTAATAAGAATAGGATTTGGCAAACTCTAATACTTAACTCTCAATTTCGGTCAGACGAATTCCACCCCGGCCGAGATGTTCATCGACTGAACGAGATGTTCTAGGGTTAAGGATAAAGACTCGAGCTTTCAGGGTCCTACTGGAATTTAAGAGTATTCTATCATTGTTTTTCCCACAACGTTCAGCCAATCACCCTAGAATCACACAAAGAAATTAGTCAATCATCATCATGGAAGCAATAATCAAATATAAGAAAGAAAGTGAATAATTGAACACAAAAACCTTAAGAACAAGGCTTCAATAACTGAATCAATTATCAAACAAACAAGCGTTCCTTGGATCACAATCCAACAAGACAATCAACAAGAAGGGAATCTAAGAGAATCTTACAAAACCCTTCACAAAAACTATAAAAGCTATCAACTTCCTTCCTTCAAGCTTCCTTCAACTTCTGAAAATCCCTTCTAACTGCTGTATGCGGCCTCTTGTCGTTCTATGTGTGTCTTCCAGCCGTAAGCGGAGGTTTTCGGTGATGCGCCGATGCTGATTTGTGGAAAATCCAACCCTTTTTATAGGAAAATTACCTCCCAAAGATAAGAGATCTTAAAAAGATATTTTCCCATAAAATAGGTAAAATATATCAGCTGAATTATCTTCTTCCTTCCAGAAATCCAGCCTAAAAATATAAGATCCTCCTTCCAAAAATAAAAGATCTCAGCCAAGAATAAAATGTATCTCGCCGCGTCCAAGGTGCTCGCCTCGGTCGGGACGCTCCTCTAGATCACCTCGGTCGAGATGGTACTGTAGCTAACCGAGGTGACTCTCTAACTGAATGTAGCTCATATGACTCTCAAATCTGGTCCAAAGTAAATCTCTAATCATTTCCATGCTTCCTGGATTCTTCCTTAAGCTCCTGAATGTAGCTCATATGACTCCTTAGCTCCTTTAGCTCCATTTTGATGCAAAACGTGCCATTTTACCTACGATGACAACAAAACTTGGTGTAGACCTCGATTCCCGTAAAGGTAGATGAAATGACAATATAATCATATAATATACATCCAAACATGCAGATTATTGAAGATAAAACGTCTAAACAGGTCCCAAAATATAGACTATAATGCATGCTATCAACTTCCGCAGTTAAGACCACGCTACAGCTAGAGCAGAAATCCAAGAAAACGCACATATAAAGGCCAACATATAAGGAAATATAATGCTGAGATCCGTGGAGGTAGTGGTGGTCGCCCGTACATCTATCCCATACCGACAAGTTTAAAACAAAAACCCCCTTTTGAAAACGTGAGACCCCTTGCAGGTTCTATTTATTTATCCATCCGACCTTTAGAAGATTTCAAGTGTCATTGTTGCCAACTTGGCTCTGATACCATATTGTAACACTACAAGTTCAGGGAACTCGAAGCGCTACGGGATAGGACCGCACAATGGGTCCCGACCCTCAGAGTAGCAACAGCACAACGGATCTTACAACAAGGCACAAACGAATGAAAACCAAAACTCAATATAAACCAAAGGTTTAAACAAAGGAAAACGTCAAAGACTCGCAGCCGAGTTCAAAACAAAAGGGAAAGAAACAACATAAGTATAAACCCGATCCCGTTCCTATAATGTACGGGAACCCCGGCTGACCATACCATCCGGATCACTCAGCAGCATCCTGAACTTGCGGAACATCTACAACGACGGTGTAAACCGTTAGCTAACATTCTAGATATCAAAAAGAACGTAAAGGATCAAACACGCATAAGATAAAGTAAACATATAGCATGCTCGCACACAACTGGTTATTATCTTTCTTAAAGTTATCCATTACTAATTCAACTTCTTTTGTCACATGAGAATCTCCCGAAATTCGTCTCCGCTTCCGTCTACCAATGGGAATAGATCAGTACTATCCGTTACCTACGGGTCTGGGTTACAAGAGCACATTCTAGTCTCCTGTAGAACTAAACAAGTGGTAACCACCCGGTTATCATACACTTGGGCTAGTTAATGTTATAAAGAGTGAATCATATTCCGGTCATCCGTTATAAACATGATAAACAACACAAACAAGCCAAAACACTCAAACCAATATACGGAATGAAGTTAAGTAAGTCCAAGGGACTTACCTCACTCGAAGGAACACTCAACACACTACACACACTCAGATAACGGCTCAGTTTCCCTTAGGAAAGGAGCAAGGAAAGCCTGTTCACAACAGCATAACGAATCAGGAACGAAACGGTTGCTAGAAGTCTATAACTTCTAGTCTCAATTATCTCTAAGATATCTCCACAAGCTAAGGGCTCCCCTTAGTCTTACAACACATTCAAGGGTCAAGGAATAACCAGAAGGAAAGGAAGGAACGAGGACAGGGAGGAAGGAAGCAACTCACAAGAACGGGAGTTATTGTAGAGGAAACCGTAGGGGCGGCTGGACAGACGCAGGAGCGGTAACACATAGGGGCAGCACAGTAGAGGCGCATGGGCGATTTTCAGTGCAGAAGCATTGTCGACTCCTTCAACAGCAAGGAACGCAACAAAGGCCAAAGCTTGCTCTTATCAACACACAACCACATCACAACTCAACCAAGGGAGCCTGTGAACATCAAAGGATCATCAACGGAATGCTCCACAAGAATCAAGGATCAAACTTGATTCTTGGAGAAGAAGAAAAGAGGAAACGAAGAGGGAAAAGAAACAGAAGAGAAGCAAGGTGCAGTAGCACATGAACGTGATGAAGAGCAAAGGAGGAAGAACTTACACGTTCAGCAAGAACACGGGGGGCAAGGCTGCAACACTCTAGGGTTGAAGAAGACGTAAGCAAGAAATGGGAAAAAGTAGAAAAGACGGGAATATATAGGAGAGGTGGAAAAAGATAGATGGAAAGGACGTCTAGGGTTAGAAAGAAGATAAGGAAACCGGCCCATAAGATAGAAGATCGGATATTCTATCTATGGAAGGAAGATAAAACGAACGAAAACAAATCGGGCGCGATCTACAGCGCATCCGCAAGGGCGGATTGCCTCAGCCGCTGGGGCGGCCCCTTGTCACCACGGGGGCGGTGACAGACGCCAAGGTCGTTGGGGCAGCCTCCTTCACCGCGGGGCAGTGAAGGTCAAAAATTAGGATCTTACAAATTCCAACATGATCTTGTGGAGGCCTATAAGGTTACAAGTCACTACCTCTCCTAGGATGATGGTTATGTCTATGATAGTCTCTCCACATGCCTTCGTCACACTCTTCCTCGAACTCGTGAAATTCATTAAAAAAATCCGGAATGTTAGGTGTATAGAAATTAGGATTCGGATATCTCATATCCGGCCCTGTAGGGGGTCTTGAAGGTGGATCAGGGGTTGGTGGCATAGGTGGATTGCGTGATCTTTTGCCCACCTCGTTAGAAAATCTCGGTTGGATTGGGGTGATATTGAGGCCATAGCCATGATTTGTTTTAGCAAGTTTATGGCCTCTGGTCCTGAGGCATCACTTTTATGTGACCCTCAAGGGCTACCATGTTTAGACATCTACATAAACACGCAAAGTAATAACAAACTTGTAATAAAAATGAGGGTTTCCTTACTTGTTTTCTTTCGCGCTCACACTTTGTTGTGATATCAAGCTATCTTGGATGGATTAATGCTTCTTTACAAATTGGTAACTAGCTTCAACTAGAACTCCTTGGATGACTTAAATTGATAGCTTGGTTTGGGAAAAGGTTCTTGTATTGGAAGATAGTCAAGGTAAACCTACTGGAAGTCTCTTCACACAATGGACACAAAGTGGAAAGTGTTACGCTAAAAGGTGTGCACGCAATAAGCCTTAAATTTATACTCGTTATAATTATCCTACTTCTAGCGCACCCGCAGTGTACGGGACGTATGTAGCAAGATAAGTATTCCAAGGTCGAACACAAAGACTAAGGTGAAATCGAATTAAGTTGTGATTAAATTCAGCAAGATCTAAGTCTAAAGAAAAGGATGCAAATAAAGGAAGAAAATCTCAATTGTTTTGGTTGTTTTTAGGTGATCACTTCGAAGATCAAATGCATGCAAACAATCAATCAAACTAAGTCGGAAAATTGACACAAATAAACAAATCGAACAAGATGTTGATCAAGAGAAAGGGAAAACGGATTCTAGGGGTTGGAAATTCCGGTTATGGCATAAAACTCAAGTTATCTATTCATTCTTTGGATTGATTATGATATGTTGGGATTAAATGTTCCTAAAATGGGATCAATTACCGGGTAAGTCTCATGATCCAACTAATCCACACCTAAGGTCTCATTACCGGTTAAGTCTCTAAGAACCTAAGGGTAGGAATTTAACACAAACCGGATTGTTTAATTAGGGATCTAACCTATCCTCACCGGGTAAGTCTCGGAAAGGGAAGTCCTAATCAACTATCCTAGCACATTTAATCCAATGGCGGCTTATTAGGCTCACCATTACCTAAGGTTTTGCTATTTTAGATTCTAAGGGCAAGGATTACCGGGTAAGTCTCTCCTAACACTTAGTCGCTACACTAGGACACCCTAGGGTAGGTTAAACTCAGCAAAAACTTAGGGTTTCAACAATTTTATGAACCTAAGGTAAGATCCTTCGAACCAGGAAGAACCACGGTTTGTTCTACAGAAACCACGACCGTGGTTCTTCAAGAACTACCCGTGATTCCTAACAGTAGCTACGTTCATAAACAAAAATCATCCAAAGGTAAATCTAAGTTCGTCCTATCATAGATCTAGCCATAACCATCCTTTCCTTACCCTAGAATCACATCAATCTAGCCTACAACATTCATATTAGAAATCAAAACAAACAAGCATAGATTCATAACCTCCATTGCAAGAAAATGAGAGAAAGAAGATGAACAAATGAACTTCAAACACAATCTAAATCTGAAGATGAAATTAGAACGACTTACAACCCTTCCAAAGGAAGGTTCAAGAGTTCAAAAACTTCTAGAAATAAATCCGAAAATACAAGAGCTAAGTGTGTCTTCTCCTCTCCTCTTCAATGGCAATGGCTCCTTTCTTCTTCTTCTTGCACTTTCCTTCCTAGAAAAATCCTTCTTCCTCTTGGAATATATTTTGTTGAAAGCAATAGAGAATGTGTGAGCTGCTCCCAAAACTACCCCCAATTCCCAGCTACCTCTAACAACTATCAAGGACCACTTTTATAACCAATTTCTTCATGAGCTGGCCATGAGAGTCGTGGCACAGCTGTCACGAGAATCTGGCAAAATCCACGGTCATTTCCACGGCCGTGGTTCTTCAGGAAACCGTGATTCTGTGCAGAAACTTTGTTTTGGATCAATAGGTTGTGGTTTGGTGCGTGGTTTGTGTTTGCAAGGTTCCTTGAGTCCTTCTTAGCCCTTGCCTTGCGTTCTAATGAGTTTGGAAACGTGTCCTCTAAATGAGCGACCCTCAAACGCGTCGTTTGGCCTCGAAACTTCCCGAAATACCTACAAAACGCACACAAGTCCGTGTAGACGTCTATCTCGACAAAATACATGTTTTGAGTGCAAAACGTATTGGACTAGTGCTAGATAATGCATGATTGAGCGAGAATTCTACCTAAATGTGCACCTAAAACTATGCTATAAATCGTGTTATCAAAATACCCCATACTTAAGGTTTGCTCGTCCCCGAGCAAATTCCCAACTATAGACTAAGAGATGACATGATTTATGTATGCAGAAAAATGGCGAAAATCTTTTTGGTTTTGTGCTTCTACTATTGGATCACCTTCATAGTCATGATCATTGGCAATTGGATAAGCGATTATGTATCAAACAATAATAAGGGCATGGAAAGACAATTGTACTTAACTCAAAAGCTTGCATGAGATGGGAGGACGGAGATGTCAAGAAGATCAAGAGTCTATCCAATCTAGATTACTAAGTCTTACAAACATGCAAGTAGGTCATAGGGGCTTTTGACATAAAAGGCTAAGAAACGTTTCAATTGGGGAGGGGAATTTTCTAGGTATGTGATGCTAATCCGGGAATGGAACTAACTTCACTTCCTTGTCCTCGATCAACTTCCCCCAAGTGCATATTTTTCCCTATCTTGCTTTCTTTTCTTTTTCTTTAACTCATTTTTGAGACAATGGCATTGGTGTACAATAGCCGAAACCTCGGTGATTAGCCATCCTCGGGCTTTTTCTCTTTTTCGAGGTGCATCCACACCGGGCACACATACCAAAGCTCGTTAGGGCTATTGGCTCATTTGACTTTGGCAAGGCACCAACACCCGATTATGTGAAGTGTACCGAGTTACTTGTCATTTAAACCAATGCCCCCAAACCTATTTTGGCTACACTTCCACAATAATTTCAGCATTCCATTCACGACATTCTTTTCATTACATCTTCACCCCGCACTTGCTTTTTACACATTCAAACACACTAGCATGCTCCTATTCCCGGATGGGTTTTAAAAGGAGGTCAAATTTCATATCAATTGAGGTGCTCAAGCAATCATGATCAAGATGAGAAGTAGAGAAAGATGAAATGCCTTATTCATTCCTAGATGGTATGCAAGAACTATCATGTAATTTCGATTTTCAATACTCAATTCATTCTAGGCAATCATCATGATCTCAAGTCATTCATGGAATTCAAGAGAAGTAGTTCAAGTCCACATATGCATTTATCAATTCAACACATAAGGCCATTCATAGCCAATCACAAGACAAGTTTTCATCATTAGGATCATATCCAAGCCTAGAAAGCACAAAAAATTTTAAATTTTCTGATTTTTATGGGATTTTCGATTTAAGTATGTACAATGCAAGACATGTGCAAATATTAAACTATCCTAGATGCTCTTCATGCAAAGGATCATGTAAACCTCACCCCATACTTAGAAACACATTGTCTCCAATGTGGTATTCAAGTAAAGAGAGTGAAAGAAGGTTCTCACAATGTAAAAGCGTTTGCTATGGTATTTGGGAATTCTCAAGTGACTTGATGTTGGATGATCCTTTCAACCATGGTAGGGAGCTCTAAGCATCCTTCAAGCTTCGAAACCCGCGCTAGGCACCGCTAGCCGTCCAAGTTCCGCGTCCGCTCCACCCATAATTGGTGAGGGTTTCATCATCATCATTTCCAAGAAAGGCTTCCAATGCCACTAATGTTCTAGCACACATAGAATAGACAAAACACACAAAGCACACAAAAACAGAAAAATCTAAGCTAAAATGAAGGAAAAATGTTACCGATGGGTTGCCTCCCACCAAGTGCTTCTTTAAGGTCATTAGCTTGACCAAACTCGGGAGCGTTTATGCAAGGTGAAGCGGGGCGATCATGTCTATTGGGGCTCCCGGAATGTACTTCTTCAAGCGATGCCCATTCACTTTGAAATCTCCACAATGCTCCCCTCCTATCTCAATAGCTCCATGGGGAAAGATCTTCTTTACCACATATGGCCCGGTCCATCTTGATTTGAGCTTTCCGGGAAAGAGCCTTAGCCTTGAGTTGAAGAGAAGGACAAGATCCCCTTCACTCAACTCCTTTGGAATGATCCTCTTGTCATGCCACCTTTTGGTTCTCTCCTTGTAAATCCGGGCATTCTCATAAGCTTCCAACCGGAGATCCTCAAGGGCATTGATATCAAGCAATCTCTTCTCTCCCGCCTCCTTGAGGTCAAAATTTAGCCACTTAATGGCCCAATAAGCTCGATGCTCCATTTCCACCGGAAGATGGCAAGACTTGCCATAGACCAATTTGTAGGGAGTGGTGCCAATAGGTGTCTTGAAGGCGGTTCTATACGCCCATAGTGCGTCATTGAGCTTCATGGCCCAATCCTTCCTTGTTCTAGACACCGTCTTCTCGAGGATGGCCTTGATCTCACGGTTGGAGATCTCCACTTGGCCACTAGTTTGGGGGTGGTAAGGTGTTGCCACTTTATGAGTCACCCCATACTTGGCCAAAAGTGCTCCAAAGTTCCTATTTGTGAAGTGCTTCCCTCCATCACTAATGATCACTCTTGGTGTTCCAAACCTAGGGAAGATCACTCGGTTGAAGAACCGCACTACCACCTTGGCATCATTTGTAGGAGAGGCGATGGCCTCTACCCATCTTGACACATAGTCCACCGCCAATAGGATGTAGAGATTTCCACATGAAGAAGGGAATGGTCCCATGAAGTCTACACCCCACACATCAAAAATCTCGACTTCTTGGATGTTATTCAAGGGCATTTCATTCCTTCTTGAAATATTTCCCGTCCTTTGGCAAGCATCACATGCCGCTACAAAACCTTGCACATCTCTAAACAAGTTAGGCCAATAAAAACCGGATTGCAATACCTTGGCACACGTCCTGTGTGAGCTAGCATGGCCTCCACATGGTAGGGAGTGACAATGCCGGATCACACTCTCCACTTCATCCTCCGGTATGCATCTTCTAAGCACCCCATCCGGGCCTCTCTTGAATAGAAGTGGCTCGCTCCAATAGTAATGCCTTACATCGTTGAAGAACTTCTTCCTTTGTGCATACGTTAGTCCGGGAGGCACTTCCTCACACACCAAGTAATTCACAATGTCGGCATACCATGGCTCACTTCCTCTAGCCACTTGGAACAAGCATTCTTCCACCATTTGTAATTGTTCATCCCGGAACGAATCATCTATCGGAATGTTGTCTTTCCCAAGCTCCAATGGTGGGAGTCTACTAAGGTGATCCGCCACCGAGTTCTCGGATCCCTTCTTATCTCTTATCTCCAAATCAAACTCTTGAAGAAGAAGGATCCACCGAATCAACCTTGGCTTGGCATCCTTCTTTGTAAGTAGATAACGGATCGCCGCATGATCCGTGTAAACTATGACCTTCGCTCCAACAAGGTACGAGCGGAACTTCTCAAATGCATACACTACCGCTAACAACTCCTTCTCGGTAGTAGCATAATTGAGTTGGGCATCATCTAGCGTCTTGCTAGCATAGTAAATAGCATGAGTGTGCCCTTCTTTCCTTTGCCCCAAAACGGCCCCAACGGCCACATCACTTGCATCGCACATAATCTCAAATGGTAGGCTCCAATCCGGAGGTTGCATGATAGGTGCGGAGATCAAGGCGTTCTTCAACCTACAAAATGCTTCAAGACAATCTTTGGAGAAAACAAAATCAACATCTTTCATTAGTAGGTTAGTGAGGGGCTTAGAAATTTTAGAGAAATCTTGAATGAACCTCCGGTAAAAACCGGCATGCCCTAAGAAACTCTTTACCCCCTTCACCGAGGTAGGTGGTGGCAACTTCTCTATTGTTTCAATCTTAGCCCTATCAACCTCAATGCCACGGTTAGACACCAAGTGTCCTAACACAATCCCTTCACTTACCATGAAGTGGCATTTTTCCCAATTTAAGACAAGATTTGTTTCCTCACATCTTTGCAACACCAATGACAAATTAGCTAAGCAATCATCGAAAGAAGAACCGTAAACAGAGAAATCATCCATGAACACTTCCATGATATTTTCTATGTATTCCGAAAAGATAGCCATCATACACCTTTGAAAGGTGGCGGGTGCATTACACAACCCAAATGGCATTCTCCTATATGCAAATGTACCCCATGGACATGTAAAAGTTGTTTTCTCTTGGTCATCGGGGTGGATAGGGATTTGGAAGAATCCACTATACCCATCTAGATAGCAAAAGTGAGAGTGTTGAGCTAATCTTTCTAGCATTTGGTCAATGAAGGGGAGGGGAAAGTGATCTTTCCTAGAGGCCATATTCAACTTCCTATAATCTATACACATTCTCCATCCCGTGACCGTCCTAGTTGGTATTAGTTCATTGTTCTCATTAGTTACTACCGTCATTCCACCCTTCTTAGGTACCACATGAACGGGACTAACCCACTTACTATCCGAGATAGGGTAGATAATTCCCGCATCTAGCAACTTAATGATTTCCTTCTTGACCACCTCTTTCATTATAGGATTCAATCTCCTTTGATGTTCAATAGAAGGTTTGTGGTTATCTTCCATCATTATCTTATGCATGCACAAAGATGGCTTAATGCCAACCAAATCATCAATAGTATAACCAATGGCCTTCCTATGCAATCTTAGTTCATGCAGCAATTTAGCAAGTTCATCATCACTCAAGCATGCATTAACAATCACCGGATATGTAGAATTATCACCAAGGAATGCATACTTTAAATGAGAGGGGAGGGGTTTGAGTTCAAGTGAGGGAGGACCTTTATCGGTTGAAGACGATCCAATCAAGGTTGGATGAGATGAATCCAAAGCAAATGAGGATTCCCCTTGGCTCCTAGAAGCTTGATCATCATCAAGAGTTGATTCAGGGAAAACCACGGCTGGAATCACGGGTTGCTCAAATTCCACGACCGTGGTTCCTTCCAGGCTTGCTTCTCGGAGTTGTCCAGAGAGTTTGACGGCCGTGGTTCCTAAATCTCGACCGTGGAACTTGCAGCTGTTCACAATTTCTTTGTGGCTCTCAAATCCAACTCTTGGCTCTTCTTCCAATGCCTCCAAGGCCTTGATCTCTTCATTGCAATTCTCCTCAATGTCTTCCTCCATCATACTCAAGGTAAGACCCTTTTCCAAGGGATCCTTGATCAAAATCGAGCTCACCATTTCTCTAGATTCTTCTTGCTCGACTATGTTGAAGATATCTTCATCAAGGGTTGGCCCTTTCATCATTGTGGACAGCTTGAACTTGATGTTCTCCTCTCCTATGTTGAAGGAGAGAGTCCCGTTCTTGCAATCCACTAAACATCCGGATGTGGCTAGGAAAGGTCTTCCTAGGATGATGGGAACCGGGTAATCCGCCGGAATGTCCAACACTACAAAGTCGATGGGCACATAGAATCCTCCCAATTGCACCGGGATGTCCTCTAGAATTCCAACCGGATGAGTAATAGATCGGTCCGTCATATAGAGGGTCATCTTGACCGGTTTTGGCTCTCCTAGCCCGACCTTGTTACTAAGTGCAAGCGGTATGATGCTTACACTCGCCCCAAGATCACAAAGGGCTTCGTACTTCACGTCTCCTACTCCAATCGGAACACAAAAAGAGCCCGGATCCCTTAGCTTGGGAGGCATTGCCTCCTTCATTGTTTGGATTAACTCCGAGGATCTCTTGGTCATCCTAATCTCCCCATACTCCTCCAACTTCCTTTTGTTGGAGAGTATTTCTTTCAAGAATTTTCCGTATGCCGGCATTCCTAAGATGGCATCCATGAACGGAATGTTAATATGTAACTTGGACATTAGTTCAAGGAACTTACCAAAGTGATTGTCCAAACAAGCTCTTGCTCTTGATTGTGGGAACGGTAGTGGTGGCTTGTATGGAGGCGGTGCTACATAAGTTGGCTCTACATCCTTGCTCTTCCCTCCATCTTCATGCTTTCTTCCCTCTTCTACCACTACTTGATTTCCCTTGGCTTGGTCCTTGGGCAAAGGATCCTTCATACTCAACCCACTCCTTGTTGTGATAGCCAAAACTTGGCCTCTTGGGTTGTCTTCGGTTCTTCCGGGAAGCTTCCCCGGATCTCTATGTGCCTCACCTGCCTTTTGAAACACTTGTGCTTCCAAGACTTTTTGAGCCTTAGAAATTGAAGTGACGGTACTCTCAAGTCCACTCAATCTTCCTAGAAATTGTTCAAACATGACTTCGGTTCTATCCTTTGAAGGTTGAGGAAAACCGGGTGGAGGTTCTTGTGAAGCTCTTTGCGGTGGAGTTGTGCTTGTGGAGGCGGGAGGGTTCAAGGCTCCATCCGGATTAGAGTAAGAAAATCCG
This sequence comes from Fagopyrum homotropicum, assembly GCA_033239125.1. NCBI lineage: Eukaryota > Viridiplantae > Streptophyta > Magnoliopsida > Caryophyllales > Polygonaceae > Fagopyrum > Fagopyrum homotropicum. The sequence continues at coordinate 90,448,158 of BSWB01000005.1, read as the reverse complement.
GGATGGTTGTGGTTTGGCCGGTAATTGTTGAATTGCCGGTTGTTGTTGAAATTTCTTGGGCCTTGGTAATTGTTGAAATTGCCCCTTCCCATATAATTCACATCTTCCTCCTTGGAAGACAAATTGGCTTGTGGAGGCGCTTGAGGAGTTGCTTGGCTCTTTAAGGTGGTAGTACACAATTCTCTCAAGGACTTCAACTCGTTGTTGATGGCGTCAAGCTTGAAATTGCTCATGGTGACCTCACTCACCTCATATGCTCCCGCCTTTCTTCCTTCGCTCTTCCTATAAGAGTACTTTTCAATCACTAGAGCTTGCTTCTCCACAAACTCCCAAGCATCATCTACATGTTTCTCCATAAATGTCCCACCGGAAAGAGATTGAAGCTTGAATTGGCTATCTTCATCAAGCCCCTTGAAATAGATCTCTAATAGCTCAATCTTTGGTATGCCATGGTGCGGACAATCTAGGAGAAGGTCTTTGAATCTCTCCCAAGACTTGAACAAACTTTCTCTATCCCTCATCACAAAGGCATTGATCTTTCCCCTTAATTCGGTGGTCTTGGATGGTGGGAAGAACTTGGTTAAGAACTCGGTTGTCATCTCCTCCCAAGTACCAACTCGCCCTTGCGGAATAGATTGATACCAAGCTAAGGCCTTGTCCTTAAGAGAGAAGGAGAAAGCCCTTAGCTTATGGTTGTTGCTCTCCAATCTCGGCGGTCTAAGAGTCTCCATCAAGATCTCGTAATTCATCAAATGTTGGTGAGGAGACTCTCCTTCCATCCCTCCAAATTGGTTATGCCGGATCATTTGTAGAACTTGAGGGCGGAGCTCGTAATCATGGGCTGCGGGATCTCCTAAGTTCACACCCGGGCGGTGTGCTCTTTGTGCCGGATCCATACGTTGCCCCAACGTTTGTGGCTCATCCATAGCAATGGGCACAACCCTAACGTTCACCGCCGGCTGCGGTCGTGGTGGAGGTGGAGGAGGTTGTTGACGGTTAAGCTCCCTTTGCACAAGTGCTTGCCTAATCTCCTCAATCTCCCTCCTAGTTGCCTCTTGCCTCTCATTGGCAAGTCTCCTTTCTTCCTCCAAGAGCTCATCTCTTAGTCTAATTTTCTCTAAGGCTTCATCCAACTCAGCTTGGAGGTTCCTACCGGCCATTTCTTTCTCTTTTCGAATGCTCTTGGATCTAGATCTAAGGGTTTTCTCCGGTTCGGGATCGAATGGAGCTAAGTCCTTACCACAAGATCTTCGCATACACCTAAAGAGTAAGAGATGTCCTGAAAAGCAAAGACACACACCAAAGAGAGATCAAAAGCAACAAGAAAGATCTACACTATAAACAATCACAAATAGACTCAATCTAGACCTAGTCCCCGGCAACGGCGCCAAAAACTTGTTACGCTAAAAGGTGTGCACGCAATAAGCCTTAAATTTATACTCGTTATAATTATCCTACTTCTAGCGCACCCGCAGTGTACGGGACGTATGTAGCAAGATAAGTATTCCAAGGTCGAACACAAAGACTAAGGTGAAATCGAATTAAGTTGTGATTAAATTCAGCAAGATCTAAGTCTAAAGAAAAGGATGCAAATAAAGGAAGAAAATCTCAATTGTTTTGGTTGTTTTTAGGTGATCACTTCGAAGATCAAATGCATGCAAACAATCAATCAAACTAAGTCGGAAAATTGACACAAATAAACAAATCGAACAAGATGTTGATCAAGAGAAAGGGAAAACGGATTCTAGGGGTTGGAAATTCCGGTTATGGCATAAAACTCAAGTTATCTATTCATTCTTTGGATTGATTATGATATGTTGGGATTAAATGTTCCTAAAATGGGATCAATTACCGGGTAAGTCTCATGATCCAACTAATCCACACCTAAGGTCTCATTACCGGTTAAGTCTCTAAGAACCTAAGGGTAGGAATTTAACACAAACCGGATTGTTTAATTAGGGATCTAACCTATCCTCACCGGGTAAGTCTCGGAAAGGGAAGTCCTAATCAACTATCCTAGCACATTTAATCCAATGGCGGCTTATTAGGCTCACCATTACCTAAGGTTTTGCTATTTTAGATTCTAAGGGCAAGGATTACCGGGTAAGTCTCTCCTAACACTTAGTCGCTACACTAGGACACCCTAGGGTAGGTTAAACTCAGCAAAAACTTAGGGTTTCAACAATTTTATGAACCTAAGGTAAGATCCTTCGAACCAGGAAGAACCACGGTTTGTTCTACAGAAACCACGACCGTGGTTCTTCAAGAACTACCCGTGATTCCTAACAGTAGCTACGTTCATAAACAAAAATCATCCAAAGGTAAATCTAAGTTCGTCCTATCATAGATCTAGCCATAACCATCCTTTCCTTACCCTAGAATCACATCAATCTAGCCTACAACATTCATATTAGAAATCAAAACAAACAAGCATAGATTCATAACCTCCATTGCAAGAAAATGAGAGAAAGAAGATGAACAAATGAACTTCAAACACAATCTAAATCTGAAGATGAAATTAGAACGACTTACAACCCTTCCAAAGGAAGGTTCAAGAGTTCAAAAACTTCTAGAAATAAATCCGAAAATACAAGAGCTAAGTGTGTCTTCTCCTCTCCTCTTCAATGGCAATGGCTCCTTTCTTCTTCTTCTTGCACTTTCCTTCCTAGAAAAATCCTTCTTCCTCTTGGAATATATTTTGTTGAAAGCAATAGAGAATGTGTGAGCTGCTCCCAAAACTACCCCCAATTCCCAGCTACCTCTAACAACTATCAAGGACCACTTTTATAACCAATTTCTTCATGAGCTGGCCATGAGAGTCGTGGCACAGCTGTCACGAGAATCTGGCAAAATCCACGGTCATTTCCACGGCCGTGGTTCTTCAGGAAACCGTGATTCTGTGCAGAAACTTTGTTTTGGATCAATAGGTTGTGGTTTGGTGCGTGGTCTGTGTTGGCAAGGTTCCTTGAGTCCTTCTTAGCCCTTGCCTTGCGTTCTAATGAGTTTGGAAACGTGTCCTCTAAATGAGCGACCCTCAAACGCGTCGTTTGGCCTCGAAACTTCCCGAAATACCTACAAAACGCACACAAGTCCGTGTAGACGTCTATCTCGACAAAATACATGTTTTGAGTGCAAAACGTATTGGACTAGTGCTAGATAATGCATGATTGAGCGAGAATTCTACCTAAATGTGCACCTAAAACTATGCTATAAATCGTGTTATCAGAAAGAATATCGCAAGTGGAAACAACTACTATGATAGAAAGTATAGATACTAACTAACACACCCAAAGAAATAGAGTCAATGTGTTTAGAGTAGAAAGAAGCACAAATAAGCACACAAGATATAAAGAAGAGAGCTTTTACGCACCTTGAACCTATGCGATAAGAGAGAGAGAGAGAGAGAGATATCTAGGTAGTTTTAATCTCGACAGAAAGATAATCTCAGGTAATTGATATCGGGCGAGATTTCTGTCTCGGGGTTGAGGTTTGATCAAAAGATAAGATTTTGGCTATGAACTGGATCAAGGATGGTATGAAATTCTTCTCTGGATGTCCTCTTGAACTTGGAACTCTTAAATTTCTCAACTTCTGCTTCAAATTTTTTTTATAAATACGCAATAGTAGCAAACCTCGGATGAAATCTCGGGCGAGATTTTGCATTATCGGGGCCGGGATTGTCGATTCGTGGGTGTTTGAATGACAATCAATGAATACTCGTGAGGTTATACTTCTCCCTTGTTAACTTCCCCCTTGTTGCCTTGTTGATCCTTCTCAATTGGATCGTAATAACTTGTGCTTGACAAAAACTCCCGTTACGATGTAAGTAATGATAGGGCGTTTTGGGAACGTGTAAGCTTTATTGTGGAGCTATGGCAAAGAGGTTTAGATGAGATATACGACTGTAGGGGGTCATGTTTGACTCAAATCATATTTGACTCAAATTTAATATGGGAATCTCGACAGGATATAGGAAAAAATACGAATGGACCAAGTAACGAGAAATTTCGGCTATAGGTTTAACAACCACATGCAAGATTTTGTATATGGTTGGGTGACTTATTGATGCGGTGATAAGCCACAATTCCAGATCTAGATTGAAAGTCCTTAACTGGAATATAAATCGGGTTGTTCTATAGAAAAATCGGCCGATTTATCTCAAGAACATGTCGATTTTTCGATGAACTCAAAATACGGATTTGTGAATGATATGGAAAGATAAGAAAATGATTATAGAATTGTAAATGGAAAATATAGGAAGATATGAACCAAGATATTTCCGCAAAAGAACCTTGACCAATGATGTGTCAAAACCCTTGACTGAGAAGATCACCTTAACCCGCACTTCTTTAACCTTACACAAGCCTTCTAAGTAAGACAAGCACAAGGAGGGACTAGGATCGATCAGGAGCACCAACCTTCAAGAAGATTAACACACAAGCACAATTTACCAAGAACGTCACAACAATTCAACTAAAACTCTCCTTTGATTTGAATAGCAATGAATAAAATACAAACTCCGTAACTGAAGTCGTAAGTCACACAATATGTGGAAAATATCTCAAAAATAATCTATTAAACAGTCTCCCCCTCTAAGGCTATTTATAGGGAAGGTTAACCCTATTAAAACTAGAAAAAACTAAAAAGATATGATTTGTAAAATATATCTTGTGAAAGATAATCTAGAAAAGATATCTTAAAAAGATATAAAATCTAAAATCTAAAAAAAATAGAATCTAAATAATTCCCTAAGATAGTCTGAGAGATATTAAGGAATTATACAAGATATATTTGCCAAAATGATAGAAGATCATGGCCGGACCATTTGCAACTCTCGTTCCAAATGAAAGAAAATGACCACGAAAATCAATCAATTTTCCTACAGGAAAATCGGTCGATTTTCCTCTCTGGAACTCGTCTTTGCTCTTATCCTTCTTCCTTGCTTGATGGATCTTCTTGGTCATGGTTTGGCTCTTCTACAACAGCTAGCAATGTCACTAAGAAACCCTTGAGAGTGATGAGAGTTTTCTTGAGGGTAAATGTCATGAGAAGATCCATAACTTCATCTTGGATTGCCTTAGCTCTTGACCATGTGATCGCTTTGTCCATACTCGAATCTGAAGAAGGTGAAAGTAAAGGAGTTGTTGGCTTCTCCTTTAATGCTTTAGCCTTTGAACGTGTAACTGGTCCTTGTATTGGAGATGGTTCCACATCAGACTCCCCTTCTTAAGAAGGATTCGTCCTCGAATCTCCGCTACGCTCATCCCTAAGCTCGTATGGACTTAAATCACCAACGTTAAAGATAGGACTTACACCATAGTCAGCTGAAAGCTCTAAAACATAAGCATTATCACCAACTTTCCTTTTGACCTTAAAAGGTCCGTCTCCATGTGGAGATAGCTTAGACTTCCGCTTTTCCGGGAATCTCTCCTTCCGTAAATGCAACCATACAAGATCTCCGGATTTGAATAGCATTTCCTTGCGATTCCGATTTGCTTTGGAAGCAACGGAAATCCCTTTTTTCTCCAGCCGTGAGCGCGTTTTCTCATGTAACTCCTTTATAAACTCTACCTTCTTTCCTGCAACGAAAATCTACTCGCTCCTCTAAAGGCAACGGTATAAGATCAAAGGGAGTCAAAGGATTCACTCCATAAACACTCTCAAACGGTGTTAGGTTGGTAGAAGAATGCAAGGTACGATTATAAGAAAATTCAACATGTGGTAATACATCTTCCCAAGCACTCAAATTATCTTTCAAAACAGCTCGTAAGATCGTAGTCAAAGTCCGATTACTTACCTCCGTTTGACCATCCGTTTGAGGATGACTAGAAGTTGAAAACAACAACTTTGTACCTAGCTTTCCCCAAAGTGACTTCCAAAAGAAACTAAGAAACTTGACATCTCTATCGCTCATAATAGTTCTTGGAATTCCATGCAATCTAACAAATTCCTTGAAAAACAAGTTAGCTACATTATATGCATCATCAATTTTATGGCTAACGATAAAATGAGCCATTTTACAAAAAACGATCAACAACCACAAATATAGAATCTCTCCCCTTCTTAGTCCTTGGCAAACCTACAACAAAATCCATACTTATGTCAAGCCAAGGTGATGTAGGAATAGGTAGAGGAGTATACAAACCATGTGGTTTTAATCTTGATTTTGCCTTTAGACAAACAAGACATCTCTTAATCAAGTGTTCAACATCCTTGAGCATTTGAGGCCAAAAGAAATGAGAATGAAGCATGTGGTAAGTCTTATCTCTTCCAAAGTGTCCCATTAAACCTCTCATATGTGCTTCCTCAACTAATAACAATCTCAGAGAACATCTAGGAATACAAACTTTATCATCATGGAACAAAAATCCCTCAAAAAGATAATCCTTATCTCTCGACTGGAACAAAAATCGGCCAGAAAATCGGTCGATTTTCCTGGTGTTGGGTCGATTTTTGCATCAGCGTAGATATCGCCAAAATCTTCATCATCCTCGTAAAGTTCTTTGATGTAACACCCCGATTCCGCGGGACCCGGTATGTCACATTGGGCTAGGATCTCACAATGGATCCTGACCCTAGCCTAACAACAAGTTCACTGGACCTTACAACATGGCACTGACAGATATAAAAACAAATACATAAAACCGTATAAACTGTGGAACCAAAGGTAAACAACAACATAGCCGAGTATGAAACGACATCCTCACACAGGAGGTAAACAAGACATCATCCTCACGCAGGAGGGAAAACATAAACAACCCCAAAACCAACCACCTAATGTACGAGAGTCCTCGGCCTGTCACCCTGCCAGATCACCTAGCAGCACCTATCCTGCAAACATCTACAACACGGTATGAAACCATTAGCTAACCATACATATATAAGGTAATGCATAAGCACCAGCACAAGTCATGAAAGATAAACACATAATCATGCTATCACACATTTACCCATTTTATTATCTTCATGTAATAGTCATTCACTCAAATCATATATATATATATATAGATGAAAATATGTGACACAAGGACCGATACATCCCCGCCTTTGAGTGCTATATCCAATTGTACGAGTATCGGTCACACAATCCGTGTACCCTATGGGAGTGGGTTGCACCCTTCCTGTAAACCAGTCTGGCCTGACGTCAAAGAACCTCCCAGACTCCACTACGGGATGAAAGGGAAAGGTTATCACAACCACGTAGTGGGGCAGTCAATAAAACATAGGTCGGTATAAACGACATCTCATGCTATCATAGCAAACATATAAGCACACACCACTCATGCAAACACCCAATATAAGGATGGTAGCTGTGTAAGTCCTACGGGCTTACCTCAACCTCGTACAAACTCAACCACGATCACCTCTACACTGGAGGGACAACACGGCCTATAAACAAGGCATAAAGAGATTTATCAACCTCTATTCATCAAAGGGGTCACACCTAGACCCAAAGGGATCCATAAGGATCATACTCAATCTATAAGCCTCACAACCAACTAAACCTCAATATCTCAACATAACTCACAATTCCTCAAATCTCAAGGTAGTATCTAATCGACATTCCTCAATCTCAATTCTAATCCTAATTTAATTAATTAACCTTTAATTAGTTAATTAGATTTCGCCAGAATAACGTTTTGCCCACAGGCAATTTCTAAACCCCTGTCATCAGATTTCATCAAACAAACAACCCATAATCACCAGAATAATATAACGACCATAATGGAATTTCTAATTGTCCTATTTGACAAGCCTAAAGTCAATTTACACCAAATCGCAGTACGGAAAACGAATAAATTCATAACTTATTCGTTACTAACCCGATTGACGATCTGAAAGAAGATTCTAAATCATAACGCCGCATGCTACGAATGGACATCATCAAATTCATCGGAATCTGAGCGATAGAACCGTCCTGGTGACATATATTCTTGACCATCCCTCCATATACTCGGAAATGCAGAAACTCGGTACCGATATGAAGAGAATGAAGAGAGAAATTCACAAATTCAAACGGAATTGAAATCGGATTAGAAACGAAGAGTAGATCTGAGTTTGAAGGTTGAGAGAAATCAGAGCTTTTATGAGGAAACGTGAAAGGAAATGAATTAATAAAGGATTTTCCGCTATTTATAGTGAAGACGATAATTATCCTTTAGCAAAGTCGATAATTATCCTTTAACCGATCCAAAGGCGGGTCAAACCTCTTTCTCCAAACTTCTCGAGATTGGAACATTAAATATGGAATATTGTAGGGATAATTATTCCACAACTGCCTCGAAAAACGTGTATTCCTAAGCCGTCTTTCTTAGCCTTTAAGAATCGAAATAACAACTCTTTTTGTCGTTTTGCCTCTCCATGTTATTTCATATCTAGGACATATCCGATGTCCTGATCATTTCTCTCAACTGTATTTTTATTAATTGGAGCTCCCAAATGCTCCAAACAACACCGGAGGGTAAAATAATTACCCGGGGGAAAAAGTAAAAATTTTCCCCAAACGTCCAAAATTACGCGAGGAACATGACGGTGTGACTCATACTCATCACTTGCGAAATATTCGCTAGTTATATGTCAATTACTATCAACGATTAAGTTAATCAACATTAATTAGAATTCGGAAATTCCTAGCTATTACATTTGATATAATGGAATCCTAGGACTTTGGAATCCATTGTTGTGATCAAAGTATACCTCCTAGAAAGGGCATCCGCTACGACATTATCCTTCCATTTCTTATATTTGATAATATAAGGAAATGTCTCATAAACTCCATCCATCGCCCATGTCTCATGTCCAACTTATCTTGACTTTGAAAATGCTTCAAAGACTCATGATCAGTTCTAAGAATGAATTCATTAGGCCAAAGATAGTGTTGCCATGTTTTGAAAACTCAAAATAAAGCATATAGTTCCTTGTCATAAGTAGAGTAATTCAAACACGGACCTTTCAATTTCTCGCTAAAGTAGGCTAGAGGTTTACCTTCTTGCATGAGTACACCTCCTATACCAATACCTGAAGTGTCGCACTCTACTTCAAAGGGTTTGGTGAAGTCCGGAAGTGCAAGAAGAGGTGCATTTGATAGTCGCCTCTTTAGTTCCGAAAAAGCGTTCTCTTGCGCTTCTCCCCACTCGAACGGTACTTGATTCTTCGTGGGCTGCGTGAGAGGGGTTGCGATGGTGCTGAAATCCTTCACAAAGCGCCTATAGAAGGTTGCTAATCCATGGAAAGATCGCACATGTCCGACGGTGGTAGGTGTAGGCCATTCTTGAATGGCTTTAATCTTCTCTTTATCCACCTCAAGTCCTCTTGTGCTGACAACAAATCCAAGGAAAACAACTTGATTAGTACTAAACTCGCATTTCTTAATGTTAGCATATAACGATTCAGATCTAAGAGTTGCAAGTACTTCCCTTAAGTGTTCTTCATGCTCCTCAATGGATTTGCTATAAATGAGGATGTCATCAAAGTAAACAACCACAAACTTTCCAATAAAGTGGCGTAAGACATGATTCATTAATCTCATAAAGGTACTTGGAGCGTTAGTCAAACCGAAAGGCATTACCAACCACTCATAAAGTCCAAATTTGGTCTTGAATGTTGTCTTCCATTCATCTCCCCCCCCCCCCTCATTCGGATTTGATGATAACCACTCTTAAGATCAATCTTCGAAAACAAAGTGGAACCGCTCAACTCGTCTAGCATATCATCCAATCGAGGAATGAGATGTCTATACTTGATAGTAATGTTGTTGATTGCTCTACAATCCACGCACATTCTCCAAGTGTTGTCCTTTTTGGGCACCAATAGTACTGGAACCGCACAAGGACTTAAACTCTCATGTACATAGCCTTTATTCAAAAGGTCTTGTACTTGATCTTGTATTTCTCGGCTTTCCTGCGGACTCATCCTATACGCAGGGTGATTAGGAAGTGAAGATCCAGGAATGAAATCAATCCGATGCTCAATGCCTCGGAATGGTGGAAGTCCGGCAGGAATCTTATCCGGAAATACGTCCTTAAATTCATTTTAAGGCCTGTAAAATATTTGAAGGCAAAGCGGCCTTCACATCATCACTCAAGGTTAGTAGGCTCTTATATAAACTCAATAAAGAAAGATCTAAGGGAAGATAATCATCGATAAACTCCCTTTTTGATGAAAGAAGGGCTCGTTATTGTCCCAGAGAGGAAAAATCGGATGAGCTACAGGAAAATCGGTCGATTTTTCCTTGGGTAGGACGATTTTCTTCAGAAATCAGCCAAGCTGTCGATGGTTTGCCCGATTTTTCTTCTCTGAGAGTTGATTCTTTCTCCTTCTGCTTGCGTTTTTCCTTCTTATTGTCATAATGTTCAGCAATCTGCAGTGGAGTCATGGGTTTGAGCGTAATGGCTTTCCCTTTAAACTCAAACGAGTGTTTGTTAGAAAATCCATCATGCGTCACCTTTCTATCAAATTGCCAAGGTCGGCCTAATAAAATATGACAAGCTTGCATAGGAACAACATCACAAACAATAATATCCTCATATTTTCCCAAAGTAAACGCAATATGAGCCTGTTTATTAACTTTCAATTCTCCACAATCATTCATCCAATGCAATTTATAAGGTCGAGGATGGTAGAAGGTAGTGATTTGCAACTTAGTGATCAACTCTTCACTAGCAATGTTGCAACAACCGCCCCCATCAATAATAATGTTACAAACCTTTCCTTCAACAAGACATCGAGTATGAAAAAGGTTTTCACGTTGGTTATTCTCACATTAATCAATTTTAGCATGCAAAGTGCGTCTAGCAATTAAGGAATCACCATGTTCATATTCACAATCACTATCACTTTGATTATCATGCTCATGCTCATGTAATGCATTGATATGGGTATGATCATGCTCAGTTTCTTCCTCACTTACATATTGTCCTTGTTGATTAATAAATAAAACTCGTTTATTAGGACAATCACGCATATAATGACCCCTTCCTTGACATTTAAAACAAACAATATCTCGAGATCGTGAGGTAGGGTTAGAGGTACTCCCTTTATGGTCCTTTGAAGGCTCATTCAAAGGACGAGACTGAGTAGACGGCTTGGGAGCTGCTGGATCAGGCAAAGAATGTTTTCCATCATCGTTCTGGGAAGAAAATCGGTCGATTTTCCGATTAATCGGTCAATTTTCTTCTCTGGAGTCCAATAAGTCGTTCCTTGATTCCGTCCTTTGAGCTTCTTCTCCAACCTGATAGCCAAATGTAATAAATTAGTCATAGAAGCATAGGGATAGAGGTCAATTTCATTAGCTAAAGAAGGATGTAAGATTCTTAGAAATCGAGCCATAATAGACTCCTTATCCTCTTGTATGCTGGCTTTCACCATTGCCGTTTGCATGGTTGTGTAGACTTCCTCAACGGACATGGAACCTTTCTTGAGGTTCTCCAAATGTTCTCTCAACTCCCGTCCGTAGTGTGGTGGCACAAATCTGACTTTCATCAAAGCCTTCATCCGTTCCCAAGTATTGATGTCCGGTTCGCCCGCTCTTCTCCTTTCTTTGATGAGATGATCCCACCAAATAAGGGCATAGCCTTAAAATTCCAACGCAGCAAGTTGGATCTTCCTTTGCTCATTGAAGTTATGAAAAGACCAAAGTTGTTCAATTTTGGTTTCCCATTCCATGTAGGCATCCGGATCGTATCGTCCTTCGAAACTCAGAATCTTGACTTTTACTTTCCCAAGACCGTCATTATCCGGTTGAGGTCGATTATGTTCATTATAGCGGCCTCTTCGTTGATGGCGTCTTGGGTATTCTCTCAACATTTCCTCATCCTCTTCATCACTTATGTCCTGAAATTCGTCACCAAAATGTGGATTGTAGTTAGTATTAACGAATTGATTAGGGTAAGTGTTACCGGTTTTCGGTGGATGCAATATTGCGGATGTTGGGGGTGGGGGTGGTGGTGGATTAGCGGAGCTTCCGCCTACTTCATAAACAGCCTTGGGATCGAATCTCATACGGGACTCGGATCGAAGGGCCATACTCGGCTTTGCTTCCACCTGCTCAAGCCGATTGTCCAGGTTAGACATCTAGGTCATTATCTGCTTGAGTACGTCCGCTATATCCGGCGCGTTTTCCTTTTGAGAACTGCGTAGACTATCTCTTTCTGATATCTATACCAACACGCACAGTAACAACAAACTTGTTAAGTTAGAGGAATCAAAAAGACCTTTCTTATTTTCTCTCGCACTCACGCTCTTGTTGTGTTGTTGCAAGCTGGTTGACGGAATTGGCTTGTATGGATTAATGCTTTTTTACAAATCAGCGCCTTGGCTCCCTAGAAATCCTTGGTTGAATCAAGTAGTTAACTTAGTCCGGATAAAGGTTCTTGTGGGGTGCGATGGTTAAGGAATTCCTGATAGCATGAATTATAGTCTATATTTTGGGGTTTGTTTAGACGTTTTATCTTCAATAAACTGCATGATTGCATGTATAATATGAGATTATATTACCATTTCATCTACCTTTGCGGGAATCGAGGTCTACACCTAGTTTTGCTGTAATTGTAGGTAAAATGGCACGTTTTGCATCAAAAAGGAACAAAAGGAGCTATGGAGTCATTGGAGCTACATTGAGGAGCATTAGGAACCATCCAAGAAGCATAGCCATGGATTAAGGATTCACTTTGGACCAGTTTTGAGAGATTTCACATTCAGTTGTGATTCACCTCGGTTGACCAGAGATTCATCTCGACCGAGGTGATCCAGAGACGCCGACTCGACCGAGGCGAACACCTAGGACGCGGCGAGAATATTTTATTCTTGGCTGAGATCTTTTATCTTTGGAAGGTGATCTTATATTTTTGGGCTTAGCTCCTGGAAGGAAGAAGATCTTATATTTTACCTATTTTTATGGGAAAAGATATTTATAAGATATCTTATCTTTGGAGAGTTATTTTCCTATAAAAAGGGTTGGATTTCCACAAATCCAACATCCCGCTTACACCGAAATCCGCTATCAGCGCAAGATCGTGTTTTTACACCGCAGCAGCCATACTCCAGTTGGGAGATTTGAAGAACCTTTTTGAAGGTTGAAGGAAGATTGAAGATTATAGCTTTTGAAGGGTTTTGTAAGATTGTCTTTAATTCCCTTCCTTGTTGTCTTCTCCTATTGGATTGCTATCCAAGGAACGCTTTTGTTGTGATATTTGATTCAGTTATTGAAGTCTTTTCCATTAAATTCTTCTTGTTCAAATATTCACCTTCTTCCCATATATTTAATACTTTCATAATGATGATGAGTGGCTAATTTCCTTGTGTGATTCTAGGGTGATTGGCTGAAGGTTGTGGGAAAAACAATGATAGAATAATCTTAGATTCCAGTAGGACCCTGAAAGTTCGAGTCTTTAACCTTAACCCTAAGCATCTCGTTCAGTCGATGAACATCTCGGCCGGGGTGGAATTTAGCTGACCGAGGTGACTTATCTAATCCTAAACTGAGAGTTAAGTGTTAGAGTTTGCCAAATCCTATCCTTATTACACCTTTCCTGGTTCAAAGCAAGCTTAGGATGAGACTTACCCGGTAATTCCTTAGTTTTTATATCAACGATCATAAGTGTAGGTAATAAAGGTTTATCTTTTATTGGGGTTTGAGTGTGCTTCCATCCCATCTTTGTGAGTTAGCCTGAGAGTTACCCGGTAAAGGTTGATTCTATTCCCTTAGATGGTATGTTAGTTTGAGGTTATAGTTCTTTATCTCGATTCCTTGAGACTTACCCGGTAATAGGAGTTACGGTTTAGGATTAGAGAGTAGTGAGACTTACCTGGTATTACTCCACTTTAGTAACACCTTCCCCTTGCAAAAATCTCAGCTTTGTTCGCTTATCTTTAGATCTTGAGTTGGAACCACAACTAGATGCTTTAATCCCTAGAATTGCATGTTTGCTTTATTGACTTCTTATTCATCTTTGATTGTGTTAATTGCTCTTGTGGTTAGTATTCACGAAGCTTACTGTTATTGACTTTGTTTCACAGAGTCCCTGTGATCGACCCCTGGAATTTCTTGCTTTTTACTACGATTGACCCGTACACTGCGGGTTCGCATCCTTGTTTTAAGCTTAAGTCTAGGGTTATAAATTTAAAGCTTGCACACACCGTTTGGAGCGAACAATTCCCGAAAGAAGTTTACTCCACACACGACAAGGTGGAAAGAAAGATTGCGGATAGACAACTAGTATGTTAAGAAGTATAGATACTAACTAACACACTCAAAGAAAGACTCAGTATTTAGAATAGAAAAGAGGTTAAGGAAAAGCACACAAGAGATTAAGAAGAGAAAAGAACGTACCTTGAGTTACGAAGTTAAGAAAGAGAGATAGCCGGATTTGGGTTTAGGTTTGGTTAAATCTCTTTGATTGCTTCAAGGTATATACTGGAACTCTTCTGTTGTAATACTCTTGCACAGGGTGCACTTCGATTTTGCAAAGTGTGCCTCGAATATTTCTTCAAATTTTGGCAACAGTAGCAAAAATCGGGTAAGAAATCGGTCGATTTGGGGAAGAACAGGGCGATTTTTCTTTGAAAAATCGACTCTTGGTTTCGACGTTCAAGAACTTTCTTTCGTTCCTTTTTTGTATTGGCGAGGTTTCAAAGGTCAACAGTTGGCTTGTGTTCAGGGGGTTGTTGACGTTTCTCTCTTCCCGAACTTACACAAGTCAACGCACGTTAAACTCAAATAATCTCGCAAAGATGGCGAACAAGAAAAGACTCAACTTTTAAAGACTCAAAGAAGACCAAAAAAAAATCAAACCTTTTGATGAACGTTCGGACTTCAATCGATTAGCTCTGATACCACTTTGATGCGGGGATAAGCCGCAGTTCCGGATCTAGATTGAAAGTCCTTAACTGGAATAAAAATCGGGTTGTTCTATAGAAAAATCGGCCGATTTATCTCAAGAGCAAGTCGATTTTTCGATGAACTCAGAATACGGATTAGTGAATGATATGGAAAGATAAGAAGATGATTATGGAATGATAAATGGAAAATATAGGAAGATATGAACCAAGATATTTCCGCAAAAGAACCTTGACCAATGATGTGTCAAAACCCTTGAACGAGAAGATCACCTTAACCCGCACTTCTTTAACCTTACACAAGCCTTCTAAGTAACACAAGAACAAGGAGGGACTATGATTGACCAAGAGCACCAACCTTCAACAAGATTAACACACACAAGCACAATCTAGCAAGAACGTCACAACAATTCAACCAAACTCTCCTTTGATTGAATAGCAATGAATAAAATACAAACTACGTAAGTGAAGCCGTAAGTCACACAATATGTGGAAAATATCTCAAAAATAATCTACCAAACAGTCTCCCCCTCTAAGGCTATTTATAGGGAAGATTAACCCTACTAAAACTAGGAAAATCTAAAAAGATATGATTTATAAAATATATCTTGTGAAAGATAATCTAGAAAAGATATCTTAAAAAGATATAAAATATAAAATCTAAAAAAAATAGAATTTAAATAATTCCCTAAGATAGTATGAGAGATATTAAGGAATTATACAAGATATATTTGCCAAAAAGATAGAAGATCATGGCCGGACCATTTGCAACTCTCGTTCCAAATGAAAGAAAATGACCACGAAAATCAACCGATTTTCCTCTCTGGAACTCGTCTTTGCTCTTATCCTTCTTCCTTGCTTGATGGATCTTCATGGTCGTGGTTTGGCTCTTCTACAACAACTTTCCTTGAGGGTAAATGTCATGAGAAGATCCGTAACTTCATCTTAGATTGCCTTAGCTCTTGACCGTGTGATCGCTCCGTCCATACTCGAATCTGAAGAAGGTGAAAGTGAAGGAGTTGTTGGCTTCTCCTTTATGCTTTAGCCTTTGAACGGGTAACTGGTCCTTGTATTGAAGATGGTCTCACATCACTTGTGTTTATGTTATGGCGCTTCTCTCTTCTCTAATAGACACCAGTCAACGCCTGTTAAAATCATATAATCTCACAAAGAGTGACAACAAAGAAAAGACTCGATATTTATATGACTCAAAGAAGATTCAAATAAAAATACTCAAACCTTTGTTGTATGGTTGAGTTGAACTTTAATCGATTAGCTCTGATACCACTTTGATGCGGGGTTGATGCCGCAGTTTTCTGATCTAGACTGAAGTTCTCGAACACGTCACATAAGCAAATCTCGGTTATGAAGCTCAAGCGAGATTCTTAGGATTAGACCAAGATTTGTGAAACTTGAACACAAAAGAATGTGAGTTTATAGAATGATAATGGATAGATAAGAAGATGAATAATGGAATGAATAATGGAAATATAGGAAGAAAAGACTAATGTTTAGACTTGCAAAGAACCATGCCAATGAGTAAAACCCTTCAACAAATAATTACCTTAACCCTTCCTTTTTTAACCTTACACAAGCCTTCTAAATAAGACAAGCACAAGGAGGGACTAGTTTGACTAGTAGCATCAATCTTCAATAAGATTAACTCACACAAGAACAACATAGCAAGGATTCACAATGATTCAATCAAAGGCTCTCTCTTTTGATTGAAAATGAATGAATAAAACACAAACTTTGTAAGAAAAGCAGCGAGTATCTCACAATATTGTGAAAATAATAATCAATCAAATCTACCTATGAATCTCGTCATCTATGGTAATTTATAGGAGAAATTTATGTATAAAGATAAAATAAAAAGAAATAAAATATAATTCTAAGAGATAGGATCAAAAACCAAAAGATATACCTATAGAATGCTTAGGCTTTAAAGGTGTTAAAGATAAAATATCTAAAATTAACAAGATCTCAACTTGATCTTTATTGATCTCGATAGAAGAAAATCTCGACTGGAATCTCGGGCAAGATTTGGTTCTCAAGGCCGAGATTTGTACTACCTTGCACAAATCTCGTTCCAGCCACTTTCCTTGCTTCTTTGATCATCTTCACACGTGTATGGTTCCTCTACAATTGAGATCAATGTCACTAAGGAAGGCTTAGGCACGAGTAAAGTCTCCTTAGATGCACATGATGTCCATAAGCTAGCAACCTTCTCTTGGGTGGCTTTTGAAGATGACAACTCCTTCTCCTTCAATATCTTACTCTTACTCTAGTGATTGGTCGGGTTGTTGAGGATGGTCCCTCATCATATAGCTTCACAATTAGCAGTCCCTTTCTTTCGAGTTCTTTGAAGTTATATTAGACTCTTCTCACGTACAACTTCTTCACTCTCATAAACATTCCCTTGATATAGTTGTGAAGAAGGTGTACGTGGGAGAAGTCTAATATAGCTTCACAACTTCTCCAAAATTTAAAGGTCCGTTTCTTTCGAGTTGTTTGAAGCTATATAAGACTATTCCCCCACGTACAACTTATTCACTACTATTCATTCTCTGAAACCTTTCTCTCAATTAACGGTCAATTTATAGTTAAGAAGTTGTATGTGGGAGGAGTCTTATATAGCTTCACAACTTCTTCATAATTAACGGTCCCTTTCTTTCAAGTTGTTTGAAGATATATAAGACTACTTCCACAGCGTCTTCATAACTATTCATTCTCCTAAACCTCTCACAATTAACAGTCCCTTGATATAGATGTTAAGAAGCTGTAGTGAGAGGAGAATAATATAGCTTCACAACTTCGTCACCATTAACTGTCCCTTTCTTTCGAGTTGTTTGATGTTATATAATACTCCTCCTGAATTCAAGTTAGTGAATAGCTATACCCTTGATATAGTTGTGAAGTTGTACGTGGGAGGAGTTTTATATAGCTTCAAACAACTCAAAAGAAAGGCACCGTTAATTGAAAGACATAATGGATGTTGTCCACAACATTAATACAAAGGCATGCTTGAAATGATACCAATGTGGGCATGTGAAGCATGGTTGATAACGATAAGAAATTTTGGGTTGGCTTTAGGTTAAAAGATAGGAGTAAAACCAATATGTACTCTCTGTTGACATACAATGACAAAATAAATATGTTAAAACAACTGAAATAATAAAAGAACTTTTTCTGGTTTTTCAATTAAAGATATTATTTTGGTTAACCTTTTATTTTTTTCTAAAAAAACGGATAGAAGGCATTTTAATCGACATGTAACTAAAGCCAAAACTGGGTTGACAAAAATCTCCTTTTCTCAATAATATTTATTGCATTTAGTACTACAATGAAATTTGGTGAAATAGTCCACTAAAGATACAGCAATCTCCCATTACATAATATCCCGCTCATTGGTAGAAGGGAAAAGGAGGGCAATAAAAGACTTACATTACACTATAATTGAGCTTCACTTCTTATCTCAAATTACAGCCAGAATACATTGTGTATTATGAAGGAAGAAGTTCCTCCCAAAATTTGGCTATTCCACACATTTACACCCAACACAAATATGCTTACTCAAACAACGGGCTTCACAACATCGTACCGTATACTACGGCCAAACACCATCGATCCTCGCATTGTCACCACTGTTGTCACCATTTTTGACAATATTGACTCCCCCGCCACTCGACGGGGATGTGAGCGTTCCGGGTATTCAGTCAATTTCCATGGGTTGAATTTCATCTTTTTCTATTGTCTCCTGGTTAGAGAACTCAATTGCCTTTCCAACTACAAAAGAAATAAGAACGGTGAGTTTTGACAAGTCGGTTAGAATCACCAACACGAAATTGCAAAACAGACTATGTTTTCACCTGTGCGTTTTTCAGCTTTTGCCGCTGCAATTCTTCAACCAGGCTTCCAATTCTGCCAATAAACTACCTTTGTTATGACACTACACCAACAGTTGTATTTTATTTCAGATATGAAGGGGGCTTTAAAGCATACCTTTGTTGCAAATGGATAACCTGGGCCATAAGCTCTCCCTGACGAGAAGAAACAAGAGATGCCTAAAATGTTACAAGAAATTTTATGCATGTTAACAAAAAATAATCCACCAATGAGCATGACAGAATCATGAAATCAAAATCATAGGATGCACTTCTTGTAAGCCTATGATTTCCATTTCATGTGTTAGTTTAACTATTTCCATCAGGCTTTAATCAGTCCTGGTTTGTACAACAGATATTAAAGCCGATGCACATTATAATTCGGGGTTCGTATTGAAGGCTAAGATAAAGCGAAACTCGAGCAGTTAATTGGAATTGCTACATGCATCTAAACTCATTGATGAATCAGAGGTTCTGGGAAATTTTCCACACATGCTTATTTGATATACATTCCAAAGAGCATCCAAAAGTTTATGGTACCTGAATACCGTCATTACTTGTACCATCAGCTGATTCAATCGAATTACCTGTATTGGGCCAAAAGATAGCAAGTGACGAGGAGCACAACTAAACAATTAAACAAACGTGGCAATGCAATTGTATTCTTACTGGAGGACTGCTCCACGCACTTGATCAATTTGATTATTTCTTCCTGCCAGAGTTCACCAACCCAGAAGAGAATTTAGATGAGTTTAATATGAAAACATTTTCCCCAGATATATTTAAAAATGCATACCCTTTGCAAATTATTCTGCTGCAATATATACTGCAGTGCTGGAAGAATTGATGCAGCAGCAATAACCTGACCGCCTTGCCCAGCTGAGTTTCCAGAAACTGAACCAAAGAAGCTATTGGTAGAACCCTGCACATGAGATGGAGAAAGTTTCAGAATAAAAATTGAGCGATCTACTTGTATAACGGGAGAATCCACAGGACAAGAGATTGAAAATTACAGAAAACAACTAACACGTTATATTTGCCAAAACATGACGAAAAGAGACCGACTACTTGGCTTATATAAAAGTAGAAGTCAGGCTTATCAACTTTCAGCTTATCATTATGGCTAAGAAATTAAGAAAATAATAGAAATTTATTAGTTATAGCCTGTCTATAGATTGGCAGAAGCACACATGAACTTCTGGTTTTCTCATGAAAGATTAAACTACTGTCACTGTGCTTTTTTAACCCATCAGGAAAAAATGGCTGTTGCTTTCCAGGGAAAAATATAGTTGTGGTATAATCTGACAAAAAAACTACCAAGACAAAATTTGAAGCTGCTAGTGGAATACTGGATCTTGCTTTGTAATCACCTTAGGGCTAAGATCAGCTGAAGTAACTTTGAAACGACCCCTGCGCTGGACAACAGCTCCATCTGATGAATCCTCCACTAGCAGTAAAATAGAAAACACATTATGTTCCATGTAGGACTAAGAAGCAATGAGGTTATCTGTAGGTATCAAAAGAAGATACCTGGTGCAAGGTTATTCGTATCCCTCTTTTGACGAAAGAATAGAGTACCACTATAGTTCCGATCAGATGGGCAACTTGCTTGCAGACTGTACAAGTGTTACATTTTCAATGCCATAGGGTCAACTATATTATAATGTCTTACAGAATTTGTGCAAAGATGATCATGGTGCAGATGTGCACATATAGAACAGAATACAAACTTAGAGGAAAACTGGAAGAAAAAAGAACACATATTGTAGAGCAGGTTATATTTTCTTAATCACTGAACTATAAAACATCCTTTTCAGACAGAATTCAACTGGATGAATCATATTAGATTAGACAAAGTAATCGTTTTCACTCCAGTCCTTCAAAAGGTTATCATAGTTTGATTATTAACTAGAACACACAAATCTAGAGCTATTAAAAAGATAACATAATAAATAAATAAATTTATAGCGGTGTAAAATATGATTTGGTTAGCGGAATGTAAACAACCAACAAAAACAAACTCCAGAAGGGGAAGGGAGAAAAGGCGGGATTACCTGTCTCCTTCACCGACGTTTCTTTTTGAAAAGGCATTTTCAGGATATATAGGGCCACTAAGAACCTTTTTCTGCCCAGAAATGACATATTGTGGCAGAGAACCAGCCCTTGACAAGTTACTAATATCATTTTTCCCTGTTTGATGGTTCTCTACTTTTGGTGGTGATTGTATGTCAGATGACTTGCTTGGACTCTTAGCATTCATGTCATCCTCCCCAACATCAAAATACCCTCTGTATTAAGCATTAAAGTGAGAAAGGACTTTTAACACACACCGAGAAATTTGACATGTACATCAACAAGTAATTGGACAATATTTTCCAAACTAACTACAGGAAATTGGGGAAGTATGTCACTTTCAAGTTATAACTTGGTATTAGCCTCTAGAGTTTTAAACTGTGTAAATACTAAAATGAACAAGCTAAAAAGAAAGAAGTAGTCTTGGAGTTTCGAACTTGGATAATTGTCACAGAAGGTGTCTTATGAACTTTCTATCTTTTCGTAAACATATTGAACACTTTATATAAAATAAACAACACAAATTACACACGGCCAAAAAAATAAATGAAAATTTTACACGGAAAAAACTTACACAAACTAACAAACGCCAATAATGAAGAAAAACGTACACAAAAAAATTTACACCGGCTAAAACACATTTTCACACGTGGAAATTTACCCGAACAAAAACTTAAATTTACATCAAATAATTACACGGATAACTGAATAAAATTTACACAAAGTAGTACACAAACTAACATGTCAAATAATATGCGGAATAACGCAATAAAATTTACAGAAACTAACACATAAACACTTGCACGCACTAATACACACCAAATAATTACATGGAATAGCTCAAAAAAATTTACACAAACACTTGCACTAAAAATACCACAAATACCACAAAAAACACATAAAAATTTACACAAACAAACACACCAAAAAATAATTACATAAATATAAAAGGCACACTTTCTCCTACATAAGAACTTTTTTAGCCTAGATGATACGACATTATGAGATTAGAGCACACTTTGCAAATTGTACCAAATAACTACAACCTGATATATTAAGCGGAAAAAGAATGTTATAAAACACTACATTTTTATCCGCAATTACTATTCCTTGATTTGAGCTCTTATCTTATTATCCAATCAATCTTTCTTGGAAAAAGAGATCTTTCTAAAGAGTATCGACCTTTGCTATAATCTAACGGTAACCTCATGTTCGTCAAAACCAGTTGAATTTATATCATTTCATCTACGATGTCTCTCTGCGAGTGTGTTTTTCAGTAAGTGTGAAGATTTGGTGCACAAGTAGAAGCAAAGTCCACAGACATGAAGTGATATATTTGGTGAAAATTTATTATGTTTCTAGTTCCTAGGTGTAACCCTTTCAATCCCTTCCATGGAAGCAAAATTGACAGAAAAGTCTGACTGCATACTTCAGTGCCTTCAAGGGTTGAATAGGAAATGAAGCAAGTGAATCCTCCAAGCTCTCCATATCATCAAAGCCATCCTGAATGAAATGAAATATTATAGTCCATAAGTCATTATAACTCAAGATAAGGTATCCATATCATAAGGACATCGCAAATGATATAAAGTATTCCATCAAGCAAAACGAAATAGATAAAAAGGAACATATTGAGGACTAACAGAACCGTTAGGAAAACAATACCTCGTGATTAGGTGCAGAATCCGACTCGTTAGCCCCCTCAGCTGAAGGCCCGTCTACAGAAGTAGTGCCATCATTTAAGCAAAGTTTGACGTCCGTATCTTCTTGGCATGAAATGTTATCATCATCCGGAAGCTATTGATAATATGGGAGGCGATGAAAAATGATGTGTCAAGTTTTTCCCCATAACGACAACAAAGGAACACTTTTTAATTAGAAAAAAAAGTCAACTCTAAAAGGGAAGGTGGAGGGAAAAACATAAGATAAACAGACACCAATGCACCTGCTCACCAAGAGGCAGAGATAGCTTAGGTGCAATGAGAACTTACAAGTGCAGCTTGATTCTTCAAATCCTCCAAGTTAAAATTCCAGGCGCTTATCCCTCGGATGTACTCTTGCTGCAAAGAAACAACAGACTTTTGAGTGCAGGAGCATTACGAAATTATAGAAGCAAAGAGTATATATGCTAGCCTGCTACGGCAGCTTGGGTCGGCATTAAAAGATGCAAAAAGAAAAATACACACAAGTAGAATAATAACAAAGATGACCAATTTTATGCCCACTGTACAGAGCTCAATATCCTTTAACTATGAAAAACCAAACAATTATGGTCTTCATAAATTTTCCAAAAGTGCATTCAAAAAAGGATGCATCATAAGAGGAAGATGGAGCTAGCATGGAAAAACAACTTAGTATTGAGCAATATAAATAAAGCAACAATAATAATGACTCTACAGATTGCTATCTATTTGAACAGGATAGCTTGGAAAAGTGATGCATTATAAACAGGTAAAATAGCAATAACAGGGTTCGTGCAAGTTTCAGGTTTTAGTTCTTTTGTACTTCTATTTTCCTAGTCATTAAAACAAATACTTCAAAATATTTTTATATCCTAACCTGGATTCTCAAAAGTAACTACAAAAATGTTTTCAGAAAAATATGTTTTTAGTGTTGAAAACTGAAAACAATGTTGAATCACACAAACTTTAAGCTAATCAATCTTCATAGGAAAAAGGATTAACTTTATTTATATGACCGTCTAAAACTCATCGATATATTTTTGCGCAACAGACAAGTCAGTGTATTGCCCTTACACGTGTGACACTACATAGCACAAGTCTAGACTCTATGCATGGGGATAATGTCCAAGGAAACAATGAGATCCATAAAAATAAATCAACATGATGCATTATAATCCTTGAAAATCACAATGTAAAACATTCAAACTGACAGCAACTCAAGATTAAAATTAAAAACTATTAGCTTTATTTACCTATTTTCTAGTTAGCTTCTTCCATTTCCCATGTTCTTAGTTAGCTTTAGGCCCTTCTCCAATTTATGCACTCCAATCTCTCATGTTTGTGATTAGCCTAAATTTTAGTTTAAAGTCATTTAAATAATATTAGGATCTAATTAATTTGTTTATCTGTAATAAATGGAGAAGCTACAGCTTGTTTTTAGGCAGACTTCTATTGGATTGAAAAAGAGATTCTGCGGATTCCTCAAATTCGCTGATTGCGAGATTTTTTACACTGATTTGTATCTCTTATTTGGATTCTAACAATACCCGGTATATAGATTAATTAGCTCCACACTTTACGTTATTATCATTTTATGATGCAGTGACATGAAAACAAAAAGGTAGTATTATTAAAGTAAGCATCCCTATTAATTGATAATATTGATTTTTGCACCCACATTAATAAGGGCACATGCAGTCACTTATCTACCACACCCCTTTGGGTAGGTCATATTGAGAAATTCCTAGGATGCATCAGCAATCGTTCGTCGTTTAATCAATCTTGAAGCAAGTACATAGTCTTCTGAAACCAAAAATTATGTGCTTTTTACTAATGTTAAGAAATTGTTGACCAAATATATACTATCTTTTTACCTCCTGTTTTCATTATGAAGTAGGACATGGCCCACAGGTGGGGCAGCAATAGTAAATAGCTATCACGGATGAGATTTCATCAGCATCAGTTGATCTGTTTATACTATGTAATGTTAACCACATTGTTTTACCTGGGATAAGTGTTCTTTATCACCATACAAAGCCTTGTTTTGTTCAAGCATATCTGCCTCCTTTGCCTAAACAATATGCATGAATATGGATAAGCTATATGTTGCAGCTGCAGTAGTCAGTAGTAAAATTTTGAAACTACAAGAGAAGCATCTAAAGTGAAATGAGAGAAGCAAACGACCTTCAAAATCCTGAACCTTTCACCCAAAGGAGGAAGACCATCAAGAATGGTTCGAGCCACATATTCATGTGTTTTGGCATGCTTAAAAAAATTATGCTTCATGAGTTTCTCTGATGTAGGACGTTTCTTTGGATCTTTCACTAAGCAAGCAGCCACCATTTCTTTAAAGGACTGCAATAAACATAAATAAGTGCAATCTACAAACTCCCAGACCAATTGAACAGTTCAAACTGATGATAGTCAATTAGTCACACAAAAAAATGTAAAAGAAAAGAATTATGACAAACAACCTTTGAGAATCTCTTATCCCTTTCATAGTCAAGACCCGGTGGTGCATTTTGCAAAGTCATCAAGAGGACCTACAATTTCAAGAGAAAAAGAAATGAACACTATTGCAGCCAGCAAGTCCGGCCATTCAAGCACCTCTTAGTAATCACCAATCAGAAGTACCTTCATTGGGGGATACTTTGAGAAAGGAGCATGACCATGAGCAAGCTCAAGTGCTGTTATTCCAAAAGACCATATGTCTGCCCTGTTTAGCCAGAATAATCAACAGTTAGAATCATGTACAGGTGAATGCCTAGACTCGATCAACCACAAGTGTGCGTAGACTGCTAAATATGGTCTACTATGGTGGACAGGCTTCTGTATTTTCGGAAACTTACTGGTTCAACAGGAATGAGAAGTATAACGGAAAACAATAAGCTATGTGGTGTTAACTTTAAATGAACCACTATGTAGCAGAATGACATAAACACAAGAAATCAACAGTTTCAGCTCTTACTTAAAATCATATCCGTGCAACTGCTGCATGACTTCTGGAGCCATCCTGGAAAACACCATGTATTTCACTTAAGTTAATAAGCAGAAGTGACGGGGGTGAGGGTCTAGCAGGATATTATGCAAGCAATCTGCCTTTATCAATGAAGTTCATGAAATCAAGACTTGGTATCAGAAGTGAATGAGTGCACTCAGATCCAGAAAGCTGCATAACTTTTATTGATCAATGCAGCTGTTAATAGAGCACGTAATATGCCTTCAATATCACAAGTTGAACCCACAGGCCAGAAAAGTCTACAATACTACAAGCGCTAAGAACACTACTGTTTAACTGTTACATGTATAACATGCCAAAAGCACATGTAAAACTAAGGTTTGATGGTTCAAAGCGAGAAAATGGGACAGTAGAAAGCTCGCTTCAACATAAAGCTATTATACCATAGTTGATTTGCATATTACTCTACAGTCTACATTCAGATCTTCTCTAATGGCAACCAAGACTATGAGAAGTTCAGAAGTTTTAGATGAAAGAGAATATAAAAAAAATTCTTTCAAGCACTAGAAAAACCTGGCAGATCACTTATTGTTGAAATTTTGAAACTGGTTGGAAGGTTAAGAATGTTTCATATATCATGCTCCCCCCATTCAAATATGTCTTTACTAATCTTGCTCAAAAATAAAGTCATTATTTAGGTTATTTTAGGAAACTAAATTAACACAGAGTTACGGAAATTGGTATTGAAGTTTGTCTTCGTTAACTAGGTTTCTCCCAAACTCTTTGCTCATTGGCTCCATGGAGCGGTGAACAATTAATAAGTAGTAAGATTTTGGAAGACTTTTAATATTAGAAAGAGATAATGGGATATTAAAGGTAGTACTTTAATTCATTTCATAGTTTCCTTGAAAATGTCAAAAACTAAAATGACTTATATTATAGAACAGAGGGAGTATATAGTAAAATGAGATATAGATGGTCATTTTCAGGCAGTTGGAAAACAGAAAGGCCAACCCCGGATAAGGCTATTACTATTAGCATAACCAACTAACGTGATGCAGTCATGCACTAGTTGATACGTTCTGATTTGGATATGAGGGTTTCCTTGGTTGAGAAAGCGCCACCCTACCAAAAGAAGGAAGAAATGGCACAATGAGAAAATGATTACCAGCACGGAGTTCCAACAAAGGTATTTCTAGACCGCTGTCTGTCACCCGCATCAAACATACACGCTGATACTCCAAAGTCTGCTAATTTGACAGTACCATTGGTGTCTAGTAGAATATTACCGGCCTGCAATAAGTAATAAAATAAGATAATGTGGAGATCTTTACAGTTAAGTAACAGCTAAGTATGACAAAAGTATTTATATCAACTGGAATGATTTACCTTTGTTTCTAATCACAGGAATATACAGATTTTCAATAAATAATAAAAAAACAAGCTTATATGGCTAAACAGTACACCAACACAATAGAATAGGGTACGAACAATTATAAAACTACCGGTTTTTCTACCCTATGCCCCCAAAGCTTGATATGGAAAGATTTCCATACATTGTCATTAACCTTTTCTTCAAAAATTCTAGGGGTTATCCATTTATTGAGAGGGGGATTTTACCAAATCAAGGTTCTTAACCTATGCCGGGCATAGGTTAGAAAGACCAAACTTATTAAATATCTTAGATTCACTGTTACTTTCCTGAATACTACAATTTACTCACTTCCAAAAAAAAGGTTTGTTATAATACATATCCTTTCCTTGATGAGAAGAAAAATAGATTATCAGCTCAAACTCATTACTTGGTACACTACAAAAAGAAAGCATGTGTCAGTTTACCCAGAGGAAGTGTAAGAAATGTTCATGGTTACTGTTTAGGGAGAATTTTATTTAACTGACAGTTAAAAATCTTTGGAGCTTACAACAAGTGTATATTGCTACGCCGAAGAGTTAACTAAGCTAATTGAGTATCTGTTACTTTATGAAAAAATAAAACATGGAAACTGAATCCTACTATAATAAACAAAATAAGGAATAACAAATTGAATTATCACATTTACTCTCCACATTTCTAATGAAGTTTCTCAAAAGAACTGGCATGAAAAATATGGATGCAAAGAGTTTTATGAAGGATGGGAGAGGTACTTCTTAACAGAACAATAAAAAATAAAGGCTAATTATAATCTCTATCAGAGTCTATATCTGGTTTGATATCTCAAAATCAAATGGATGACATGTTAAGAAAACAAGTTTCCTATCTGACCTTTACATCTCTATGGATATGTCCTTGAGCATGGAGATATACTAGAGCCTTTAGAGTTTCCCGCAATAGTGTAGCAATGACAGGCTCTTCAAAACCTTCTGGATAAGAGGATTTCATAATGTGCTGGCAAGACCCTCCAGCCATATAAGGCATAACAACCCAAAGGTTATGTCCGGCGGTGAAGGAGCAATGAGACCTAAGAAGATTAGGGTGATCAATCAAGGTCATAGTATGTACCTCCCGACGGATGCCATCCTGAAAATCAGTAAGCGCACCAACCATTCCATTAGGCATTGGCTTACAGGCCATCCAAAGAATAAGTAATAAGGCATTTGATCGCCCTATGATTACAGGCCATTATAAAATGGCCTGCAGTTCAAAGCAATATCTCGTACCAATGGCAATGTGATACATTGCCATTCCATTGAGAATTTCATTTTCTTGGTATAAAGAACAACTTAAGTAAGGCTTTTTTTAGGTCACAGAGAGATGATTAATTTTGGGATACTGAAATGGAAATCTGAATTTCCAAGAATGGACTAAGGCATGATTATTCACACGTGACAAAAGGATCCTTAAAGAAGTTTATAAAATGTGACACTAAATATAAGTGGCAAAAAGCTAGAAACATACCAGATCATTATTACACCGCTCCAGATCAAGAACCTTGATAGCAACTATCTCATTGAATGGTATACAAAGCGCTCTGTAGACAGTAGCGCTAACACCTTCTCCAACTTCCTCATACAACTTGTAATCGTTGGAATCAACAGGATATCTTTTATCTGCCATCCCTTTCATAGTACCTCCTTATAGATCACAACGAGCATTCTCTTGGATTTTACAGAATTTGGGAAAGTACCAATGTACTGTCAAACTTCAGCCAACTTGGCAACATCATTACTGTTCAAACTGCTGTCACAAACCAATCACTTGATCAAAATTATTCTCCCTTCAAAGATGTTCTTACATGCACATGCTTGATAATAGAGAATACTTTAGCTTCTACTAGGATAAATTATCTTTACATAGATCGATACACAGATCCCCTACTGGACCTGTCTTCACAGCAGTCTCTAGTAAAATTCACCAAGTAGGAAATTAGCGAATTATAACAGTTGAAATCCTTTCAAGCGTACACAAGGAATCGATATCAAGAACTATCACTGAAACACTAACAAACTCTGCAACCCAACTGCATTCTCTAGGCAGCAAATCGGTAATATGGAGATGCCTGAAATAACAAAGATGATGTAAATGATCTAGCAGTCCATACTTTTTTATCAATAAAAGATCTAAACCTATTTGTGACAAATTTGCTTAAGGAAAATATAAACAAGGTAGTAGAGCACAAATGGCAATCCGAATCAAAGAGCGGAAAAGAAGTAGATATATAACTAACATGAAATTGGCGAATAATATATAAATCAATTCTCTTGTAGTGTTTTTTCAGGAACAACATTCATTTGGGTTCTACAAGTTTTAGACAATTTCCCTTGGTGACATGTTTAAGAAAAAATATTTAAAAAAACCATGCACCACTCACATTAATAACGTATGCCCATACCTAGAGACTAGAGAGTGACTTGATAGCAAAATTAATCAAGCAAAAAAAAAAAACAGATGCAGATACTTGCAACCCTTTCCCCGTACTTAAAAGTTGCAAAGTTGCAACCTTGAATCTGAGCATAAATAGTTCAATGCAATTTCAATAAACAGCATTAATTGGCAAATGCTGCACTGACATGATGCAACTAATAAGGTTAAGAGAAGATAACCCAACTTCCAAAATATCTATAAAGGAAACATATCACACACCTTAATCAAAACAAAACATCCAAACCCTAATCGGCCAACTTTGACTCCGCCAAACACAGCAGCGCCAAAGTGATCTCTTCCGATCCCAACACAATTGAAGCCACCAAAAAAACCCTAAGTTTAAAATTGCACCAATAATCAATAACCAAATCCCCTAAACACCCGCCCACAATTCCCAAACAAATGAATCCAAATGTCCAGCATACAAACGCTCAAAACAGCTAATCTGCAAGCTATTCCGCCACCATAGAACTCAATTTTAACAACAATTGAGTATGCCCAATAAAAGGTTAAGAAGTTAGGAACATGAGAAGCAAGAGTAACAGGTCAAAGGGTAACTGCACCTTCAACCTGAAGCTGATCAGAAGCAAGAAGTTACTGCAAGCGATAGAAACATAAGGAGATCTGATAGAAAACGCCACAACGCTATTTAGATTGGATCGCCCAGCTGGATTGAAGGGGAGAGAGAGTAAAGGAGAGAGATGTTTCTTTTCCTTTTTCTAATTTGCAGTGATTTGTGAATTTTTTGGGAGGCTCTTACCGTAAAGAGTTTGGATTTTTGAGCTGCGGTGTGGGTTTTGGGGTGGTTGCGGAGACAAAGGTGGGTGTGCTTGGAAGGTGAAAACAGCATTGCACGCTGCGTTTTGGCTCTGATCTTGGTCAATCCACGTTGTTTTGATCTTTGACTTCAATGCGAAAGATCTTGAAAATCTAATATTTGTGTTCCTCATTCCTAAATAAAGGTTTTTGTGTCTCGTTTTTTCTTTTTATTGTAAAAAGTGTCGGGTTTGATATTTAAAGTTCCAATGCATTAAAATGAATTTTATTTATTTTGACTTTGATGTTAATTAATATTTTTTCTTCGAAACTAAAAGGTAAGACTAACCGCATCTCACTTCGTCTATAATGTTATTTATGCACAGTACTTCTCTACGTATTTGCCTTTAGACTCCGTCTATATAGCTTTTTGTTGCATTTTATTCCGTTCATAATCTTATTTTAACCTTACTTTTTCTTTTTCCCATAAAATATTACAAAAAAGATATTATTGGTTTATTTGTGGAGGAGTATGAACCCACTTTATTTTGCACTCTTGGAGGATGACGTCTATATTTGAACGGAGTAAATTTTTATTTAACTATTTACACGGAGAAAATACATGGGATGTAGGAATTTGTTTTAGATATGAGGGTAAAATTTAACCCTTTTCACTAAGGATATATATAGTCTAAGGATGGGCTACACACCGAACCTGTTTATTTTTCTCGTCCCATCAACAAATAAGATCACACTATCTACCACCACATTTTACGAGAATGAAGGACAGACTTATACCATACACGTCCACTAGATTATATGTTAAACACCCACCTTGAGCTGAATTGGTTCGAGTTGAATTGGTTCAAGCTAATGACTCTAAACAAGTGTTGCATGAGAGGCAAACTATGATTTTGATCGCTCTTTCTCTTTTCTTTACCCTTATTTTTGTTTTATCTCTTTTCCTAGAATAGATACTTTGCTGATTTTTTGTGTGTTATATAAGTGATGATGAAGATCTAGAGTATGAGCTGCATGATTTTCATCCACTCCTTCCATCTTTCTTCCCACATTTCATCCATCTCACCATATGCATTGCTTTGTGAATATTTTCTTATATTTACTTCTTTTTCACATTGAAAGCAATGTGTAGTTTAAGTATGAGGTGTTATACTCACATTCGCATATCATGTTTCCCCTTTAATGTCACATGTTTACTATTATTCTCTTTTTTTCTTTTCTTGAGTCTTTTCCTTTCCACATATATTCATAAAACAAAATTCAAAAAATATTGCATTTAGCGTAGATTGATTCCGCTCTAATCATTCCTACTTACATAAATTGGAATAGGTTATCATATTTCACTTGACTTGCCAACAATGCTTTGGATTACTACTTCTTGATATTGTTTATGCACATGAATTTTTCGATGAATTATGATGATTAGTTTAACCAAACATAATTCTTGTGAGTGTCCTAACCTATGAACATGTATTTTCATGTGCTCTTTCTTTCTTATTATTATACGATCTCCAACATGTTTAGTTTCCTCTAGAACTTGTGACCGACTCTCTTTCAAACTACATGCTCATTTGATTATATATACTTGATATTTAAATGATTGAGGCCCTCTTTGATAAGTCTATGTATCACGTCCACAATTATATATTAGCCACTTCTTGCCTTTATTTTCCCTTCTTTGATTCCTGTTCGCTCCAAACGGTGTGTGCAAGCTTTAAATTTATAACCCTAGACGTAAGCTTAAAACAAGGATGCGAACCCGCAGTGTACGGGTCAATCGTAGTAAAAAGCAAGGAATTTCAGGGGTCGATCACAGGGACTCAGTGAAACAAAGTCCGATAACGGTAAGCTTCGTAATTACTAACCACAAGAGCAATTAAAACAATCAAAGATGAATAAGAAGTCAAATAAGCAAACATGCAATTCTAGGGATTAAAGCATCTAGTTGTGGTTCCAACTCAAGATCTAAAGATAAGCGGACAAAGCTGAGGTTTTTGCATAGGGAAGGTGTTACTGAAGTGGAATAGATCACCGGGTAAGTCTCACTACTCACTAATCCTAAACCGTAACTCCTATTACCGGGTAAGTCTCAAGGAATCAAGATAAAGAACTATATCCTCAAACTAACACACCATCCAAGGGAATAGAATCAACCTTTACCGGGTAAGTCTCAGGCTAACTCATAAAGATGGGATGAAAGCACACTCAAACCCCAATAAAGGATAAACCTTTATTACCTACACTTATGATCGTCGGTACACAATCTAAGGATTTACGGGGTAAGTCTCATCCTAAACTTGCATTGGACCAGGAAAGGTGTAATAAGAATAGGATTTGGCAAACTCTAACACTTAACTCTCAGTTTAGGATCGGATAAGTCACCTCGGTCAACCGAATTCCACCCCGGCCGAGATGTTCATCGACTGAACGAGATGTTTGGGTTAAGGTTAAAGACTCAAACTTTTAGGGTCCTATTGGAATCTAAGATTATTCTATCATTGTTTTTCCCACAACCTTCAGCCAATCACCCTAGAATCACACAAGGAAATTAGCCACTCATCATCATGAAAGTATTAATCAAATATATGGGAAGAAGGTGAATATTTGAACAAGAAGAATTTAATGAAAAGACTTCAATAACTGAATCAAATATCACAACAAAAGCGTTCCTTGAATAGCAATCCAATAAAACAAGACAACAAGGAAGGGAATCAAAGACAATCTTACAAAACCCTCCAAAAAGCTATAAAAGCTATGATCTTCAATCTTCCTTCAACCTTCAAAAAGGTTCTTCAAATCTCCCAACTGGAGTATGGCTGCTTCTATGCGAGATCTCCTCGTAAGCAAGATGATAGCGGATCCCCGATTTGTGGAAAATCCAACCCTTTTTATAGGAAAATAACCCTCTAAAAATAATATATCTTAGAAAGATCTCTTCCCATAAAAATAGGTAAAATATAAGATCTATAATATCTTCTTCCTTCCAGGAGCCAAGCCCAAAAATATAAGATCACTTTCCAAATATAAAAGATCTCAGCCAAGAATAAAATATTCTCGCCGCGTCCTAGGTATTCGCCTCGGTCGAGTCGGCTTCTCTGGATCACCTCGGTCGAGATGAATATGTGGCCAACCGAGGTGAGTCACAACTGAATGTGAAATCTCTCAAATCTGGTCCAAAGTAAATCTTTAATCCATGGTTATGCTTCTTGGATGGTTCCTTATGTTCTTCAATGTAGCTCCAATGACTCCATAGCTCCTTTTGCTCCTTTTTTATGCAAAACGTGCCATTTTACCTACGATTACAACAAAACTAGGTGTAGACCTCGATTCTCGCAAAGGTAGATGAAATGGTAATATAATCACATATTATACATACAAACATGCAAATTATGAAAGATAAAACTTCCAAACAAACCCTAAAATATAGACTATAATTCATGCTATCAAAATACCCCATACTTAGCCCTTGCTTGTCCCCAAGCAAGTTCCGCATATAAGAGACAAGATAGAATGGATTATAAGTCAATAAAATCAATGAAAAGTCTTTCAAAAAACATTTTTATGGTGTGCAACTATCATAGATCACTCTAAGAGAATACTTCATGGAATTTAAAATCAAAACATGGTCAAAACATTTTATAAATATAGAAAAGTTGTTCAACTTTGCATAAAACCATAGAATGCATAATAAGTCATAATTATCAAAATTAATCATGCATAATCCAGTTTAAATCACTAAGTCAATCAACAAGTTCAAGGTCTCAAGGGCTTCCCAAAAGAAAGGTCAAGAAACGTGTAGGGTAGGGATGTATGTAAGGTAATGTGGTGCTAGAATCCGGGAAAAGGATGAACTTCACTTTTACTTTGACTTGCAACATCTTCCACCAATAAGCTTTGCTTATTTCACACTTTTTCTTTTACTTTACTTTTTGGGATGCATGGACAGAGGTGCACAATAACCGAAGCCTAGGAAATCAGCAATCATCAATTTCTTGAGATGCATCAAACCCTTGATGCACATACCATGACCCGTTAGGAATATCGCTCAATCCGACTTTGGCAAGACACAAACACCCGACTATGTGAATGGTGCCGAGTTACTCATCTTCATGATTGACTTCCCCAAACCTATTATTGCTTTCTAACACTTTCACTTCCAACCACTTCTCAACTTTAACTTCACTTGCTTTCACCACTTTGCTTGCTTTTAAATTCCCGGATAGGTAAAGGGAGGCAAAATGTATATGAGGGGCTAAACATGATCAAGAAGAAGAAGAGAGAAGAATGAATTGCCTTGGTCTTTCCAGGAAGAAAGTGAGAGAACTCATAATGTGGTGTCAACCTTCTCATTCAACATAATTTAGACAAAAACGAAGTATTAAACATGCCAATAATTTCAAACAAAGCATTTAGCAACTTAAACATATTATAAAACCTTTCAAACATATAAATATCTCAAAACCAGTCAGCAAACAAGATCTTCACTGAGGTCATATCCAGATAAGAAGCACAAAAATCGTTTCGAAAACTCTCAGTTAACCCACCTCGGTCGAGGTGTTCGTAGGTCAACCGAGGTGAAACATCTCGTTCGGCCAGAACTGCACCGGTCGAGGTCAAAAAATTTGTTTTTTTTTTCAGTTTCGACGTTTTCTCAATCAAATAACCTGTAAGTATGCATGAAATCTCAGATAAACATATAAATGCAGAAGTGAAGCATAAATATAAAATATCCGATCAAGTGAGTCATACATCAAAGTCATCAAATAAGTACATCAAATACCCCATACTTGGGACACACTGTCCCAGTAGGTCAAAATAAGTCTAGAGAATAAAAGTACTCACCGGATAAATAGCTGAACTGCATAAAAATAATAAAGAAAATCCTGCAGCTCTCAGTAGTCACGATCCGGTGGTGGTTGTGGTGGCACGTACGGATACTGGGATGGGTCAAATGGATAACCCATAGCCTGCTGGAACTGTATCTCCATCATCCTGCGCTGATAGTGCTGCCCCTCTAACATCTGATGAGTCCAGCTGTCAATCTGTCGGTGCTGGTCAACAAATCATTCATGTATGTCCACAGTGAGGGCGGCGTAAGAATCTATCATCTGATCCGTCAGATCATCGATCCGACGATGAGCCTCCGAATCTCTATGACGGCGTGTCCTATGCCTAGCAGGTGATGCAGCAGGTGCAGGCTCAGTATCCTCCTCATCCAGATCTATAATCGGTGGTGCGCTCGTCCCTGCAATATCTGTCCCTGTATCCATCGGGACTTCACCCTCTCTCTCATCCACTGTCTCCTCGTCATCAGCCTCCTCCTCCTCCTCAGTTGGGGCAGCTGCTGTCTCTCTGTAATCCTCCATCAGTGGAGCCCAAGCGGTCTGCCAATAGTGTGGGTCATAAACAGTTAACTGGGCAGACCACCTGATCCCCTGTGGCGCAGTCAGCTCCCACGGCATAGCTACGTACGGCGTCGTCAGACCTCGGGGAACTAGAATCCGCCGAGTGATCATCTCCTGCAATCCAAGCGGCTTGGCAGCCGCCACCATCGTACAAGCGCTGAGACCCATGTCCTGATAACTAGCTATGTGGGTGACAAGCCCTCCGCAACAGATGTCTCTCTTCGCCTTGGCCTTGATCTTGTGCAGATCCTTTGCCAACATCAAGCCAAAGTCCGGGAAACCCCCAGTAACCATGCAGTATAAACTGAAAAGCTCCCCCTGTCGGATCTTCTGGGGCGTCTCAATACGCGCCAGAAGCATCTCACTGAAGATCCGGTGGGCTAACCTAAAGGCTAAGTGGTAGATGACCTTCTCCCTGGAATCTCCAAGGCGCCATCTATCTGCGTGTTCCGTAATGTGGGCAATCTGTCCCCAAAACTCCCTAGCTACAGATCGGGAGGGGAAGTCAACGGCTGTGGGCTCAAGAAAGCCAAAAATCTCTCGCCAGTACTCTAGTGGAACTATGAAGTCCCGGTTCATCAACCGGTACTTCACAGAACGCTCTGTGGGAAGGTAGGTGAAGGAGCTAACAAACTCTAGGGTCGGCTCCAAATAGGCTGGGGCTTGGATCTCAGTAAACTGATCCAGCCCAACTGTAGAAATCATCCTCCTAAGGTCTCCGTCGACCTGGAGGCAATCAAAAGCAGAAACGTCCAAGAAGCGTGGTGCAATCACTAGGCGGCTGGAAATACGCTCATAGTCCACCCGGTGTCGCTCATGGATCACCGGGCGGTAAGGTCGGGAAGAAGAGGAAGAAGGGGAAGGTGAAGATCTATCCCTAAGGGCAAGGCGGTGATCAGAACTCATTTTCAACTCAGCTACTGTCAGGTCACCTCGGTCGACTGACAATGCTCAAGAATCACCTCGGCCGAGGCACAACTCGACTGGACCGAGGCGAAAAACTGGATCTAATTCCTTCTGGAAATTCAGTTCTTTTCCCCTAAAAATCACTACAATTGCTTCCTATGGGGTACTTAAGCTTTTCCTCAACAAATGCAGGGGCAACCAAAGCCCAAATCGAAGCGAAACAGAGAGGTTAGGGTTTCGGTTCGTTTTACCTCGTTTCGGCTGAATCAGTTCGATTTTCTACAGATTTGTACTTGCAACGCGATCCTCTATCCTTCAGTCGTAGTTTGGAAGCGAAAATCTTCGAGAATGAGCAAGAATCGGAGAAGGCGAGGTGAAAGGGCTGCCGCGGTCGAGGAGGTTGGTAAAGAGAGGAAAGAGAAAATTTTCCCCTTTTTATACCCTTTCTGGAACTGCTGTCACCTCGGTCGAGATGGTCTCGACTGGACCGAGGTGGTGTGGACCGACGTGGTTCGTCAGAAAACCCTAGTCGCCTCGGTTGCTCAAGAATCGTCTCGGTCGAGGTGCTCTGACAGTAACCGAGATGCCTCAGTTAAACTTCGTCTTCTCAAATTCTCGAACTTCTGTACTTCCAGTTATGCTCCTTCCTTAGATGTCTCCTGTTATCTGTCTAGAATGCCAAAAACAAAACAAAGCAAAGCAAAAGCAAAAACTATCTAAGCTAGACTAGAAAACGGGAAAAGAAAGCAATACCTTGGGTTGCCTCCCAAGAAGTGCTTGGTTTAAGGTCGCTAGCTGGACCATTATGCGTCTCTCAAACGTAATGGGAGGTGTCCTCACCCCATACTTCACCTCCATCGTGGGGTGAAGTAAGTAAGTCTATCAAACGCTCCAACAAGTGTAAATGCTCATCGGTGAATGAATCGTCTATGGGTGGATCGTCCTTCTCCCGTGAAGATGCACGTAGCCGGCTGAGGTGATCCGCAACAGAATTTTCGGATCCCTTCTTATCGCGGATCTCTAGATCAAACTCTTGAAGCAAGAGAATCCATCGAATAAGGCGTGGCTTGACATCTTTCTTAGCCAACAAGTAACGAATGGCTGCATGGTCGGTGTAGACAATGACTTTCACCCCTACTAAATAGGAACGAAACTTCTCGAAAGCATATACAACCGCCAATAATTCCTTCTCGGTGGTAGTGTAGTTGCGTTGTGATACATCAAGCGTCTTGCTAGCATAGTAAATGGCGGTGGTCCGTCCATCCTTCTTCTGCCCAAGCACCGCTCCTACGGCTACATCACTAGCATCGCACATGATCTCAAAGGGCAAGGTCCAATCTGGATGTTGGATAATGGGAGCGGAGATCAACGCTTCCTTAATCCTGTAAAAAGCATCAAGACACTTCTGCGAAAACTCAAAAACAACATCTTTGTTCAAGAGGTTAGTTAGTGGTTTAGAAATCTTGGAGAAATCCTTGATGAATCTCCTGTAGAAACCTCCATGCCCGAGAAAACTCCTCACACCTTTAACAGAGCAAGGGGGAGGGAGTTTCTCAATAGTCTCGATCTTAGCGCGATCAACCTCAATACATCGATTAGAAACGAGGTGTCCTAGCACAATGCCTTCATTAACCATAAAATAACACTTCTCCCAATTCAAAACGAGATTAGTGTCTTCACATCTTTTAGGCACTAAAGAAAGGTTAGATAGGCAATCATCAAAAGAGGATCCATATACGGAAAAATCATCCATAAATACCTCCATGATATTCTCTATGTACTCGGAAAAGATGGCCATCATGCATCGCTGGAAGGTAGCGGGTGCATTGTACAACCCAAATGGCATCCTCCTGTAAGCAAATGTCCCCCATGGACAAGTGAAGGTGGTCTTCTCCTGATCATCCGGATGGATAGGAATCTGGAAGAATCCACTGTAACCGTCCAAGTAGCAAAAGTGTGAATGCTGGGCCAACCGCTCGAGCATTTGATCGATGAAGGGAAGTGGAAAATGGTCCTTCCGTGTGGCCGTGTTCAGCTTCCTATAGTCAATGCAAACCCTCCAGCCCGTAATAGTCCTAGTTGGGATCAACTCGTTGTTCTTATTCGTCACAACGGTCATCCCTTCTTTCTTCAGAACTACATGTACTGGGCTAACCCACTT
Source organism: Fagopyrum homotropicum (assembly GCA_033239125.1). Lineage (NCBI taxonomy): Eukaryota > Viridiplantae > Streptophyta > Magnoliopsida > Caryophyllales > Polygonaceae > Fagopyrum > Fagopyrum homotropicum. The sequence continues at coordinate 90,409,614 of BSWB01000005.1, read as the reverse complement.
GCTGTCCGAGATAGGATAAATAATACCTGCATCCAACAACTTAAGAATTTCCTTCTTCATAACCTCTTTCATGATCGGATTTAACCGTCTTTGAGGTTCCCGTGAAGTCTTATGATTGTCCTCCATTAGAATTCTATGCATGCAGAAAGAAGGCTTAATGCCAATAAGATCGTCCGTGGTATAACCTATAGCCTTTTGATGCTTTCTCAAGACATGCATTAACTTAGACAATTCAGTTTTGGAAAGGGAAGCACTAACAATAACGGGATAAGTAGAATCCAGTCCAAGAAAGACATACCTCAAGTGACTAGGGAGTTATTTAAGTTCCACAACTGGGGGTGCTTTCTGAGGGGGATCCTTGCTTCCTCCTTCCAGTGGGATGGATTCAGAAACTGGACTTTCGGAAGTCTCAGTTGACATCATCTCGCCATCGACCTCGGTCGAGGCATAGAGGCGTTGATCGAGATGTTCTTCGGTCGCCTCGCTCAGTCCAGAAAGTGCCTCGGTCAAGGTACTGCAACTGGAACCAAAACTGGAGATCCTCGTCTCCTGGATTAGCTTCTCAGTTTTAGCTCCTGGATCCTCTTCCAGCGCCTTTAAGCTCCGTATATCTGCATCACAAGAAGCATCTATACCTTCCTCCATTAAACTGAAGCTAATAACTCTTTCGAGTGGATCGTTAATAAGGATAGAGCTCACCAATTCTCTTGATTCTTCTTCATCGTAGATGTTGAAGATATCATCAGTTAGCTGCTCCCCTTTCATGGCTGCAAGTAGTGCGAACTCCACCTCATCGCCACCAACGTTGAATTTCAACTTGGCGTTCTTGCAATCCACGTTGCAACCCGAAGTTGCTAGGAATGGCCTCCCGAGAATAATAGGAACAGGATAATCTGTGGGAATGTCAAGTACAACAAAATCTATAGGTAGATAGAAGTTACCTAACTTGACCGGAACGTCCTCCAAGATTCCCACGGGATGGGTGATGGAGCGATCCGCCATATAAAGTCGAATCTTGACCGGCTTGGGCTCTCCAAGTCCGATCTTGACACATAGCTTCAGCGGGATGATGCTCACGCTGGCTCCTAGATCACAAAGGGCTTCACAAGTGACATCCCCAACTTGAATGGGAATGCAAAATGAGCCGGGATCTCTCAACTTAGGTGGCATCTTTTCCTTCATGATTTGAATAAGCTCCGAGGATTTAGATGTCATCCTAACTTCACCAAAGTCTTCCAGTTTCCTCTTCCTTGAAAGGATCTCCTTTAAGAACTTCCCATAGGTGGGCATTCCTAGAATAGCATCAAGGAAAGGAATGTTAATATGCAGCTTATTCATCAAGTCAAGGAACTTACCAAAGTGTTTGTCTAGATGTGCTCTGGCCCTTGACTGAGGGAATGAAAGTGGTGGTTTATATGCAGGAGGTGGAACATAAACTTCAGTTTTCCCCTCCGCTTTCTGTGGTTCCACCTCGGTTGGCATCTCGGTCGAAGTGTTCTTCGACTGCATCTGGACCGAGGTGGTCTTCGTCGGCACTGGCACCGACCGAGGCACTAGATATGCAGTCTTCAGTCCACTCCTCGTAGTTATGGCCATGATCTGGCCCTTAGGGTTGCTTTCCGTCTTTGCTGGAAGCTTCCCTGGATCTCTTGGCGCTTCATTCGCCCTACTTGCAAGTTGTTGTTCAAAGGCCTTTTGGGCCTTCGAAAATGAAGTCATAGAAGTCTCCATAGCGTTGAGCTTGATCAAGATAGCCTCCAGAACTGCGTCTTTCTTCTCCAGCTGAGATGAACTTGATCCTTGCCCTTGGCTTTTCAATGGAGTAGAAGAAGAAGAAGGGGAAGAGAGGAAAGGGTTAGAGGAATCGTTTGAGTTGGAGTTTGAATAATTGTTACCGTTATTTTGGTTGTTCGCCCTCCAATTATTACTATTGGATCCTCTATTGTTGTTGTTATTGTAATTGTTGTTACGGGGACCGTTGTTGTTGTTACGGTACCTGTTGTTGTTGTTCCTTTGCCCTTGCTCTTCCTTTTTGGTTTGAGCAACCAAGAGTTCCTTCAATTGCTTCACGTCATTCTTCAAAGACGTGAGTTGATTGTTGTTAGGCTGAGTTTCTTGGAAGTTAACTCTCTTAACTCCACCTTCAGCTCCTTGGTGGGTGTACTTCTCCATATGCAAGGCTTGCTTCTCGATGAAGTCCCATGCCTCGTCAATCGCCATGTCCATAAAGGTACCGGCGGAGAGTAGTTGGAGATTGAACTGGGTGCTTCCGTCCAGTCCCTTGAAGTAAATCTCCAATAACTCTAAATTTGGAATCCCATGATGTGGGCAATCCAAAAGAATGTCCTTGAACCGCTCCCATGACTTGGACAAACTCTCCTTGTCCTTCATAATGAAAGCGTTGATCTTTCCTCTCATTTCAGCGGTTTTTGAGGGTGGAAAGAATTTCGTCAAGAATTCCGTAGTCATCTTCTCCCATGTGCGGATTTTTCCTGGAGGAAGAGATTGATACCAAGTAAGAGCTCTATCTTTTAAAGAAAAGTAAAAAGGTCTTAGCTTGTAGTTGTTGTTTTCAATTCTCAGAGGTCTCAAAGTTTCCATCAAGATCTCATAGTTTTGAAGATGTTGATGTGGTGATTCCTTCTCTAGCCCTCCGAACTGGCATTGGCGAATCATAGACAGAACTTGCGGTCGAAGTTCATAGTCATGGTCCGCCGGATCTCCTAGATTAACTCCTGGACGCCTCAGTTGTTGATTGGGGTCCATCCTTTGACCTAGGGTTTGTGGGATTCCTGCAAGAAGAACATCTCGGACTGGTCTCCGAAGTGGAAGTACATCGGCCGGGGCGTCAGGTACTGGAACCTGCCTCGGTCGAGGGTCAGCAATTGGGACCTGCATCGGTCGAGGATCAACTGGTGGATCTTCCCTCGGTCGAAGTAGAATCTGGTCTCGTATGACTGCCATCTCCGCTTCGATCGCTTCAGTCTTAGTGCGAGTTTCTTCTTTCTCTTGCCTTAGTTCTTCCCTGCTGAGACGTAGCAGCTCTAACGCCTCTTTTAACTCGGCCTCAAGATCGCGGTTGTCTTGTTGGGCCATCTTTGCTTCTCTTAAGCATCGCTTGTATGTCTTTTCTGGTTCGGGATCGTAAGGAACGATTTCCTGCCCAGTGCGGGTTCTTCGCATATACCTAAGAAAGAACCTGTAAAATTCACTCAAGTAGAGCGGTTAGTAGGCACGGGGGCAAGTGCCCCAAGAGCAAACCGTACCGGCTCGGTCTAGACCAAGTCCCCGGCAACGGCGCCAAAACTTGTTCGCTCCAAACGATGTGTGCAAGCTTTAAATTTATAACCCTAGACGTAAGCTTAAAACAAGGATGCGAACCCGTAGTGTACGGGTCAATCGTAGTAAAAAGCAAGGAATTCCAAGGGTCGATCACAGGGACTCAGTGAAACAAAGTCCGATAACGGTAAGCTTCGTAATTACTAACCACAAGAGCAATTAAAACAATCAAAGATGAATAAGAAGTCAAATAAGCAAACATGCAATTCTAGGGATTAAAGCATCTAGTTGTGGTTCCAACTCAAGATCTAAAGATAAGCGGACAAAGCTGAGGTTTTTGCATAGGGAAGGTGTTACTGAAGTGGAATAGATCACCGGGTAAGTCTCACTACTCACTAATCCTAAACCGTAACTCCTATTACCGGGTAAGTCTCAAGGAATCAAGATAAAGAACTATATCCTCAAACTAACACACCATCCAAGGGAATAGAATCAACCTTTACCGGGTAAGTCTCAGGCTAACTTACAAAGATGGGATGAAAGCACACTCAAACCCCAATAAAGGATAAACCTTTATTACCTACACTTATGATCGTTGTACACAATCTAAGGAATTACCGGGTAAGTCTCATCCTAAGCTTGCATTGGACCAGGAAAGGTGTAATAAGAATAGGATTTGGCAAACTCTAACACTTAACTCTCAGTTTAGGATCGGATAAGTCACCTCGGTCAACCGAATTCCACCCCGGCCGAGATGTTCATCGACTGAACGAGATGTTTGGGTTAAGGTTAAAGACTCGAACTTTCAGGGTCCTACTGGAATCTAAGATTATTCTATCATTGTTTTTCCCACAACCTTCAGCCAATCACCCTAGAATCACACAAGGAAATTAGCCACTCATCATCATGAAAGTATTAATCAAATATATGGGAAGAAGGTGAATATTTGAACAAGAAGAATTTAATGAAAAGACTTCAATAACTGAATCAAATATCACAACAAAAGCGTTCCTCGGATAGCAATCCAATAAGACAAGACAACAAGGAATGGAATCAAAGACAATCTTACAAAACCCTCCAAAAAGCTATAAAAGCTATGATCTTCAATCTTCCTTCAACCTTCAAAAAGGTTCTTCAAATCTCCCAACTGGAGTATAGCTGCTTCTATGTGAGATCTCCTCGTAAGCAAGATGATAGCGGATCCTCGATTTGTGGGAAATCCAACCCTTTTTATAGGAAAATAACCCTCTAAAAATAATATATCTTAGAAAGATCTCTTCCCATAAAAATAGGTAAAATATAAGATCTATAATATCTTCTTCCTTCCAGGAGCCAAGCCCAAAAATATAAGATCACTTTCCAAATATAAAAGATCTCAGCCAAGAATAAAATATTCTCGCCGCGTCCTAGGTATTCCCCTCGGTCGAGTCGGCTTCTCTGGATCACCTCGGTCGAGACGAATCTGTGGCCAACCGAGGTGAGTCACAACTGAATGTGAAATCTCTCAAATCTGGTCCAAAGTAAATCTTTAATCCATGGCTATGCTTCCTGGATGGTTCCTTATGTTCCTCAATGTAGCTCCAATGACTCCATAGCTCCTTTTGCTCCTTTTTGATGCAAAACGTGCCATTTTACCTACGATTACAACAAAACTAGGTGTAGACCTCGATTCTCGCAAAGGTAGATGAAATGGTAATATAATCACATATTATACATACAAACATGCAGATTATGAAAGATAAAACGTCCAAACAAACCCTAAAATATAGACTATAATTCATGCTATCAATTCCCCTCAAAAATGTCTCACAGTCGTATATAGCCTCATTGACCCTATTCAAGGTTGTGTTGGAAGAAGAGAATGAAGAAATCAAGTATGAGATGTTCCCTCAAAAAAGTGTGAATGTTCGCAAGAGTTAATGTGCGAGTTTGGAATGTATTATTCTTGTGGAAGATATTTTTGTGGTGGTAAAAGGGACAAAAGTTCCCAATATTGTTGTTGCAAATAAGTTAGAATTGGTTCGAAAGTGAAGAAAAGCATATCTCCAAAAGAGAAGAGGAAAAACAAATACAAAGTGCTACAAAGATCAAAGTGTTACGTTACATGGAAAAGAATGCAAAGATGAAGAAAAAGTGTGAGTTGGTGAATTATTGAAGTGGTTTTGAAGCTTGACCAAATTCGAAACCCCGGATATTGTTTGCCATTTCAACCTACTTTTTGGCCTACGCACATTATATTTTCCATGCCATGTATCCCCGTTACAACTTTTATAAAGACCTCATGATTAATATCTTGCACGTTAGTTTTATTTGATAGGTGGTGGAGTTTGAGAATGCCTTAACAAGCTTATGATAAGATATATTCATGTCTCTTAAGTTTGAGTGAACCTTGTTATACCTAAACATATCTTATGAGATTGAGAGCAAACACATTTCCCTTGAGGGGTTTGGAAAGCTATGATTCAATTTTTATTCTCTTACAATGATTGTATGTTGGCATGGTTTGAGTTGCTTTTTTTTCTCTTAGTTGAGACACTCTTTTGTTTTGCACATAGTATGCATATGATATGATCTCACTCAAGGACGAGAAACGTTCAAGTATGAGGTATTTGATGAGTGTCAAATTTAACATCATATAGCATTTAGAATTATGCATTTTTATATCTGTGTAACTTGTTTATGCTTCATTTTAGTGTAGAAAGCTACCCTTTCCATATTTCGGTGTCTACTTCTTTGTATTTGAGGCTTTCAAAGACGTTTTATGGAGCATAATGGTATGAGAATACTAAATAACAATGCTTCAATCTTAATTGGATTCGGAGATTACATAGAAACATCAAGATTGATTGAAGAAGCCATGTGTAATCCATTGGAGTTGGATGTCATTTTATGACGACCTTTAATAGATTCCCGATTTTGACCATATTATCTTTGGATTTGGACAATTATGACAGCTGAAAAGTTGTGGATCTTCCAAAGAGATTTGAAAGTAGTACTCATGGGTCACATAGTTCCAATCAGAGTAGTGGGAAAATCATTTTTTACTGAATTGTCAAAAAAGTTGTCAAACAACATTGTCAAACGGTACGCATACGGCTTTTCAGGCCGTTTCATGGCTGTTTGGTGGCCGTTTCATCTACGTTGATGATCCGAATCATATCGTTTAATCTTATCTTTAGAAATATATTATTTTATAGATTTTATGATCCATTTTAGATCCTATATAAACACATGTATCAACCCTAGTTTTGTCATCAACGCTGCTACTAATAGCCTACCATCCCGCAACCGTCAATACTTCTAGAGTAGATTTTAATTCCCCACTTGAAGGTTTACCTCGTTGTGTTGGAACCAAACATTGTGAGTTTGTTTATTTAGTTTTTACATTCAAATATATTATTATTTTGCACTCTATCATGTCCAGCTATTATATCTCTTGATCTAAGGATGGGATGATCTCTATAATTGTTTGATTTATCGTTGCGTATATGTTTCTGAACTGAGATTGTGATATTGCTTCTTTTCAAAGTACTTCACTCCCACATTTTATTTATCTACGAAAGAAGTGGTGTTTATAACTAATTTAGATAAAACAACTAAACAACCACAAGCGAACGTTGTTTTATTGGATTTATTGAAAAACACTTGGTTTAACGGATTGGATCCTACCTTTTACTTCGAGGACTTCTAACTATCATAGAAAGTTCCGGTCTTTGTACCTTTTCAAACTAAAGCGCCACAACTAAAGGTTTCTCTTGGTCTTTTCGGATTTCTAAATTCTTAAAGGTTTTCCAATACTTTTCGAACCTCCATATTGAGGGCTACGCGAGTTGGAAAAAACGGTCTTTGTTTGTCTATGCCAAATGCTCTTTTCGATAATTACATGCAATATTCATATATCAATACTCATGAGATTATATATGCAATATTCATTATAGTGGAGATTCTTGTTTCGTTAGATCACCTCCCTCCATTATTTGCCTACTACAATAATTAATTTTCCTTATTTTCTCTTTTATCATTGTTTCACTAAAATACATTGTTTTCTCTCTCTTCATTCTTTTACTTAGCATAATCATCTATTAATTACATCCAAAACATACGCATTCCTTGTGAATTTGACACCCGAATATACTACATTTGATCCCGTAACCTTGCGGGGGAGGTTGTTATTACCATTCGGTAAAAGTTCCACGATCAATACTTATTCATTTTTGTTCTTTCATTTGAGTCATTTCATGAGTGTGTCTTAGTCACACTTACTTGCAATCACACAAGTTGAGTCTTTGCGTCTTCTTTCTCTTTCTTTGTTTAATTTGTGACATTTGTGTTGAGTGAACCTGACAACCATCTACTTCTATTATCTCAGCCAAGAAGTGTGTTGATTGTTGAGCTAAGACATTGATTTTAGTAGGTGTTTTAAATTAATATAAGACAATTGCATCAAGATAGCTTGTGACAACCACAGCTAGAGTGTGAGAGAGTGAGTGACACAATTGTGAGGAGTGTTGCTAACTTTTGCTAAATACAACTAGGTTGCTTGTTTTGTTTGTGTTTTGAACATGTCTAGGTCTGATAGCCCAAGCAAGTCACTAGGAAGTGAACCAATGCATTCGGAGACTACAATGGCAAGGTATATACGCATCTTAAACTCCTCTTGAAAAAATTAAGTTGATTTGTGATGAGTGTCAAATGTAACACCTTTTAGACCTTAGACTCATGCATTTCATACCTCTCTCACCCTCTCATACATCTTTATTTATATGAGAAGTGTTCACTTTTTGTATTTCAATATCTACTTTGGTTTGTTTTGTGTTATACGCATTCAATCTTCTCTGAAGTTGGAGAATACATGGAAACATCAAGATCGAATGAAGATTGAAGAAGCCAAGTGGAAACCATTAGAGATGGATGCCATTTTGTGACGACCTTCCAAAGAATCCCAATTTCGACCATCTTTCCTTTGGATTGGGACAATCTTGTCAACTAAAAAGTTGTAGATCTTCAAAAAAAACTTCAAAAGTAGTACTCATGGATCGCGTAATTCCAACTAGATTAACGAGAAAGTTAATTTCACTAAACTGTCGAAGAAGTTATCAAAATAGCGCTCCTTACTACTAGGTTTACACCTACCTTACGGCCATGTTTTGGCCGTATGGTGCCCGTAAGGAGGCCGTATCACCTGCTGCCGATAAGAAAATCAAATATCTTCGATTGTAACTTTGGAAGGTTATATTTTATGTAACCCTAGACTCCGAGAATTGTCTCTATATACTCTTATGTTAGTCGTAAGGTTAGATACACTTATTCATCCCAAATTAGGCATCACTAAGAATTTTCATTACCTTAGCCGTCAAATAGTTTTTTTCTTTGCTTTGAAGGTTCACCTTACTAGAACCAAACAATTTTGAGTATATGTCTTTCTTGATTTTATATATTGTTTTTGCTTTATATCTAATCATGTATGACTTAACACCCTCCTAATCTAAGGATTGGATGATCCCTGTGATTAGGGGTAAGCAAAAAAATCCGACCCGACCAATCCGATCTGAGTATCCGATGATCCGGCGTAAAAAATTCAATCCAAAAAGATCCGACAAACTGTTATCCAAATCCGATCCGGGCCATTTTTCCGGATAGTCGGATCAGATATGGAATAGTTTTTTTTGGTCGGATATCCGAACATACTAGTATTATATTACATGTTTTGAATATAAATTAACAAGAAACTCTCAGCTCAATTGGTTCAGGCCTTTAGACACTTACCTCAGGTCTCAAGTTCAATTCTCCTCGAGTGTTGACTGTTGCGTGTGTTTTTTTAGTTGCTGAGTGCTTTTATTTTTATTTTTATTTAATATTTAGGGCATATAAAAAACAGAAGCCGAAAGGGCTTCATTTGTGCCGTTCTGTCGACAAGTCCAGAACTTGAGAGAAGGAGATTCAAAACCCTAATCTTCTTCTCCTCTTTTTTCTTCTTCGATCGAACGGCCGACGTTATTCTCCCCAGTCCTCCGGTTCTATTTGCGGCGTTCTTCTCCCCACTTCTCCACTTCTCTTTCTGCAGCGTTACAATTTCTGAGACCGATTTCAGTACATAGCCTGGATCTTCAGATCTCTTTCTGTCTCGTCTCCGGCTCTCTTTTAGCGGCACAACCAGCAATCGGCGCAACCACCAAGTTCTATGTCATCTTAGATCCATGATAACCCTTCTAAATCCTGCTCAACTTGTTCAATCTTCATTGCATTGTTTTATTAAAAATGTCTGCTCAATCCTGCAAAGTGCGCAGTGCGCACCAACTATTTTTTTTTGGTGAGTCGGGTTTGAAGACTTTGAACTTGAACTTGGTTGCCAAGCCAAAAGTTTGCTCACTACTTAATCTTGCTCATTTGTTCAATGTGTGTTTAGTGTTTACTGTTGTATAAGTTGTAATTGTATTAGTTAAGAAGTAGAAATTAGGAAAGCTGAGATTATTCATCCCTTAATTGTATTGTTAGTTTTTTTGGTCTGATAGTAGTCCGATATCACTCGGATATCACTCGGATAACAGTTCTTGCAAGCTGTCGGATAGTTATCAGATACCCGAATCGGATAAGATATCCGATCCGAGACCATGATTGGATCGGATTCGGATAGTGAATTTAGGAATTTCCCGGATTGGATATCAAGAGGTTCGGATCAGATCGGATATTCGACTTTGCTCAGCCTGCCTATGATGATTTAATGTATTGTTTTGCATGCATATTTATGAATTGAGATTGTGATATTTCTTATTTTCAAAGCGCTTGATTCCTACCTTTTAATTACCGTCGAAAGAAGTGGTGTTTATAACTATTTTAAGTAAAACAACTGAAGAGCCACAAGCGAAGGGCGTTTTATTGGATTTATTAAAAAGAACTTGGTTTTGAGAGTACTAGTTTATCAAAGCTTCAAGGATTTCTAACTATTGTTATATTACTAAGTTTCTTTGCCTTGTTGTAGATCTCCAAAAATATCATGAAACACTCGTTGCTTACTTTGTGTCGGAGCAAATTAAATTTTGGAACCCGCACATCAAACAACAACCTCTCTCGTGAAGTCTCTATTGACGCTTGAGTCTTTTCAATCTAATCGATTATCATCAAGTCGATATATGTTGTCCACCACCAACTGAAATTCTTGCACCTTAGAACGCAATGTACCATTCAACAAAGAGTGCGTAAACTCACAACTAAAGAATCATTACTGAATCAACATACAATTAAATTTTAAAATAAAAACTTATATGCAAGGTATGATTGAGTTGTAACACCCCGAATCCGCGGGACTCGGAGTGTCACATTGGGCTAGGATCTCACAATGGATCCTGACCCTAGCCTGACAACAAGTTCACTGGACCTTACAACATGACACTGACAGATATAAAACAAATGCATAAAACTGTATAAATTGTACAACCAAAAGATGAAGAACATCATAGCTGAGTATAAAACAACATCCTCACACAGGAGGTATACAAAAGATCATCCTCACACAGAAGGGAAACATAAACAACCCTAGAAGCCACAACCATCCTATGCACGAGAGGTCCTCGGCCTGCCACCCTGCCAGATCACTCAACAGCACGCCTATCCTGTAGGGCATCTACAACATGGTATAAAACCATTAGCTAATCATACACATATAAGGTAAACCATAAGCACAAACACAATCATGAAAGATAAACACATCAGCATGCTATCACACATTTACCCAATTTATCATCTTTATATAATAGCCATTCACTCAAATCGTGTATATATACGTAGATGAAACCCGATACCACTCATGCGCGATCACGTTCGCCTTGTCACGCCCTCCCTTAGAGGGAGACTTATAAGGGATGTGGTGCATGAATCCGGGAAAATGAATAACCAATTCTTTTTCTTTTCACTTTGAATTGCAACACCATCAACTTTGAGATTTGCTCTCTTCTTTTTCATGTTATTTTTTGACTTTACTTTTTGAAAGATGGACAAAGGTGCACAAAAACCGAAGCCTAGGAGATTGGCGTTTCTCAATTTCGTGATGCCTCAAACCCTTGACGCACATACCATAATTCATTAGGAATATCGCTCAATCCGACTTTGGCAAGACACAAACACTCGGCTATGTGAATGGTGCCGAGTTACTCATCGTTATGATTGACTTCCCCAAACCTATTAATTCTATTCTTTGAATGCAAAAATTTGCTTTCATGGCCCTCCCACATCAAACATGTCAAATATCAACTCTTCCAAATTCCCGGATAGGTAAGGGAGGCAATTACTTTCATTGTGGGGCTAAGTGATCAAAGAAAGAAGAAAGAAAATCGAATTGCCTTAATCATTTCATAAAGAAGTATAAGAACTCATCATGTGATTTCAACTTCAATTTCTCAACATGATTTAGATAGAACTTTCACATTATGAAACTTGCAAGAAAGGATAAACAACACATTCAATTTCTTTTCAATCCATTATTCCGTTTAAGCATAGAATCGTCATCAACAATTCATTCCACAAGTAAGAACTATAATAGAAGTCATCTCTAGTCTTAGAAGCACAAGAACTCTTTCAAAATTTTCCAAATTTTCAAATTTTTATGGGTTTTTCAAACTTTTTCATGCAATGCAATAATGAAACGTGTAACTATGAAATGAAACATGCAAGTGTTATGGATAGAAGCAAGCAAGCAAATGTAGTAGAGTTATTACAACACATAGTCACTGATAGCATGTATTATAGTCTATATTTTGGGACTTGTTTAGACGTTTTATCTTCAATAATCTGCATGTTTGAATATATATTATGTGATTATATTGTCGTTTCATCTACCTTTACGGGAATCGAGGTCTACACCAAGTTTCGTTGTAATCGTAGGTAAATTGGCACATTTTGGACTAAAATGGAGCTAAAGAAGCAAAGGAGTCATGGGAGCTACATTCTAGAGTTTAAAAAGGAATTCAGGAAGCAAGGAATTAATGAAGAAGATTTACTTTGGACTAGATTTGAGAGATTTCACTTTCAGTTGAGAGTCACCTCGGTCAGCTACAGTACCATCTCGACCGAGGTGATCTTGAGGAGCGCCCCGACCGAGGCGAATACCCTGACGCCGCGAGATCATTTATTCTTGGCTGAGATCTTTTATTTTTGGAAGGAGAGATTTTATATTTTTGGGCTGGATTTCTGGAAGGAAGATCATATATTTTAGAGATCCATTTTAGAGATATGGATATATTTTAATTAGGAAAATATCTTTTCAAGATATTTTATCTTTGGAAGATAGTTTTCCTATATAAAGGGTTGGATTTTCCACAACTTGAACCATGCTTAGAGGGCTGATAGCATCCAGCAATTAAGGGACTTTCTCCAGAGTTTTGAAGGAAGGAAGATTGAAGATCAATCTAGGAAGGATTGATAGCTTATTATAGCTTTTGTGAAGGGTTTTGTAAGACTTTCTTAGATTCCCTTCTTGTTGATTGTCTTGTTGGATTTACAATCCAAGGAACGCTTATTTGTGATATTTGATTCAGTTATTAAAGCCGTGTTCTTAAGGTTTTTGTGTTCAAATATCCATTCTCTTCCCATATATTTGATTATTGCTTTCATGATGATGAGTGGCTAATTTCTTTGTGTGATTCTAGGGTGATTGGCTGAAGGTTGTGGGAAAAACAATGATAGAATAATCTTAATTCCAATAGGACCCTGAAAGCTCGAGTCTTTATCCTTAACCTTAGAACATCTCATTCAGTCGATGAACATCTCGGCCGGGGTGGAATTTGTGTGACCGAGGTAACCTTTTTGATCCGTAACTGAGAGTTAAGTGTTAGAGTTTGCCAGATCCTATTCTTATTACACCTTTCCTGGTTCAATGCAAGCCTAGGATGAGACTTACCCGATAATTCCTTTATTTGTTTACCCAAGATCATAAGTGTAGGTAATAAAGGTTTATCCTTTATTGAGGTTTAAGTGTGCCTTCATCCCATCTTTGTGAGTTAGCCTGAGACTTACCCGGTAAAGGTTGATTCTATTCCCTTAGTTGGAGTGTTGGTTTGAGATTATAGTTCCTTTCCTTAGTACCTTGAGACTTACCCGGTAATAGGTTCTTTGGTTTGGGATTAGTGAGTAGTGAGACTTACCCGGTGATCTATTCCACTTTAGAAACACCTTCCCTTTGCAAAATCTCAGCTTTGTCCGCTTATCTTTAGATCTTAAGTTGGAACCACAACTAGATGCTTTAATCCCTAGAATTGCATATTCCTTTAATTGACTTTTTATCATCTTTGATTGCTTTAATTGTTTTGTGTTTAGTTGTAATATTGACTACCTATATTGGTTTTGTTTCACCTAAGTCCCTGAGATCGACACCCCGGAATTCTTGCTTTTACTACGATTGACCCGTACACTTTGGGTTCGCATCCTTGTTTTAAGCATATTTCCTCGGTTATAAATTTAAAGCTTACACACACCATTTGGAGCGAACAAGTTTTTGGCGCCGTTGCCGGGGACTTGGTCTAGACCGAGCCGGTTGCGGTAGTCTTTCGGGGCACTTGCCCCTGTTGCTACTAACCACTCTACTTGTGTGACGTTCGCAGGTTCTTTTTCTTAGGTTTATGCGAAGAACCCGCGCTGGGAAGGAAATCGTTCCTTACGATCCCGAACTAGAAAAGACATACAAAAGACGCTTGAAAGAAGCTAAGATGGCCAATCAAGAGAATCGCGATCTTGAGGCCGAATTGAAGGAGGCATTGGAACAACTACGCCTCAGTAAAGAAGAACTAAGAGAGGAAGAGGAAGAAACTCGCGCAAGGACGGAAGCGATCGAAGCAGATATGGCGACTTTACGGGACCAATATCTACCTCGACCAGATCCAGCTCCTCGACCGAGGCAGGACCCAGCTCCTGCTGCCCCGGCCGAGATACTTCCACCTCGGATACCAGGCCGAGATATTCTTTTTGCAGGTATTCCACAGACCCTAGGGCAGAGGATGGACCCTAACCAACAACTGAGGCGTCCAGGAGTCAACCTAGGTGATCCAGCGGACCATGACTATGAGCTTCGACCGTAAGTTCTTTCCATGATTCGCCAATGCCAGTTTGGAGGGCTAGAGAGGGAATCTCCGCATCAACATCTACAAAACTATGAGATCTTGATGGAGACCTTGAGACCTTCAAGGCTGGAAAACAACAATTACAAGCTAAGGCCTTTCTACTTCTCTTTGAAAGATAGGGCGCTTACTTGGTATTAATCTCTTCCTCCCGGAAAAATCAACACTTGGGAGGAGATAACGACGGAGTTCTTGACTAAATTCTTTCCCCCCTCAAAGACCGTTGAAATTAGAGGGAAGATCAATGCATTCTTCATGAAGGACAAGGAGAGTTTGTCCAAGTCATGGGAGAGATTTAAAGACATCCTTTTGGATTGCCCACATCATGGGATTCCAAAGATAGAGTTGTTGGAGATATACTTCAAGGGACTGGACAGAAACACCCAGTTCAACCTTCAACTACTATCCGCCGGCACGTTCATGGACATGCCGATTGACGAAGCTTGGGAGTTCATAGAAAAACAAGCTTTGCACATGGAGAAATACTCCCACCAAGGAGCTGAAGGTGGAGTTAAAAGATTCAACTTCCAAGAAGCTCCATCAAACAACGATCAACTCACCTCTTTGAAGAATGATGTGAAGCAATTGAAAGACCTTTTGGTTGCTCAAACCTAAAAGAAAGAGGGAGAATATCAAGGGTCAAGGAACAACAATCAAGGTTCCCGAAACAACAACTACAATAACAATAGAGGATCCAACAACAACAATTGGAGATCCAACAATCAAAAATCGGGTAACTCTTACTCTAACTCAAATTCAAATAATTCTTCTAAATCAAAAATCGGGTAACTCTTACTCTAACTCAAATTCAAACAATTCTTCTAATCCTTTCCTCTCTTCTTTTTCTTCTTCTACTCCGTTGAAGAGTTAGGAACAAGGATCAAGTTCGTCCCAACCAGAAAAGAAAGATGCAGTGTTGGAGGCCATCTTGATCAAACTAAACTCTATGGAGACATCCATGACTTTGTTTTCGAAGGCACAAAAATCCTTAGAACAACAATTCTTTAATAAGGCGAATGAAGCGCCAAGAGATCCAGGGAAGCTTCCAGCAAGGACAGAAAGCAACCCTAAAGGACAGATCATGGCAATAACGACAAGAAGTTGACTGAAAACTGCAGATCCAGTGCCTCGGTCGATGCCAATATAGACGAAGAACACCTCGGTCCAGGTACAGTCGAAGAACACTTCGGCCAAGGTAGCAACCGAGGTGGAGCCTTAGAAAGCGGAGGAGAAATCTGAAGTTTATGTTCCACCTCCTGCATATAAACCACCACTTCCATTCCCCCAGTCAAGGGCTAGAGCACATCTAGACAAGCACTTTGGTAAGTTCTTTGACTTGATGAATAAACTACATATTAATATTCCTTTCCTTGATGTTATTCTAGGGATGCCCGCCTATGGGAAGTTCTTGAAAGAAATTCTATCAAGGAAGAGGAAGTTGGAAGACTTTGGTGAAGTTAGGATGACATCTAAATCCTCAGAACTTATTCAAATCATGAAGGAGAAGATGCCACCCAAATTAAGGGATCCCGGCTCGTTTTGCATTCCCATACAAGTTGGGGATGTCACTTGTGAAGCCTTGTGTGATCTAGGAGCCAGCGTGAGCATCATCCCGCTGGAGCTATGCGTGAAAATCGGCCTTGGAGAGCCCAAGCCGGTGAAGATACGATTGTACATGGCAGACCGCTCCATTACCCATCGCGTGGGTATTTTGGAAGATGTTCCGGTTAAGTTAGGTAACTTCTACTTACCTATAGACTTTGTAGTACTTGATATTCCCGCAGATTATCCCGTTCCTATCATTCTCGGAAGACCATTTCTAGCAACTTCGGGTTGCAATGTGGATTGTAAGAACGCCAAGTTGCAATTCAACATTGGCGGTGATCAAGTTGAGTTTGCTTTGCTTGCGGCAATGAAAGGAGACCCGCTGGGAGATGATATCTTCAACATCTATGATGAAGAAGAATCAAGAGAATTTGTGAGCTCTATCCTTATTAATGATCCACTTGAAAGAGTTATTAGTTTTAGCTTAATGGAGGAAGGTATATATATTTCTTGTGATGCAGATATACAGAGCTTAAAGGCACTGGAAGAAGATCCAGGAGCTAAGATTGAAAAATTAATCTAGGAGAAGAGAATCTCCAGTTTCGGTCCCAGTTGCAGTATCTCGACCGAGGCACTTTCTGGACCAAGCGAGGTGTTCTTGACTGAAGAACATCTCGGTCACCCTCTTTGGACCTCGACCGAGGTCGAACGCGAGATGATGTCAACTAAGAATAACCAAATTCTTACTCCCTTTTCTGAAACTCACCCTCAGTTGGTGGAACACTTTCTCCACCAAACTTCTGATAATAAAGGGCCTTGGTATGCTGACATTGTCAATTATCTTGTTTGCCAGGAAATACCACCCGGATTGACGTACGCTCAGAGGAAGAAATTCTTTAAAGATGTACGTCACTACTATTGGGATGAACCTCTACTATTTAAGAGAGGTCCGGATGGGATGCTTCGAAGATGCATTCCGGAAGATGAAGTTACTAGTGTCATACGGCATTGTCACTCGCTTCCTTGTGGAGGGCATGCTAGCGCTCACAAAACATGCGCCAAGGTATTACGTTACGGTTTCTTTTGGCCTACATTATTTAAGGATGTGCAAATGTTTGTTGTCTCTTATGATGCATGCCAAAGAACAGAGAACTTATTTAGGAGGAACGAGATGCCACTCAATAACATATAGGAAGTTGAAATCTTTGATGTATGGGGAGTAGATTTCATGGAACCTTTCCCATCATCCGGAGGAAACCTCTACATTCTCCTAGCCGTCGACTACGTCTCTAGATGGGTTGAAGCCATTGCCTCTCCCACTAATGACGCCATGGTGGTTGTGAAATTCTTTAATAGGACTATCTTTCCACGTTTCAGGACTCCACGCATCATCATCAGCGATGGAGGGACACATTTCATCAACCGGAAGTTTAAGGCACTTCTATCGAAGTATGGGGTAACCCACAAGGTAGCAACCCCTTATCACCCTCAAACTAGTGGACAGGTCGAGATCTCTAATAGGGAAATCAAAGCAATCTTGGAGAAGACCGTCTCTAGGACGAGGAAGGATTGGTCCATGAAGTTGGGCGACGCTCTTTGGGCCTACAGGACCGCATTCAAGACTCCCATAGAAACCACCCCTTATAATTTGGTATATGGGAAGTCTTGTCATTTGCCCGTTGAGTTGGAACACAAAGCATATTGGGCGATCAAATGGTTGAACTTCGACATCAAAGAAGCCGGTGAGAAGCAGCTATTTGACATCAACGAGCTGGAGGAGCTGCTGATAACAAGATTTATGACTTAGGATTAGGTAGTCACTTAGATAGATTTCTCATTCATTCGTGCGAGTTTTGGCATTGATTCATGACGTCTTCGCTCAATTCAAGCACATTTCTAGAAAAGACGTCTACACTACCTTTTATCGGTTTTGTAGGTAATTCGGGGATCTATTGGACGTTAATCGATACATTTGAGGGCCAAGCCTCATGATGGTTCACATCCAAAGCCTTTGAGGAGCATAATTGGATCAACAAAGGACACAAAGACCACCATTGGTGCAAGAAATGGATCAACTCATGGCTAAACGAGCATAACAAGTTTCTGCTGAAGAAAATCGGACCAGCAAGCAGCTAAATCGGCCGATTTATTGCTCTGGGTCGATTTTTAGGCCTTTGACAGCTTAAAGCCACGTGTCCCACGATCTCTTGCCCGTCCTTGCTCTTGGTGGAGAATATAAGTGGTCCCTCAGGTGGTTGCTGAGCATCTCTCCTCTCTCACACTCTCATTCACAGCTCATCAATTTGGTAAGAAGATTGGAGAAGAAGAAAAGCTCCCAAGGATTGAAGGAAGAACAAGAAGACCATTCTAAGGGTGATTTTAAGTGATTTTGTAGACTTGGATTGAAGAACTAATTGCAAGGATTGTTAAGAACGTTTTGCATCTTCATTTTAGAGTTTGTAAGTCTTGCTACAACTTGGATTTGGCTGAGATTTATTGATTTTGCTTACTCATCTTTCATTACTCATCTATGAACACCATGTATGCTTGTTTGATAATTTCGGATCTTGATATGCATATTATTGGCTAGTTTCTTGTGATTTTAGAGTGATGGATTGATGGTTATGGCTTGGGTGATGATAGGATGGACTTATATGTTAGTTTAGGATGATTTGTATGCACGAAACCCATTTCAGAGACAAAAATCGACCTGTTCTTCATCTAGATCGTCCGATTTTCTGTATGATCCACCCGATTTTCTTCTCTGTTGCTCTTTAATTGATGAATCTGCATGTTGGGGTCCTTGGTTGTTTAAATCCTAGTGTTTATTAAGCCTAATTTAGCTTAGAATCATCTAATGCTACCAACCTAAGTGAGGGAAGAGATCTACCCGATGATTTCCGATCTTAGATACCTAAGATGATGAATGCTAGGTAGTAGTGAGCCTCATAAGCCGCTATTGGATTGAGTGTGCTAGGATTATTGCTTGAGATTTCCCTATTCCGAGACTTACCCGGTAAGGAGAGGGTTACCCTTAAGTAGTATCTAGTTTGTGTGGAATTCCTTACTCTAACCCCTAGAGACTTACCCGGTAATAGGAGTTTGATGCGGGATTAGTGAAGTGAGAGACCTACCCGGTAATTGCTTCCATTAGCGAAACATTCTTTCCCAACACCGCAGCTTAGTCCTTAGAATCTTTAGAACCTTGAATCCAATGCCATAACCGGAAATCTTGATCTCTAAAATCTACTTTTCTCTCTTGATCATATCCTTGTGCTTTGTGTTTGCTTGTTCGTTTGCTAGCTTGAGTTGTTAGTTGTTTATCATCTTGCTTGACTTGTGATCTTTGTTTGATCACCACAAAAACCAACAAAAACATTGTGTTTTCCATTTTCTTTATTCCTCATCTTATCTTAGTCTAGATTCACACTATCTTTGATCATTGCTTGACTCGATTTCACCTTAGTCTTTGTGTTCGACCTCGGAATACTTACCTTTCTACAAACGTCCCGTACACTGCGGGTTCGCTAGGAGTTAGGATAATTATAACGAGTATAAATTTAAGACTTATTGCATGCACATCACATCTATTCCTAGACGTAACAGCTGCGTTTGAATGCTTATGAGAATGCCAAGATCTACAAAGAAAGGACAAAGAAATGGCATGACAAGCGTATCATTCCTAAGGAGTTCAAAGAAGGAGACTTAGTTCTACTCTTCAACTCCCGCCTTCGCCTCTTTCCAGGTAAGTTGAAATCTAGATGGACAGGACCTTACGTTGTGAAACATGTTTTCCCTTATGGTGCAGTTGAAATTTGGGGAGAAACAAGTGGAAACTTCAAGGTCAATGGTCATGGACTTAAGAAGTACCAACCGGAAGTTCAGGTTGAAGAGATTGTACCACTATACCTTGTTTAAGGATGCCGTATGGTCTAGCTAGCAACCTTAAATCAAGTGCTTTTTGGGAGGCAACCCAAGGTATTGCTTTCTTTTCCCTTTTCTAGCCTAGCTTTAGATAGTTTGCTTTGCTTTCCTTTGTTTTTGGCGTCCTAGACAAACAACAGGTACTCTCTAAGGAAGGAATACAACTCAGGAGCAACACTGGAGAGACAGAAGTTCAAAAATTTGAGAAGATGGAGTTTGACTGAGACATATCTCGGTTGCTGTCACAGCACCTCGACCGAGATGATTCTTGAGCAACCGAGGCGACTAGGGCTTACTGAAGATTCACCTGGTCCGTATCACCTCGGTCCAGTCAGAACCATCTCGACCGAGGTGACAACAATTTCAGAAAAGGGTATAAAAGGGAGATTGATTTCTCTCTCTTCCCTCTCTCACCTTCTCGACCGCGGTGCACAGATTTATCTCGTTCTCCGATTTTCGATCGTTTTCGACAATTCTTGCTTCCAAACTGCAAGGAAAGAGTAGAGGATCAGTTTGCAAGCGACAATCTGCAACAAAAACGCTCCGAATCGACCAAATCTGGGGTAAATCGAAAAAACCCTAACTCCCTCTTCTTCCACTGTTTCGGTCAAATTGGGCTTTGGTTGCCCTTGTATTGTGTTGAAAAAGGCTTAAGTACCCCATAGGAACAATTGGTAGTGATATTGGGGGAAAATAGCTGGATTTCTGAGAGTTAAGATCGAACAACACATCGCCTCGGTCCAGTCGACCTGCATCTCGACCGAGGTGTTCTTGAGGGTTGTCAGAGCAACCGAGGTGGTCTAACAGTGACAGAAAATGAGCTCCATATCTGATAGGCAGCTTGTTCTGAGGGATAGATCCTCCCCTTCTCCTTCTTATTCTTCTCGCGGATCCATACCGGTGATCCATGAGCGCCATGGGGTAGATTATGACCGCATTGCAGCGCGCCCAGTGATTGCACTGCAGTTCCTAGATATTGCTGCTTTTGATTGTCTCTATGTGGATGATGATTTGAGGCGGATGATTGCTATGGTAGGGCTGGAGCAGTTTACAGAGATTAGAGCTCCAGCATACCTCGAGCCCACATTGGAGTTTGTGAGCTCCGTGACCTACCTGCCTTCAGAGCAGGCCATCAAGTACCGGTTGCTGAACCGGAATTATCTAGTGCCGATGGATCAGTGGAGAGATATCATCGGCTTCCCGACCCCGACAATTGCTGATTTCCCCTCTCGAGTTGTAGCTCGCGAGTTCTGGGGACAGATAGCTCACGTAGTTGAGCATGCTGACAGGTGGAGACCTGGAGACTCATCTTCCATCTCACCTTCAGACTAGCCCACCGGATCTTTAGCGAGACACTTGTGGTACGTACTGAGACGCCCCAAAAGATTAGACAGGGTGAGCTTCTGAGTCTATATTGTATGGTTACCGGAGGAGTTCCCGACTTCGATGCTGGCTGAGGATCTTCACAGGATCAAGGCAAAGGGGAAGGGAGACATCTGCTGTGGAGGGATAGTGACTCATTTAGCTACTGAGATGGGGTTGGATTTGAGTGCATGTACTATGGTGGCGGTTGCGAAGCCGCTCAGGCTGCAAGAGATGATCACAAGGAGGATTCTGGTTCCTTGTGGACTTATTACGCCATATGTGGCGATGCCTTGGGAGCAGACTGCGCCTAAGGGTATTAGGTGGTCATCTCAGTTTTTAGTTTATGATCCTCAGTACTGGTCCATTGCGTGGATTCCTCTTATTGAGGACGCTAGAGATACAACAACAGCAGCCCAAAAGCAGGACGAGGAGAAGGCTGATGAGGAGGATGATGGCAGAGCCGCCATGGATACAAGGACAGATACAGCTGGTACCAGTATACCAGTCGTCGATCTAGACGACGAGGAGACAGAGGACGAGCCAGCTGCAACACCAGTACGTCCTGCCAGGCGTAGAGTTCGCAGGCATAGGGATCTCATCGCTCACCGCCGGATTGACGATCTGACGGATCAGATGATTGACTCCTACGCCGCCTTATCCCTAGAGATGATGGAGATACGAGAGAGCCAACACTACCAGAGAAGGATGGCTGAGATTCAGTTTCAGCAGGTCATGGGCTACCCTTTTGACCCATCCCAGTACCCGTACGTGCCACCACCACCACCACCGGATTGGGATTAGAGCTTGCAGGATTTCTTTCTTTATTTATTATGCAGCTCAGTTTATGCCTGGTGAGTATCCTGTTTCTTTAGACTTATTTGACCCATTGGGACAATGTGTCCCAAGTATGGGGTATGCGGATATGTATTTGACATTTGATGTATGACTTGTATGACTTGATTCGGATATTTATGATTTTCTTATGCTCTATGTGCTTATCTGAGACTACATGCAAACATACAGGTTATTTGATTGAGAAAAAGTCAAAAACTGGTTAAATAAATTTTTTTTACCTCGACCGAAGTGATTCTGACCAATCGAGGTGCAGCACCTCGGTTGACTTAGAACATCTCGACCGAGGTGGTTTAACTGAGACAGTTTTCGAAACGATTTTGTGCTTCTTATCTGGATATGACCTCAGTGAAGATTCTGTTTGCAGACTGGTTTTGAAATCTCTATATGTTTGAAAGGTTTTATGATATGTTTAAGTTGCTAAGTGCTTTGTTTGAAATTTGTGTCATGTTTAATACTTTGTTTTTATCCAAATTATGTTGAATTTGAAGGTTGACACCACATGATGAGTTCTATCACTTTCTTCCTGGGATGATTAAGGCAATTCATTCTCTTCTCTTCTTCTTCTTGATCATGCTTAGCCTCTCATATACATATTTGCCTCCCCTTTACCTATCCGAGAATTTGGAAGCAAGCAAATGAAAAGCAAGTGAAAGAAAAGTTGAGATGTTGGCTAGAAGTTAGAAAGAAATAAATAGGTTTGGGGAAGTCAATCATTATGATGAGTAACTCGGCACCATTCATATAGCCGGGTGTTTGTGTCTTGCCAAAGTCGGATTGAGCGATATTCCTAACGGGTCATGGTATGTGCATCAAGGGTTTGAGGCATCTCGAGAAATTGATGATTGTTGATCTCCTAGACTTCGGTTATTGTGCACCTCTGTCCATGCATCCCAAAAAGTAAAGTAAAAAGTAAATAAGCAAAGCTTATTGTGGAAGATGTGAAGTTCAAAGCAAAGTGAAGTGAAGATCCTTTTCCCGGATTCTAGCACCACATTCCCTATATACATCCCACCCTCACACGTTTCTTGACCTTTCATTTGGAAAGCCCTTGAGACCTCGAGCTTGTTGATTGACTTAGTGTTTTAAACTGGATTATACATGATTAATTTTGATAATTATAACTTATTATGCATTCTATGATTTTATGAAAAGATGAACAACTTTCTTATATTTATAAAATGTTTTGATCATATTTTGATTTTAAACACCAGGAGGCATTCTCTTAGAGTGATCTATGATTGGAGCACACCATTAAAATGTTTTGAAATACTTTTCATTGATCTTTACGACTTATAATTCATTCTATCTTGTATCTAAGATTTGGAACTTGCTTGTGACAAGTATGGGGTATTTTGATAGCATGTATTATAGTCTATATTTTGGGACTTGTTTGGACGTTTTATCTTCAATAATCTGCATGTTTGAATGTATATTATGTGATTATATTGTCGTTTCATCTACCTTTACGGGACTCGAGGTCTACACCAAGTTTCGTTGTAATCATAGGTAAATTGGCACATTTTGGACTAAAATGGAGCTAAAGAAGCAAAGGATTCATGGGAGCTACATTCTGGAGTTTAAAAAGGAATTCAGGAAGCAAGGAATTAATGAAGAAGATTTACTTTGGACCAGATTTAAGAGATTTCACTTTCAGTTGAGAGTCACCTCGGTCAGCTACAGTACCATCTCGACCGAGGTGATCTTGAGGAGCGCCCCGATCAAGGCGAATACCCTGACGCGGCGAGATCATTTATTCTTGGCTGAGATCTTTTATTTTTGGAAAGAGAGATTTTATATTTTTGGGTTGGATTTCTGGAAGGAAGATCATATATTTTAGAGATCTATTTTAGAGATATGGATATATTTTTATTAGGAAAATATCTTTTGAAGATATTTTATCTTTGGAAGATAGTTTTCCTATATAAAGGGTTGTATTTTCCACAAGTTGAACCATGCTTAGATGGCTGATAGCATCCAGCAACTAAGGGATTTTCTCCAGAGTTTTGAAGGAAGGAAGATTGAAGATCAATCTAGGAAGGATTGATAGCTTATTATAACTTTTGTGAAGGGTTTTGTAAGACTTTCTTAGATTCTCTTCTTGTTGATTGTCTTGTTGGATTTACAATCCAAGGAACGCTTATTTGTGATATTTGATTCAGTTATTGAAGTCTTGTTCTTAAGGTTTTTGTGTTCAAATATCCATTCTCTTCCCATATATTTGATTATTGCTTTCATGATGATGAGTGGCTAATTTCTTTGTGTGATTCTAGGGTGATTGGCTGAAGGTTGTGGGAAAAACAATGATAGAATAATCTTAATTCCAGTAGGACCCTGAAAGCTCGAGTCTTTATCCTTAACCTTAGAACATCTCGTTCAGTCGATGAACATCTCGGCCGGGGTGGAATTTGTCTGACCGAGGTGACCTTTCTGATCCGTAACTGAGAGTTAAGTGTTAGAGTTTGCCAAATCCTATTCTTATTACACCTTTCCTGGTTCAATGCAAGCCTAGGATGAGACTTACCCGGTAATTCCTTTGTTTATTTACCCAAGATCATAAGTGTAGGTAATAAATGTTTATCCTTTATTGGGGTTTGAGTGTGCCTTCATCCCATCTTTATGAGTTAGCCTGAGACTTACCAGGTAAAGGTTGATTCTATTCCCTTAGTTGGGGTGTTAGTTTGAGATTATAGTTCCTTTCTTTAGTACCTTGAGACTTACCCGGTAATAGGTTCTTTGGTTTGGGATTAGTGAGTAGTGAGACTTACCCGATGATCTATTCCACTTTAGAAACACCTTCCCTTTGCAAAATCTCACCTTTGTCCGCTTATCTTTAGATCTTGAGTTGGAACCACAACTAGATGCTTTAATCCCTAGAATTGCATATTCCTTTAGTTGACTTTTTATCATCTTTGATTGCTTTAATTGCTTTTGTGGTTAGTTGTAATATTGACTACCTATATTGGTTTTGTTTCACCTAAGTCCTTGAGATCGACACCCCGGAATTCTTGCTTTTACTACGATTGACCCGTACACTGCAGGTTCGCATCCTTGTTTTAAGCATATTTCCTCGGTTATAAATTTAAAGCTTGCACACACCATTTGGAGCGAACATTCACACCCCACCCCATACTTAGAACATACATTGTCCTCAATGTTCGAAAAAGAAATAAAGAAAAGAAGAAAAGGAAAATGAACTCACTAAAGACGGTGGAGAGGTGGCTGAACTGTCAATCCTCTAAGCTCGTCACTGTGTTTGTGGGAATGGTGGGAATGGATGGAACTCGGGGCTGAAATGCCGCCCAAACAGCTGGCGGTAGATGTCTCGCATCATCCGATCATGCTCATCAGCCCGTAAATCTCGAGTGTCCTAGCGAATCTCCAAGTCGCCGACTGTTTTGGAAAGGTCGGTAGCCCACCCCGGTAGCTGCTCATACTAGGCTGGTGGCTGGCCGTACCATGCTGGTGCGTCCTGTGGTGCCGGTGCTACTGGAGCTGCTGGTGCCTGACTGTACCATGGTGGTGGAGCTCCCATCCACTCCGGCTGTGCTCCGTACCAAGTGAGCGGCGTGACTATCCATGTCGGCCTCTCACTCACGCTAGCACGGCGAGAGGAAGAGGCTCCTAAAGGTCCAGCTGGTCGTGGTGAACGCCTGGGAGGGTCAGGGAAGTGTGTCGGCTGATCCGGGAAAGTGCCAAAGTCATGCTCCTCACCTCCTCTCTCAAAACCATCACCTCCTCCTATCTCCTCCTCAACATCTGCAGCTGGTACCTCATCGGGGACGTAGGGAGGTGCTACTAACCTATTCGCATGCGTAGCAGCGAATGTCTACTTCCAATTATGGCGTCCAGCCATAATACTCAGGAAGCCATGGAATACCTCTACATCCTCTCTCCTCCCATGGCGTACCGGCGGTAGGTGGACCGCGGTGCCTAGGGAAGATGATCCCCCTCGTCATCAAACTATTGAGACCCAAAGGTCTCGCTTTAATCCTAGTGTAAGCAGAAAAATCTATCCCCAACTACCTAGCGATGTGGGTGACCATACCACCATATCCAATGTTCCCGGCTCTCTTATTCTTGAGCTTACTCATGGTGGAGGCTAAGAGGGTAGCACAGTCAGCAAGTCTACCGTGCAACATAGAATAGAGAAGGAACAACTCATCTGTCTTAATCTTTTGAGGGGTCTTGGTCCTAGGGAAAAGAGACTCAGAAAGGACTCTATGGGCTATCTTCAAGGCTAAGTGGTAGATGAGCTTAGCCTTGGTGTCAGCTGGCTGCCAGCGGTCCTTACTGGCATAGATCATGGCAATGTCCTCCTAGAAATCCTTGGCATATACACCGCTAGGAAAACGACCATTGAAGGTCTCTTGGAACCCAAAGAAGGCTCCAAACTGCAAGATCGAGAACTCGTAGTTCTCCTTCATCAGCCTAAAGCAAACAATCCTATCCATAGCACTATGTTCGAAAGAAATCACAAACTCCCTAGTGATCTCCTCATATGCGTCTTCCCTAATGGCGGAGAAGACAATCAGCCCGGCTCTATCTAGAAGCCATGTAAGGTCATTCACCACATTCAGCGGCTCTAACTCCTCAAGAACTAAGTAGCATGGTCGTATGACCGCCCTCTTCTCGATCTTTTCTAAGGCATCGAGGTAATCCTCGTGAATTTTTGGGATTCTAGGAGGTGGGGGTGATGGTGGTTCACTAGGGGGTACTTGGGAGGAGGAGGAAGCATCACCTTTCCTCTTCTTGCTTCTAGTAGACATTCTCCTTATCAAATCCATCTCAGGGAGAAAATCACGGTCTGTTCTACAAAAACGGCCGTGGAACCTACAAAGACCGTGGTTCGGCACAGTTTTGCTCAAATCTCAGCAAATCAATCACCAAACTCAGCAAAGCCTGTCCTAGACTAATTTCAATCTCAATCCTATGCAATGTGCCTAAGTTTTTGCGAGAAATAGACCTGAATTGACAAAGTAGAGAAGTAGAAGAAAAACCTAGGTTTTTGGATCTTTGAATCCAAATTCTGTCTTTTGCAGGGATTTTCCACTTGATTTGTTGATTGGATCTTGTAGATGATCGGAAATGCTTCACTTTAGCACCAAGAATCGCTCGAAACGGTTTCCGAACGAAGAATTGCGTGATGGGGAGGTTTTTCGGGTTTTAGGTCATGGAAGAGGGGCGTGGATTTGGGAATGGGAGTATTTTTGTGAAGGAAAGTGGTTTATATATTGGCCGTAAAATTTTTGGAAAATCACGGTCACTCGGGGGTTTCCATGGCCGTGGTTTTGTACGAAACCGTAGTTTTGGTGATTTTTCTCAGACTTTTGCAAATTACGGTCACTGTAGCTTCCACGACCGTGGTTTAGGGCGTGGAACTCTCTGTAATGTGCCAAAATCCGAGTTTCGTCAATTCCTTCTAACTTTTTCCTCCCCATTGCCTATCCCATTGTTCCTACATCCAAAAACACGACATACCGGGAGGTATCGAGGGCAAAAACAAAGCAAAAACGACTAAACTAATCTAATCTATGAACGATAAACAAAAGCATAAGTGCAATACCTTGGGTTGCCTCCCAAGCAGCGCTTGTTTAAGGTCCGTAGCTAGACTGTACTTGCACCTACTCGAGTGCGGTAGGCGCGAACTCCTCAGCTTGGAGTTCCGGTGAATACTTCTTGAGTCGTTGACCGTTCACCATAAAGCTTCCGCCCTTTTCACCCCATACTTCAACTACGCCATGGGAAAAAACATGTTTGATTAGATAAGGTCCAGTCCAACAAGATTTAAGCTTACCTGGAAAGAGACGAAGTCTTGAATTGAAGAGGAGAACTTGATCTCCTTCCTTGAGGTCCTTTGGAGTGATATGCTTATCATGCCAACGCTTTGCTCTCTCCTTGTAGATCTTGACATTCTCGTAGGCATTTAAGAGAAGTTCTTCAAGCTTATTAAGGTCCAAGAGGTGCTTCTCGCCCGCTTCCTTCATGCTGAAGTTCAACCACTTTACCGCCCAATACGCCTTATGTTCCAACTCTACCGGTAAGTGACAAGACTTCCCATACACAAGGTTGTGTGGTGTCGTTCCTATGGGAGTCTTGTATGCAGTCCGGTATGCCCACAATGCATCATCTAGCTTCAAAGACCAATCTTTCCTTGTCTTTGAAACTATTTTCTCTAGGATTCCTTTAATCTCCCGATTCGAAATCTCCACTTGTCCACTCGTTTGTGGATGATAAGGGGTGGCGATCTTGTGAGTCACCCCATACTTAGCAAGTAGATCTTCGAATCGCCGGGCAATGAAGTGAGAGCCTCCATCACTAATGATAGTCCGTGGTGTCCCAAATCTTGGGAAAATAGTCTTGTTAAAGAACTTAACCACAACCATGGCATCATTAGTTGGAGAGGCAATCGCTTCAACCCATCTCGAAACATAATCTACAGCTAGAAGTATGTATTGGTTTCCACAAAATGATGGGAAAGGTCCCATGAAGTCTACTTCCCAAACGTCAAAGATCTCTACCTCCTGAATGTTGTTAAGAGACATTTCGTTTCTCCTACATATGTTCCCTGTTCTTTAACAAGCATCGCAGCAGGAAACAAAGGTTTGCACATCTTTAAATAAAGTAGGCCAAAAGAATCCAGATTGCTATACCTTAGCGCTAGTCTTGTTCGAGCTAGCGTGTCTTCCACAAGGTAGTGAATGACAATGACGGATGACACTTTGCATCTCGTCTTCCGGCACACACCGTCGAATGATGCCGTCAGGACCTCTCTTAAAGAGGAGAGGTTCATTCCAAAAGTATTCCCGGACATCCTTAAAGAACTTCTTCCTTTGTGCATAGGATAGTCCGGGTGGTATTTCCTGACAAACCAAATAGTTAACAAAATCAGCAAACCATGGTTCGTTACCTTTAGTAATCTTGTCGATGCACTCCTCTATGATGTGTAAATGCTCTTCTGGAAAGGAGTCATCTATAAGTAGATTTTCATCCTCTAGATGTGGTAGACGACTCAAATGATCTGCAACAGAATTTTCCGAACCCTTCTTGTCACGGATCTCTAGATCGAATTCTTGTAGGAGAAGAATCCATCTAATCAACCTTGGTTTCGCATCCTTCTTTGCAAGTAGATACCGGATCGCAGCATGATTCATGTATACAATCACCTTTGCACCTACAAGATAACAACGAAACTTTTCAAATGCATAAACAATAGCTAGATATTCCTTTTCAGTAGTGGCGTAGTTAAGCTGCGCTTCATTTAGCGTCTTGCTAGCGTAATAGATAGCATGGGTTCGTCCTTCCTTCTTTTGCCCAACCACAGTTCCTATAGCTACGTCACTTGCATCACACATAACCTCAAATGGAAGATTCCAATCCGGAGGTTGAATGATTGGGGCTGAGATTAGAGCTTCCCGAATCTTATGAAACGCATCTAAACACTCCTGCGAGAAATCAAAAACTGCATCCTTCATCAATAGATTAGTAAGCGGTTTTGATATCTTAGAGAAATCCTTTATAAAACGTCTATAAAATCCAGCATGTCCTAGAAAGCTTCTTATCCCCTTCACCGAAGATGGAGGAGGGAGCTTTTCTATAGTTTCTATCTTAGCCTTATCTACTTCAATCCCTCTACTAGAAATCAAGTGTCCGAGTACAATGCCTTCCTTCACCATAATTGACACTTCTACCAATTAAGAACTAGGTTAGTGTCTTCACACCTTTGTAGCACCAGAGAAAGGTTAGAAAGACAATTATCGAAAGAGGAACTATAAACAGAAAATTCATCCATGAAAACCTCCATGATCTCCGAGAAGATAAGCCATTATGCACCTTTGGAAGGTGGTTGGGGCGTTGCAAAGCCCGAACGGCATTCTCTTATAAGCGAACGTACCCGACGGGCATGTAAATGTGGTCTTCTCTTGATCGTCAAGATGAATTGGGATCTGAAAGAAGCCACTATAACCGTCAAGATAGCAAAAATGAGAATGTTGTGCTAACCTTTCAAGCATTTGGTCAATGAAGGGTAATGGGAAGTGGTCCTTTCTAGTTGCATTGTTTAGCTTCCTGTAATCAATGCACATCCTCCATCCAGTCACTGTCCTTGTAGGAATGGGCTCATTGTTCTTATTGGTGATGACCGTCATTCCTCCCTTCTTTGGAACAACCTGTACGGGACTCACCCACTTGCTATCGGAGATAGGGTAGATGATACCTGCATCAAGTAGTTTAAGAATTTCCTTCTTGACAACCTCTTTCATGGTCGGATTTAACCGCCTTTGAGGTTGTCGTGAAGTTCTAAAGTCTTATTCCATTAGGATCTTGTGCATGCATAACGAAGGCTTAATTCCTACTAGATCCTCTATAGTGTAACCTAAGGCTTTCCTATGTTTCCTTAGAACAACCATAAGCTGACTATGTCCATCTTCACTTAGATCGGAACTAACAATTACCGGAAAGGTAGAATTAGATCCTAGAAATGCGTACCTTAGATGTGTGGGAAGTGGCTTCAATTCCATCACTATCGGAGTCTCTAGTGGCTCTTGAGGAGTGTCCAATGCTTCCTTGGAAGCCTCTAAGGGTATAGAAGTTGTTGAAGTAGACTCAAGAGAAGTGGTAGAAAGAACGTAATTGTCCTAAGATTTTCCCAAAATTACGGCACCTCTGTTTCCTCCACGGCCGTCAATTACGTACCTCTGATAGTTCCACGGCCGTGGTTTTGGCCGTGTAACTTACTGGAGTCCTTTGAATAGCTAATTACGGTCATGTTGGTGGGAACCACGGCTGTGGAATAGCACGGCTGGCCGTGATTCCTCACGTCTTCTGACCCATCGTAGAGTTTTTCAAACTCTTCTTTATGTACTTCCTTTAGCTCCTCCAAAGCTTCAATTTCCTCATTGCATTCCTCTTCCTCTCCTTTCTCCGTAATGCTCATAGTGATCACCTTTTGCAAAGGATCCTTGAATAGAATTGAGCTTACTTCCTCTCTAGATGCCTCTTCGTCATGGATGTTAAACATATCTTCTTCAAGAGCTAGCTCTTTCATCAAAGTGGAAAGAACAAACTCTACCTTTTCCTCTCCTATGTCGAAGGCGAGTCTAGCATTCTTGCAATCCACCATACAACCGGATGTTGCAAGAAACGGTCTTCCGAGTATGATCGGGACCGGACTATCTGCAGGAATGTCAAGCACAACAAAATCTATTGGAACATAGAACTTACCAAGCTTGACCGTGACGTCTTCAATGATACCGACGTGACGAGTTATGGATCGATCCGCCATATATAACGTCATCTTCACCGGTTTAGGCTTGCCTAAACTGATCTTTTTGTATAAGGCAAGCGGAATGATTCTAACGCTTGCTCCTAAATCACATAATGCATCATATGTGACATCTCCTACTCCAATTGGAACACAAAATGACCCCGGATCCTTCAGCTTTGGGGGCATCTTTTCCTTCATCGTTTTGATTAGATCCGACGATTCCGAACTCATCTTGACTTCTCCAAAGTCTTCCAGTTTCCTCTTGTTAGAGAGGATCTCCTTTAAGAACTTTCCATATGCTGGCATACCTACAATTGCATCAATGAAAGGTATATTAATATGCAGTTTGCTTATGAGATCAATGAACTTACCGAATTGCTTGTCTAGACGCGCTCTTTCTCTAGATTGTGGAAATGGTAGGGGAGGTTTGTAAGCTGGAGGAGGAATGTAGATGTCTTCCTTCTTCTTCCCCTTTTCCTTCTCCTTTTCGACGGGAACTTCAACAAACTTAGGCTGTGGGTCAGTGGTTGTTGCTCCGCTCCTAGTTATGATAGCCATCACCCTTCCTTTCGGGTTATCATCCGTCTTTCTTGGAAGTTTTCCTTGATTTCTAGGAACTTCCTCAGTATTGCTGAACATTTGGTTTTCTAAAACCTTTTGAGCTTTATCAACCTTAGTGATGTGACTCTCCAACCGTTGAAGCTTTCCCAAGATCGTTTCCAACATGGGATCGGGCTTCTCTTTCCCCGAAGTGCTTCTACTATTAGATGTTTGCCCCTGGCTTTTCAAAGGAATGGAAGAAGAAGAAGATGGTGGAGTTAGTGAATTTCCTGAATTGGGATAAGAATTACCGGAGTTTTGTTGTTGGTTGGAACGCCAATTGTTGTTGTTTGAACTCCTATTGTTGTTCCAATTGTTATTCCGGTTGTTGTGATTCCAATTATTCCAGTTGTTGTTCCGGCTGTTGCGATTGGTGTTCTCATTCTCATTGTGGTTATTGTTGTTTCCTAAATAACAAATATCTTGCTCCTTAGGCTTTTGAAAGCTAGCTTTGATGACTTCCTTCAATTCTTTAATCTTGGTGTTGAGAGAAAAGATTTGAGTTTCAGCAGCTTGTGTTAGCTTTGCTCCTTGCTCCACTCGATTAGCTTCCACCTTCCGATGAGAGTATTTCTCAATGACTCGGGCTTGCTTCTCAACGAAGTCCCAAGCATCATCTTCCCTCATGTCTATGGATGAACCACATGAAAGGGATTGAATCTTGAATTGTGTTTCCACATCCAGTCCCTTATAGTATATCTCCAATAACTCCAATTTGGAAATGTCATGGTGTGGGCAGTCCAATAGTAAATCCTGAAATCTTTCCCAAGACTGAAACAAATTTTCATTAGATCTCATAGAAAAAGCATTAATTTTACCACTCAACTCCACCGTCTTGGACGACGGAAAGAACTTGGTTAGGAACTCCGAAGATAGATCCTCCCATGTGTTGAGTCTTCCATTTGGAAGAGAGCTTGATACCAAGATAAAGCTTTCCCTTTCAAAGAGAAAAATAATGGCTTGATCTTGTAATTGCTGGTGGTTGCATTTTTTGGCTTCATTGTCTCCATCAAGATCTCAAAATTCTGTAAATGTTGATGTGGAGATTCGACACTCGTTCCTCCAAACTGGCTTTGGCGAACGATGGTAATAACTTGTGGGTTAAAGCTAAATCCCTGAATATCGTCAACATCAAAGTTCACACCTAGACGGCGTGGTTGCTGAATCGGATCCATTCTTTGGCCAAGAGTTCTTGGCTCTTCATCTACATGAGCGGCTCTCGCACCCCTAGCCGTGATACGATGATTGGCGGCTGGTCTTGGATTATTCCGGTTTGCATTGATCGTTGGATCAATGTCCTCTATCGACGGCATGGAGTAGTCGCTCTCTTCATCGGATGAGTCGGTTCTAACCAATCTTGTCGGTTTGCTTCTCTTCTTCTTCTTCTTGGAACCACTAATCTCCAACCTCATTTGCAACATCATGTCCTTGAGCTCATCAATTTGCAATTGATGACGCTCCGATTCTTTCCTGCGAGTCTTCTAGCTCCATCTAAGTCGAGCTTCGGAATCATCCAACTCTGCTTGGATATCCCTCTCTTTACTTTCAGCCATCTTTCTTTCTTTGAGCTTCTTTCTCAAAGTCTTCTCAAGTTCTTGATCAAGAGGTAAGAGGTCTTTGTTGGTGCTAGACCTGCACATATACCTAAGATAACCTGCAAATATCACTAAAAAGAGATATCAAATAACAAGAGCAAAGCTCCCAAGCTCGACAACCGAAAACCGAAGTTTGTTTTAGACCAAATCCCCGGCAACGGCGCCAAAAACTTGTTCGCCCAAAAGCGTGCGTGCCATCAAGTCTTAAATTTATAAAACTAGAATAAAAGCAAGCGAACCCGCAGTGTACGGATCGGCGTAGATTAGCAAGTATTCCAGAGTGTCGATCACAGGGATTTGGTGAAACAAAACCCAGTCTCAAGTTATCGAGCAAATAAGGTATAAAGCTTTGCAAATATTAGGAAAATACCAACCCTAAAGATCCAGATGTCAAATTATGGCAATCGATTCAAGATATACTAAAAAACTAAGGACAGAGTTAAGAGTTGCAAAGGTATGCTAAAATAAAGCAATGTACGGTGAAGTTCCAAAACTTTATATGACTTATCTAAAGACACTCTCTATAAAGGTTGTTGAGGCTTGAGTATAGAAAGAATCTATGGATAAGAATTAATCTCAAATACCCAAACTTGTAACCCAAGGATCAAGACTAACTAAAACAAATAAGGTTGTGACACTCGAAATCGAAATAGAGGGTGATGAGTCTCACTACTACCTAGAAAAGGGCAAGCCAAGACTAGATTAAAGCTAATCTTTAACCTTAGATCAAAGTAAAAGCAAAGTTCGTAAACTAGAGTAAATCACGGTCAGATCTTGAGAACCACGACCGAGGAACTTCAAGAACAGGCCGTGATTTGGGTTCGTCGACGAGATCTCTCTAACTCTCAGGGTCCAATCAATTTACGATCGATCTATCATCATCTAAGCCACAACTATCAACCCTTCACCTTAGAATTGCTAAAGGGTTTTAGCCAACAATCATTGTCATGATATCAATATTCAAATCAAAGAGAATAAAAGATGAAAACCCTCGGATACTTAATAAAACTTCGAAACCAATTCTCAAATCCGAACACAAGAAGCGATAATCAATGGATTCAGAATATAGAACACAAAACCTCACAATAATCTAAGATAAGTATGAAGAACAAGTTGTCAATCCATCTTCAATGCCAAAACCTAAGAAAGAGGTTAAAACCTTCGGCGATCTTCAATCCACCCTAGGCAAGAATGCTCCAAGCAAGGTAAGCGGCCGTCCACGTCTCCGCGAGATCCAACACAAATGTAACGGGAATAAGCCGTAAGCGTCGATGCCCAAAACTCTCTTCTCTGACCTTTTTATAAGACGGGGAAAAAGTAACCGTCCTGGCCCATCACGTAAATAACGTGGCAAAATGAAGACTCGTCAAAAGATCGCCTAAATCACGGTCTCAAGGGATTCCACGACCGTGGTTTAGAGCGTGGAATTGGATTACGGTGCCTTGTGACTTCCACGACCGTACTTTAGGCCGTGTAACTTATTGGAATGCTCCACGCTCATGATGCCAAGATCCACGGCCGTGGTTTAGAGTGTGGACTATTCTACGGCCGTAATTCAAGGCGTGGAAGTGTAGAATACTTGTAGTTTCCTTTGTGTCGTGACATTCTTCATCCTAGCTCCTTCCTTAGCTTCCTTGATGTGTTCCTGGTCCTCGAACATGATCAAATCCTCTCTTTTCTCTCTTAATAGCTCCCATTTAGCTCCTTTTCGCCTACAATCAACACAAAGCTAGTGTAGACATCCATATCGATAATAATAGAGGAACAAGCTAATAATTCCTTCTAAACTTCATCCATGTACACAATAATGAGAGAAAAACAACCAAATAAGTGCCTAGAATGTCGCCATATTTCATGCTAACAGTATTCGCCCATGTAGAGGGCCCGATCTTTTGATGCATGAACTTGATGGAAAACAGAAACAAAAAGTGACGCGAATAAAACAAAGAAAAGATAGATCAAGGTTGAACCCTAAAAAACAACATGGAGGCACGCTACAACGCGATGGACCATAACACACAACCAACGAAGACTTGTAGAACTCCTCCCGCTACTCCACACACAATAGGCGTAGAAAGAACCCTAGAGCACCTAGAGGTTTACTTGTAGCTAGTTGAAGCACACTGCTTACACCGTTGGCAAGTAGAACACACTCAAACAAGTCGAAGTGAGACAATTAAGACATCTCTTACTCAAGTTTTATCTTCACTTCGTGAAGGCGACGATAGACACCACAAGGGGATAACACAACATGTTTATCAATAACTACATATATTTCTGGATGAAAAATAATGAGGCATAACCACCTTATGTATAGAAGAGGTAAGCGTCGCATGTAACCCTAGGAGGCAGAAAATCAGCTTCCCAAATATCCAAAATAGGATAAGATCTATCCCTAAGGATGTAACATCCCGAATCCGCGGGACTCAGGATGCTACGGGCAAAGACCTCACAATGGGTCCCGACACTTAGCTTGACAACAATTTCACCGGATCTTGCAACAAGACACAAATTAAAGGCAAAATCAAAATACATTTTGATGCAATGATATAAATCCCAAAAGCATACAACCAAAAGACCACGCCGAGTCACAAACTCTAATGACCAAACATCGAAACATACAATACATATATATCTACAAGACTCTACTCACAAAACCATCAAACAATGTACGGACCCCGGCTACCCACTCTTCCAGATCTCTTGGCCGCGTCCCTAACCTGCAAGGCAACTACAACAATATCGGTATAAAACCGTTAGCTAGCATTCAAGGCATTAAAATCACGGTATTGTCACACACACATAAGACATCATAAACACACATCATACTCTAAAACACACAAGCCGGTTTATTATCTTTCCATTTACGTCATCCCATTACTAATTCCATTTATGGTGTGACACGAGAATCTTAGCGATCTCGCCCTTGTCCCCTTTCACCATACGGGTTTGTACTTGATGTGGATTAGCATCACCCATTGGACTGGTCGCAAGGCACCTTCCAGTCATCCCCATTTTGGACTAGACAAGCGGTCACCACCCGTTATCATACACTTGGGCCAAATATAAACATATAAAGTCGGTGGTCCTATTACCGGTTTAGATGTTATAACATAAACAATAAACATACACATAAACAGTAAACACACACCACCAAACACGTATCAAAACTAATACAGAGAATACGAGCTAAGTAAGTCTAGAGACTTACTGTCCAAAAGCTAACCCGCTAAATCCGGTACTCAGTTTCCCGCAGGAATGTAACTCAACGCCTAATCAGAGCAAGGCACACAATCAATGACTAACCAACAAGATAGAAGCCCTCAGGCTTCTAGTCTCTCAAACCTATTGTTCGCCCCTAGAGGTGTGTGCAAATAAGTTTTAAATTTATAAAACTAGAATCAAGCAGTGAACCCGCAGTGTACGGATCGACGTAGTTAAGCAAGAATTCTAGAGTATCGAACACAGGGATTTGGGTGAGAACAAATTCAATTGCAGATTATCAAGCGAGCAAATATGAGAGTTTTGCAAATATTGGGAAAACAACAATCCTAAAGATCCAAGTATCCAGCTGTGGCAATCGATTCAAGATATACTAATGATATAAAGACAGAGTTGAGATATGCAAAGGTATGCTAATGTAAGGTAATCGTACGGTTGAAGTTCCAAAAACCTTATATGACTCACCTACAAGACACTCCCTATACAGGTTGTTGAGGCTCAATATAGAAAGGTTCTAAAAGCAAGAATTAATGTCAAATAACCAAACTTGTAATCCAAGGATCAAGACTAACTTAGCCGATTATGGTTATGACACTCACAATCGAGGTAGAGGTTGTTGAGGCTTCACTACCACCTAGAAAAGACAAGTCTAAACTAAATTAAAGCAAATCTTTAACTTTGGACTAAAGTAAAAGCAGGTTCGTAAACTTAAAGGAAATTACGGTTAGATCTTGAGACTCCACGGCCGTGGAACTCAAGAACAGCCCGTAATTTAGGGTTCGTCGACGATTCTCTCTAACTCTCAGGGTCTAATCTGTTTACGATCAATCTATCATCATCTAAGCCACAACTATCAACCCTTCACCTTAGAATTGTTAAGGGTTTTTAGCCAATAACCGTCATGTTGATATCAATTCAAGGATTAAAAGATAGAAAGATGAAAACTTCCGAAAACTTTCAATAATCTTTAAACTAATCTCAAAATCACAATCGAAAACAAATATCGTCAATGGATTTAGAATAAAGCGAACAATCAAAATTTTAGGAAAGAAGGGAAAACGGGATGTCAATCCGTTTTCCAAATCAAACCTAAACAAGAAGAGAGATCTTCTTGCAACAATCTTCCAAAAGCTTCGATCTTCCGCCAATTCGGAGATCTCAACAGCAATCTCCACCAAAAGTGCGAGATTAGGGCAAATCCCAGATGCGAACTTTGATCTCCAATCAGATGTCGATGATTCCAAGCAAAGGCTCAAACGGCGTTGAAATTCTCTAAGCCGGGACGAAGCGTGGATTGCCAAAATTCCCTTAAGCAAACCTAAACGAGGTGTAGGCGTCGATGACGGGCTTGCGGAAATCGCCAAAACTCCCTAAGCCAAGATGATGGAATCTTGCTTCGTCCGTCTTTTTATAGGGCAAGATAAAATATCGGCCCGGCCCAATCTTCAAAAGATCGTGGCTTCAAAATGTGGCGAAAAAGATCGCCAAGATCACGGTCGTGGAAGATTCCACGACCGTAATTTAGAGCGTGGATTATGTCACGGTTTGAACCATATGTTCCACGGCCGTAATAGTTACTGGAATGCATCACGCCTCTCTTTGCAGTGTTCCACGGCCGTGGAACTAAACGTGGTTTGTAGTACGGCCGTATTTTAGAGCGTGGTTTAGGGCAAGAACGTGATTCTTCCCTAGCCTCGTGCATTCCTCAAGTTGAACTCCAATTTGCTCCTAATAATGCCCTCAATCCACGGACATATTCAATCAACTCTTCTTTGCTCGATTCCGCTCGGAAATGACTCTCAATCACCTATAATCAACATAAAGCTAGTGTAGACATCCATATCGACAATATAGGTAATACTAGCTCACATATGCAATGATGTTCAATCAAAGACTATCAATATGAATCAAATACGTTTAGAAAACGTGCCTAAAATATCACAATATTTCATGCTAACAAATAACCCCATACTTAACACTTGCTTGTCCCTAAGCAAGGTCCTTCCAAAAGCTTTAAACAAGAGTTAGGATGAAATATGTGTACCTTCTTTTAGATGAACGTGCCTTCTAAAGAATAGATCATTCTCAAACCTTGCCTCAATCGTTTATCAAACTTTCACACACTCAATCGAGAAGTAAAAAGCAAAGAAAATTCATGAATCAATTCAACTTCTAAACAAGCATCATAACCTTGAAACATTATCAAAATCAATCATAAGAAACTTCAATTTAGATCACCAAGTCATATAACATTCTTTTGATCTTAAGGACTTCCAAAGAAAAGGTCTAGAATATGGAAAGGAAGGGAAAACTTTAAGGAAATGTGGTGCATGAATCCGGGAAAGTGGACAACTACCTTCTTCTTCTTTTGCGGTTTCCGCAACACTTCAACTTAGAGCTTCGCTCTCTTCTTTTCATTTTTCGACTTTACTTTTGGAGTTATGGACAGAGGTGCACAAAAACCGAAGCCTAGGAGATTGGCGTTTCTCATTTTTGCGAGATGCCTCAAACCCTTAGCGCACATACCATAATCCGCTAGGAATATCGCTCAATCCGACTTTGGCAAGACACAAACACCCGGCTATGTGAATGGTGCCGAGTTACTCATCATCATGATTGACTTCCCCAAACCTAGAATTTCTTTCTATTCTTTTGATTGCAAAAATTTGCTCTCATGGCCCTCCCACATCAAACATGCCTTTTTCATTCACTTCTCCAAATTCCCGGATAGGTAGAGGAGGC
Organism: Fagopyrum homotropicum; assembly: GCA_033239125.1. NCBI lineage: Eukaryota > Viridiplantae > Streptophyta > Magnoliopsida > Caryophyllales > Polygonaceae > Fagopyrum > Fagopyrum homotropicum. The sequence goes on along the minus strand of BSWB01000005.1, from coordinate 90,370,120 downwards.
TAATATTTCAATGAGGAGCTAAAATGGTCAAAAGAAAGAAGAAAGAAAATTCGAATTGCCTTAATCATTTCAACAAGAAGTATAAGAACTTATAGTTTGATTTCAACTTCAATTTCTCAACATGATTTAGGTAACATTTTTCACATTATAAAACTTGCAAAAGAGGTAAAATTCATTCCTTCAAATTCTTTTCAATTCACAATCCTTTTAAGCATGCAATTGTCATCAAACTCAATTCACAAGTAGTGATTATCATAGAAATCATCTCAATTCATTAGAAGCACATAATTTTTCAAAATTTTTCAATTTTTATGGGTTTTTCAAGTTCTTTTTCATGCAATGCGATAATGAAACGTGAAACACATAATGAACATGCAATGATAGTCTCGAATGAAAGCAAGCATAGTAAGTAAAGTTATTACAAACTTTTAGTACATCCCACCCCATACTTAGGACGAACATTGTCCCTAATGTTCAAAAGAAAGAAAGAAAAGAAGAAAAGAAAAAGAAACTCACAAAGTGGTGGCGGGAATGTCTAAAACGAACGGTCATGCATCATATCACTGCGGTGCTGGCGGCGGCGGGAATGGAGAGAAGCTCGGATCGTAGAACCGCCCAAACTGCTGGCGGTAGACGTCCCTCATCATGTGGTCAAGGTCGTCTAAACGTCCGTCTCTAGCATCCACCCGGATCTCTAGCGCTCCTACTCTCTCCGAAAGTCCGGTAGCCCAATCCGGCATCTGCTCGTACCATCCCGGGGCCTGACTGTACCATGCTGGGGCGTCGGATGGTGCTGGTACTGGTGGAGGTGCTGCTGGCTGCTCGGTGGACCAAGGAGGGGGAACGCCATATCATGCGGGAGGTGTGATCATCCACGTGGGCCTCTCACTCACGCTAGCGCGGCGAGATGACGAGCCTGAGGCTCTAGCTGGACGTGGAGAGCGTTTGGGTGCATCTGGGGCCGCCTCCGGCTGGTCCGGAAACGTGCCAAACTCCTGCTCGGCTCCTCCTCCGCTCTCAAACTAATCTCCCATATCCTCCTCCTCGACAACCGGTGGTGGGACATAAGGGGGAGCTACTATCCTGTTTGCATGCATCGCAGCGAACGTCTCCTTCCAATTATGGCGTCCCGCCATAATGGAGTACTCTGGTAGCCACTCTATACCCCTACCCGTCCTACTCTCCCAAGGCATGCCCGCATAAGGCGGACCTCTATGTGTGGGGAAGATGAGACCCCTAACCATGAAAGCATGTAGCCCTAAAGGTACGGCCGGTATGCGGGTGCAAGCAGAAAAGTCGACACCAAAACTCCTAGCAATGTGGGTAACTATCCCACCATATCCAATGTTCCCCTTCTTCTTGTTCTTGAGCTTGCTCATCGTAGCAGCCAAGAGAGTGGCACAATCAGCTCGGCGTCCATAAAGCATACAATAAAGCAAGAATAGCTCATCCGTCTTGATCTTTTGGGGCGTCTCCGTCCTAGGAAAGAGACACTCCGAAAGAACACGGTGAGCTATCTTCAAGGCTAGATGGTACATCAATCTAGCCTTGGTATCAGCGGGTTGCCAACGGTCCTCGTCGGCGTAAATCATTGCAACCTCTTCCCAAAAGTCCTTGGGGTAAACACCACTCGGAAATCGACCATTGAAGGTCTCATGGAACCCAAAAATCGTCCCAAACTCACGGATACTCAACTGATAATCTCTCTCCATGAGGCGGAAAGAGACGGTCCTGTCTACGTGGCTGTGCTCAAAGGATGTCACAACCTCCCGTGTGATCTCCTCATATGCGTCTTCTCGGATAGCCGAGAAGACAACTAATCCGGCTCTATCCAAGAGCCAAGTGAGGTCATCAACAATGTTGAGAGGAACTAGATCCTCCAACAACAAATATCTAGGGCCAATCACTGGCCTCTCCTTGATCCTATCAAGTGCAGCAAGATGGTCGTCGTGTATGGTTGGGACTCTAGGGTGAGGGGGTGAAGATGGAGGTGAAGGTGAGGATGGAGGTGAAGGTGAAGAGGGTGGTGGTGCCCTAGAGGATGAGGAGGAGGAGGGATTACCCTTCCTCTTCTTATTCTGCTCATTCTTCTTCTCTTTTATCCTCCCTGAAACTCTTCTCACAAAATCCATTCTGCTCAAAATTACGGTCTGTTCTTCAGCAAACCACGGCCGTAATTTACCCAAAGACCGTGATTCGTCTCAGAAAATCACAAATCTCAGCAAATTCACAATCAATCTCCACAACAGGCTGTCCTAGTCTAATTTCCTCAATTCTCAATCAGTTCTTCCTAAAAATCTCTAACAAAAACAACCGAATCAACAAGAATCAAGAAGGGAAAAGAAAACCTCTTTTTCGGATTGAAAAATCCGAAATGCGCATTTGTTGGTGATTTTCCGTTCGATTCGTCGCTTGGATCTTGTTTGTGGTTGAATTTGCTGCAGTTTGGGAAGAAGAATCGTTGAAAACGATTAGGAAACGAAGATTTGAGAGGGGGTCGTGGTGTTTCGGCACTTAGGTCGTGGAAAGAGGGATTTTTGGGATGAAATTGGGAAGAATGTGGCTTATATAGTTGTAGGCAAAATTTTGAAAATCACGGTCTGTCGGGGTGTTCCACGGCCGTGGAATTGTACGGAACCGTGGTTTTGGTGATTTTTCAAAGGCTTTTGGAAATTACGGCCACTGTAGCTATGACGACCGTAATTTAGACCGTGGAACCCTCTGTAAAGCTCCAAAGTCCAAATTTCGTCACTCTTCTTCAACATTATCCTCCTCTTTTCCTTTTCCATTGGTCCTACATCCAAAAACACGAACATACCGGAAGAAATCGAGGCAAAAACAAAGCAAAAACGTCTATAATAAACTAATCTATGAATCGAAAGCAAAAGCAAAAATGCAATACCTTGGGTTGCCTCCCAAGAAGCGCTTTGTTTACGGTCCGTAGCTAGACCAATCTCGCACTTATTCGAGTGCGGTAGGCGCAAACTCCTCAGTTTGGAGTTCCGGCTTGTACTTCTTGAGTCGTTGGCCGTTCACCTTAAAACTTCCGCTCGCTTCACCCCATACTTCAACTGCACCATGGGGGAAAATACGCTTAATTAGAAAAGGTCCGGTCCAACGGGATTTAAGCTTACCTGGAAAGAGGCGAAGTCTTGAATTGAAGAGGAGAACTTGATCTCCTTCTTTGAAGTCCTTTGGAATGATATGCTTATCATGCCAACGCTTTGCTCTCTCCTTGTAGATCTTAGCGTTTTCATAAGCATTCAAGCGGAGTTCATCCAGCTCATTGATGTCGAGGAGACGCTTCTCTCCCGCTTCCTTCATGCCGAAATTCAGCCACTTGATAGCCCAAAACGCTTTGTGTTCCAACTCCACCGGCAAGTGACAAGACTTCCCATACACAAGGTTGTATGGTGTGGTTCCTATGGGAGTCTTGTACGCAGTCCGGTATGCCCATAATGCATCATCAAGCTTCAAAGACCAATCCTTCCTAGTCCTTGAAACCGTCTTCTCTAAGATTCCTTTGATCTCCCTATTTGAGATCTCAACTTGTCCACTTGTTTGTGGATGGTAAGGGGTAGCGATCTTGTGAGTAACCCCATACTTAGCTAGAAGAGCTTCAAAGCGGCGGGCTATGAAGTGAGAACCTTCTTCACTAATGATCGTCCTTGGCGTCCCAAATCGCGGGAAGATGGTCATGTTGAAGAACTTGACCACCACCATGGCATCATTTGTGGGAGAGGCGATTACTTCCACCCATCTAGAAACGTAGTCTACCGCCAATAGTATGTATTGGTTTCCACAAGAAGATGGGAATGGTCCCATGAAATCGACTCCCCAAACGTCGAAAATCTCCACCTCTTGGATGTTGTTGAGGGGCATCTCGTTCCTTCTAGAAATATTGCCTGTTCTTTGACAAGCATCGCAGCAAGAAACAAAGGATTGCACATCTCTAAACAAAGTAGGCCAAAAGAATCCAAATTGCAATACCCTTGCGCTAGTCTTGTTCGAACTAGCGTGTCCTCCACAAGGTAGTGAATGACAATGACGGATGACACTTTGCATCTCATCCTCCGGCACACATCGCCGAATGATGCCATCCGGACCTCTCTTAAAGAGGAGAGGCTCGTTCCAATAGTATTCCTGGACGTCCTTGAAGAACTTCTTCCTTTGTGCGTAGGATAGTCCGGGTGGTATCTCCTAGCAAACCAAATAGTTAACAAAATCAGCAAACCATGGTTCGTTACCTTTGGAGATCACGTTGATGCACTCCTCTATGATATGTAGGTGTTTGTCCGGAAAGGAGTCATCAATAGGTAGATGGTCGTCCTCTAGATGTGTTAGACGACTCAAATGATCTGCAACAGAATTTTCTGAACCTTTCTTGTCGCAGATCTCAAGATCGAATTCTTGTAGGAGGAGAATCCATCTAATCAGCCTTGGTTTCGCATCTTTCTTCGCAAGGAGGTACCGGATCGCAGCATGATCCGTGTAGACAATCACCTTTGCACCTACAAGATAAGAGCGAAACTTGTCAATAGCATAGACAATGGCTAAAAACTCTTTCTCGGTAGTGGCGTAGTTGAGCTGCGCTTCATCTAGCGTCTTGCTAGCATAGTATATGGCATGGGTTCGCCCTTCCTTTTGTTGTCCAAGAACAACTCCAATAGCTACGTCACTAGCGTCGCACATAATCTCAAAGGGTAGAGTCCAATCCGGAGGTTGGATAATAGGTGCTGAGATTAGAGCTTGCTGAATGGTGTTGAACGCGTCCAAGCATTCCTGCGAAAACTCAAAAACCGCATCTTTCATCAATAGATTAGTGAGAGGTTTTGATATCTTAGAAACGTCCTTGATAAACGTCTATAAAATCCAGCATGTCCTAGGAAACTTCTTATCCCTTTCACCGAAATTGGGGGAGGAAGTTTCTCTATGGTCTCTATCTTAGCTTTGTCTACTTCTATCCCTCTACTAGAGACTAAGTGACCTAATACGATTCCTTCCTTAACCATGAATTGACACTTCTCCAAATTAAGAACTAGATTAGTGTCTTCACACCTTTGCAAAACAAGAGAAAGGTTAGAAAGGCAATCGTTAAAAGAGGAACCGTATACGGAGAAGTCGTCCATGAAGACTTCCATGATTTCCTCTACGTATTCGGAGAAGATGGCCATCATGCACCGTTGGAAGGTGGCTGGGGCGTTGCAAAGCCCGAATGGCATTCTCCTATAAGCAAACGTACCCCACGGGCACGTGAATGTGGTCTTCTCGTGATCGTCCGGATGTATCGGAATCTGAAAGAAACCACTATAGCCGTCAAGGTAGCAAAAATGTGAATGTTGCGCTAACCTTTCAAGCATTTGATCAATGAATGGCAATGGAAAATGATCTTTCCGCGTTGCATTGTTGAGCTTGCGGTAGTCTATGCACATCCGCCATCCAGTCACGGTTCGGGTAGGAATGAGTTCGTTGTTCTTGTTGGTGATGACCGTCATTCCTCCCTTCTTCGGAACTACTTGAACTGGACTCACCCACTTACTATCGGAGATAGGATAGATGATACCTGCATCAAGAAGTTTAAGAATTTCCTTCTTGACAACCTCCTTCATGGTCGGATTCAACCGCCTTTGAGTTTGTCTCGAAGTTCTAAAGTCTTCCTCCATTAGTATCTTATGCATGCATAGGGAAGGTTTAATTCCTACTAAGTCCTCGATAGTATAGCCTATAGCCTTCTTATGTTTCCTAAGGACAATCATGAGCTGTTCATGTTCATCTATGCTTAGATCGGAACTAACAATAACCGGGAAGGTAGAATTAGATCCTAGAAAAGCGTACCTTAGATGGGTAGGAAGTGGTTTGAGTTCCATTGCTTTCAGAGCTTCCAACGATCCTTGAGAAGCATCCGATGTTTCCTTACAAGTTTCTAAGGGTGATGAGTGTGTTGGAGAAGAATCGGGAGAAGTCGAAGAGATGTCTCGATCACTCTCTTCCACGGCCAAAATTACGGGTGGATCTTGTCCTCCACGGCCGTGGTTTAGGGCGTGGAAGGGAAATACGGTTGTCACATCTTCTCCACGGCCGTGTAATCCCCTGGAATGAGGTATGATTTTGGTTGTGGAATCCACGGTCGTGGAATACAGGGTATGACCGTGGATTCTGACATTCTCAGCCTCATCGTGGAGTTTCTCAAACTCCTCTTCATGCATCTCTTCTTGTGCTTCTAAGGCTTCAATTGCCTCATTGCACTCTTCATCTTCCCCTACATTGGTTAGACTCATAGTGATAACTTTTTGTAAAGGATCGTTAAAGAGAATCGCACTTACCTCCTCTCTAGACAACCCTTCTTCATCTTGGATATTGTAAATATCCTCATCAAAGATTGGCTCCTTCACTAGAGTGGAAAGAACGAACTCTACTTTCTCTTCTCCTATGTCAAAAGCGAGTCTACCATTCTTGCAATCGACTATGCAGCCGGAAGTTGCAAGAAACGGTCTTCCGAGTATGATCGGGACCGGACTATCTGCAGGAATGTCAAGCACGACGAAATCAATGGGAACAAAGAATTTACCTAGCTTGACCGGGACGTCTTCTACGATACCGACGGGGCGAGTGATGGATCGATCCGCCATGTATAACGTCATCTTCACCGGTTTAGGGTCGCCTAAACCGATCTTCCTACACAATGCAAGTGGTATGATGCTCACACTTGCTCCTAAGTCACATAAAGCGTCATATGTGACATCTCCCACTCCCATGAGAATGCAAAATGACCCCGGATCCTTCAGCTTTGGGGGCATTTTCTCCTTCATGGTCTTGATGAGATCCGAAGAATCCGAACTCATCTTGACCTCACCGAAGTCTTCTAGCTTCCTCTTGTTAGAGAGGAGTTCCTTCAAGAACTTGCCATAAGCCGGCATACCTACAATAGCATCAATGAATGGTATGTTAATATGCAGCTTACTCATGAGTTCTATGAACTTACCGAATTGTTTGTCTAGGCGTGCTCGCGCTCTAGATTGAGGGAACGGAAGGGGAGGTTTGTAAGCTGGAGGAGGAACGTAGACGTCTTCCTTCTCCTTCCCCTTCTCCTTGCCCTTCTCTACGGGGACTTCAACGAACGTAGGCTGCGGATCGGTGGTTGTCACTCCGCTCCTAGTTGTAATTGCCATCACCCTTCCCTTAGGGTTGTCCTCCGTCTTACCTGGAAGCTTCCCTTGATTTTTAGGAACTTCCTCCGCGTGGTTGAACATTTGGTTTTCTAAAACCTTTTGAGCTTTGTCAACCTTAGAAACTTGATCATCAACCTTGATGAGGCGGTTCTCCAACCCTTGAAGCTTTCCCAAAATCGTTTCCAATATGGGATCGGGCTTCTCCTTCCCCGAAGTGTTTCCTCCATTAGGTGATTGCCCCTGGCTTTTCAAAGGAGTAGAGGAAGAGGAAGGTGGAGTTAGTGAATTTGAGTTGGAAGGATAAGAGTTACCGGAATTTTGTTGATTGGAGCGCCAATTGTTGTTGTTTGAACCCCTATTGTTGTTCCAATCGTTGTTCCGGTTGTTGTTGTTTCCATTCCAGTTGTTATTCCGGTTATTGTTCCGGTTATTGTTGTTGCCGCCATTGTTGTTGCCCAAATAACCAACATCCTTCCCTTGTTGCTTTGGGAACTTGGTCTTGATAGCCTCCTTCAACTCTTTGATCTCATTGTTGAGGGAGAAAATCTGATTTTGAGCTTCATGTGTGAGCTTTGCTCCTTGCTCCACACGATTTCCCTCCACTTTCCGGTGGGAATACTTCTCTATGACTCTTGCTTGCTTCTCAATGAAGTCCCAAGCGTCATCTTCTCTCATGTCCATGAACGTTCCACATGAGAGGGATTGGAGGTTGAATTGCGTTCCCGCATCCAGCCCCTTGTAGTAAATCTCCAACAAGGCAAGTTTGGATATGCCATGATGAGGGCAATCCAAGAGCAAATCCTGAAACCTTTCCCAAGATTGAAACAAACTTTCGTTAGGTCTCATAGAAAAAGCATTAATCTTACCTCTTAGTTCCGCCGTTTTGGATGGCGGAAAGAATTTGGTGAGGAACTCCACGGAAAAGTCTTCCCACGTGTCTAGTTTCCCACCAGGAAGAGCTTGATACCAAGATAACGCTTTCCCCTTCAAGGAGAAGAAGAAAGGCTTGAGCTTATAGCTGTTGGTAGTAGCGCTCTTCGGTCTCATTGTCTCCATCATACACTCAAAGTTCTGCAAGTGTTGGTGTGGAGATTCAACGCTTGTCCCGCCAAATTGGTTTTGGCGAACAAGAGTAATGACTTGAGGGTTGAAGCTAAACCCTTGCACATCTTCAGCATCGAAATTCACGCCTAAGCGGCGTGGTTGTTGTGTTGGATCCATCCGCTGGCCAAGAGTTCTTGGCTCATTATCTACACGTTCGATCCTCACATTCCTAGGCGGAATGCGGCGATTAGCAGCTCCTTGTGGATGGAAAGGATTTACATTGATCGTGGGATCAATCTCCTCTAGCGGTGGCATGGAAGAGTCACTATCATCAGCGGATGAGTGACTTTTTCTTCTAGACCTTGATGCTTTCCTTGAGGATTTCTTGCTTCCCTTATTCTTAAGGTCGCTCATCTCTACCCTCATCTGGAAGATCATGTCTTGTAGATTGTTAACTTGAGATTGATGACGATCCATCTCATCCTGGCGGAGAGTCTCATTCCATTGGAGTTGAGCTTCCTTCTCCGCCAACTCCGCTTGAAGATCACGTTCGTGTCCTTCAGCCATCTTCTTTTCCTTGCGCTTTTGCCTTAAAGTTTTCTCTAGCTCTTGATCAAGAGGCAAGAGATCTTCGGTGTTCCTAGACCTGCGCATGCACTCAAAGTAATATCAAATAACGAGAGCAAGCTCCCAAGCTTGACAACCGGCTACCGAATTCGGCCGAAACCAAATCCCCGGCAACGGCGCCAAAAACTTGTTCGCCCCTAGAGGTGTGTGCAAATAAGTTTTAAATTTATAAAACTAGAATCAAGCAGCGAACCCGCAGTGTACGGATCGACGTAGTTAAGCAAGAATTCCAGAGTATCGAACACAGGGATTTGGGTGAGAACAAATTCAATTGCAGATTATCAAGCGAGCAAATATGAGAGTTTTGCAAATATTGGGAAAACAACAATCCTAAAGATCCAAGTATCCAGCTGTGGCAGTCGATTCAAGATATACTAATGATATGAAGACAGAGTTGAGATATGCAAAGGTATGCTAATGTAAGGTAATCGTACGGTTGAAGTTCCAAAAACCTTATATGACTCACCTACAAGACACTCCCTATACAGGTTGTTGAGGCTCAATATAGAAAGGTTCTAAAAGCAAGAATTAATGTCAAATAACCAAACTTGTAATCCAAGGATCAAGACTAACTTAGCCGATTATGGTTATGACACTCACAATCGAGGTAGAGGTTGTTGAGGCTTCACTACCACCTAGAAAAGACAAGTCTAAACTAAATTAAAGCAAATCTTTAACTTTGGACTAAAGTAAAAGCAGGTTCGTAAACTTAAAGGAAATTACGGTTAGATCTTGAGACTCCACGACCGTGGAACTCAAGAACAGCCCGTAATTTAGGGTTCGTCGACGATTCTCTCTAACTCTCAGGGTCTAATCTGTTTACGATCAATCTATCATCATCTAAGCCACAACTATCAACCCTTCACCTTAGAATTGTTAAGGGTTTTTAGCCAATAACCGTCATGTTGATATCAATTCAAGGATTAAAAGATAGAAAGATGAAAACTTCCGAAAACTTTCAATAATCTTTAAACTAATCTCAAAATCACAATCGAAAACAAATATCGTCAATGGATTTAGAATAAAGCGAACAATCAAAATTTTAGGAAAGAAGGGAAAACGGGATGTCAATCCGTTTTCCAAATCAAACCTAAACAAGAAGAGAGATCTTCTTGCAACAATCTTCCAAAAGCTTCGATCTTCCGCCAATTCGGAGATCTCAACAGCAATCTCCACCAAAAGTGCGAGATTAGGGCAAATCCCAGATGCGAACTTCGATCTCCAATCAGATGTCGATGATTCCAAGCAAAGGCTCAAACGGCGTTGAAATTCTCTAAGCCGGGACGAAGCGTGAATTGCCAAAATTCCCTTAAGCAAACCTAAACGAGGTGTAGGCGTCGATGACGGGCTTGCGGAAATCGCCAAAACTCCCTAAGCCAAGATGATGGAATCTTGCTTCGTCCGTCTTTTTATAGGGCAATATAAAATATCGGCCCGGCCCAATCTTCAAAAGATCGTGGCTTCAAAATGTGGCGAAAAAGATCGCCAAGATCACGGTCGTGGAAGATTCCACGACCGTAATTTAGAGCGTGGATTATGTCACGGTTTGAACCATATGTTCCACGGCCGTAATAGTTACTGGAATGCATCACGCCTCTCTTTGCAGTGTTCCACGGCCGTGGAACTAAACGTGGTTTGTAGTACGGCCGTATTTTAGAGCGTGGTTTAGGGCAAGAACGTGATTCTTCCCTAGCCTCGTGCATTCCTCAAGTTGAACTCCAATTTGCTCCTAATAATGCCCTCAATCCACGGACATATTCAATCAACTCTTCTTTGCTCGATTCCGCTCGGAAATGACTCTCAATCACCTATAATCAACATAAAGCTAGTGTAGACATCCATATCGACAATATAGGTAATACTAGCTCACATATGCAATGATGCTCAATCAAAGACTATCAATATGAATCAAATACGTTTAGAAAACGTGCCTAAAATATCACAATATTTCATGCTAACACCTATACGAGGTCACAACCCTAGCATGCTAGGTCTAACTCCTAATCCCGAAGATCATCTTATGATCGTACCAAAACATCACAATTCTCATAAACCATTCAACAACCATATACGGTTCAAGGTCACTACTTGACATTCTCTCAAAGTTATGCTAGATCCAACCTAGCATGATACTAATACTAATCATAACTAGATCGAGGAAGAAGGTAACTCACATGACGTCCAAAAGACTATAGTCGGTCGACGAATGCCGAACTTCGACTCGTTCGGCCTTTACGGGGTCGTTTCCCAACCTAGCACAAAAACTAGACAAATTTAGCCCGTACGCTAAATTTGACTGTAATAAATAATATATATATATATATATATATATATATATATATAAAACTAAGGAAGAACTCAATTTCGAAAGCCCACGTTAACACTCATAAAACCCTTCCGGACAAAGTATAAAATTCAGGGAGCTTGGTCATGAAACCACAATTGATACTTTGAGCCATAAATCGAATTCAAGTCCACTAAGGCGTAAAATAAAGCATTTCAACATAAGAATATCTCGTAATCAAAATCCAAGGTTCCAAACCGCTAATCCATTTCCGGAACAAAATTGCGTAACGTCACAAAAATGCATCATAGATCCACAATAAACTTTCCGGCCCGTAACTAAGGACTCAAGAACTTAAGCCATTTTCGAAAACCATAAAATAAATATTCAAGAAACTTGGCCAATTTTCCAAAATAGATCTTGCGGCCAAAACTACAATTTATTGAAATCAGTAGGGGCATAATCTGCAAATACAAAATACCGAGTCACAAATGTAATTAACAAAAAAAAAGAGGGAGGCCAAAATCAATAAACCCTAAAAAGGGTTCTCCTTTAACCTCTCTGAACACGCAGAAGAAATGGAAGGGGAAAAGCCCTAGTGGCTTGCACAGGCGGAGGAAAGACGGGCGGCTCCATTGGCGAGGCGCCGCCGTCTCCGGCGCGGTGTCGCTGTCTCCAGCGTGGCAGAAGGAATGCGAGGTGGAGAGGCGGAGTCCCTGGCTTGCTTGCTGGAACACGGGAGGAGGCGGCCTGCATTTGAGAGGGAGGAGACGCTCCAACAACGCCGGCGGTTCCGGTGATGCGGCTTCCCAGTCGACCCCCCAAGGCTGCAATCCGAGAGGGAAGAAGAAGGCAACTCGCCTGCTTTGCTCGATTGATTGTCACAGGGGAAGGGGAGATTGATTTTCCGCAAAACAAACAGAGGGAGATGCGAGGAAGAGAGTGAGAGCTAGGATGAGGGCTGTTGGGTGATAGGGCGGAGGGAGAGAAGTGTGAGGAGGCTGGGCTGGTGCTGTAGTATGAGACAAAGGGAGGGCGAGGAGGCGGGTGCTCTAGGAGCGAGGGGTCGGCCTGGCCTGCAAGCCTCTCACTCGTCGCTGAGAGAACAAGGCGGAGCAGACCAAAAGAAACAAAAAAAAAAGAAATAGGAAAAATAGGAAGAGAAAATAAAATAAAATAAAAAAGAATGAAAAAGAAGCTAGACTCGATTCCAAAACGCTCGGAATGATATTTCCGAGTCGGAGATTTTTCGAACCTTTCCGAAAGTAAACCAAAATGTAATTATACTCGGGAATTGATTTTTACGTCTTAAAACACTTTAAAAAGAAATATAAATATAATTTATAATTAAAAAAATATCGATAGAAGTACGCAAGAAGGGGAATATCGGAACCTGACGTTACAAAGGAAAAATATAAAATAAGCTAGATTTATTCCTAAGGAAAAATAATAAAATAAGATCAATCTTCTAGAACTAACTAAAATAAGATCTATCTTCTAATAAGATAAGATATATCTTTAAGGAAATAAAATAAGATCAATCTTCTAAAAAGATAGATCTTCTTTAACACAAATAGATTTTATGTTCCGATACGATAAGATTTTTAAGCTTCCCTATTAGAAGACTTAATTTTATTATAAAAGAAATAAAATTAGTATAGGCTGAAAATATAATGAAGGCCCAGTAAAATATAAACCATAATTAAACAAGTCTCTTATGGGTTGAAAATAAAATACACATGGGCCGAAATTCTCTCTCCTTCACACTCAGTTATAGATCTAATGGTCTTCGTGGGCCATGTTTCATGATGACATTGTTGATCTGAAAAACTTGTGTAACTGGTCCACTCATTAATGGGAGAATCTAGTGGGCGGGTCCGGAAAGTATATTCTCAAGATTGTGGACCACACATGATAATCCTGCATGGATAGCTTGACAGGGTGTAGCGGGAATAGTCAGACACTCTATAAACATGTCTTAGCTTACATGGATCATATGCCTTGCATGGATCGTGCCATTTTCCACTCTCATGTTTGTATGGCCTACATCGATGAAAGGGAATCTTGCGTGATCTTCCCTCACGTACGCATGAATATGTCTCTTTCTATCAAGATGGATCCTCAAGGTCTCCTTAAGTCTTCTCCTAACTTGAACTCCTTGAACATGATCGATCATGTTCAGATGTACCATTGACCTTGTAGCTTGGAAAAATCTAATCCTTCTTCTCCTCTAAGTAGCATTCCTTCTCCTTCTCTTATGTCCCGGATTCAATAGTTGTCGTTGCATCCCATTCATAACTTCTATCTTCTTCTTATTAGTAGGAGGGTCTATATGTGATCTTGCAAGCATGTTTGATCCTAAGCAAGGTCCTGATGTTGGAAATGATCTTGTTTTCAAGAATGACCCTCGACATGATTGTAACGCCCCAAATCGATAGGACTCAGAGTGCTATGGGGCTAGGACCTTACAATTGGTCCTAACCCTAGCCCGAAAACAAGTTCACTGGATCTTACAATAAGGCACAAATAAATTTAAAACAAACCTTTATAAAATGGAAATAACAAGTATCATGATACATAAAAAAACTCCACAGCGGAGTATATAACGTCAACATACACATAACACAAACCAAAAGCCCATAACACCCTAGATGTACGGAAGTCCTAAGCTAATCACTCCTCCAGATCACCCCACAGTCTTCCTATCCTGGAAAGAATCTACAACACAATATGAAACCGTTAGCTAACAATTCATATATAAGATAATGCATAAGCACATACACACAACTTAATAACCACAAACACCAAGCATGCTATCACACATTTCCCATTTAATTATCTTTATAACGTTATACACACAAAACCATATTTATGGTTGTGACACGAGAAATATATCATTCTCGCCTCTGGGTACGATAGCTATCTGGAGTGAATTCAGGAGCATTTCCCGTGTACCATAGGGACTAGTGAAGCACCCTGTCCGTATACCAGGTATGACCTAACCTCAGAGAACCTCTCAGACTCCTTACATGATGAAAGAGAAAGGTTATCACCACCCAACAATCGTGGTCCAATATTCGTTATACACTCAAAACCATATTTATGGTTGTGACATGAGAAATATATCATAATTGCCTCTAGTTACCATATCCATCTGGAGTGAAAATCAGGAACATTTCCCGTGTACCATAGGGAGTGGTGAAGTACCCTGTCCATATACCAGGTCTAGCGTAATCTCAAAGAACCTCTCAGACTCCTTACAAGATGAAAGAGAAAGCTCATCTACCATGTCTCCTTCCGGATCACTCATAGGATTTTAAGTGAGATGTTGCTGGCCAGGACAGAGACTCCCCAGAAGGTCCGACACGGTGAGCTTCTTTCTCTCTTCTGTATGACTACAGGTGGCATTCTAGACTTTGCCACCATGTTGGTAGGGAGCTTGACAAGGTCAAGAGCAAGAAGAAAGGTGACATCTGTTTTGGGGGATTGGTGACTTACCTTGTAGGGGAAATGGACCTCGATCTTTCCGCATGCACGTTGGCCGCTGAGGCCAAACCTTTATGGCTGCAGGAGTTCATCACCCAACGGATTTTGATCCCTCGAGGTCGTGGTGCACCATACGTGGCCATGTCTTGGGAGACCAAACGTCCGAAGGGGATTCCTTGGTCTCCACAGTTCACCATCAACGACCCGACCAACTAGTCACAAATCTGGAGATCGTACGTGCGAGACGCAAAGATCAAGGCAGAGTTTGGCACGGATAGCGATGAGGAGGACGTCTGAGTACCCATGGATACCGGGACGGACGCTACTGGTCCGTCTGCCCGGGTGATCAAGCTGGTGGATGATGATGAGGAGACAGAGGACGACCAGCCTACACCGGAGACTCCTACACTAGATATGCCACAACACCGACAATTCCATCATCGTCGCCGCCGTGATCCCAAGGCCCATCGGAGGATCGATGCTATCTCTAGCCATATGGAGGAGTCTTTCCGAACCTTAGGTACAGATAAGGGAGGACGGCTCGATAGACAAACGATTGAGCTGCACACCATGTGGCGGGAGATGTAGGAGAGCCACCACGACTAGCGCCGGATGATGGAGCTGCAGTTCCAGCACCTCATGGGCCATCCCTTCGATCCGTCCCTGTACACATTCCAGCCACCTCCTCCACTAGATGCTTGATTGGACTTCCCCAGAGCTGCTACTTTATTTTCTTCTTATTTTGTGGTTCTGCACTCGAACTTGTAAGTGTTTCTAGACTTCTTTTACCCATCGGGACGATGTGTCCTGAGTATGGGGTGCTTTGAGATACATGTTTGCTCAAAAGTGTGCATCACTAGTTTTAAATTTATAAAATCTAAAATCAAGCAAAGGGAACCCGCAGTGTATGGATCGGTATAGTAAAGCAAGACTTCTAGAGTATCGAACTCAAGGGTTTTGGGGGATCAAATTCAGTTCACAAAATCGTCTAGCAAAATAGTAAAGCTTTTGTAAAGATAATTGGGAAAACAACGATTCTAAAGATTCAGGTATCCAATTGTGGCAATCGATTCAAGATGTTCTAAAGATATAAGGACAGAGTTAGGAATGCAAAGGTATAGATCTAAGGTAGAGTGTTGTACGGTGAAGTTCCAAACCCATAAGTCTCACCCAAAGACTCTCTCAATAAAGGATGTTGAGTCTCGTTATAAAGAGGATTTAAGGATAAGATTAAACTCTCAAATACTCATGCCCAAACCCAAGGGAATCAAAGATAAGCCAAAAAGGTTAAGGTTGTGACACTCGAAACCAAAGTAGAGGGTGTTGAGTCTCACTACTACCTAGAAAAGGTAAGCCAAGGCTAGGTTAAAGAAAATCTTTAACTTTGGATCAAAGCAAAAGCAAAACACGTACGACAGGGGAAAACCACGGTCAGATATTGAAGAACCATGGCCGTGGAACTCAAGAACAGACTGTAGAAAGGCTCGACGATGAGGTTTCTCGCAACTCTCAAGGCCCAATCTGTTTTGGTTCAATCTATCATCATCTATGCCACAACTATCAACCCTTCAACTGAGATGATGATAGATTGAACCAAAACAGATGATGATAGATTGAACACAAAACCAATTGCAAACACAAAACCTATTGAAAACACAAAACCAATTCTCGCAACTCTCAAGGCCCAATCTATTTTGATTATTGATTTAATAATTGAACCAAAACAGATGATGATAGATTTAGTCAACAATCATCATCATCAAATCAATAATCAAATATGAAAGAAAGAAAAGATAGAACCTTGAAAAATTAATAGCAAACACAAAACCAATTCTCAATCAAACTCAAAATTTGTATTTGCGTTCAATGAATGTAGAATAGAGTAAGATATCTCTCACAATCTTAAAGAACAAAGAAGAACGGGATGTCAATCCACCTTTCAAGTGAAACCCTAAGATCTTCCAACTTCACAATCTCAAAGTGCGTAATTCTCCAAATCTTCCTTTCAAAATCTTTTCACAATAGGATCTTGAAAATGATCTCAACTTCTCTAGCACCGGCTGCGAAAATGTAGCGAGGGCTCCCTTTTCTCTCTTCTTTCAGCCTTCTTATAGGAGAAAATAGTGTTACAAAAAGCCCATAACCGCTACTAACATGGCGAATATGACATGTGGCAGCCGTTAGAAGAATCACGCCTAAGAGCAAAATTCCACGCCCGTTGAATCCACCGTGGAATGGCATATTTTCTCTCGACATTCATTCCCACGGTCTTAATTAATTTAATTCCCAAAACCACGGACGTGGTTCCTTGTACTTGACCGTGGAATCCCTAAAACGTGCATGAAATTTCTTGTTTCTTGAAGCTTCCTACTCATACTCCTTCCTTAGCTACTCCAATGCATCCTCTTGATGTCAAGCATAATCAATCACTCCTACATACTTCATTTATGCTCCAATCCAAGCCTTTATTCACCAAAAATCACAACAAAGCTTGTGTAGATCTCTATACTATAACACCCCAAATTCCGAGAACTCGGGGAGCTACTGGTTAGGACCTCACAATGGGTCCCGACCATAGTTTGACAACAATTTTACTTGGATATTACAACAAGGCACAAAAGTATTTAAAACATTTGAAAACTGTAAACAATATATACGGAGAATATTTATCATCCTTACAAGAAAAGATACTAAAACGACGCATATGAAGAACATAAGACATCCCCGTCCCTAACTAAATGAGTACGTGGACCCGGCTGACCATTTCCTCCGGATCTCTCTACAACTGTCTTAACCTGCAAGGCATCTACAAGCGGTATAAAACCGTTAGCTAACATTCTATGCATAGGTATAAAGGTAAAAGCACAAACACACAACATACACAATCAACATGCAACAATCAATCCTTTTATTATCTTTAATTAGGTGATATGTCATTACTAATGATACTTATTTTGTGACACGAGGGATTCCCAAACCTCGCCCCTGTCCCCGTTTACCAATGCGGAATGGTACTAATGCATTTGACCGTCTATCGGACTGGGCTGGTCGCAGGGAACCTCCTAGACTCTCGCAAGAGCTAGGCAGATGATGTCACGACCCGTTATCATACACTTGGGTCAATTACACAATATACTAAATTCGGCCTATTCCGGTTTCGTTATTTATCATAACTAATATCTCATACACATTACACTCATACAAGAAGCCAGCTAAGTAAGTCCGTGGACTTACCTGAATCAGATCTCGACTTTCTAATTCGCAAATCGATTTGTAAGTAGGAATTCAGTGGCCTGTTAAAGGAGGCAAGTGTGTCAGCACACTTTCTAGGTGATTAGAAGTCTAAGACTTCTAAGATAGCAGGTCTTAATAGAACGGAATTGATTACATTATTAATTTATGGTAAAATGACCATTTTACCCTTAGTCCCGAAACTTCTAAAAATTCCATAATTTATGTCTAAACTCTTATTTGAGACTAAAATGTCATATTCTAACTCCTAAAGATGAGTTTGGTTACAAACTGGCAATTTACACATTCTTCTTATTTTCCGAAAGGTCATTAAGGTCCAACTTCGGCTTCAAATATAAAACTCGAATAAATTTATAAAATTTCCGAAATAATTCCTTAGGTCCTATATGATATCCCATCTACTCATAGGAGAAAAAATTTCTTAAAACTGTTAAAGTATCACTTCTACAAAAATTTCTAAAGTTGGTTACAACACTTAACAAACAACACACTGTCTAAATTTTGAAAAATCATAACTCCTAAACTACTCGCTGGATTTATCCCAAATTTTGATATGTTCTACTATAAAATCTTATCTATAATATATCCAAAATTCAGCCGCAAAGGAGATCAAAAGCCTATTTAAAACTATCTCACAAAACTGCATCACAAGCACCTTTCCTCAACACTTAGAAATTTCAGCACAATAGAAAAACTGCTTACGACTCAATCTTTGAAAAATCATAAATCCCAAACCACTCGCTGGATTCCTCCCAAATTTTAATATGTTCTACAAAAATATGTCAACTATATCATATCCAAAATTCAAGCCCAACGGAGATCAATAGATTATTCAAAACCATCTCACAAAACAACATCACCTGCTGTTTTCCCTAACACTCGGCACATATATAAAAACTGCATGAGGCGTCAACTTTGGAACACCATAACTCTCAAACCGTAGCTCGGATTCCTCTCAAATTTTAGTATGTTATACTATACAATATCGAATAAAACATATCCGAAAATCTGCAGTAAAGGTGGAGTCTAACCTACCCAAAACTGGAGCCGAAGTTGACTGTTCTTCACTTCATGCAAACTCATAAAAGACCTTTATCCTTACCGCTCTTCTTAGGCTGGTCCGGGTAGGCTTAGCAGACATAATGGTCACTCGTTAAGCATGAATATCGTGGATGGAAATGCAAAGAAGGAAGGGTATAAGCTTACCCTACTCCGACGCTCGAAGGCACGAGGAAGAAAACACAAAGGATGCTGCTGCTGAGCGGATCTGTTTCGTCGGTATCCTTGGTCTACTGGAGTCGACAGAAGGGAAAGTGAGCCATCTCAGGTGCCGGTTCTACGTTCCCAACCGCCCCACTGGCTAGGGTAAGACGCGCCCATGGTTCCCTTGCAGAGGTGCGGTACGGTGTCCTCCTTGGCGGTGGTGTGTGCCAACCGAAAGAAGGCTGAAGGCCATCGCTGTTGCTGGACTGCAGACGATGGCCATCGTTGTTGCTCGATTGCAAGAGAAGGAGGGCGGTCCGGTGTCGTAAGCAAAAGGCTGCTATGGGTTGTTGTTGTTGTTCCGGTTGAATTGCTGGTTTGTAGAAGGCTGTTGCATCGGCTGGAACAACACGAGATGGCGTACTGTCCTGAAGGAGAACGCGAGGCTGCTGCTGCGTTGGATTGCTGCTATGGGTTGCTGAAGGGAAACGAGATCTCACCGGACTGCTGCGAGGCTGCTGCTATATCGGTTTACAAAAGGAGTTGATACGGTAGAGAGAGAAGTGGTTTTATGCTGAATAGGATTAAGGTAGTCAAATTAGGTTAGGTTAATAATTAGGGTTTAGGGTTAAGTCATGGGCTGGTCGGAAGTTTGTATAAATCGGGCCTAATTCGATGTGCCTGCTCATCTAATTAGGTAATGGGCTATAGAGTGGGTCGTTAAATTGTGCGGAATTATTCTTCGGTTTACATATTTATCATTTTATGTGAATTTAGGTCACATAAAATGATAGAATCTAATTTTGTATAATATTATTTAAAAATTAAGAAAGGTTAGCGGATCGGAATTAGGTTTGATCGGTTATGAAACGGAAATTAAATTTTCCGGGTATTACATATACCAACATAATAGGTGAATGTGCTCATATATGCTTCAAACTCATATCCACATACACAAAAGAAGGGGAAAAACAATCAAAACATGTGCCTAAAATAACGTCATATTTCATGCTATCAATACCTTGGTTTGTAATAACTAACTTATGTGCTTATGACTATTTCCACTGCTTCCATTATGTGCCTAGAAACTATTACGTACATTACATGCATCGCAACAGAATTTTTTTATCGAAAAAACCTACAAAATCCGGTTTGAAAATTTTTTGTCTCGACCGAAATGACCTTTGGCGAAACGAGGTGACCATAACAGGAGCTTACCTCGGTCTAACACCTCGTTCGCCTCAAAGTCATCTCGATCGAAATTGTAAGAGCCTTAATCTTTGAGAGATCCCGCACCTGCGCCTCAGCAGAGACGTAGCTATTGTGAGCCTTTGGAGCTGTAGTGGACCGCCCTTACGCCCTGGCTGGCCGCCTCTACGGGCCTGTGAGCCGCCCCTGCGGCCAGGCCAACCGCCCCTACGGTTTTAGGCAGTTGCAACCGTCTTCTTTGACTCGAGCCCTTGCTTTTTGACCCTCCATCCTTTATAATCTCTTCTTCTCTTCCAGGTGAGGGTTTACCCCATTCTCTCTCCTACTCCATCTCTCTCACGATCTTCTTCTCTTCTTATCTCTCATTGGATCATCTTTGATCTTTCTTGTGTTCTTTGGATGAGCTTCCTTGTGAGTTGGTTGATGAGCTTGATGCTTGGTGTGTTGTTGTGCCTTGTGTAAGCCAGCCTTGTATTGTGGTGTGTCTCCCTCTGTAGATGTGAGCTTGGTAAGCTTTCATGGCTGCATTCCTTCATCCTTTCATCTTCTCTTCCCTTCTCTTAGTTTAGTTTAGATTCCTTAGGTTTGGATCTTATTCTAGCCTTGATTGGCTTCTTCTGACGAATATATGTATGTACATGTGTGTGTGTGTGGATGCTAGCTGAAGAAGGAGTGTAGAGATCGATTGAAGAAGCAAGGAGGAGTTGAAAGTGTGCCTTCTGCAGGACCAGACGCCCCTGCGCCACTTGCAGCTGCCCCCAGCGTTGTGTGACCGCCGCCCCTACGCCACCTTCTAGCCGCCCCTGCGGCCACCTGCATCAGCTTGGTGTTGCACTTGTTTTTGTAGGTGTGTGTTGCTTCTAGGCTTGCTTTAGGATGCCTTTGTTCCCTCCCTTCCTAGTGTGAGTGTATAGGTTCATGCTAGATGTGTGAGGAGGTGTTTTGATGATGTTATGATCGATATAGGCCATGTATGGCCTTTGAGGTTTATTAGGCTGTGAGGTTAGGTTGAGGATGATCCAACGGATCCCTTGGGTCTAGGTGTGACCCCTTTGATGAATAGAAATTGATATCTTTCTATGCCTTGTTATTTGGCAGTGCCCCTCTCTCAAGATTGGAGGTTGATCGTGGTTGAGGTTATACGAGGTTGAGGTAAGTCCGTAGGACTTACTTAGCTACCATCTCTATATTGGGTGTTTGCATGAGTGGTGTGTGCGTTATATGTTGCTATGATAGCATGAGATGTCGTGTATATTGTCCTATGTTTTATTGACTGCCCCGTTGCGTGGCTGTGATAACCTTTCCCTTTCATCCCGCCGTGGAGTCTGGGAGGTTCTCTGACGTCAGGCCAGACTGGCTTTACAAGAAGGGCGCAATCCACTCCCATAGGGTACACGGATTATGTGACCGATACTCGTACACCTGGCTATCAAGTTCAGGGGCGAGGATGTATCGGTCCTCGTGTCACATACTTTCATATATCTATATATACATGATTTGAGTGAATGATATATACAAAGATGATAAATGGGTAAATGTGTGATAGCATGTTGATGTGTTTATCTTTCATGATTATGCTTGTGCTTGTGCATTACCTTATATATGTATGGCTAGCTAATTGTTTCATATCATGTTGTAGATGCCCTACAAGATAGGCGTGCTGCTGAGTGATCTGGCAGGGTGACAGGCTGAGGACCTCTTGTACATAGGATGGTTGTGGTCTTTTGGGGTTGTTTACGTTTCCCTCCTGCGTGAGGATGATCTTTTGTTACCTTTTGTGTGAGGATGTTGTTTTTTATACTCGGCTATGATGTTGTTCACCTTTTGGTTGTACAATTTATACAGTTTGATGCATTTGTTTTATATCTGGCAGTGCCAATTGTAAGGTCGAGTGAACTTGTTGTCAGGCTAGGGTCAGGATCCATTGTGAGATCCTAGCCCAATGTGACATACCGAGTCCCGCGGATTCAGGGTGTAACAGAAATGGGTTTTTAAAACTTGAATTTCTGAAAACTTTTGTGCTTCTAACCTTGATATGATGATGAATATTGTTTGCTAATTAGTTTATATGATCTCTATATGCTTGAAATGATTTATGATATATCTAAGGTATGATTGCTTTGTTTGAAATTTGAAGCATGTTTAGTAAGTTGTTTTTGTCCAAATCATGCTGAATTTGAAAGTTGACAATACATTATGAGTTCTTTCACATCCTTTTTCGAATGATTAAGGTAATTCGTTATTCTTTCTTCCTCTTCTTAATCATCCTTTTAGCCCTCAATGAAATATGTTTCCTTCCTTTACCTATCCGGGAATTTGGAAGCAAAAGAAAGTGAAAAGCAAGTGAAAGATGATGTTGAAAGGAGAAGAAGTTATAGAAAAATAGGTTTGGGGACGTTGATCTTGACGGTGAGTAACTCGGCATCATTCACATAGACGGGTGTTTGTGTCTTGCCAAAGTCCGATCGATCGATAGTCCTAACAGGTCATGATATGTGTATTAAGGGTTTGAGGCATCTCGAGAAATTGAAATTTGCTGATCTCCAAGGCTTCGGTTATTGTGTACCTCTGTCTATGTTCTCAAAAAGTGAAAAGTAAGCAAAAGTGCTGAAAAGAAACAAGAAAATCTTGTTGATGAAGTGAAGCGAAGTTCGAAGTTGTGAAGTTCTTATCCTTTTCCCGAATCTAGCACCATAATATCCTTTATACACTCCATCCCTAACCCGTTTCTTGACCTTTGATTGAAAATCCTTGAGACCATGAGCTTGTTGATTGACTTCGCAGTTTAAATTGGATTATTCATGAATGATTTTGATGAGTATGATTTGCTATGCATTCCATGATCTCAAGTGAAGTACGATTAGCTTTTATATGCCTATGACTTGTTTTGATCATATATGGTTCTCATTTGCTATGAAGCATTCTCTAAGGGTGATCTATGGGAAGAAGTGCAAAGCCAAAAGTTTTGAGGTTTTTCATTGAGTTTTAAGTGACTATAATTCATTCTATCTTATCTCTTAGATTTGAACCTTGCTTGGGGACAAGCAAGAGGCAAGTATGGAGTATTTTGATAGCATGAATTATTGTCTATATTTTGGGCATGATTTTTTTGTTTTCTCATCATAATTCTGCATGCATGTATACATAGTATTTATGTCATTAATTAGTTACTTTGTAAGAATCGAGGTCTACACCATGTTTTGTTGTATTTCTAGGGAATATGACACGTTTTTGGTAGAAATGGAGCATAAAGAGCTAAGGATGCTATGGAGCTACATTTAAGAGAATTAGGAAGGACAAGGAGAAGGACAAACCATGCTGAAAGGAAGGAAGAAAGATCCAGATGAAGATATGATTTCATGCACGTAGATCAATACTGATCTCGGATGGACACAACCATGCATTTCGACCGAGATGGCCCACTGGGCCTGGATCGAGGCCGACGTACAACAACCTAAGAAGAAAAAAAATATTTTTGACCTAAAATTCTTCTATAAGAATGGAATGTGGACATGAAGTTTAACAGGCTGGACGCTCGAATATAGAGTCGTCGTAGAGGTTTTCTTAGACGACTGATTTGAAGGATTGAAGGAAGGATTGCTTAGGGTTTGAGTAACCCTAGATTGTGAGGATTTCTTGGGGATTGCTAGTGAGTTTTTATCATCCCTTTTTGGAACACATTATTGATACTATTGTTGAGTTGTTTGCTTTGATAGTTGAGATACCTTTGTTGCTTGCTTTATTCCCTTTTCTTAATATAATTGATATTGCATTGATAATGATGATTGTTGGCTAAATGTTTGCTCCAAAAGGTGTGTGCAAGATTTAATATTTATACCAAGAATAATTGCAAATAAGGGAACCTGCAGTGTACGGATCGATTGTAATAAAAGCAAGAATTCCAGGGTCGAACACAAGGACTATGGTGAAACAAAGATCGGTACTTCAGGTTGTCAATAACAAACACGCAACAAGCAATGATATCAAAGATGATGTAATAACCAGGTAAAGGGAATGCGGATTCTAGAGATTAAAGCATCCAATTGTGGTTCCGACTCAAGATCTCAAAGGATAACATGGACAAAGCTGAGGTTTGGAAAGGGAAGGTGTTTCTAAGGTGGGAATAGATCACCGGGTAAGTCTCACTACTTACTATCCCAAACCATAGATACTCTCACCGGGTAAGTCTGAAGGTACTAAGAAAAGGAACTATAATCTCAAACCAACACACCACCCAAGGGGATAGAATCAACCTTTACCGGGTAAGTCTCAGGCTAACTCTCAAAGATGAGATGAATGCACACTCAAACCCCAATAATGGATAAACCTTTATTACCTACACTCATGATCTTGGGTATACAAACAAAAGAATTACCGGGTAAGTCTCATTCTAGGCTTGCGTTGAACCAGGAAAGGTATAACAAGGATAAGATTTGACAAACTGAAACCTCAACTCAGAAAAGGAACAGGAAAGGGCTCACTTCGTTTAGTTTATGTACCATCTCAGTCAAGATGTTCCACGACTGATCGAAGTGTTCGTTAGTTAAGGTAAAGACTTGAGCTTTCAGGGTCCACTAGGATAAAGGCTCATTCTTTCATCATCTTTCCCACAACTTTTAGCCAATCACCCTAGAATCACATAAAGAACTTAGCCAACAATCACCATGATAACAATATTCAAATATATGAGAAAGGAATCAATATTCAAACAAGAAAACGTTAAGACAAAGTTCTCAATAACTGAATCAATCAAACAAACAATTAGTGTTTCTCAATCACAATCAGAAAAGACAACAAATCAAACCAAACTAAGGAAATATTACAATTTCCTTCAAACTAGATTCCTTCCTTGAATTTTCTTCAACTTCCTGAATCAGAGAGTTGGTGATCCGAAGATGGATGAATTCCAAAAAATCAGCCCCTTTATATAGGAGAATTACCTTCCTAAGATAAGATATCTCAAAAAGATAATTTCCTTCTTTAAAATATCTTCATATCTTCCAAAATATATCAACAAAAAAGATATGCTTCCTTTCACAAATCCATCCTAAAATATGTGATATTCACTTTCCAAAAAATAGATGATCTTAGCCAAAAATAAAGATTTTGTGTCCCGTCATCACTTCGCCTCGGTCCAGACGATCCTGAAGATCACCTCGGTCGAGGTGGTATTGTAGCCAACCGAGGTGAGTCTCAGCTGAGCTTAAAACTCTCTAATCTGGTCCAAAATCAATATTCCATTTTGTTTCCATGCTTCCTGAGCTCTTCTTATGACTCCTCAATGCTCCAGAATGTAGCTTCAATGACTCCTTAGCTTTCTTTGCTCTATTTCGGTCCAAAATGTGCCATTTTACCTACAATCACAATGAAACAAGGTGCAGAGCTTAATTCTCGCAAAGGTAGACAAAACAACATAATAATCAAAGAATATACATCCATACATGCAGATTTATAAAGATAAAACGTCCAAACCAATCCCAAAATATAGACTATAATACATGCTATCAAAATACCCCATACTTGTCCCTTGCTTGTCCCCAAGCAAGATCCAAATGTTAGGTACAAGATAGAATGGATTATAAGTCATCAAAAAGATCAATGAAAAACATTTCAAAACATTTTGGTGGTGTGCTCCATTCATAGATCACCCTAAGAGAATGCTTCATTGCAATTAAAATCAAGACATGATCAACACATTTTATGAATATAAGAAAGTTGTTCATCTTTGCATAAAATCATAGAATGCATAATAAATCATATTTATCGAAATCAATCATGTATAACCCAATTTAATCCACCAAGTCAATCATCATACTTGAGGTCTCAAGGGCTTCCAAAAAAAGGTCAATAAACGTGTCAGGGTGGG
The DNA here is from genome assembly GCA_033239125.1 of Fagopyrum homotropicum. Lineage (NCBI taxonomy): Eukaryota > Viridiplantae > Streptophyta > Magnoliopsida > Caryophyllales > Polygonaceae > Fagopyrum > Fagopyrum homotropicum. The sequence goes on along the minus strand of BSWB01000005.1, from coordinate 90,343,980 downwards.
ATGTATATAGGGTAATGTGGTGCTAGAATCCTGGAATAGGATCTTTTCTTCACTTTCTTTGAATCACAACATCTTCCACCAATAAGCTTCGCTTATTTTCACTTTTACTTGACTTTTTGGGAACATGAACAGAGGTGCACAATAACCGAAGCCTGGGAGATCAGCAATCAACAATTTCTCGAGATGCCTCAAACCCTTGATGCACATGCCATGACCCGTTAGGACTATCGATCAATCCGACCTTGGCAAGATGTTACGCTAGAGATGTAGCACAAAAAGCTTTACATTTATAAACTCGATCTAAATCTCCTAAACTACCTAGCGAAACCCGCAGTGTACGGATCGTTATGTAGGAAGGAAAGTATTCCGAGGTCGAACACAAGGACTAAGGTGAAATCAAATCATTCAATGATCACGTATAGTGCAAATCTAAGCTAAGATGAGATGAGGAATAAAGAAAGTGCAAAACACAATATTTTTGGTTGGTTTTGGGTGATCAAACAACGATCACAAAATATGCAACATAAACAAGCAAACAAACACACAAACACAAGGATAGGTGATAAGAGGTAAGAAAAGCGGATTCTAGAGATTCGGAATTCCGATTATGACAATGGACTCATGCATCTAAACATCAAAGGAAAGCTGTGGTTGTTCGGAGTTGGGCATTCCTCTAATGGGAGCAATTACTGGGTAAGTATCATGGCCCACTAGTCTCGCACTTAAGGTCCTATCACCGGGTAACTCTAAAGGAACCTAAGGACGGGAATTCTACACAAACCGGCCACTACCTAAGGGTCAAACCCCTCCTTACCGGGTAAGTCTCGGAAAAGGTAAGTCTTAGGCAACGATCCTAGCACACTCAATCCAATAGCGGCTTTTTTTGGCTTACTACTACCTAGAGTTCATCATTTTATGTATCTAAGAGAGGAAATTACCGGGTAAGTCTCATTCCTCAAAAAGGTTGCTAACATTAGGTCACCCTAAGCTAGATTAGGCTCAACAAACACTAGGATTTCAACACATCTACATCCTAACATCCAAATTTATCAATATAAGTACAAAAGAACAAAACCACGGGTGGATCATGGAAATCACGGCCGTGTAAGCATGAATAACAGGCCGTGATTTTATACAGAGTTAGAGTTTCGAACACAAATCCATCCTAAGCTAACATGCAAGTCCATACAATCATAGTCCAAAGCATAAACATCATTCCTTCACCCTAGAATCACAACTATTCAGCCAACAACATACAAATCTAGATCAAACTTCATGCCCAGAGCATGCTTACAAGTCATAGCTGGATAATGAAGAATGAACCAAAGAAGAGACATTACAAAGCTAGAATAGAAGTTACCAAGTCTTACAAAGGCTTCAAGAGATGCTCCAAGTTGTCAACAATGGAAACCTCACTCAAAACCTCTCAAATCTCACTACAAAACTAAAATCTACACTAACCTCTCCCAAGAACACCCACAAGGGTGCTTGGAAGAGAATATACAATGGAAGAGTGTTGGAGAAGAGCTAGTGGAAAAGGTCCAAAAACGAGGAAGAAGATCAGAAATAGAGCCTGCAACATCACCTAAGTACTCCTCCAAAAAGCAAAGGTCGGGCAAAGGAATCGTGTGACAAGTGTCAAGGCTGTCCAAAGAGAAACCACGGGCAAAACCACGGGCGTGGAAATGGCCTCTGGGCCGTGGTTCCTACAGCTCAGTGTCCTTGGATCACTAACTCATGAGTTGGTGCAAGGCATGTACCAACAAGGTCTTTTGTGTTCTCCTTTGCTCCTAGCTTGCTCCTTAAAGAGTCCAGATGTGTGCCACCACAAGGAATGATCATCGAATATATCGATTAAGTCCAAGAGCTCCCCAAAATACCTACAAAACCGATAAGAGCTCGTGTAGACGTCTATTTCGACAATATGGATGAATTGAGAGTAAACGTCACGAACTGATGCGGGAACATGCATGAATAGAAAGGAAAACTATCTAAAAGAGTGCCTAAACTAGTGTCATAAATCATGTCATCAAAATACCCCATACTTGCCACTTGCTCGTCCCCGAGCAAGGTTCAAATATAGGCTACGAGATGGCATGATTTATGAATGCAGAAAAATAGAAAATCTTTTTGGCATTGTGCTTCTAAAGATGGATCACCTTCATAGTAACGTTTCATGGAAATGGACAAGAAATCATGTATTAAATTAATGAAGGCACGGAAAGACAATCATACTTAACTCGAAAGCATGCATGTAAGGTCAAAATGATGAAGTCAAGATGATCATGAGAATATCCAATCTAGATCACTAAGTCATACACATATGCAAATAGGTCACAAGGACTTAGGAAAGAAGAGGCCAAGAAACGTGATGATAAGGTGGGAATATTCTAAGGTCATGTGGTGCAAATCCGGGAAAGGAACTAAACAACCACAACTTCACATTTATACTTCATCCACCAAAGTGTATTTTTCTCCTTCTTTTCTTTCTTTTCTTTTCTTTTTCTTTTCATTTTCATTCACTTATTTTTAGGACAATGGAATTGGTGTACAAAAGCCGAAACCTTGGTGATTAGCGGACCTCGGGATTTTTCCGAGGTGCCTCACACCGGGCACACATACCAAGGCTCGTTAGGACATTCGGTTTATCCGACTTTGGCAAGACACAAACACCCGATTATGTGAATGGTGACGAGTTACTCGTCATCAAAACCAAAGTCCCCAAACCTATATTTTTTTCTACACTTTTCACAACACATTTTCAATAAGTTTATTCACAACATTCATACACCAACTTCACCACCCCATACTTGCTTTTCACACACTCAACACACTAGCATGCTCTTATACCCGGATGGGTCAAAGAGGTCAAATTTCATATCAAGTGAGGTTCTCAAACAACATGATCAAGATGAGAAGAAGAGAGATGAATTTCCTTAATCATTCCTAGATGATGTGCAAGAACTAGCATGTAATTTCGACTATCAATTCTCAATCCAATCAAGACAAGCATCATAATCATAATTCATGCGTAGGATTCAAGAGAAGTATTTCAAGTCCACATATGCATAAATCCATTCAACACACAAGGCCATCCATAGCCAATTCACAAAACAAACTCATCATAAGGGTCATATCCAAACCTAGAAGCAAATGTTTTTTTTAAAATTTTCCGATTTTTTGGAATTTTTGAAATATATATCTACAATGCAAAACATGAAAAAAAACGTGTGACAATTAAAACGAAACTATCCTAGATGCGATCATGCCATGCTAAGAATGATGAAAACCCCACCCCATACTTAAAAACACATTGTCCCCAATGTGCAAATCAAGTAAAGAAGAGTGAAAGAAGTCCTCACAATGTAAAAATGTAGTGTTTTTGGTATTTTGGTTCACTAATGTGGAGTGGTGGTGCGGATGATCGATCAAGCATGGTAGAGAGCTCTTCATAGTCATTCCGGCGTCGAGACCCGCGCCAAGGTGTATGCGAGATGGGAGCTCTTCCACCCCTCAAAGACAACTTATGCCGTCCAAGTCTCACGTCCGCTCCACCCATGGTTGAAAACGGGATCATCATCATCAACTTGCCTTGCAAGGCTTCCTTATTACCTAAAATCTACCACACAAACACAAAACATAAAAACACATAAAAACAAAAAAAATAAAGCAAAAACGAAAGAGAAAAGGGAAAGAGTCGTTACCCTTGGGATGCCTCCCAAGAAGCGCTTCTTTTAGGTCATTTAGCTTGACCAAACTCCGTGGATGTGTCAATCCACCTCAAATACCATTGTTTGCTTGAGGAGTCTAAGCAACCATCGCTTTCCGGCATCCATGATGACAAGCTCGGGCCACTTGATTCCCAAAAAAGCTTTAAGTTCTCTCTTCACCGGTGGGTAGTAGACTCCTTCATCACCGCTTCCTTGATGATAGTATGGAGTTGCAACCATAGATGACACCCCATACTTAGATAATTGGTACTCCGTGGTCACACCGGTGAAATGCTTGCCATCCTCATCCTCTATGATCCGAAGAAAGCTGATTCTTGGAAATAATTCTTCATGTAAGTACTTCATAACAATCATGGATCAATCATGCTTGCCTTCTTCATTGAGCAATGGAGACTCCTTAGAAAAGGGAATCCAATCTTCGTGTATACTCCGGGCAAGAAAGAAAGGATTGGAAGGAGTTAAAGTAAACTTAGGGCTCTCTACACAAAACCACGGGCAAAAATCAGAAACCACGGGCGTGGTTTGGCCCTATGGGCCGTGGTTCTGCCAGATCTCTTCCTCCCTCGTGAGCTCTTCAAGTGTGGCTCCGGGGTTGATGGCAAGGATGTCCAGGGGTGAGAGTACTTCATTGCACTCCTCCAAAGGTGAAGGAGGTGGAGGTAAGCCTTGAAGGATGGTAGGATCTCCTAGAATAAGAGCATGCCTAATCTCCTCAATCTCCCTCCTCATTTGTTCTTCTCTCTCAAAATTCAATCTTCTTTCATCCTCCAGGGCCAAATCCCTTAGCCGCAATTGCTCCCGAGCTTCATTCAACTCTTCTTGAAGTTCTCTATTGGTTATGGTTGAATCGGGCAATTCTTGGATCTCCTCATGATGAACCTCCTCTTGTTGAAACATTTCCACTTCAAGCTCCATATGGGATCTCAAAATAGAAGCAAGGTTACTCTCTAGATCATCCATCTTCCTCAATATTTCTTCTAGCATTGATTCCACTCGATCATGTGAGGTTGATGGTGAGGTTCCACATAAGGCAATGTAGTCATGTGAGCTTGACCATGGGACTCATGATAGGCATTAAACTCCTCCCAATACTCAAACTCAACATGGAGAGGTCCTCGATCTTGGTTTTCCATCCACTCCTCATACTCCATGTTGTCAAGGTCGTCTTGGAAGTACAATCCGTCCATGGCAAACATGAAAAGGCAAAGACATAAACAACACAAGATCAAAAGTAACAAGAAAGATATACACTAAAAAAAATCTAAATTAAATGACTTAATCTAGACCTAGTCCCCGACAACGGCGCCAAAAACTTGTTACGCTAGAGATGTAGCACAAAAAGCCTTACATTTATAAACTCGATCTAATCTCCTAAACTACCTAGCGAAACCCGTCGTGTTCGGATCGTTATGTAGGAAGGAAAGTATTCCGAGGTCGATGTTCGCCACTAAGCGTGCGTGCAAATAAGCTTTAAATTTATAAAACTAGAATCGAAGCAAGCGAACCCGCAGTGTACGGATCGGCGTAGTAAAGCAAGAATTCCAGAGTATCGAACTTAGGGATTTGGGGGGAACAAATTCAGTTCGCAAATCGTCAAGCAAGTAAATGTAATAAGCTTTGCAAATATTGGGAAAACATTAACCCTAAAGATCCAAGTATCTAATTGTGGCAATCGATTCAAGATATTCTATAAGTATAAGGACAGAGTCAAGGATTGCAAAGGTATACTAAAGTAAGGTAATGTACGATGAACTTCCAAAACCCCATATGTCTAACCCAAAGACTCTCTCTATAAAGGTTGTTGAGGCTTCAGTATAGAAAGGATCTATGTACAAGAATTAATCTCAAATACCCAAACTTGTAACCCAAGGATCAAAACTAACTAAAACGATTAAGGTTGTGACACTCGAAATCGAAATAGAGGGTGATGAGTCTCACTACTACCTAGAAAAGGGCAAGCCAAGACTAGATTAAAGCTAATCTTTAACCTTGGATTAAAGTAAAAGCAAAGTTCGTAAACTAGGGTAAATCACGGGCAGATCTTGAGTTCCATGGCCGTGGAAGTCCAAGTACAGACCGTGATCTTGGTTGTCGACGAAGTTTCTCTAACTCTCAGGGTCCAATCTGTTTACGATCGATATATCATCATCTAAGCCACAACTATCAACCCTTCACCTTAGAATTGCTAAAGGGTTTTAGCCAATAACCATTGTCATGATATCAAAAATCAATCTAAGAAGAATGAAAGATGAAAACCCTCGAAAATTCGAATATAACTCAAAACCAACTCTCAAATCCAAAACACACAATGGAATACTTAATGGATTCAAAATATAACACAAAACCTCACAATGATCTTAGGCAAACACGAAGAACAGGATGTCAATCCGTCTTCAATATCAAAACCTAAGAAAAGGGCACAACTTCCGCCACACACAATCTTCGGGAATCCAAATGGTCGGCGCTTCCGCAAACTCTTGCGACAAACCCTAAGGCGAACTCTCCAAAGCGAGGTTGCCGAAAACTCCCTCTCCCGCCTTTTTATCCGTAGAGAAAAAGGTCACTTCCAGCCCAATTACGTAGATGATGTGGCAATAAATGATTCGTCAAAAGATTGCCTAAATTACGGTCTCCTGATGTTCCACGACCGTGGTTTAGGGCGTGGAATTGGGTTACGGTGTCTCTCATCTTCCACCACCGTACTTTAGTCCGTGTAACTTACTGGGATGCTCCACGGTCATGATGCCAAGTTCCACGGCCGTGGTTTAGAGCGTGGACTCTTTTACGGCCGTAATTTAGGGCGTGGAAGTGTAGATTGCTTTTGGTTTCCTTTGTGTCGTGACATTCTTCATCCTAACTCCTTTCTTAGCTTCCTTGATGTGTTCCTAATCCTTGGATATGATTGAATCCTCTCTTTTCTCTCTCAAGTGGTCCGGTTTCAGCTCTCATTCACCTAAAATCAATCACAAAACTAATGTAGACCTCCATATCGAAAATATAGGTAAACAAGCTAGCAAATGCTTCAATACCTTATTCATGAACACAATAATGAATGAAAAACAACTAGATTAAGCGCCTAGAATATCGCAATATTTCATGCTAACAAAATACCCCATACTTGTCACTTGCTTGTCCCCAAGCAAGGTCTTTGAAGGCTTAGAACATAAGTTAGGATGAAATATGCATGCAAACTCAAAAACAAAACATCTTTTAGGTAAGCGTGCTTCTAGTCAATAGATCATTCTCAAACCTTGCTTCATTCATCTTCAAAAAACACTCATATACATAAACAAAAGAATGTAGAGGAAAGAAACATCATAAGCTGCTCAAACATCAAGACAAATATCATAACCCTTCAAGTATTGTCAAAATCAATCATAAAAAACTTCAATTTAGATCACCAAGTCAAATAACACTCCTTTGATCTTAAGGACTTCCAAGTAAGGTCTAGAAGCGGAAAGGAGGGAAACTTATAAGGGACGTGGTGCATGAATCCCGAGAAAAGGAATAACCAAACTCTTTTACTTTTTACTTTGATTTTACTACAACATTGACTTAGAGCTTTGCTCGTTTCTCTTTCACATTATTTTTTGACTTTACTTTTGGAGTTATGGACAGCGGTGCACAAAAACCGAAGCCTAGGAGATTGGCGTTTCTCAATTTCGAGATGCCTCAAACCCTTGATGCACATACCATAATTCACTAGGAATATCGCTCAATCCGACTTTGGCAAGACACAAACACCCGGCTATGTGAATGGTGCCGAGTTACTCATCATCATGATTGACTTCCCCAAACCTAGAATTTCTATTCTTTGAATGAAAAATTTTGCTTTCATGGCCCTCCCACATCAAACATGCCAATTATCAACTCCTCCATATTCCCGGATAGGTAAGGGAGACAATTACTTTTATTGTGGGGCTATGTGATCAAAGAAAGAAGAAAGAAAAATCGAATTGCCTTAATCATTTCAAAAAGGTATAAGAACTCATCTTGCGATTTCAACTTCGATTTCTCAATATGATTTAGATAAAACACTACACATTATGAGACTTGCAAGAAGGATAAACAACACATTCAATTTCTTTTCAATTCATGATTTCGTTTAGGCATACAATTGTCATCAAAAACTCAATCCGCAAGTAGGAACTATCATAGAAATCATCTCAAATCTTAGAAGCACAAAACCTTTTTAGAATTTTTCAAAATTTTTCGCATTTTTATGGGTTTTTCAAAAGCTTTTTCATGCAATGCAATATTAAAACGTGTGACTATGAAATGAAACATGCAAAGTGTCATCGATCAAGACAAGAAAATGTAGTAGAGTTATTACAACACATAGTCATACCCCACCCCATACTTAGGACAAACATTGTCCTCAATGTTCAAAAAGAAATAAAGAAAAGAAAGAAGAGAAAAATAAACTCACTAGACGGTGGTGGGGCGGCTGAAACTGGCTATCATGAAATCTCGTCACTGCGGTGGAGGCGGTGGTGGAAACAGGTGGAAATCGGAGCTGAAGTTCCGCCCAAACTGCTGGCGGTAGATATCCCTCATCATCCGGTCATGCTCATCAGCCCATGCATCATGAGTATCCCTATGAATCTCCAAGTCTCCTACCCTCCGGGAAAGATCTGTAGCCCATGCCGGAAGCTGCTCATACCATGCCGGCGGCTGGCCGTACCATGCTGGTGCATCCTGTGGGGCCGGTGCTGCTGGTGCCTGTGCATACCATGGTGGCGGAGCTCCCATCCACTCCGGTTATGCTCCATACCAAGCGGTAGGAGCATCTATCTATGTCGGTCTCTCGCTCACACTAGCACGGCAAAAAGAAGAAGCACCGGAGGGTCTAGAAGGGCGGGGAGGCTGTCTAGGTAAGTCCGGGAAGGTGTCCGGATGTTCCGGAAATGTGCCAAATGTCTGCTCATCACCTCCCCCCTCATAGTAGTCACCTCTTCCCATATCCTCAACTAGAGGCTCATCCGGAACGTAAGGAGGTTGTGCTAGTCTATTTGCATGCATAGCAGCGAATGTCTCCTTCCAATTATGGCGTCCAACCATAATGGAATAATCAGGAAGCCACGGAATGCCTCTACCTCCTCTATCCTCCCATGGCATAGCAGCAGTAGGTGGACCTCGGTGTCTAGGAAAGATCATACCCCTAGTCATAAGACTCTTGAGACCCAAGGGTCTCGCCGCTATCCTAGTGCATGCGGAGCAATCAATCCTGAGCTGCGTAGCAATGTGGGTAACCATCCCACCATACCCAATGTTCCGAGCCCTCTTGTTCTTAAGCTTGCTCATGGTGGAGGCTAAGAGGGTGGCACCATCAGCGGGTCTACCGTGGAGCATACAATAGAGAAGGAATAGCTCATCGGTCTTTATCTTTTGGGGGGTCTCGGTCCTAGGGAATAGGCACTCGGAAAGTACCCTATGAGCTATCTTCAAGGCTAAGTGGTAGTTGAGCTTAGCCTTGCTGTCAGCTGGTTGCCAGCGGTCCTGGCTAGCGTAAATCATGGCTATATCCTCCCAAAAGTCCTTAGCGTATACACCGCTAGGGAAACGACCGTTAAAGGTCTCATGGAACCCAAAGAAGACTCCAAACTGCTGGATGGAGAACTCATAATCCGTCTCCATCAATCTAAAAGATACCGTCCTCTCGACGTAGTTGTGCTCGAAGGAAATAACAAACTCCCTCGTAATCTCCTCATATGCATCCGCTCGAAAAGCGGAGATAACAATCAGTCCGGCCTTATCCAAGAGCCATGTCAAGTCATTCACCACATTAAGTGGCTCCAACTTCTCAAGCAAGAGGTATCTAGGTCCTATGACCGGTCTCTCCTCGATCTTTTCTAAAGCTTGGAGATAGTTTGGGTGAATGGTTGGGATTCTAGGGCGTGGAGGTGATGGTGGTTCACTAGGAGGGGCTTGGGAAGAAGAGGAACTATGACCCTTTCTCTTCTTTTTCTTTCTTGCACTTCTCGTGAACATTTTCTCAATTCCAGAAAAAACCACGGTCTGTTCTTCCTATTCCACGGCCGTGGAAGTTCCAAAGACCGTGATTCGTCTCTGATTTGCTCAAATCTCAACAAAATCAACAACAAACTCAACAAAACCTGTCCTAGACTAATTCCAATCTCAATCCTATGCAATTTCTCTAAGTTCTTGCGAAAATTTAGCCCGAATTGACAAAGAAGAGAAGAAGAGTGAAAACCTAAGGTTTTGGATCTTTGAATCCAAATTCTGCCTTTTGGAGGGATTGTTCACTTGTTTTGTCGATTGGATCTTGTAGAGGAATGAAAATGCTCCACTTTAGCACCAAGAATCGTTCGAAACGATTACCGAATGAGGATTTGCGAGATGTGGAGATTTTTCGGAGTTTAGGGCGTGGAAGAGGGGTGTGGATTTGAGAATGGGGGTGTTTTTATGAAGGAAGGTGGTTTATATAGTGGCCGTAAAATTTTTTGAAAATCACGGTCACTCGGGGGTTTCCACGGCCGTGGTTTTGTACGGACCCGTGGTTTTTGGTGATTTTTCTGAGATTTTGAAGAATTACGGTCATTGTAGCCTCCACGACCGTGGTTTAGGGCGTGGAACTCTCTGTAATGTGCCAAAATCCGAGTTTCGTCAATTTCTTCCAACTTTTTCCTTTCCCATTGCCTATTCCATTGCTCCTACACCCAAAAACACAACATACCGGAAGGTATCGAAGGCAAAACAAAACAAAAAACGTCTAGACTAATCTAATCTAAGAATGACAAACAAAAGCATAAGAGCAATACCTTGGGTTGCCTCCAAATAAGCGCTTGTTTAAGGTCCGTAGCTAGACCGTACTTGAACCTATTCGAGTGCGGTATGTACGAACTCCTTAGCTTGGAGTTCCGGTGAATACTTCTTGAGTCGTTGACCGTTCACCTTAAAGCTTCCGCCCTTTTCACCCCATACTTCAACTGCGCCATGGGAAAAAACATGTTTGATTACATAAGTCCGGTCCGATGAGATTTAAGCTTACCTGGAAAGAGCCGAAGTCTCGAATTAAAGAGGAGAACTTGATCTCCTTCCTTGAGGTCCTTTGGAATGATATGCTTATCATGCCAACGCTTCGCTCTCTCCTTGTAGATCTTGGCATTCTCGTAGGCGTTTAAGAGAAGTTCTTCAAGCTCGTTAAGGTCCAAGAGGCGCTTCTCGCCCGCTTCCTTCATGCTGAAGTTCAACCACTTTATCGCCCAATACGCCTTATGTTCCAGCTCTACCGGTAAGTGACAAGACTTCCCATACACAAGGTTGTATGATGTCGTTCCTATGAGAGTCTTGTATGCAGTCCGGTATGCCCACAATGCATCATCTAGCTTCAAAGACCAATCTTTACTTGTCTTCGAAACTGTTTTCTCTAGGATTCCTTTAATCTCCCGGTTCGAAATCTCCACTTGTCCACTTCTTTGTGGATGGTAAGGGGTGGCGATCTTGTGAGTTACCCCATACTTAGCTAGTAGAGCTTCGAATCGTCGGACAATGAAGTGAGAGCCTCCATCACTAATGATAGTCCGTGGTGTCCCAAATCTTGGGAAAATAGTCTTGTTAAAGAACTTAACCACAACCATGGCATCATTAGTTGGTGAGGCAATCGCTTCAACCCATCTCGAAACATAATCTATAGCTAGAAGTATGTATTGGTTTCCACAAGATGATGGGAAAGGTCCCATGAAGTCTATTCCCCAAATGTCAAAGATCTCTACCTCCTGAATGTTGTTAAGAGGCATTTCGTTTCTCCTAGATATGTTCCCTGTTCTTTGACAAGCATCGCAGCAGGAAACAAAGGTTTGCACATCTTTAAATAAAGTAGGCCAAAAGAATCCAGATTGCAATACCTTAGCGCTAGTCTTGTTCGAGCTAGCGTGTCCTCCACAAGGTAGTGAATGACAATGACGGATGACACTTTGCATCTCGTCTTCCGGCACACATCGTCGAATGATGCCGTCAGAACCTCTCTTGAAGAGGAGAGGTTCATTCCAAAAGTATTCCCGGACATCCTTAAAGAACTTCTTCTTTTGTGCATAGGATAGTCCGGGTGGTATTTCTTGGCAAACCAAATAGTTAACAAAATCAGCAAACCATGGTTCGCTACTTTTAGTAATGTTGTCGATGCACTCCTCTATGATGTGTAAATGCTCGTCCGGGAAGGATTCATCTATAGGTAGATTGTTGATAACACGATTTATAGCATAGTTTTAGGTGCACATTTAGGTAGAATTCTCGCTCAATCATGCATTATCTAGCACTAGTCCAATACGTTTTGCACTCAAAACATGTATTTTGTCGAGATAGACGTCTACACGGACTTGTGTGCGTTTTGTAGGTATTTCGGGAAGTTTCGAGGCCAAACGACGCGTTTGAGGGTCGCTCATTTAGAGGACACGTTTCCAAACTCATTAGAACGCAAGGCAAGGGCTAAGAAGGACTCAAGGAACCTTGCCAACACAGACCACGCACCAAACCACAGCCTATTGATCCAAAACAAAGTTTCTGCACAGAATCACGGTTTCCTGAAGAACCACGGCCGTGGAAATGACCGTGGATTTTGCCAGATTCTCGTGACAGCTGTGCCACGACTCTCATGGCCAGCTCATGAAGAAATTGTTTATAAAAGTGGTCCTTGATAGTTGTTAGAGACAGCTGGGAATTGGGGGTAGTTTTGGGAGCAGCTCACACATTCTCTATTGCTTTCAACAAAATATATTCCAAGAGGAAGAAGGATTTTTCTAGGAAGGAAAGTGCAAGAAGAAGAAGAAAGGAGCCATTGCCATTGAAGAGGAGAGGAGAAGACACACTTAGCTCTTGTATTTTCGGATTTATTTCTAGAAGTTTTTGAACTCTTGAACCTTCCTTTGGAAGGGTTGTAAGTCGTTCTAATTTCATCTTCAGATTTAGATTGTGTTTGAAGTTCATTTGTTCATCTTCTTTCTCTCATTTTCTTGCAATGGAGGTTATGAATCTATGCTTGTTTGTTTTGATTTCTAATATGAATGTTGTAGGCTAGATTGATGTGATTCTAGGGTAAGGAAAGGATGATTATGGCTAGATCTATGATAGGACGAACTTAGATTTACCTTGGGATGATTTTTGTTTATGAACGTAGCTACTGTTAGGAATCACGGGTAGTTCTTGAAGAACCACGGTCGTGGTTTCTGTAGAACAAACCGTGGTTCTTCCTGGTTCGAAGGATCTTACCTTAGGTTCATAAAATTGTTGAAACCCTAAGTTTTTGCTGAGTTTAACCTACCCTAGGGTGTCCTAGTGTAGCGACTAAGTGTTAGGAGAGACTTACCCGGTAATCCTTGCCCTTAGAATCTAAAATAGCAAAACCTTAGGTAATGGTGAGCCTAATAAGCCGCCATTGGATTAAATGTGCTAGGATAGTTGATTAGGACTTCCCTTTCCGAGACTTACCCAGTGAGGATAGGTTAGATCCCTAATTAAACAATCCGGTTTGTGTTAAATTCCTACCCTTAGGTTCTTAGAGACTTAACCGGTAATGAGACCTTAGGTGTGGATTAGTTGGATCATGAGACTTACCCGGTAATTGATCCCATTTTAAGAACACTTAATCCCAACATATCATAATCAATCCAAAGAATGAATAGATAACTTGAGTTTTATGCCATAACCGGAATTTCCAACCCCTAGAATCCGTTTTCCCTTTCTCTTGATCAACATCTTGTTCGATTTGTTTATTTGTGTCAATTTTCCGACTTAGTTTGATTGATTGTTTGCATGCATTTGATCTTCGAAGTGATCACCTAAAAACAACCAAAACAATTGAGATTTTCTTCCTTTATTTGCATCCTTTTCTTTAGACTTAGATCTTGCTAAATTTAATCACAACTTAATTTGATTTCACCTTAGTCTTTGTGTTCGACCTTGGAATACTTATCTTGCTACATACGTCCCGTACACTGCGGGTGCGCTAGAAGTAGGATAATTATAACGAGTATAAATTTAAGGCTTATTGCGTGCACACCTTTTAGCGTAACAAGTTTTTGGCGCCGTTGCCGGGGACTAGGTCTAGATTGAGTCTATTTGTGATTGTTTATAGTGTAGATCTTTCTTGTTGCTTTTGATCTCTCTTTGGTGTGTGTCTTTGCTTTTCAGGACATCTCTTACTCTTTAGGTGTATGCGAAGATCTCGTGGTAAGGACTTAGCTCCATTCGATCCCGAACCGGAGAAAACCCTTAGATCTAGATCCAAGAGCATTCGAAAAGAGAAAGAAATGGCCGGTAGGAACCTCCAAGCTGAGTTGGATGAAGCCTTAGAGCAAATTAGGCTAAGAGATGAGCTCTTGGAGGAAGAAAGGAGACTTGCCAATGAGAGGCAAGAGGCAACTAGGAGGGAGATTGAGGAGATTAGGCAAGCACTTGTGCAAAGGGAGCTTAACCGTCAACAACCTCCTCCACCTCCACCACGACCGCAGCCGGCGGTCAACGTTAGGGTTGTGCCCATTGCTATGGATGAGCCACAAACGTTGGGGCAACGTATGGATCCGGCACAAAGAGCACACCGCCCGGGTGTGAACTTAGGAGATCCCGCAGCCCATGATTACGAGCTCCGCCCTCAAGTTCTACAAATGATCCGGCATAACCAATTTGGAGGGATGGAAGGAGAGTCTCCTCACCAACATTTGATGAATTACGAGATCTTGATGGAGACTCTTAGACCGCCGAGATTGGAGAGCAACAACCATAAGCTAAGGGCTTTCTCCTTCTCTCTTAAGGACAAGGCCTTAGCTTGGTATCAATCTATTCCGCAAGGGCGAGTTGGTACTTGGGAGGAGATGACAACCGAGTTCTTAACCAAGTTCTTCCCACCATCCAAGACCACCGAATTAAGGGGAAAGATCAATGCCTTCGTGATGAGGGATAGAGAAAGTTTGTTCAAGTCTTGGGAGAGATTCAAAGACCTTCTCCTAGATTGTCCGCACCATGGCATACCAAAGATTGAGCTATTAGAGATCTATTTCAAGGGGCTTGATGAAGATAGCCAATTCAAGCTTCAATCTCTTTCCGGTGGGACATTTATGGAGAAACATGTAGATGATGCTTGGGAGTTTATGGAGAAGCAAGCTCTAGTGATTGAAAAGTACTCTCATAGGAAGAACGAAGGAAGAAAGGCGGGAGCATATGAGGTGAGTGAGGTCACCATGAGCAATTTCAAGCTTGACGCCATCAACAACGAGTTGAAGTCCTTGAGAGAATTGTGTACTACCACCTTAAAGAGCCAAGCAACTCCTCAAGCGCCTCCACAAGCCAATTTGTCTTCCAAGGAGGAAGATGTGAATTATATGGGAAGGGGCAATTTCAACAATTACCAAGGCCCAAGAAATTTCAACAACAACCGGCAATTCAACAATTACCGGCCAAACCACAACCATCCCGGATTTTCTTACTCTAATCCGGATGGAGCCTTGAACCCTCCCGCCTCCACAAGCACAACTCCACCGCAAAGAGCTTCACAAGAACCTCCACCCGGTTTTCCTCAACCTTCAAAGGATAGAACCGAAGTCATGTTTGAACAATTGCTAGGAAGATTGAGTGGACTTGAGAGTACCGTCACTTCAATTTCTAAGGCTCAAAAAGTCTTGGAAGCACAAGTGTTTCAAAAGGCGGGTGAGGCACATAGAGATCCGGGGAAGCTTCCCGGAAGAACCGAAGACAACCCAAGAGGCCAAGTTTTGGCTATCACAACAAGGAGTGGGTTGAGTATGAAGGATCCTTTGCCCAAGGACCAAGCCAAGGGAAATCAAGTAGTGGTAGAAGAGGGAAGAAAGCATGAAGATGGAGGGAAGAGCAAGGATGTAGAGCCAACTTATGTAGCACCGCCTCCATACAAGCCACCACTACCGTTCCCACAATCAAGAGCAAGAGCTCGTTTGGACAATCACTTTGGTAAGTTCCTTGAACTAATGTCCAAGTTACATATTAACATTCCGTTCATGGATGCCATCTTAGGAATGCCGGCATACGGAAAATTCTTGAAAGAAATACTCTCCAACAAAAGGAAGTTGGAGGAGTATGGGGAGATTAGGATGACCAAGAGATCCTCGGAGTTAATCCAAACAATGAAGGAGGCAATGCCTCCCAAGCTAAGGGATCCGGGCTCTTTTTGTGTTCCGATTGGAGTAGGAGACCTGAAGTACGAAGCCCTTTGTGATCTTGGGGCGAGTGTAAGCATCATACCGCTTGCACTTAGTAACAAGGTCGGGCTAGGAGAGCCAAAACCGGTCAAGATGACCCTCTATATGGCGGACGGATCTATTACTCATCCGGTTGGAATTCTAGAGGACATCCCGGTGCAATTGGGAGGATTCTATGTGCCCATCGACTTTGTAGTGTTGGACATTCCGGCGGATTACCCGGTTCCCATCATCCTAGGAAGACCTTTCCTAGCCACATCCGGATGTTTAGTGGATTGCAAGAACGGGACTCTCTACTTCAACATAGGAGAGGAGAACATCAAGTTCAAGCTGTCCACAATGATGAAAGGGCCAACCCTTGATGAAGATATCTTCAACATAGTCGAGCAAGAAGAATCTAGAGAAATGGTGAGCTCGATTTTGATCAAGGATCCCTTGGAAAAGGTTCTTACCTTGAGTATGATGGAGGAAGACATTGAGGAGAATTGCAATGAAGAGATCAAGGCCTTGGAGGCATTGGAAGAGGAGCCAAGGGTTGGATTTGAGAGCCACGAAGAAATTGTGAACAGCTGCAAGTTCCACGGTCGAGATTCAGGAACCACGGCCGTCAAACTCTCTGGACAACTCCGAGAAGCAAGCCTGGAAGGAACCACGGTCGTGGAATTTGAGCAACCCGTGATTCCAGCCGTGGTTTTCCCTGAATCAGCTCTTGATGATGATCAAGCTTCTAGGAGCCAAGGGGAATCCTCATTTGCTTTGGATTCATCTCATCCAACCTTGATTGGATCGTCTTCAACCGATAAAGGTCCTCCCTCACTTGAACTCAAACCCCTCCCCTCTCATTTAAAGTATGCATTCCTTGGTGATAATTCTACATATCCGGTGATTGTTAATGCATGCTTGAGTGATGATGAACTTGCTAAATTGCTGCATGAACTAAGATTGCATAGGAAGGCCATTGGTTATACTATTGATGATTTGGTTGGCATTAAGCCATCTTTGTGCATGCATAAGATAATGATGGAAGATAACCACAAACCCTCTATTGAACATCAAAGGAGATTGAATCCTATAATGAAAGAGGTGGTCAAGAAGGAAATCATTAAGTTGCTAGATGCGGGAATTATCTACCCTATCTCGGATAGTAAGTGGGTTAGTCCCGTTCATGTGGTACCTAAGAAGGGTGGAATGACGGTAGTAACTAATGAGAACAATGAACTAATACCAACTAGGACGGTCACGGGATGGAGAATGTGTATAGATTATAGGAAGTTGAACATGGCCTCTAGGAAAGATCACTTTCCCCTCCCCTTCATTGACCAAATGCTAGAAAGATTAGCTCAACACTCTCACTTTTGCTATCTAGATGGGTATAGTGGATTCTTCCAAATCCCTATCCACCCCGATGACTAAGAGAAAACAACTTTTACATGTCCATGGGGTACATTTGCATATAGGAGAATGCCATTTGGGTTGTGTAATGCACCCGCCACCTTTCAAAGGTGTATGATGGCTATCTTTTCGGAATACATAGAAAATATCATGGAAGTGTTCATGGATGATTTCTCTGTTTACGGTTCTTCTTTCGATGATTGCTTAGCTAATTTGTCATTGGTGTTGCAAAGATGTGAGGAAACAAATCTTGTCTTAAATTGGGAAAAACGCCACTTCATGGTAAGTGAAGGGATTGTGTTAGGACACTTGGTGTCTAACCATGGCATTGAGGTTGATAGGGCTAAGATTGAAACAATAGAGAAGTTGCCACCACCTACCTTGGTGAAGGGGGTAAGGAGTTTCTTAGGGCATGCCGGTTTTTACCGGAGGTTCATCCAAGATTTCTCTAAAATTTCTAAGCCTCTCACTAACCTACTAATGAAAGATGTTGATTTTGTGTTTTCCAAAGATTGTCTTGAAGCGTTTTGTAGGTTGAAGAACGCCTTGATCTCCGCAACTATCATGCAACCTCCGGATTGGAGTCTACCATTTGAGATTATGTGCGATGCAAGTGATGTGGCCGTTGGGGCCGTTTTGGGGCAAAGGAAAGAAGGGCGCACTCATGCTATTTACTATGCTAGCAAGACGCTAGATGATGCCCAACTCAATTATGCTACTACCGAGAAGGAGTTGTTAGCGGTAGTGTATGCATTTGAGAAGTTCCGCTCGTACCTTGTTGGAGCGAAGGTCATAGTTTACACGGATCATGCGGCGATCCGTTATCTACTTACAAAGAAGGATGCCAAGCCAAGGTTGATTCGGTGGATCCTTCTTCTTCAAGAGTTTGATTTGGAGATAAGAGATAAGAAGGGATCCGAGAACTCGGTGGCGGATCACCTTAGTAGACTCCCACCATTGGAGCTTGGGAAAGACAACATTCCGATAGATGATTCGTTCCGGGATGAACAATTACAAATGGTGGAAGAATGCTTTTTCCAAGTGGCTAGAGGAAGTGAGCCATGGTATGCCGACATTGTGAATTACTTGGTGTGTGAGGAAGTGCCTCCCGGACTAACGTACGCACAAAGGAAGAAGTTCTTCAACGATGTAAGGCATTACTATTGGAGCGAGCCACTTCTGTTCAAGAGAGGCCCGGATGGGGTGCTTAGGAGATGCATACCCGAAGACGAAATGGAAAGTGTGATCCGGCATTGTCACTCCCTACCATGTGGAGGCCATGCTAGCTCACACAAGACGTGTGCCAAGGTATTGCAATCCGGTTTTTATTGGCCTAACTTGTTTAGAGATGTGCAAGGTTTTGTAGCGGCATGTGATGCTTGCCAAAGGACGGGAAATATTTCAAGAAGGAATGAAATGCCCTTGAATAACATCCAAGAAGTCGAGATTTTTAATGTGTGGGGTGTAGACTTCATGGGACCATTCCCTTCTTCATGTGGAAATCTCTACATCCTATTGGCGGTGGACTATGTGTCAAGATGGGTAGAGGCCATCGCCTCTCCTACAAATGATGCCAAGGTGGTAGTGCGGTTCTTCAACCGAGTGATCTTCCCTAGGTTTGGAACACCAAGAGTGATCATTAGTGATGGAGGGAAGCACTTCACAAATAGGAACTTTGGAGCACTTTTGGCTAAGTATGGGGTGACTCATAAAGTGGCAACACCTTACCACCCCCAAACTAGTGGCCAAGTGGAGATCTCCAACCGTGAGATCAAGGCCATCCTCGAGAAGACGGTGTCTAGAACAAGGAAGGATTGGGCCATGAAGCTCAATGACGCACTATGGGCATATAGAACCGCCTTCAAGACACCTATTGGCACCACTCCCTACAAATTGGTCTATGGCAAGTCTTGCCATCTTCCGGTGGAAATGGAGCATCGAGCTTATTGGGCCATTAAGTGGCTAAATTTTGACCTCAAGGAGGCGGGAGAGAAGAGATTGCTTGATATCAATGCCCTTGAGGAGCTCCGGTTGGAAGCTTATGAGAATGCCCGGATTTACAAGGAGAGAACCAAAAGGTGGCATGACAAGAGGATCATTCCAAAGGAGTTGAGTGAAGGAGATCTTGTCCTTCTCTTCAACTCAAGGCTAAGGCTCTTTCCCGGAAAGCTCAAATCAAGATGGACCGGGCCATATGTGGTAAAGAAGATCTTTCCCCATGGAGCTATTGAGATAGGAGGGGAGCATTGTGGAGATTTCAAAGTGAATGGGCATCGCTTGAAGAAGTACATTCCGGGAGCCCCAATAGACATGATCGCCCCGCTTCACCTTGCATAAACGCTCCCGAGTTTGGTCAAGCTAATGACCTTAAAGAAGCGCTTGGTGGGAGGCAACCCATCGGTAACATTTTTCCTTCATTTTAGCTTAGATTTTTCTGTTTTTGTGTGCTTTGTGTGTTTTGTCTATTCTATGTGTGCTAGAACATTAGTGGCATTGGAAGCCTTTCTTGGAAATGATGATGATGAAACCCTCACCAATTATGGGTGGAGCGGACGCGGAACTTGGACGGCTAGCGGTGCCTAGCGCGGGTTTCGAAGCTTGAAGGATGCTTAGAGCTCCCTACCATGGTTGAAAGGATCATCCAACATCAATCCTCTTGAGAATTCCCAAATACCGAAGAAAACCATTTTACATTGTGAGAACCTTCTTTCACTCTCTTTACTTGAATACCACATTGGGGACAATGTGTTTCTAAGTATGGGGTGGGGTTTACATGATCCTTTGCATAAAGAGCATCTAGGATAGTTTAATATTTGCACATGTCTTGCATTGTACATACTTAAATCGAAAATCCCATAAAAATCAGAAAATTTAAAATTTTTTGTGCTCTCTAGGCTTGGATATGATCCTAATGATGAAAACTTGTCTTGTGATTGGCTATGAATGGTCTTATGTGTTGAATTGATAAATGCATATGTGGACTTGAACTACTTCTCTTGAATTCCATGAATGACTTGAGATCATGATGATTGCCTAGAATGAATTGAGTATTGAAAATCGAAATTACATGATAGTTCTTGCATACCATCTAGGAATGAATAAGGCATTTCATCTTTCTCTACTTCTCATCTTGATCATGATTGCTTGAGCACCTCAATTGATATGAAATTTGACCTCCTTTTAAAACCCATCCGGGAATAGGAGCATGCTAGTGTGTTTGAATGTGTAAAAAGCAAGTGCGGGGTGAAGATGTAATGAAAAGAATGTCGTGAATGGAATGCTGAAATTATTGTGGAAGTGTAGCCAAAATAGGTTTGGGGGCGTTGGTTTAAATGACAAGTAACTCGGTACACTTCACATAATCGGGTGTTGGTGCCTTGCCAAAGTCAAATGAGCCAATAGCCCTAACGAGCTTTGGTATGTGTGCCCGGTGTGGATGCACCTCGAAAAAGAGAAAAAGCCCGAGGATGGATAATCACCGAGGTTTCGGCTATTGTACACCAATGCCATTGTCTCAAAAATGAGTTAAAGAAAAAGAAAAGAAAGCAAGATAGGGAAAAATATGCACTTGGGGGAAGTTGATCGAGGACAAGGAAGTGAAGTTAGTTCTATTCCCGGATTAGCATCACATACCTAGAAAATTCCCCTCCCCAATTGAAACGTTTCTTAGCCTTTTATGTCACAAGCCCTTATGACCTACTTGCATGTTTGTAAGACTTAGTAATCTAGATTGGATAGACTCTTGATCTTCTTGACATCTCCGTCCTCCCATCTCATGCATGCTTTTGAGTTAAGTACAATTGTCTTTCCATGCCCTTATTATTGTTTGATACATAATTGCTTATCCAATTGCCAATGATCATGACTATGAAGGTGATCCAATAGTAGAAGCACAAAACCAAAAAGATTTTCGCCATTTTTCTGCATACATAAATCATGTCATCTCTTAGTCTATAGTTGGGAATTTGCTCGGGGACGAGCAAACCTTAAGTATGGGGTATTTTTATAACACGATTTATAGCATAGTTTTAGGTGCACATTTAGGTAGAATTCTCGCTCAATCATGCATTATCTAGCACTAGTCCAATACGTTTTGCACTCAAAACATGTATTTTGTCGAGATAGACGTCTACACGGACTTGTGTGCGTTTTGTAGGTATTTCGGGAAGTTTCGAGGCCAAACAACGCGTTTGAGGGTCGCTCATTTAGAGGACACGTTTCCAAACTCATTAGAACGCAAGGCAAGGGCTAAGAAGGACTCAAGGAACCTTGCCAACACAGACCACGCACCAAACCACAACCTATTGATCCAAAACAAAGTTTCTGCACAGAATCACGGTTTCCTGAAGAACCACGGCCGTGGAAATGACCGTGGATTTTGCCAGATTCTCGTGACAGCTGTGCCACGACTCTCATGGCCAGCTCATGAAGAAATTGGTTATAAAAGTGGTCCTTGATAGTTGTTAGAGGAAGCTGGGAATTGGGGGTAGTTTTGGGAGCAGCTCACACATTCTCTATTGCTTTCAACAAAATATATTCCAAGAGGAAGAAGGATTTTTCTAGGAAGGAGAGTGCAAGAAGAAGAAGAAAGGAGCCATTGCCATTGAAGAGGAGAGGAGAAGACACACTTAGCTCTTGTATTTTCGGATTTATTTCTAGAAGTTTTTGAACTCTTGAACCTTCCTTTGGAAGGGTTGTAAGTCGTTCTAATTTCATCTTCAGATTTAGATTGTGTTTGAAGTTCATTTGTTCATCTTCTTTCTCTCATTTTCTTGCAATGGAGGTTATGAATCTATGCTTGTTTGTTTTGATTTCTAATATGAATGTTGTAGGCTAGATTGATGTGATTCTAGGGTAAGGAAAGGATGGTTATGGCTAGATCTATGATAGGACGAACTTAGATTTACCTTGGGATGATTTTTGTTCATGAACGTAGCTACTGTTAGGAATCACGGGTAGTTCTTGAAGAACCACGGTCGTGGTTTCTGTAGAACAAACCGTGGTTCTTCCTGGTTCGAAGGATCTTACCTTAGGTTCATAAAATTGTTGAAACCCTAAGTTTTTGCTGAGTTTAACCTACCCTAGGGTGTCCTAGTGTAGCGACTAAGTGTTAGGAGAGACTTACCCGGTAATCCTTGCCCTTAGAATCTGAAATAGCAAAACCTTAGGTAATGGTGAGCCTAATAAGCCGCCATTGGATTAAATGTGCTAGGATAGTTGATTAGGACTTCCCTTTCCGAGACTTACCCGGTGAGGATAGGTTAGATCCCTAATTAAACAATCCGGTTTGTGTTAAATTCCTACCCTTAGGTTCTTAGAGACTTAACCGGTAATGAGACCTTAGGTGTGGATTAGTTGGATCATGAGACTTACCCGGTAATTGATCCCATTTTAGGAACACTTAATCCCAACATATCATAATCAATCCAAAGAATGAATAGATAACTTGAGTTTTATGCCATAACCGGAATTTCCAACCCCTAGAATCCGTTTTCCCTTTCTCTTGATCAACATCTTGTTCGATTTGTTTATTTGTGTCAATTTTCCGACTTAGTTTGATTGATTGTTTGCATGCATTTGATCTTCGAAGTGATCACCTAAAAACAACCAAAACAATTGAGATTTTCTTCCTTTATTTGCATCCTTTTCTTTAGACTTAGATCTTGCTAAATTTAATCACAACTTAATTCGATTTCACCTTAGTCTTTGTGTTCGACCTTGGAATACTTATCTTGCTACATACGTCCCGTACACTGCGGGTGCGCTAGAAGTAGGATAATTATAACGAGTATAAATTTAAGGCTTATTGCGTGCACACCTTTTAGCGTAACAAGTTTTTGGCGCCGTTGCCGGGGACTAGGTCTAGATTGAGTCTATTTGTGATTGTTTATAGTGTAGATCTTTCTTGTTGCTTTTGATCTCTCTTTGGTGTGTGTCTTTGCTTTTCAGGACATCTCTTACTCTTTAGGTGTATGCGAAGATCTCGTGGTAAGGACTTAGCTCCATTCGATCCCGAACCGGAGAAAACCCTTAGATCTAGATCCAAGAGCATTCGAAAAGAGAAAGAAATGGCCGGTAGGAACCTCCAAGCTGAGTTGGATGAAGCCTTAGAGCAAATTAGGCTAAGAGATGAGCTCTTGGAGGAAGAAAGGAGACTTGCCAATGAGAGGCAAGAGGCAACTAGGAGGGAGATTGAGGAGATTAGGCAAGCACTTGTGCAAAGGGAGCTTAACCGTCAACAACCTCCTCCACCTCCACCACGACCGCAGCCGGCGGTCAACGTTAGGGTTGTGCCCATTGCTATGGATGAGCCACAAACGTTGGGGCAACGTATGGATCCGGCACAAAGAGCACACCGCCCGGGTGTGAACTTAGGAGATCCCGCAGCCCATGATTACGAGCTCCGCCCTCAAGTTCTACAAATGATCCGGCATAACCAATTTGGAGGGATGGAAGGAGAGTCTCCTCACCAACATTTGATGAATTACGAGATCTTGATG
This sequence comes from Fagopyrum homotropicum, assembly GCA_033239125.1. Classification (NCBI taxonomy): domain Eukaryota; kingdom Viridiplantae; phylum Streptophyta; class Magnoliopsida; order Caryophyllales; family Polygonaceae; genus Fagopyrum; species Fagopyrum homotropicum. Next base: position 90,320,169 of record BSWB01000005.1, on the reverse strand, counting down.
GAGACTCTTAGACCGCCGAGATTGGAGAGCAACAACCATAAGCTAAGGGCTTTCTCCTTCTCTCTTAAGGACAAGGCCTTAGCTTGGTATCAATCTATTCCGCAAGGGCGAGTTGGTACTTGGGAGGAGATGACAACCGAGTTCTTAACCAAGTTCTTCCCACCATCCAAGACCACCGAATTAAGGGGAAAGATCAATGCCTTCGTGATGAGGGATAGAGAAAGTTTGTTCAAGTCTTGGGAGAGATTCAAAGACCTTCTCCTAGATTGTCCGCACCATGGCATACCAAAGATTGAGCTATTAGAGATCTATTTCAAGGGGCTTGATGAAGATAGCCAATTCAAGCTTCAATCTCTTTCCGGTGGGACATTTATGGAGAAACATGTAGATGATGCTTGGGAGTTTGTGGAGAAGCAAGCTCTAGTGATTGAAAAGTACTCTCATAGGAAGAACGAAGGAAGAAAGACGGGAGCATATGAGGTGAGTGAGGTCACCATGAGTAATTTCAAGCTTGACGCCATCAACAACGAGTTGAAGTCCTTGAGAGAATTGTGTACTACCACCTTAAAGAGCCAAGCAACTCCTCAAGCGCCTCCACAAGCCAATTTGTCTTCCAAGGAGGAAGATGTGAATTATATGGGAAGGGGCAATTTCAACAATTACCAAGGCCCAAGAAATTTCAACAACAACCGGCAATTCAACAATTACCGGCCAAACCACAACCATCCCGGATTTTCTTACTCTAATCCGGATGGAGCCTTGAACCCTCCCGCCTCCACAAGCACAACTCCACCGCAAAGAGCTTCACAAGAACCTCCACCCGGTTTTCCTCAACCTTCAAAGGATAGAACTGAAGTCATGTTTGAACAATTGCTAGGAAGATTGAGTGGACTTGAGAGTACCGTCACTTCAATTTCTAAGGCTCAAAAAGTCTTGGAAGCACAAGTGTTTCAAAAGGCGGGTGAGGCACATAGAGATCCGGGGAAGCTTCCCGGAAGAACCGAAGACAACCCAAGAGGCCAAGTTTTGGCTATCACAACAAGGAGTGGGTTGAGTATGAAGGATCCTTTGCCCAAGGACCAAGCCAAGGGAAATCAAGTAGTGGTAGAAGAGGGAAGAAAGCATGAAGATGAAGGGAAGAGCAAGGATGTAGAGCCAACTTATGTAGCACCGCCTCCATACAAGCCACCACTACCGTTCCCACAATCAAGAGCAAGAGCTCGTTTGGACAATCACTTTGGTAAGTTCCTTGAACTAATGTCCAAGTTACATATTAACATTCCGTTCATGGATGCCATCTTAGGAATGCCGGCATACGGAAAATTCTTGAAAGAAATACTCTCCAACAAAAGGAAGTTGGAGGAGTATGGGGAGATTAGGATGACCAAGAGATCCTCGGAGTTAATCCAAACAATGAAGGAGGCAATGCCTCCCAAGCTAAGGGATCCGGGCTCTTTTTGTGTTCCGATTGGAGTAGGAGACGTGAAGTACGAAGCCCTTTGTGATCTTGGGGCGAGTGTAAGCATCATACCGCTTGCACTTAGTAACAAGGTCGGGCTAGGAGAGCCAAAACCGGTCAAGATGACCCTCTATATGGCGGACCGATCTATTACTCATCCGGTTGGAATTCTAGAGGACATCCCGGTGCAATTGGGAGGATTCTATGTGCCCATCGACTTTGTAGTGTTGGACATTCCGGCGGATTACCCGGTTCCCATCATCCTAGGAAGACCTTTCCTAGCCACATCCGGATGTTTAGTGGATTGCAAGAACGGGACTCTCTCCTTCAACATAGGAGAGGAGAACATCAAGTTCAAGCTGTCCACAATGATGAAAGGGCCAACCCTTGATGAAGATATCTTCAACATAGTCGAGCAAGAAGAATCTAGAGAAATGGTGAGCTCGATTTTGATCAAGGATCCCTTGGAAAAGGTACTTACCTTGAGTATGATGGAGGAAGACATTGAGGAGAATTGCAATGAAGAGATCAAGGCCTTGGAGGCATTGGAAGAGGAGCCAAGGGTTGGATTTGAGAGCCACGAAGAAATTGTGAACAGCTGCAAGTTCCACGGTCGAGATTCAGGAACCACGGCCGTCAAACTCTCTGGACAACTCCGAGAAGCAAGCCTGGAAGGAACCACGGTCGTGGAATTTGAGCAACCCGTGATTCCAGCCGTGGTTTTCCCTGAATCAGCTCTTGATGATGATCAAGCTTCTAGGAGCCAAGGGGAATCCTCATTTGCTTTGGATTCATCTCATCCAACCTTGATTGGATCGTCTTCAACCGATAAAGGTCCTCCCTCACTTGAACTCAAACCCCTCCCCTCTCATTTAAAGTATGCATTCCTTGGTGATAATTCTACATATCCGGTGATTGTTAATGCATGCTTGAGTGATGATGAACTTGCTAAATTGCTGCATGAACTAAGATTGCATAGGAAGGCCATTGGTTATACTATTGATGATTTGGTTGGCATTAAGCCATCTTTGTGCATGCATAAGATAATGATGGAAGATAACCACAAACCCTCTATTGAACATCAAAGGAGATTGAATCCTATAATGAAAGAGGTGGTCAAGAAGGAAATCATTAAGTTGCTAGATGCGGGAATTATCTACCCTATCTCGGATAGTAAGTGGGTTAGTCCCGTTCATGTGGTACCTAAGAAGGGTGGAATGACGGTAGTAACTAATGAGAACACTGAACTAATACCAACTAGGACGGTCACGGGATGGAGAATGTGTATAGATTATAGGAAGTTGAACATGGCCTCTAGGAAAGATCACTTTCCCCTCCCCTTCATTGACCAAATGCTAGAAAGATTAGCTCAACACTCTCACTTTTGCTATCTAGATGGGTATAGTGGATTCTTCCAAATCCCTATCCACCCCGATGACCAAGAGAAAACAACTTTTACATGTCCATGGGGTACATTTGCATATAGGAGAATGCCATTTGGGTTGTGTAATGCACCCGCCACCTTTCAAAGGTGTATGATGGCTATCTTTTCGGAATACATAGAAAATATCATGGAAGTGTTCATGGATGATTTCTCTGTTTACGGTTCTTCTTTCGATGATTGCTTAACTAATTTGTCATTGGTGTTGCAAAGATGTGAGGAAACAAATCTTGTCTTAAATTGGGAAAAATGCCACTTCATGGTAAGTGAAGGGATTGTGTTAGGACACTTGGTGTCTAACCGTGGCATTGAGGTTGATAGGGCTAAGATTGAAACAATAGAGAAGTTGCCACCACCTACCTTGGTGAAGGGGGTAAGGAGTTTCTTAGGGCATGCCGGTTTTTACCGGAGGTTCATCCAAGATTTCTCTAAAATTTCTATGCCTCTCACTAACCTACTAATGAAAGATGTTGATTTTGTGTTTTCCAAAGATTGTCTTGAAGCGTTTTGTAGGTTGAAGAACGCCTTGATCTCCGCACCTATCATGCAACCTCCGGATTGGAGTCTACCATTTGAGATTATGTGCGATGCAAGTGATGTGGCCGTTGGGGCCGTTTTGGGGCAAAGGAAAGAAGGGCGCACTCATGCTATTTACTATGCTAGCAAGACGCTAGATGATGCCCAACTCAATTATGCTACTACCGAGAAGGAGTTGTTAGCGGTAGTGTATGCATTTGAGAAGTTCCGCTCGTACCTTGTTGGAGCGAAGGTCATAGTTTACACGGATCATGCGGCGATCCGTTATCTACTTACAAAGAAGGATGCCAAGCCAAGGTTGATTCGGTGGATCCTTCTTCTTCAAGAGTTTGATTTGGAGATAAGAGATAAGAAGGGATCCGAGAACTCGGTGGCGGATCACCTTAGTAGACTCCCACCATTGGAGCTTGAGAAAGACAACATTCCGATAGATGATTCGTTCCGGGATGAACAATTACAAATGGTGGAAGAATGCTTTTTCCAAGTGGCTAGAGGAAGTGAGCCATGGTATGCCGACATTGTGAATTACTTGGTGTGTGAGGAAGTGCCTCCCGGACTAACGTACGCATAAAGGAAGAAGTTCTTCAACGATGTAAGGCATTACTATTGGAGCGAGCCACTTCTATTCAAGAGAGGCCCGGATGGGGTGCTTAGGAGATGCATACCCGAAGACAAAATGGAAAGTGTGATCCGGCATTGTCACTCCCTACCATGTGGAGGCCATGCTAGCTCACACAAGACGTGTGCCAAGGTATTGCAATCCGGTTTTTATTGGCCTAACTTGTTTAGAGATGTGCAAGGTTTTGTAGCGGCATGTGATGCTTGCCAAAGGACGGGAAATATTTCAAGAAGGAATGAAATGCCCTTGAATAACATCCAAGAAGTCGAGATTTTTGATGTGTGGGGTGTAGACTTCATGGGACCATTCCCTTCTTCATGTGGAAATCTCTACATCCTATTGGCGGTGGACTATGTGTCAAGATGGGTAGAGGCCATCGCCTCTCCTACAAATGATGCCAAGGTGGTAGTGCGGTTCTTCAACCGAGTGATCTTCCCTAGGTTTGGAACACCAAGAGTGATCATTAGTGATGGAGGGAAGCACTTCACAAATAGGAACTTTGGAGCACTTTTGGCTAAGTATGGGGTGACTCATAAAGTGGCAACACCTTACCACCCCCAAACTAGTGGCCAAGTGGAGATCCCAACCGTGAGATCAAGGCCATCCTCGAGAAGACGGTGTCTAGAACAAGGAAGGATTGGGCCATGAAGCTCAATGACGCACTATGGGCATATAGAACCGCCTTCAAGACACCTATTGGCACCACTCCCTACAAATTGGTCTATGGCAAGTCTTGCCATCTTCCGGTGGAAATGGAGCATCGAGCTTATTGGGCCATTAAGTGGCTAAATTTTGACCTCAAGGAGGCGGGAGAGAAGAGATTTCTTGATATCAATGCCCTTGAGGAGCTCCGGTTGGAAACTTATGAGAATGCCCGGATTTACAAGGAGAGAACCAAAAGGTGGCATGACAAGAGGATCATTCCAAAGGAGTTGAGTGAAGGAGATCTTGTCCTTCTCTTCAACTCAAGGCTAAGGCTCTTTCCCGGAAAGCTCAAATCAAGATGGACCGGGCCATATGTGGTAAAGAAGATCTTTCCCCATGGAGCTATTGAGATAGGAGGGGAGCATTGTGGAGATTTCAAAGTGAATGGGCATCGCTTGAAGAAGTACATTCCGGGAGCCCCAATAGACATGATCGCCCCGCTTCACCTTGCATAAACGCTCCCGAGTTTGGTCAAGCTAATGACCTTAAAGAAGCGCTTGGTGGGAGGCAACCCATCGGTAACATTTTTCCTTCATTTTAGCTTAGATTTTTCTGTTTTTGTGTGCTTTGTGTGTTTTGTCTATTCTATGTGTGCTAGAACATTAGTGGCATTGGAAGCCTTTCTTGGAAATGATGATGATGAAACCCTCACCAATTATGGGTGGAGCGGACGCGGAACTTGGACGGCTAGCGGTGCCTAGCGCGGGTTTCGAAGCTTGAAGGATGCTTAGAGCTCCCTACCATGGTTGAAAGGATCATCCAACATCAATCCTCTTGAGAATTCCCAAATACCGAAGAAAACCATTTTACATTGTGAGAACCTTCTTTCACTCTCTTTACTTGAATACCACATTGGGGACAATGTGTTTCTAAGTATGGGGTGGGGTTTACATGATCCTTTGCATAAAGAGCATCTAGGATAGTTTAATATTTGCACATGTCTTGCATTGTACATACTTAAATCGAAAATCCCATAAAAATCAGAAAATTTAAAATTTTTTGTGCTCTCTAGGCTTGGATATGATCCTAATGATGAAAACTTGTCTTGTGATTGGCTATGAATGGTCTTATGTGTTGAATTGATAAATGCATATGTGGACTTGAACTACTTCTCTTGAATTCCATGAATGACTTGAGATCATGATGATTGCCTAGAATGAATTGAGTATTGAAAATCGAAATTACATGATAGTTCTTGCATACCATCTAGGAATGAATAAGGCATTTCATCTTTCTCTACTTCTCATCTTGATCATGATTGCTTGAGCACCTCAATTGATATGAAATTTGACCTCCTTTTAAAACCCATCCGGGAATAGGAGCATGCTAGTGTGTTTGAATGTGTAAAAAGCAAGTGCGGGGTGAAGATGTAATGAAAAGAATGTCGTGAATGGAATGCTGAAATTATTGTGGAAGTGTAGCTAAAATAGGTTTGGGGGCGTTGGTTTAAATGACAAGTAACTCGGTACACTTCACATAATCGGGTGTTGGTGCCTTGCCAAAGTCAAATGAGCCAATAGCCCTAACGAGCTTTGGTATGTGTGCCCGGTGTGGATGCACCTCGAAAAAGAGAAAAAGCCCGAGGATGGCTAATCACCGAGGTTTCGGCTATTGTACACCAATGCCATTGTCTCAAAAATGAGTTAAAGAAAAAGAAAAGAAAGCAAGATAGGGAAAAATATGCACTTGGGGGAAGTTGATCGAGGACAAGGAAGTGAAGTTAGTTCCATTCCCGGATTAGCATCACATACCTAGAAAATTCCCCTCCCCAATTGAAACGTTTCTTAGCCTTTTATGTCACAAGCCCTTATGACCTACTTGCATGTTTGTAAGACTTAGTAATCTAGATTGGATAGACTCTTGATCTTCTTGACATCTCCGTCCTCCCATCTCATGCATGCTTTTGAGTTAAGTACAATTGTCTTTCCATGCCCTTATTATTGTTTGATACATAATTGCTTATCCAATTGCCAATGATCATGACTATGAAGGTGATCCAATAGTAGAAGCACCAAACCAAAAAGATTTTCGCCATTTTTCTGCATACATAAATCATGTCATCTCTTAGTCTATAGTTGGGAATTTGCTCGGGGACGAGCAAACCTTAAGTATGGGGTATTTTGATAACACGATTTATAGCATAGTTTTAGGTGCACATTTAGGTAGAATTCTCGCTCAATCATGCATTATCTAGCACTAGTCCAATACGTTTTGCACTCAAAATATGTATTTTGTCGAGATAGACGTCTACACGGACTTGTGTGCGTTTTGTAGGTATTTCGGGAAGTTTCGAGGCCAAACGACGCGTTTGAGGGTCGCTCATTTAGAGGACACGTTTCCAAACTCATTAGAACGCAAGGCAAGGGCTAAGAAGGACTCAAGGAACCTTGCCAACACAGACCACGCACCAAACCACAGCCTATTGATCCAAAACAAAGTTTCTGCACAGAATCACGGTTTCCTGAAGAACCACGGCCGTGGAAATGACCGTGGATTTTGCCAGATTCTCGTGACAGCTGTGCCATGACTCTCATGGCCAGCTCATGAAGAAATTGGTTATAAAAGTGGTCCTTGATAGTTGTTAGAGGCAGCTGGGAATTGGGGGTAGTTTTGGGAGCAGCTCACACATTCTCTATTGCTTTCAACAAAATATATTCCAAGAGGAAGAAGGATTTTTCTAGGAAGGAAAGTGCAAGAAGAAGAAGAAAGGAGCCATTGCCATTGAAGAGGAGAGGAGAAGACACACTTAGCTCTTGTATTTTCGGATTTATTTCTAGAAGTTTTTGAACTCTTGAACCTTCCTTTGGAAGGGTTGTAAGTCGTTCTAATTTCATCTTCAGATTTAGATTGTGTTTGAAGTTCATTTGTTCATCTTCTTTCTCTCATTTTCTTGCAATGGAGGTTATGAATCTATGCTTGTTTGTTTTGATTTCTAATATGAATGTTGTAGGCTAGATTGATGTGATTCTAGGGTAAGGAAAGGATGGTTATGGCTAGATCTATGATAGGACGAACTTAGATTTACCTTGGGATGATTTTTGTTTATGAACGTAGCTACTGTTAGGAATCACGGGTAGTTCTTGAAGAACCACGGTCGTGGTTTCTGTAGAACAAACCGTGGTTCTTCCTGGTTCGAAGGATCTTACCTTAGGTTCATAAAATTGTTGAAACCCTAAGTTTTTGCTGAGTTTAACCTACCCTAGGGTGTCCTAGTGTAGCGACTAAGTGTTAGGAGAGACTTACCCGGTAATCCTTGCCCTTAGAATCTAAAATAGCAAAACCTTAGGTAATGGTGAGCCTAATAAGCCGCCATTGGATTAAATGTGCTAGGATAGTTGATTAGGACTTCCCTTTCCGAGACTTACCCGGTGAGGATAGGTTAGATCCCTAATTAAACAATCCGGTTTGTGTTAAATTCCTACCCTTAGGTTCTTAGAGACTTAACCGGTAATGAGACCTTAGGTGTGGATTAGTTGGATCATGAGACTTACCCGGTAATTGATCCCATTTTAGGAACACTTAATCCCAACATATCATAATCAATCCAAAGAATGAATAGATAACTTGAGTTTTATGCCATAACCGGAATTTCCAACCCCTAGAATCCGTTTTCCCTTTCTCTTGATCAACATCTTGTTCAATTTGTTTATTTGTGTCAATTTTCCGACTTAGTTTGATTGATTGTTTGCATGCATTTCATCTTCGAAGTGATCACCTAAAAACAACCAAAACAATTGAGATTTTCTTCCTTTATTTGCATCCTTTTCTTTAGACTTAGATCTTGCTAAATTTAATCACAACTTAATTCGATTTCACCTTAGTCTTTGTGTTCGACCTTGGAATACTTATCTTGCTACATACGTCCCGTACACTGCGGGTGCGCTAGAAGTAGGATAATTATAACGAGTATAAATTTAAGGCTTATTGCGTGCACACCTTTTAGCGTAACAATTGTCATCCTCTAGATGTGGTAGACGACTCAAATGATCCGCAACAGAATTTTCCGAACCCTTCTTGTCACGGATCTCTAGATCGAATTCTTGTAAGAGAAGAATCCATCTAATCAGCCTTGGTTTCGCATCCTTCTTTGCAAGTAGATACCGGATCGCAACATGATCCGTGTATACAATCACCTTTGCACCTACAAGATAAGAACGAAACTTTTCAAATGCATAAACAATAGCTAGAAATTCCTTTTCAGTAGTGGCATAGTTAAGCTGCGCTTCATCTAGCGTCTTGCAAGCGTAGTAGATAGCATGGGTTCGTCCTTCCTTCTTTTGCCCAAGCACAGCTCCTATAGCTACGTCACTTGCATCACACATGACCTCGAATGGAAGATTCCAATCCAGAGGTTGAATGATCAGGGCTGAGATTAGAGCTTCCCGGATTTTAAGAAACGCATCTAAGCACTCCTTCGAAAAATAAAAAATTGCATCCTTCATCAATAGATTAGTAAGCGGTTTTGATATCTTAGAGAAATCTTTTATAAAACGTCTATAAAACCCAGCATGTCCTAGAAAGCTTCTTATCCCCTTCACCGAAGATGGAGGAGGGAGCTTTTCTATAGTTTCTATCTTAGCCTTATCTACTTCGATCCCTCTACTAGAGATCAAGTGTCCGAGTACAATGCCTTCCTTCACCATAAATTGACAATTCTCCTAATTAAGAACTAGGTTAGTGTCTTCACACCTTTGTAGCACAAGAGAAAGGTTAGAAAGACAATTATCGAAGGAGGAACCATAAACAGAAAAGTCATCCATGAAAACCTCCATGATCTCCTCTATGTACTCCGAGAAGATAGCCATCATGCACCTTTGGAAGGTGGCTGGGGCGTTGCAAAGCCCGAACGGCATTCTCCTATAAGCGAACGTACCCCACGGGCACGTGAATGTGGTCTTCTCTTGATCGTCTAGATGAATCAGGATCTGGAAGAAACCACTATAACCGTCAAGATAGCAAAAATGAGAATGTTGTGCTAACCTTTCAAGCATTTGGTCAATGAAGGGTAATGGGAAGTGATCCTTTCTAGTTGCATTGTTTAGCTTCCTGTAACCCAATGCACATCCTCCATCCAGTTACTGTCCTTGTGGGAATGAGCTCATTGTTCTTATTGGTGATGACTGTCATTCCTCCCTTCTTTGGAACAACCTGTACGGGACTCACCCACTTGCTATCGGAGATAGGGTAGATGATACCTGCATCAAGTAGTTTAAGAATTTCTTTCTTGACAACCTCCTTCATGGTCGGATTTAACCGCCTTTGAGGTTGTCGTGAAGTCCTAAAGTCTTCTTCCAATAGGATCTTATGCATACATAATGAAGGCTTAATTCCTACTAGATCCTCTATAGTGTAACCTAAGGCTTTCCTATGTTTCTTTAGAACAACCATAAGCTTACTATGTTCATCTTCACTTAGATTGGAACTAACAATTACCGGAAAGGTAGAATTAGATCCTAGAAATGCGTACCTTAGATGTGTGGGAAGTGGCTTCAATTCCATCACTATTGGACTCTCTAATGGCTCTTGAGGAGTTTCCAATGCTTCCTTAGAAGTCTCTAAGGGTATAGAAATTGTTGGAGAAGACTCAAGAGAAGTGGTAGAAAGAACGTAATTGTCCTCAGATTTTCCCAAAATCATGGCACCTCTATTACCTCCACGGCCTTGGTTTAGGGCGTGGAAGTCAATTACGGCACCTCTGATAGTTCCACGGACGTGGTTTTGGCCGTGTAACTTACTAGATTCCTCTGAATAGCTAATTACGGTCATGTTGGTGGGAACCACGGCCGTGGAATAGCACGACTGGCCGTGATTCGTCACATCTTCTGACCCATCGTAGAGTTTTTCAAACACTTCTTCATGCACTTCTTGTAGCTCTTCTAAAGCTTCAATCTCCTCATTGCACCCTTTGCAATGGATCTTTGAGGAGAATCGAACTTACTTCTTCTCTAGATAGCTCTTTGTCATGGATGTTAAACATATCGTGTTCAACAGCCAGCTCTTTCATCAAAGTGGAATGAACAAACTCTACCTTTTCCTCTCCTATGTCGAAGGCGAGTCTAGCATTCTTGCAATCAACCACACAACCGGATGTTGCAAGAAACTGTCTTCCGAGTATGATCGGGACCGGACTATCTACAGGAATGTCAAGCACAATAAAATCTATTGGAACATAGAACTTACCAAGCTTGACCGGGACGTCTTCAATGACACCGACGGGACGAGTTATGCAATGATCAGCCATATATGACGTCATATTCACCGGTTTAGGCTTGCCTAGACCGACCTTCGTACATAAGGCAAGTAGAATGATGCTAACGCTTGCTCCTAAATCACATAATGCACCATATGTGACATCTCCTACTCTGGTTGGAACACAAAATGACCCCGGATCTTTCAGCTTTGGGGGCATCTTTTCCTTCATCATTTTGATGAGATCCGATGATTCCGAACTCATCTTGACTTCTTCAAAATTTTCCAGTTTCCTCTTGTTAGAGAGGATCTCCTTTAAGAACTTTCCATATGCTGGCATACCTACAATTGCATCATGAAAGGTATATTAATATGCAGTTTGCTCATGAGTTCAATGAAATTACCGAATTATTTGTCTAGACGCGCTCTTGCTCTAGATTGCGGGAATGGTAGGGGAGGTTTGTAAGCTGGAGGAGGAATGTAGATGTCTTCCTTATCCTTCCCCTTTTCCTTCTCCTTTTCGACGGGAACTTCCACAAACTTGGGCTGCGGGTCGGTGGTTGTTGCTCCGCTCCTAGTTGTGATAGCCATCACCCTTCCTTTCGGGTTATCTTCCGTCTTTCCTGGAAGTTTTCCTTGATTTCTAGGAACTTTCTCAACATTTTTGAACATTTGATTTTCTAAAACCTTTTGGGCTTTATCAACCTTAGTGATGTGACTCTCCAATCCTTGAAGCTTTCCCAAGATCGTTTCTAGCATGAGATCGGGCTTCTCTTTCCCCGAAGTGCTTCCACTATTAGATGTTTGCCCCTGGCTTTTCAAAGGAATGGAAGAAGAAGATGGTGGAGTTAGTGAATTTCCTGAATTGGGATAAGAATTACTGGAGTTTTTTTATTGGTTGGAACGCCAATTGTTGTTGTTTGAACTCCTATTGTTGTTCCAATTGTTATTCCGATTGTTGTTGTTCCAATTATTCCGGTTGTTGTTCCGCCTGTTGCGATTGGCGTTCTCATTCCCATTGTGGTTATTGTTGTTTCCTAAATAACCAACATCTTGCTCCTTAGGCTTTGGAAAGCTAGCCTTGATAACTTCCTTCAATTCTTTAATCTCGGTGTTGAGAGAAAAGATTTGAGTTTGAGCAGCTTGTGTTAGCTTTGCTCCTTGATCCACTCGATTAGCTTCCACTTTCCGGTGAGAGTACTTCTCAATGAGTCGAGCTTGCTTCTCAATGAAGTCCCAAGCGTCATTTTCCCTCATGTCCATGAATGTGCCACATGAAAGGGATTGGAGCTTGAATTGTGTTTCCACATCTAGCCCCTTATAGTATATCTCCAATAACTCCAATTTGGAAATGCCATGGTGTGGGCAATCCAATAGTAAATCCTGAAATCTTTCCCAAGACTGAAACAAACTTCATTAGATCTTATAGAAAAAGCATTAATCTTACCTCTCAACTCCTCCTTCTTGGATGGTGGAAAGAACTTGGTTAGGAACTCCGAAGAAAGATCCTCCCATGTGTTGAGTCTTCCATTTGGAAGAAGTTGATACCAAGATAAAGCTTTCCCTTTCAAAGAGAAAAAGAATGGCTTGATCTTGTAGTTGTTAGTGGTTGCATTCTTTGGCTTCATTGTCTCCATCAAGATCTCAAAATTCTGTAGATGTTGATGTGGAGATTCGACACTCGTTCCTCCAAACTGGCTTTGGCCAACGATGGTAATAACTTGTGGGTTAAAGCTAAACCCCTGAATATCGTCAGCATCAAAGTTCACACGTAGACGGCGTGGTTGCTGAATCGGATCCATTCTTTGGCCAAGAGTTCTTGGCTCTTCATCTACATGAGCGGCTCTCGCACCCCCATCCGGGATACGATGATTGGCGGCTGGTCTTGGATTATTCTGGTTCGCATTGATCGTTGGATCAATGTCATCTAGCGACGGCATGGAGGAGTCACTCTCTTCATCGGATGAGTCAGTTCTAACCGATCTTGTTGGTTTCCTTCTCTTCTTCTTCTTGGAATCACTCATCTCCAACCTCATTTGTAGCATCATGTCCTTGAGCTCATCAATTTTCAATTGATGACGCTCCGATTCTTCCTTGCGAGTCTTCTCGCTCCATCTAAGTCGAGCTTCGGAATCATCCAACTCTGCTTGGATATCCCTTTCTTTACTTTCAGCCATCTTTCTTTCTTTGAGATTCTTTCTCAAAGTCTTCTCAAGTTCTTGATCAAGAGGTAAGAGGTCTTTGTTGGTGTTAGACCTGCGCATATACCTAAGATAACCTGCAAATATCACTTAAAAGAGATATCAAATGACAAGAGCAAAGCTCCCAAGCTTGACAACCGATAACCGAATTCGGCATAAACCAAATCCCCGGCAACGGCGCCAAAAACTTGTTCGCCACTAAGCGTGCGTGCAAATAAGCTTTCAATTTATAAAACTAGAATCGAAGCAAGCGAACCCGCAGTGTACGGATCGACGTAGTAAAGCAAGAATTCCAGAGTATCAAACTCAGGGATTTGGGGGGAACAAATTCAGTTCGCAAATCGTCAAGCAAGTAAATGTAATAAGTTTTGCAAATATTGAGAAAACATCAACCCTAAAGATCCAAGTATCTAATTGTGGTAATCGAATCAAGATATTCTATAAGTATAAGGACAGAGTTGAGGATTGCAAAGGTATACTAAAGTAAGGTAATGTACGATGAAGTTCCAAAACCTCATATGTCTAACCCAAAGACTCTCTCTATAAAGGTTGTTGAGGCTTCAGTATAGAAAGGATCTATGGACAAGAATTAATCTCAAATACCCAAACTTGTAACCCAAGGATCAAAACTAACTAAAACGTTTAAGGTTGTGACACTCGAAATCGAAATAGAGGGTGATGAGTCTCACTACTACCTAGAAAAGGGCAAGCCAAGACAAGATTAAAGCTAATCTTTAACCTTGGATTAAAGTAAAAGCAAAGTTCGTAAACAAGGGTAAATCACGGGAAGATCTTGAGTTCCACGGCCGTGGAAGTCCAAGAATAGACCGTGATCTTGGTTGTCAACGAAGTTTCTCTAACTCTCAGGGTCCAATCTGTTTACGATCGATCTATCATCATCTAAGCCACAACTATCAACCCTTCACCTTAGAATTGCTAAAGGGTTTTAGCCAATAACCATTGTCATGATATCAAAAATCAATCTAAGAAGGATGAAAGATGAAAACCCTCAAAAACTCGAATAAAACTCAAAACCAACTCTCAAATCCAAAACACACAATGGAATACTTAATGGATTCAGAATATAACACAAAACCTCACAATGATCTTAGGCAAACACGAAGAACGGGATGTCAATCCGTCTTCAATATCAAAACCTAAGAAAAGGGCGCAACTTCCGCCACACACAATCTTCGGGAATCCAAATGGTCGGCGCTTCTGCAAACTCTTGCGACAAACCCTAAGGCAAACTCTCCAAAGCGAGGTTGCCAAAAACTCCCTCCTCCCGCCTTTTTATCCGTAGAGAAAAAGGTCACTTCCAGCCCAATTACGTAGATGATGTGGCAAGAAATGATTCGTCAAAGGATTGCCTATATCACGGTCTCCTGATGTTCCACGACCGTGGTTTAGGGCGTGGAATTGGGTTACGGTGTCTCTCATCTTCCACGACCGTACTTTAGGCCGTGTAACTTACTGGAATGCTCCACGCTCATGATGCCAAGTTCCACGGCCGTGGTTTAGAGCGTTGACTCTTCTACGGCCGTAATTTAGGGCGTGGAAGTGTAGATTGCTTGTGGTTTCCTTTGTGTCGTGACATTCTTCATCCTAACTCCTTTCTTAGCTTCCTTGATGTGTTCGTAATCCTTGGATATGATTGAATCCTCTCTTTTCTCTCTCAAGTGGTCCGGTTTCAGCTCTCATTCACCTAAAATCAATCACAAAACTAATGTAGACCTCCATATCGAAAATATAGGTAAACAAGCTAGCAAATGCTTCAATACCTTATCTATGAACACAATAATGAATGAAAAACAACTAGAATAAGTGCCTAGAATATCGCAATATATCATGCTAATAGTCGAACACAAGGACTAAGGTGAAATCAAATCATTCAATGATCATGTATAGTGCAAATCTAAACTAAGATGAGATGAGGAATAAAGAAAGTGCAAAACACAATATTTTTGGTTGGTTTTGGGTGATCAAACAACGATCACAAAATATGCAACATAAACAAGCAAACAAACACACAAGCACAAGGATAGGTGATAAGAGGTAAGAAAAGCGGATTCTAGAGATTCGGAATTCCGATTATGACAATGGACTCATGCATCTAAACATCAAAGGAAAGTTGTGGTTGTTCGGAGTTGGGCGTTCCTCTAATGGGAGCAATTACCGGGTAAGTATCATGCCCCACTAGTCTCGCACCTAAGGTCCCATCACCGGGTAAGTCTAAAGGAACCTAAGGACGGGAATTCTACACAAACCGGCCACTACATAAGGGTCAAACCCCTCTTTACCTGGTAAGTCTCGGAAAAGGTAAGTCTTAGGCAACGATCCTAGCACACTCAATCCAATAGCGGCTTTTTTGGCTCACTACTACCTAGAGTTCATCATATTATGTATCTAAGAGAGGAAATTACCGGGTAAGTCTCATTCCTCAAAAAGGTTGCTAACATTAGGTCACCCTAAGATAGATTAGGCTCAACAAACACTAGGATTTCAACACATCTATATCCTAACATCCAGATTTATCAATATAAGTACAACAAAACAAAACCACGGGTGGATTATGGAAACCACGGCCGTGGAAGCATAAAGAACAGGCCGTGATTTTATACTGAGTTAGGGTTTCGAACACAAATCAATCCTAAGCTAATATGCAAGTCTATACAATCATAGTCCAAAGCATAAACATCATTCCTTCACCTAGAATGACAACTATTCAGCCAACAACATACAAATCTAGATCAAACTTCATGAATAGTGCATGCTTGCAAGTCATAGCTAGGTAATTAAGAATGAGCCAAAGAAGAGACATTACAAAGCTAGAATAGAAGTTACCAAGTCTTACAAAGGCTTCAAGAGCTGCTCCAAGTTATCAACAATGGAAATCTCACTCAAAACCACTCAAACCTCAGTACAAAACTAAAATCTACACTAACCTCTCCCAAGAACACCCACAAGGGTGCTTGGAAGAGAAGCCACAATGGAAGAGTGTTGGAGAAGAGCTATAGGAAAAGGTACAAAAAGGAGGAAGAAGATCTGAAATACAGCCTACAACATCACCAAAGTACTCCTCCAAAAAGCAAAGGTCGGGCAAAGGAATCGTGTGAAAAGTGTCAAGGCTGTCCAGAGATAAACCACGGGCAAAAACACGGGCGTGGAAATTTCCTCTGGGCCGTGGTTCCTACATTTCAGCGTCGTTAGATCACTAAGTCATGAGTTGGTGCAAGGCATGCACCAACAAGGTTTTTTGTATTCTCCTTTGCTCCTAGCTTGCTCCTCAAAGAGTCCGTATGTGTGCCACCACAAGGAATTATCCTCGAATGTATCGATTAAGTCCAAGAGCTCCTAAAATACCTACAAAACCGATAAGAGCTCGTGTAGACGTCTATTTCGACAATATGGATGAATTGAGCGTAAACGTCACGAACTAATGCGGAAACATGCATGAATGGAAAGGAAAACTATCTAAAAGAGTGCCTAAACTAGTGTCACAAATCATGTCATCAAAATGCCCCATACTTGCCACTTGCTCGTCCCCGAGCAAGGTTCAACTATAGGCTACGAGATGGCATTATTTATGAATGTAGAAAAATAGAAAATATTTTTGGAATTGTGCTTCTAAAGATCGATCACCTTCATAGTAACGTTTCATGGCAATGGACAAGAAATCATGTATTAAATTAATGAAGGCACGAAAAGACAATCATACTTAACTCGAAAGCATGCATGTAAGGTGAAAATGATGAAGTCAAGATGATCATGAGAATATCCAATCTAGATCACTAAGTCATACACATACGCAAATCGGTCACAAGGACTTAGGACAGAAGAGGCCAAGAAACGTGATGATAAGGTGGGAATATTCTAAGGTCATGTGGTGCAAATCCGGGAAAGGAACTAAACAACCACAACTTCACATTTATACTTCATCCACCAAAATGTATTTTTCTCCTTCTTTTCTTTCTTTTCTTTTCTTTTCTTTTTCTTTTCATTTTCTTTCACTTATTTTTGAGATAATGACTTGGTGTACAAAAGCCAAAACCTTGGTGATTAGCGGACCTCAGGATTTTTTGGAGGTGCCTCACACCGGGCACACATACCAAGGCTCGTTAGGACATTCAGTTTATCCGACTTTGGCAAGACACAAATACCTTACTCGTCATCAAAACCAAAGTCCCCAAACCTATATTTTTTTCTACACTTTTCACAACACATTTTCAACAACTTCATTCGCAACATTCATACACCAACTTCACCACCCCATACTTGCTTTTCACATACTCAACAAACTAGCATGCTCCTATTCCCGGATGGGTCAAAAGAGGTCAAATTTCATATCAAGTGAGGTGCTCAAACAACATGATCAAGATGAGAAGAAGAGAGATGAATTACATTAATCATTCCTAGATAATGTGCAAGAACTAGCATGTAATTTGGACTATCAATTCTCAATCCAATCAAGACAAGCATCATAATCTTAATTCATGCGTAGGATTCAAGAGAAGTATTTCAAGTCCATATATGCATAACTCCATTAAACACACAAGGCCATCCATAGCCAATTCACAAAACAAACTCAACATTAGGGGTCATATCCAAACCTAGAAGCACAAAAATTTTAAAATATTTCGATTTTTTGGAATTTTTGAAATATATATGTACGATGCAAAACATGAAAAGAAACGTGTGACAATTAAAACGAAACTATCCTAGATGCGATCATGCCATGTTAAGAATCATGAAAACCCCACCCCACCCCATACTTAAAAACACATTGTTCATCCTCGATCGGCCAAGAACGTCTCGATCGAGCCAAAAAAAATTTTCAAACCAGTTTTTGACGTTTTTCTCGAACAGAAACCTGTATGTATGCATGCAATGATAGATAAGCACATAGAGCATAAATAGACAATAATATCCGATAGCGTCATACAACATAGTAGCACATAAGTCACATAAATACATCCAAATACCCCATACTTGGGACACATTATCCCAATGGGTCAAATATAAGTCTGAAAGATAAAGTACTCACCAGACCTAGCTGAACTGCATGATAAATAAAAGAAATTCATGAAGCTCTAGTCCTCGTCAGCTGGCGGTGGTGGATGTGGCATGTAGGGATGCTGGGAAGGATCGAATGGATAGCCCATCATCTACTGAAACTAGATTTCCTGCTTACGACACTGATAATGCTGGCTCTCCTCCCTATGATGCATCCATGCATCTGTGTATCGACACTCATCATCGAAGCGTTGGGAGATGTCAACTATCATAGCCGCGTATGAGTCTATCATCTGATCAGTCAGCTCATCAATCCGTCGGTGTGCCTCGGGATCACTACGGCGGCGTGGTTTGCGTTGTTGAGGTGGTGTTGGTGGTGGTGCTCTCTCGTCCTCCGTCGCCTCGTCGTCAAGGTCATTTGTGGGAATACTAGGTCCACCGGTGTCAACACCGGTCTCCATGGCAGCACCTCCATAATCATCATCATCCTCCTCCTCAATTGCCTCTCTAGCATCCTGCATATAAGGGAACCAGGCAACAGACCAAAACTGACGGTCAAAGACAAAAATCTGAGACGACCACATAATCCCCTTAGGTGACTTCGTCTCCCATTGCATGGCAACGTAAGGTATGCCAAGACCATGAGGGACGAGAATACGGCGAGTGATCATCTCCTGTAATCCCTTCGGCTTCCGAGCCGCAACCAATGTACATCCCGATAAATCTAAACCCATGGAGGTGGCGATGTGGGTCACCAGACCACCACAACAGATATCGCCCTTCGACTTCCCCTTTATCTTGTGCAAATCATCTGCCAGCATGGCAACAAAGTCCGGTATGCCTCCTGTAACCATACAAAACAAACTCAACAACTCCCCCTGTCTGACCTTCTGGGGGCGTCTCTGTACGCGCCAAAAGTGTCTCACTGAAGATCCGGTGAGCGAAGCGGAAGGCGAGGTGGAATATAATACGCTCCCGGGAATCTCCCGGCTGCCATCTATTTGGATGATCTGAAATATGGGCAATCTCTCCCCAGAAACTCCGAGCTACCTCTCGGGAAAGAAAATCTGTCACTGTAGGTGTCGAGAAGCCGAAAATCTCCCTAAACTGATCCATAGGAATTGCGTAGTTCCTGTTCAACAGCCGATACTTGATCCCGTGATGCTCCGACACATAGGTCACTGAACTGACAAATTCCATGGTCGGATCGAGATAAGTCGGTGCTTTAATGGCCATGAACTCCTCTAGGCCAACCATCGATATCATCTTCTTCAAGTCCTCCGCCACATGGAGGCACTCGAAGGCATCAACATCAAGGAATTGCGGGGCAATGATAGGGCACCCGCAAATCCTGTCATAGTCCCGTTGATGTCTCTTGTGGATCACCGGGATAGAAAACTGACAAGTTGAGGAAGGAGAGGAATGATGTGAACTGCTTGGCCTGTCTCTCAAGGCCAACTGACGATCTGATCTACGTGGGCTACTGATACTGGATGAACACCTCAGTTGCCAAGAACAGCTCGGCCGAGACATAGTCGACTGGACCGAGGCGAACTACTGTTCATACACAACTTCTGAATCTGTAAGCTTTTTCCCTAAAATCACTATCAGAAGCTTCCTATGGGGTACTTATATCTTTTTGAGCAACAATCTATGATAACCAATGCCAAATCTATCTAGAATCGACAAAAGAAGAAAGGAGTTAGGGTTTGAAACGAAATACCACAGATTTTGCAGAATGAAGTGTTTTCCTTGCTGTTTGTTGCTTAGATACTGAATCTCGTGCTTCCTCCGATAATTTCGAGCCAAGAACCGTGGAAAACGAGCAAGAATTGAGATTTTGAGGGTGGGAGCAGCCGCGGTCGAGGTCGTCTTGAGAGGGAAAAAGGTGAGAAATGAGAGAAACCCTCTCGCCTTTTATACCCCTCGCTGAATTTGATTACACCTCGGTCGAGATGTTCTTGAGCGGATCGAGGTGTTAGAATTGATGTCAGACATAGTCGCCTCGTTTGACCAAGAACATCTCGGTCGAGGTCCTGTGACAGCAACCGAGATGTGTCTTAGTCAAGCTCCGTGTCCTGAATTTCTCGAACTTTTGTCCTTCCATGTAGCTCCTGAGTTGTAATTCCTTAGAGAGTACCTGATTCATGTCTAGGAGGACGCAAAAACACAAAGCAAACTATCTAAACTAAGCTAGAAAAGGGGAAAAGAAAGCAATACCTTGGGTTTCCCTTGACCGTACGCTACCCTCAAACAAGGTATAATGGTGCAATCTCCTCAGCCGGGACTTCCGGTCGATACTTCTTCAGCCTATGACCTTTGACCTTAAAACTTCCGCTAGTTTCGCCCCAACTGCACCATAGGGAAAAACAGTTTTCATAACGTAAGGTCCTGTCCATCTAGATTTCAACTTACCTGGAAAGCGGCGGAGGCGGGAGTTGAAGAGTAGAACAAGATCTCCTTCATAGAAATCCTTGGGAATGATATGCTTGTCATGCCATCTCTTCGTTCTTTCTTTGTAGATTTTGGTATTCTCATAGGCGTTTAAGCGCAACTCTTCTAGCTCATTGATGTCTAAAAGTCTCTTCTCTCCGGCTTCCTTGATGTTGAAATTCAACCACTTGATTGCCCAATATGCTTTGTGCTCCAGCTCAACGGGTAGATGACAAGTTTCCCATATACCAAATTGTAAGGGGTGGTACCATTGGGAGTTTTGAATGCGGTCCTGTAAGCCCAAAGAGCATCATCCAACTTCATGGACCAATCCTTCCTCGTCCTTGAAACGGTCTTCTCCAGTATTGCCTTGATTTCTCTATTCGAGATCTCCACCTGCCCACTAGTTTGAGGATGATAAGGGGTTGCTATCTTGTGGGTTACCCCATACTTCAATAAAAGTGTCTTGAACTTCCGGTTGATGAAATGTGTCCCTCCATCGCTGATGATGATACGCGGCGTCCCAAACCGTGGAAAGATAGTTCTATTAATGAACTTCACAACCACCATGACGTCATTAGTGGGAGAAGCGATGGCTTCCACCTATCTAGATACGTAATCAACAACTAAGAGAATGTAGAGGTTCCCCGCGGATGATGGGAAAGGTCCCATGAAATCAACTCCCCATACATAAAAAATCTCAACCTCCTGAATGTTGTTGAGTGGCATCTCGTTCCTTCTAGATAAGTTCCCTGTTCTTTGGCATGCATCACAAGAGACAACAAATGCTTGCACATCCTTAAATAATGTAGGCCAAAAGAAACCAGAACGTAATACCTTAGCGCACGTTTTGTGAGCGCTAGCATGTCCTCCACAAGGAAGCGAGTGGCAATGCCGTATGACACTAGCAGCTTCACCTTCCGGAATGCATCGTTGAAGGATACCATCCGGACCTGTCTTGAACAGTAGAGGTTCATTCCAATAGTAATGGCGTACATCCTTGAAGAACTTCCTCCTTTGATCGTATGTCAATTCGGGAGGTAGTTCTTGACAAACAAGATAGTTGACAATATCAGCATACCAAGACTCTTTACCATCAGAAACTTGGCGAAGCTAGTGCTCCACCAATTGTGAATGATCATCAGAGAATGAATCAGAAAGATTGTCGTCCTCAGTTGATAACATCTCGCTTGCTGTCTCGGTCTGGGTCCGAGGTGGGTGACCGAGGTGTTCTTCAGATAAGAGCACCTCGCTTGCTCTAGAAACTGTCTCGGTCTGGGTACTAGAACTGGGACCAAAACCTAATGTGCTTTTCTTCTCCTGAATCAGTTTATCGAATCTAGCTCCTGGATCTTCTTCTAGTGCTTCCAAGCTTCACACATCTGCATCACAAAAGACATTTATACCTTCCTCCGTCAAACTAAAACTTAGAACTTTTTCAAGAGGATCTTTAATAAGGATAGAGCTCACCAATTCTCGAGAATCTTCTTCATCATAGATGTTGAAGATGTCATCTTCCAGCGGGTCTCCCTTCATTGTAACTAGCAATACAAACTCCACATGAACGCCACCAATGTTGAACTTCAACTTGGCATTCTTACAATCAAGGTTGCAACCCAATGTTGCTAGAATTGGTCTCCCGAGAATGATAGGAATGGGATAATCTACAGGAATGTCAAGCACAACAAAGTCTATAAGTATATAGAAATTACCTAACTTCATGGGAACATCCTCCAAGATACCAATGGGACGGGTAATGGAGCGATCCACCATGTATAACGTCATCTTCACGGGCTTGGGCTTTCCAAGTCCGACTTTCTCACATAGCTCCAGCGGGATGATGCTCACGCTAGCTCCTAGATCACAAAGTGCATCATAAGTCACATCCCCAACTTGGATGGGAATGCAAAATGAACCTGGATCTCTTAGTTTAGGTGGCATCTTCTCCTTCATGATTTGAATGAGCTCCGAAGATCTAGAGGTCATCCTCACTTCACCAAAGTCTTCTAGCTTTCTCTTCCTTGATAAGATTTCTTTTAGAAACTTCCCATAGGCGGGCATCCCTAGAATAGCATCAATGAAAGGGATGTTAATATGTAGCTTATTCATAAGGTCAAGAAACTTACCAAAGTGCTTGTCTAGATGTTCCCCCGCCCTTGACTGAGGGAACGGGAGTGGTGGTTTATAAGCAGGAGGTGGAACATAAACTTCAGATTTTTCTTTCGCTTTCTGGGGTTCCATCTCGGTTGGTACCTTAACCAAGGTGTTCCTCGTTTGATCATAGTCCGACCGAGGTACTGGATCTACAGTCTTCAATCCACTGCGTGTTGTGATAGCCATGATTTTCCCTTTTGGGTTGCTCTCTGTCCTTGCTGGGAGCTTCTTAAGATCTCTTGGCGCTTCATTCGCCTTGTTGAAAAATTGTTGTTCTAAGGCTTTTTGTGCCTTCAAAAATGAATTCATCGATGTCTCCATAGCATTGAGCTTGATCAATATTGCCTCCAGCACAACGTCCGGTTTCTTGGGTGGCTGGGATGAGCTTAATGCAGGCTCCTGGCTTCTCAAAGGAGTAGAAGAAGAAGGGGTGTTAAGAGCATTTTCAGCATGAGAATAAGGGTTACCGGAATTTTGTTGATTTGATCTCCAATTGTTGTTGTTGGAGTTTTTGTTGTTATCGTAGTTGTTGTTCCGCGGCCCTTGATAGTCGTTTCTTCCTTGGTATCCACCATCTTGCTCCTTCGTTTGAGCTACTAAAAGCTCCTTTTCAATGCCTTTACTTCATTGCTAAGCGAGGTGAGTTGAGCTCCATTTGATGTTGTGTCTTGAAAGCTAACTCTCCTTGCTCCATCTTCAACCCTTTGATGGGAATATTTCTCCATGTATATAACTTGCTTTTCAATGAAATCCCAAGCTTCATCTATCGGCATATCCATGAAAGTGCCGGCGGAAAGTAATTGCAGCTTGAATTGAGTATCTCCATCCAAACACTTTAAGTATATCTCCAACAACTCGATCTTTGGAATCCCATGATGTGGGCAATCCAACAAAAGGTCCTTGAACCTCTCCCATGACTTGGACCAACTCTCCTTATCCTTCATGATAAAAGAATTGATCTTGCCCCTCAATTCAACGGTTTTTTATGGGGGAAAGAACTTAGTAAGAAACTCCGTCGTCATCTGTTCCCAAGTGTTGATTTTTCCATCCGGAAGAGATTGATACCAAGCAAGCACCTTGTCTTTCAGTGAGAAGTAGAAAGGCCTCAACTTGTAGTTGTTGTTCTCCACTCTTGATGGTCTCAAAGTCTCCATCAGAATCTCGTAGTTTTGTAAATGTTGATGCGGAGACTCTCTCTCCAAACCTCCAAATTGACATTATCCAATCATGGTTAGAACTTGAGGTCGAAGTTCATAATCATGCTCAGCTGGATCTCCTAGGTTGACTCCTTGACACCTCACTTGCTGATTGGGGTCCATGCTTTGACCTAGGGTTCGTGGAACTCTAGAAAAAAGAACATCTCGGTCTAGCAATGGGGGCATCCGAGGTGGTGGTTGTATCTCGGCCGGTGCAACTAGGACTGGGTCTTGCCTCGGTCGAGCCACTAGGACCGGTCGAGGTGAAAACTGAGCCCTTATAGCGGCCATATCAGCTTCAATTCCTTCAGTTCTTGCGCGAGTCTCGTCTCGGTCACGCTGCAATTCTTCTTTACTGAGGCGGAGTTGTTCCAATGCCTCCTTCCATTCGGCTTCAAGATCGCGATTATTTTGATCAGTCATCTTAGCTTGTTTCAATCTTCGTTTGTAGGTCTTTTCTGGTTTGGGATCGTAAGGAACAATTTCCTTTCCAGCACAAGTTCTTTGCATAAACCTAAGGAAAGATCCTGTGAAATCACTCAAGTAAAGTGGTCAATACCAACAAGGGCAATAGCCCGAAAGACAACTGAAACCGAGCCAAAAACTTGTTCGCTCTAAAAGTTCTGTGCAAGCTTTAATACTTATACCAAGAATAATTGCAAAGCGAACCCGCAGTGTACGGATCGATTGTATTAAAAGCAAGAATTCCAGGGTCGAACACAAGGATTATGGTAAAACAAAGATCGGTAGTTCAGGTTGTCAATAACAAACACGCAACAAGCAATGATATCAAAGATGATGTATTAACAAGGTAAAGGGAATGCGGATTCTAGAGATTACAACATCCAGTTGTTGTTCCGACTCAAGATCTCAAAGGATAACGTGGACAAAGTTGAGGTTTGTAATGAGAAGGTGTTTCTAAGGTGGGAATAGATCACCGGGTAAGTCTCACTACTCACTATCCAAAACTATAGATCCTCTCACTGGGTAAGTCTCAAGGCACTAAGGAAAGGAACTATAATCTCAAACCATCACACCACCCAAGGGGATAAAATCAACCTTTATCGGGTAAGTCTCAAGCTAACTCTCAAAGATGGGATGAAGGCACACTCAAACCCCAATAAAGGATAAACCTTTATTACCTACACTCATGATCTTGGGTATACAAACAAAGGAATTACCGGGTTAGTTTCATCCTAGGCTTGCGTTGAACCAGGAAAGGTATAACAAGGATAGGATTTGGCAAATTGAAACCTCAACTCACAAAAAGGATCAGGAAAGGGATCGCCTCGCTCAGTTTATGTACCATCTTGGTCGAGATGTTCCACGACTGACCGAGGTGGTCGTCGATTAAGGTAAAGGCTCGAGCTTTCAAGGTCCACTGTGATAAAGGCTCATTCTTTCATCATCTTTCCCACAACTTTCAGCCAATCACCCTAGATTCACATGAAGAACTTAGCCAACAATCATCATGATAACAATATTCAAATATATGAGAAAGGAATCAATATTCAAACAAGAAAACCTTAAGACAAAGGTCTCAATAACTGAATCAATCAAACAAACAATCAGCATTCCTCAATCACAATCAGAAAAGACAACAAATCAAACCAAACTAAGGCAATCTTACAACTTCCTTCAAACTAGATTCCTTCCTTGAATTTCCTTCAACTTCCTGAATCAGAGAATTGGTGATCCAAAGATGGATGAATTCCAGAAAATCAGCCCCTTTATATAGGAGAATTACCTTCCTAAGATAAGATATCTCAAAAAGATAATTTCCTTCTTTAAAATATCTTCATATCTTACAAAATATATCAACCAAAAAGATATGTTTACTTCCAGAAATACATCCTAAAATAGGTGATATTCACTTTCCAAAAAATAGATGATCTCAGGAAAAAATAAAGATCTTGTGTCTCGTCATCACTTCGCCTCGGTCCAGACGATCCTGAAGATCACCTCGGTCGAGGTGGTACTGTAGCCAACCGAGGTGAGTCTCAGCTGAGCGTAAAACTCTCTAATCTGGTCCAAAATCTATCTTCCATCTTATTTTCATGCTTCTTGAGCTCTTCTTATGACTCCTCAATGCTCCAGAATGACGCTTCAATGACTCCTTAGCTTTCTTAGCTCTATTTCAGTCCAAAACGTGCCATTTTCCCTACAATCACAACAAAATTAGGTGCAGACCTCGATTCTCGCAAAGGTAGACAAAACAACATATTAATCAAAGAATATACATCCACACATGCAGATTTATGAAGATAAAACGTCCAAACCAATCCCAAAATATAGACTATAATACATGCTATCACTAAACACCCCTGTGATTCTAGGGTGATTAGTTTAAGGTTGTGGTATAAGACAATGAAAGAATAGACCTTTATCCAAGTGGACCCTAAAAGCTTGAGTTAACCTTAATCCGAAACCCGTCTCGGGTTGTTCGTTGAGCATCTTGATCGAGATCGATATAGAACGTAAATAGATCGACCACTACATTGCCTATCTTGAGTTTAGGTTATACTTTGCCAAATCCTATCCTTGTTGCACCTTTCCTGGTTTACACGCAAGCCTAGGATGAGACTTACCCGGTGATTCCTTTGCTTGTATACCATGATGATAAGTGTTAGGTAATAAAGGTTTATCCTTTTATTAGGGTTTGAGTGTGCCTTTATCCTACCTTTGAGAGTTAACTTGAGACTTACTCGGTGATGGTTAGTTCTATACCCTTAGTTGAGTGATGTTGGTTTGAGCACCTTTACCTTTCCCTAGTTCCTTGAGACTTACCCGGTGATAGGAGCTTTGGTTTGGGAAAGTGAGTAGTGAGACTTACCCGGTGATCTATCCCATAGTAACAACACCTTCCCTCAGCAAACATCAGCTTTCTCCACGTTATCAGAAGATAACTTGAGTCAAAACCACAACTGGATATTATAATCTTTAGAATCTGTATTTACCCACCTTGACATATATTCTTGCTTTTGCTTTTGATCAATATTATTGCATGGTTATGAAATTGGATTGCTTTACTGTTATTGTTCTCACCAATTCCCTCAGATCGACTCCGGATTATAAGCCCTTACTACGATTGATCCGTACACAACGGGTTCGCTTATCGTTAGGTTTATTATTTGGATTATAAATTTAAAACTTTTTCTGCACACACATTTTGGACCGAAAAATTTCCTTCAAGAATTTCTCATAAGCGGGCATACCTACAATAGCATCCACGATCGGAATATTAATATGCATTTTACTCATTAGTTCAAGGAACATACCAACATGCTTGTCTAGTTGTGCTCTATCTCTGGATTGTGGGAATGGAAGTGATGACTTGTATGGTGGTCGAGGCACAAAAACTGATTCTTTCTCCTTTTCTTTTTCCTCCCAAAATGGCTTGGGATCTTCCTCAACCATCACTTGCTTTCCCTTATCAACTTCTTTGGGCAAATCATTAGTCTTCAATCCGCTTCTAGTAGTTATATCCATAACTTTCCCTCTAGGATTATCTTTAGTATTTCCGGGTATCTTTCCCGGATCTCTTTGAGCTTCTCTTGCTTTGTGGAACATCTGATTCTCCAAGGCCTTTTGAGCCTTATTAATAGAAGTAACGGTGCTCTGCAATCCGTTCAATCTCCCCATCTATTGCTCGAACATCATCTTAGTTCAGTCATTGGGAGGTTGAGTAAATCCTGGTGGAGATTCTTGTGATGTATGGGCTGAAGCCTTAGGTGGTGCTTGGCTTGAGGAAGCTGGATGATTTAATGCACCATTTGGGATTGAGTAAAAAAAACCTGGATGGTTGTGGTTAGGATGATAAATGTATTCTCCATGGAAATTCCTTTTGTTGTTGTTGTTGTTGTTCCTTGACCCTTGGTAATTTCCTCTACCCATGTAGTTCACATCTTGCTCTTTAGGTGACAACTTAGCTTGTGTCGGGGCTTGAGTTTGAGCTTTCGAAAGCTCCTTCAAAGCCTTGATTTCATTGTTAATAATATCAAACTTAGCTTGTGTCGGGGCTTGAGTTTGAGCTTTCCAAAGCTCCTTCAAAGCCTTGATTTCATTGTTAATAATATCAAATTGAGCATTATTAGTAGTATTGGTACTAATGTCATAGACTCCGGATCTCCGAAGTCTCTCATAAACCTTTCAATGAGAAATTCTCAATCACTAAAATTTACTTCTCCAAAAATTCCCATGCTTCATCATCAGGCTTCTTAAAAAAAGTCCATCCATAAAGGGATTGAAGCTTTAATTGAGTATCCTCATCTAAGCCGTTGAAGTAGATCTCAAGAAGTTCGATCTTCGGAATACCGTGATGAGGACAATCTAGTAGAAGGTCCTTACCCCTTTCCCATGATTTGAACAATCTTTCCCTGTCCCTCATCACAAATACTTTAATATTATCTCTAAGCTCCGTTGTCGTTGATGGTGGAAAGAATTTGGTGAGGAACTCGGTAGTCGTCTCCTCCCAAGTATTGATTCGTCCGTAAGGAAAAGATTGATATCAAGCAAGGGTCTTGTCCTTCAAAGAAAAGGAAAATGCCCTCAACTTGTGATTGTTATTTTCTAGTCTTGGAGGCCTCAAGATCTCCATAAATATCTCATAGTTCAGCAAATGTTGGTGTAGAGACCCTCCTATAATCCTCAAAACTAGTTATGATGGATCATTTGAAAGACTTGAGGAAGGAGCTCATAATCATGTGCAATTGGATCTCCAAGATTTACACCTGGACGGTGTACTTGCTGATTTGGATCCATTCTTTATCCAAGAGTTTGTGGTTCTCCCACAAACGGGTCAAGTCTAACATTCCCCACTGGTGGGCGAGGTACAAGCTCTAGCATGACTGGTGGAGGTATTTCTACGTGCACATTTCCTCCTCTTTCGAAGAGTGCATGACTCATATCAGGTCTGAGCTCAGCTAGCTCTCTCGTAGTTGCCTCTTCTCTTTCTTGTGTTCTTCTTCTTTCTTCTTCCATGGCTTCTTGGTTAAGCCGTAATTGTTCCAAAGCATCTTCTAAACTTGCTTGAGTATCACTTTCAGCCATCTTCTCTTTCTTACCTTCCCTTAATCTTCTCTTGTAAGTTTTCTCCTGCTCAAGATCGTAAGGAACGAGTTTTTTACCGGCACGAGATTTTCGCATAAACCTAAATAAAAAAGGGAAATCTGCAAGAACAAATACACAAAGCAAAAAGATTAAAAATAAGAGAAAAGTCTAGCCTATCAATGACCGAAATCACCAACACATCTAGACCTAGTTCCCGACAACAGTGCCAAAAACTTGTTCGCTCTCAGACATGTGTGAATAATGAAAGAATATAGTCCTAAACTTATACTTGTAACAAAAGGCTGAATAATTTAGCGAACCCACAGCGTACTGATCAAATTGCAGTAAAAACAAATATTCAAAGGTCGATCTCAAGGACTGAGGTGAAATTAATTGGGGCAAATAAAAAATAGAACAGACTCCAGCTGATATTGATGAATGAAAGAGAAAAAAGCAATAACGTGGATAGTATGATAAGCGGGATAACACAAATTCTAGAGATCAAAGTATGCAGTTGTGCTTTTAGGTTCAAGACTTCTAAAGAACTGGGACAATGTTGGGATCACTAAGCAAAGGTGTTTCTAAGGTGGGCATGATCACGGGGGAGGTTTCTCAAACCAACTATCCCAAACCAAAGCTCCTAGCATCAGGTAAGTCTCAAGGATCAAATGAAAGGAACTAAAAGTCAAACCAACCACTCAACCTAAGGGTCAAGAACAAACCCTTACCGGGTAAGTCTCAGGTAAAGCTCACTAAGGCAAGAAAAAGGCACACTCAAATCTAATAAAGGCTTTTGAAACCTTTATTACCTAGAGCCGTCATCTTTGGTAACCAAGAAAGGGAATAACAAGATAAGTCTCTTCTCAAGCTTAGATGTATGCCTTAGAAGGAACTTAGGGCATGAAATGGTCGACAAAGACTAGGATTTGGGAAATCTAAAACCTAAGCATAAAGATATAACATAAACGGACTAACAGAAGAAATCTCAGATTATTCTAAGGAAAACCTCGGCCGAGATTCTCATGAATATTCCGAGATTCGTCTGCTCGAAGGTCAAACCAACTCTTTAGGGTCCAATTTAACTTAAAAGCTCAATCTATCATCATCTAAACAACAACCATCAACCAATCACCCTAGAATCGCAAAGGTTTTAGCCAACAACACACATATTGAAATCAAGAAAGATATATGAAAGATTCAAGAAACCCATAAACCAATAAACTAAAAGATAAGTAAGAAGTGCTTAGCAATATGTCTTTAATATCCCAAAGAAAAAACAAACCAATAACAAAGATTCAATCTTTAATACAAAAGGAAATGAAATCGAGAACTAAGTCTCTCTCCAAAAAATCTTAAAATCTTCTCAATCCAAAGTGTTGTTACTAATGTTTATGATGTGTAATCTCTAAGTATCAAGTACTGTGTCACTCCTATATTCGACGTTCTTAGATTGATGCAAGCCCTTCTATCTTATTGGAAGAGCTAGTGTTTTTCAAAGACTTGGTGAAGAACCGGTAGGTGAAATAAATAAGTTAAAAGATACTCTACAAGGGGGGGGGGGTTGAATAGAGTATGTGAACTTTTCACAAACCAAATCACAAGGCCTTGAAACCCCTTTCAAGGGACTTGATGTCGATCTGTGCTCTTTGTGAAACTTTGATTTCAAGGCTTTGAAACAACTTTCAAGAGCCTTGACTTCGTGCTCCTGCAAAACAAAGTTAGTCACAATAGCGAAATATAGTGCGGAATGTAAAAGATTGACACGAGGATATGTTTACGAAGTTTGGCTCTAAATAGCCTACTCTCTGTCCCATGGTATAGCCTTAGGATCTAACTATCTATTATCAACTTCAAAGAGTCCTAGATACAAACTAGAAGAAATCCTCTTCTTCTCTCACTATAGCCAACGCTACGATCTAGCTCCAACTCTCAACCTAGCTATAATTGTAATATCCGGAATTTTTATTCCGTTTAATTCCGAATCAATTCGGATTTCGAGCCGTTGACGGTTTCCCATTCTATCTACTATTTCTTTCTTCACAAATTTTATCATTTTATGTAGAATTTAATTCATATAAAATGATAAAATTATATCAAACCCTAATTCTTATAATTATTTATTATTTTATGTAGAATTAAATTCACATAAAAGAATAGAATTATATCAAACCCTAATTCTTATAATTAATCCTTAACGACGACTTTAGACGAGATCATGACAAGGCTGAGACGAGACTGTGACAAAGTTGTGACGAGACCATGACAGAGCTGGGACGAGGTCATGACAAGGCCCAGACAAGCAGTTGACAAGGCCCAGACAAGCAGCTGACAAGGCCCAGCCGTGCAGCAGTCAACCCTCTCCAGCCAGCCTGAATTGCTTCAGTTCCGCCTAACCCAGTTGCTCCCAGCCAAGGAAGGGGACGGGCCATGCTGCTAACCCTCACAGCCGAAATCCGTGCCAGCCTAGGAAGCCCAGCTCTCTTCTCCTTAGCAGCCAGTCCACGTATCTCTCCTCTGCTAGCCCTAGACGCTCCTCCCTTCCACATAACTGCAGCGCCTTGCCCTCCATAACCGGTGAAGATAGAAGTCCAGGAGAACAGCCGTTACACTACCAACAGAGCACTTATCCTTCCGCTTCTCTCTCGGTTTGCTTTCCTTACTGAACAACCCATACCCATAGATCTCTCACGTACGCTACCTCCTACCACGTCCAGATTTGAAGAGTGTAGTTGCGCCATCTTCCCAACGTGCAAAGGATTCTCCAAAAGTCAGCCGTACAGGTAAATGTCGATCTCTTCCCTGTGGTGTGCAAACCACTGCCCTTGACCTTGCTGCATACAGGTTGATCCCTGTTGTACTCCCTACAGCCGGAACCAGACAAGGACTCCTTCTCCCGGACCTCTCTCTTTTGTCGATAAAATCACCAGGAGAAGGTCTAATGCCCTACTGTTGCACCACGAGATCCACATCCTATTGTCCCTAAGCCACTGCTTTTGAGCCAAAGCAGCCCAGCCTTCTCCGCTTCTGCTCCTTTCACGAACTGCACCACAGCAACAGCAACAACAACAGCAACCGCAAGCACATTGTCACTAGAAACAACCAGCTTGATGACCAGATTTAGGTATGAAAGACTGATCCGTTATGGCTGAAATTTTTATATATTATAGCTGGGATATTGTGGTATAACATATTAAAATTTGAGAGGAATCCAGCTAGTGGTTTAGAATTTATGAATTTTCAAAGATTGGGTCGTAAACAGTTTTTGTTTTCTGTTGTGCTGAAATTTCTCAAGTGTTCGAAAAACTGCTAGTTTTGTGATCCAGGTTTGGGTAAGTTAGACGACTCTTCTATTGCTGGTTTTTGGATATAGTTTAGTCGATATTGTATAGTATAACATACTAAAATTTGAGAGAAATCCAGCGAGTGGTTTGGGATTTATGATTTTTCAAAGATTGAGTCGTAAGCAGTTTTTCTGTTGTGCTGAAATTCGGTTTTGTGAGATAGTTTTAAATAGGATTTTAATCTCCTTTGCGGCTAAATTTTGGATATAATATAGATAAGATTTTATAGTAGAACATATCAAAATTTGGGATAAATCCAGCGAGTAGTTTAGGATTTATGATTTTTCAAAGTTAAGATAGTGTGTTGTTTGTTAAGTGTTGTAACCAACTTTAGAAATTTTTGTAAAAGTGATGCTTTAACAGTTTTAAAAAATTCTTTTTCCTATGAGTAGATGGGATATCATAGAGGACCTAAGAAATTATTTCGGAAATTTTATAAATTTATTCGAGTTTTATATTTGAAGCCGAAGTTGGATCTTAATGACCTTTCGGAAAATAAGAAGAATGTGTAAATTGCCAGTTTGTAACCAAACTCATCTTTATGAGTTAGAATATGGCATTTTAGTCTCAAATAAGAGTTTAGACATAAATTATGGAATTTTTAGAAGTTTCGGGACCAAGGCTAAAATAGTCATTTTACCATAAATTAATACTGTAATCAATTCCGTTCAAATAAGACCTACTATCTTAGAAGTCTTAGACTTCTAATCACCTAGAAAGTGTGCTGACACACTTGCCTCCTTTGACAGGCCACTGAATTCCTACTGTACAGATCGATTTGCGAATTAGAAAGTCGAGATCTGATTCAGGTAAGTCCACGGATTTACTTAGCTGGCTTCTTGCATGTGTGTGATGTGTATGAGTGGTGTTTGCTAGTTAAGATAAATAACGAAACCGGAATAGGCCGAATTTAGTATATTGTGTAATTGACCCAAGTGTATGATAACGGGTCGTGACATCATCTGCCTAGCTCTTGCGAGAGTCTAGGAGGTTCCCTGCGACCAGCCCAGTCCGGTAGACGGTCAAATGCATTAGTACCATTCCGCATTGGTAAACGGGGACAGGGGCGAGGTTTGGGAATCCCTCGTGTCACAAAATAAGTATCATTAGTAATGACATATCACCTAATTAAAGATAATAAAAGGATTGATTGTTGCATGTTGATTGTGTATGTTGTGTGTTTGTGCTTTTACCTTTATACCTATGCATAGAATGTTAGCTAACGGTTTTATACCGCTTGTAGATGCCTTGCAGGTTAAGATAGTTGTAGAGAGATCCGGAGGAAATGGTCAGCCGGGTCCACGTACTCTTTTAGTTGGGGGCGAGGTTGTCTTATGTTCTTTATATGCATCGTTTTCGTACGGTTGCTTTCTAAGGCTGATACATATCCTTCATGTATATATTGTTTAAAGTTTTCAAATGTTTTAATACTTTTGTGCCTTGTTGTAAGATCCTAGTAAAATTGTTGTCAAACTAAGGTCAGGACCCATTGTGAGGTCCTAACTAGTAGCTCCCCGAGTTCTAAGAATTTGGGGTGTTACAATATGGTAGCAGAGCTCTGGGTTGGCAACAATGGCACTTGAAATCTTCTGAAAGACCAAATGTATAAAATAACTAGAACCCGAAAGGGGTCTAAAATTTTCAAAATGGATTTATGTTTTCACACGCGCGCATAGTCGGGTTGTTGGGTTAGCATATAGACTTATTATGATGAGTATTAATGTATGTTATATATATGTATATGTGTAGTATGTTAGTATCCTAAAGGATATATTATATCCTTTAGTTGTGATATCATGAAGCGATTATCGCCTCATGATAAATCGGTAGTAGACTTGAAGAGTTTCCAACACGAGACAAAGGACTTGGACCTTGGATCAAGCAGTATACTCGGGTGGGCGTCCTTGTAACCCTTGTTAACAATCCAAAGAACTAATAGGCGAAGACGTAAAGATGTGGAGATAATTTTGACCATAAGTACAATCAAATGAGGAAGAATTCCCGAGTCAACTCAGATAGAAGATATAGAAGGTCATACAAGGGAATTTGTTGTATGAAGCCGAGAGATGAATTATAAGAACCATGCAAGAGACTACAAGAGTGCGGAGTAGAGATAATAATATTGGAATGAGACAAGTAGAATTGAGTACAACCAAGATTGCGGAATCAAGAACATTACCATCGAGGCGGATGCCCCATAGACCATTATGGGCATTAGAAACCAGAAGAGACAAAGTGTCAATCTGGGTGTGATAATCTAAGGTGCACGGAATGAAGACCTACAATTGAGTGTAAAAGCGAAAAGGCAGACCCCACAAATGTGGAGAGGTTTTGACCTCCTCAAAGATATAAGAAGTTTGAAAGAAACCGCGACGCGAATATCCAAAGAATGGAAGCCTGTAGCAGGGTCAACGGAGTTTCGGGAAGGCGGTATTACCACCAACACCAGTGAAGAAATCTGTATGAGAGCACGGCCTTGGTAGACTCGAGAGTCCAGGGTAACCCGAATTTTCACGGGACCTAAGCCATCAGCACAGATGGTCCATGCAAAAGGAACTGCAAGTGGATGATCATTATGGCCATAAGAATTTCAAAGATGCTTGCAAGCTATCGTGCAAACTTGAAACGACTATTTATGCCAGATGAATGACACAATCAGACTAGAGAAATGGAGTTAGCCCATAAGAAGCGGAAGGGTGGAA
The DNA here is from genome assembly GCA_033239125.1 of Fagopyrum homotropicum. NCBI lineage: Eukaryota > Viridiplantae > Streptophyta > Magnoliopsida > Caryophyllales > Polygonaceae > Fagopyrum > Fagopyrum homotropicum. The sequence goes on along the minus strand of BSWB01000005.1, from coordinate 90,285,130 downwards.
GGTAGAAGAACTAAAGAAGTATAAAAGGATTTTTATGAGCAACTGTTTACCTACTAGCTAAGGAAAATTTTGACAGGTCACAAGTAACACGGAATGGAGACTTACAACTTAATGTAAGAGCGAAAGGTAGACTTCACGAGCCAGGAGACGTTTTGTCTTCTTTAAAGATAATAATTCTAAGAGGAATCACAACGCCATTATCGAAAGGATCGAAACCCCATAACATAGTCAATAGAGATTTGGAAGGAAATATTACAAACAACGCCGATTAAGGAACCTACGCTTGTGAGAATCGTGTGGTGGACTCAAGAGTCCAGGGTAACCCCCATTTATAACAGAACATAGGTCATCAACACAGACGGTCCCTGTAAAGGGACTACAATTGGGATGTAATTAAATGTCATCAGAACTACAAGACGCTTACCATCTATCGTGGAGTGTTAGGAACGACTTTTGACGTCAAGAGAATGGCACAGTGAGACTTGAGAAACAGACTTGTCCCAAAGGAAGCAAAAGAGTGAAAGAGGACGAACTAAAGAAGGATAAAAGGATAAATCTAGTAGATGATGTGCACCAAAAGTTTAATACTAGTAGAGGTATGAAATTGAGATAAGTCAATTATAGACTGACCGATGTCAACCAAGGACGTGCAAGTATTGTTTGGTATTGACGAGTTGCGCCGTTAAGAAGAGATATTTGTGACTGTGGATCTATGGAGTAGCTTTACCGGCGCCTTAGAGGATTTCCTCAAGTAGGCAACGATAACCTTCTTGGATGAATTAAAGGTATAAAGAGAAACATTTTAAGGGTTACTTCTTGGCTAGTTAAGATCAAACTCCGGTCAAGTCAGGGAGTTTGGATCCGTGGTAGAAAAATTAAGAAAGTAAGCAGAAGAAGTTGTTTTTTTCAATCATTGTTTTATTTTCTTAAGGCAATTAAGGAAGGTATCTGGTACTTCATCCGGTTAGGACTTAGGGTATAATTGGAAGAAAGAGTTTGAGGTTAAGCACTTGGGACTCACAGAAAATGTCCTTATGATTTATGAGTGACAACAAAATTATCAGAGTAGCACAACGGAAGTGTGGTGGGTCCTAACCCACATAGCTGAATTTTAAGATGATGATAGTTGGTGAAATGCATTTCGCTTGGAAGGAACGTGAGATAGGTTACGGAGAGTGATTGAAAATATTGTACGGGAGCTGTATCACCCTGAAGTTAGACGGAAAAGTATGTGCATGTAAGAGATTATAGAAGGAGATTAGTACCCTATTATGGATTCAAGTGAATAATGACGGCTTGTCACATGTTGTCAAATAACTAGTTCGGAATCCAATACGTAACGGAGTACGTTAGAGCGAGTTTTCTTGATGGATTGAGAGAAGAATTAACGATGTAATAAAAGTATTGTGCATGGTTTGCACTAGAAAGCTCAAAGTGAGTAACTACCATCCCGAGTCGAAGATACATAAGAAAGAGAAGCGACAGGAGCATACTTGCAACCTAGTAACCGTGCTTAAGAGAAGCATAATCTCGGAGTAGATTTTTTGTGTAATGTTATGTCGGAACAAAGCCTAGTTGTGTTTTGAGTTAGAGGGCTATAATAGTCCGATAAAAGAGGAGGATATAAGAGTACTATGTTGATAGTGTGCTAGCATTAATAGAGTAGTTATGATCAAATAACGGTGATATGAGATCACTTTGTGTCTAATACCGTCATTCTGGACATATTCTATGTCACTTAAGATCTTGGAAAACGCATGAGAAGCCTAAGTTCGAGTTAACGATATATTAGAGATCTATAAATAATATAATAATGCCAAGTGAACAAAGAGGATGACCACTAGATTTGATTTTAGTTGTCTCACTGTTAGACTTGAAAAGGGTAAAGGTGATGATTCCTTACCTGAGGAATAAGATGACTGAGTAATATTAAAAGACAAGACCAAGTGGGTCATGATACGAAGAGCATTGAGCACTTGGTAAGTGTTGGAGGATGTCCAGGACCTTTGACCTGAGTGTGTAGTCAGAACCTTTTCAGAAGGCCGGAAGCAAGTGGTCATAACGAAAGGGAAGAAAGTTGAATATATTAGAGTCCGTAGGGTCATCAAAGGATCTGGAAGTGAGTTGTGTAAGGCAACCATTTGAAGTTTTAAAGCGGTTTAGAAGTTACTGATGGACTAGTATTCCTCACCCTATTGGAGAGTGTAGCTTCAGTTTTCTACGGAGACTAAGTTTGCGAACTAAGTTTGAGAATTTCAGTTGGAGAGATACCTATCAGACACGAGTTAGGTCATCAGATTAGAGGATCAGACAGTTGAGCCGGATGATACCGGTGAGATATCCGATAACCATTCTAGAATAGGGTAGCAGACGCTTGTGATCTAAGTACCTGAAAAGATTTAAGATTTAGTGGTTTTATGAAAAAGCCGATAGGGCTACCTAGATATTGGGGATAGTAAGAGACGTAACATTTCAAAGACCTATGTAGCGATGGTTGTAACCTCGGGAGTGACGAGTTAGGGCTTGACCTTGTATGTGTGATATTGTTTGACTGCTTGTTTATTTCATGATTGAGTATTTAGTCAGTGATGTGTTCTTTTGGTAACCTTGATGTGCGGGATACTTAGAAGTGGAAACGACGAGACTTTTGTATAGCGATCAAACACACCCATTTGGTGCCTTAAAGGCCGATCAGGATTGTCTTACCCTAAGTTTCGGGACGAAAATTATTTTGAGGGGGATCTGATGTAACGACCGAATTTTTCGTTACGTTTAGATAGGGTTACAAGAGTTTAGAAAACAAAATTAAAATTTAGTGAGACTAGGATATACAAGTTAATTTATGGAAGTTGTTTAATTAAGTACCTTGTTCTAAGTTTCGGGACGAAACTTATTTTAAGGGGGTACTGATGTAATATCCGGAATTTTTATTCCGTTTAATTCCGAATCAATTCGGACTTCTAGCCGTTGACGGTTTCCCATTCTATCTAGTATTTCTTTCTTCACAAATTTTATCATTTTATGTAGAATTTAATTCATATAAAATGATAAAATTATATCAAAACCTAATTCTTATAATTATTTATTATTTATGTAGAATTTAATTCACATAAAAGAATAGAATTATATCAAACCCTAATTCTTATAATTAATCCTTAACGACGACATTAGACGAGATCATGACAAGGCTGAGACGAGACTATGACAAAGCTGTGACAAAGCTGTGACGAGACCATGACAGAGCTGAGACGAGGTCATGACAAGGCCGAGACAAGCAGTTGACAAGGCCCAGACAAGCAGTTGACATGGCCTAGACAAACAGCTGACAAGGCCCAGCCGTGCAGCAGTCAGCCTGCTCCAGCCAGCCTGAATTGCTTCAGTTCTGCCTGACCCAGTTGCTCCCAGCCCAGGAAGGGGACGGGCCATGCTGCTAACCCTCACAGCCAAAATCCGTGCCAGCCCAGGAAGCCCAGCTCTCTTCTCCTTAGCAGCCAGTCCACGTATCTCTCCACTGCTAGCCCTAGACGCTCCTCCCTTCCACGTAACTGCAGCGCCTTGCCCTCCATAACCGGTGAAGATAGAAGTCCAGGAGAACAGCCGTTACACTACCAACAGAGCACTTATCCTTCCGCTTCTCTCTCGGTTTGCTTTCCTTACTGAACAACCCATACCCATAGATCTCTCACGTACGCTACCTCCTACCACGTCCAGATTTGAAGAGTGTAGTTGCGCCATCTTCCCAGCGTGCAAAGGATTCTCCAAAAGTCAGCCGTACAGGTAAATGTCGATCTCTTCCCTGTGGTGTGCAAACCACTGCCCTTGACCTTGCTACATATAGGTTGATCCCTGTTGTACTCCCTACAGCCGGAACCAGACAAGGACTCCTTCTCCCGGACCTCTCTCTTTTGTCGATAAAATCACCAGGAGAAGGTCTAATGCCCTACTATTGCACCACGGGATCCACATCCTGTTGTCCCTGAGCCACTGCTGTTGAGCCAAAGCAGCCCACCCTCCACCGCTTCTGCTCCTTTCACGAACTGCACCACAACAACAGCAACAGCAAGCACATTGTCACTAGAAACAACCAGCTTGATGACCAGATTTAGGTATGAAAGACTGATCCGTTATGGCTGAAATTTTTATATATTATAGCTGGAATATTGTTGTATAACATATTAAAATTTGAGAGGAATCCAGCTAGTGATTTAGGATTTATGAATTTTCAAAGATTGGGTCGTAAACAGTTTTTTTTTCTGTTGTGCTGAAATTTCTCAAGTGTTGGAAAAACTGCTAGTTTTTTTATCCAGGTTTGGGTAAGTTAGACGACTCCTTTATTGCTGATTTTTGGATATGTTTTACTCGATATTGTATAGTATAACATACTAAAATTTGAGAGGAATCAAGGAAATGGTTTGGGATTTAAGATTTTTCAAAGATTGAGTCGTAAGCAGTTTTTCTGTTGTGCTGAAATTCGGTTTTGTGAGATAGTTTTAAATAGGATTTTGATCTCCTTTGCGGCTGAATTTTGGATATATTATAGATAAGATTTTATAGTAGAATATATCAAAATTTGGGATAAATCCAACGAGTAGTTTAGAAGTTATGATTTTTCAAAGTTAAGACGGTGTGCTGTTTGTTAAGTGTTGTAACTAACTTTAGAAATTTTTGTAGAAGTGATGTTTTAACGGTTTTAAGAAATTCTTTCTCCTATGAGTAGATGGGATATCATAGAGGACCTAAGAAATTATTTCGGAAATTTTATAAATTTATTCGAGTTTTATATTTGAAGCCGAAGTTGGATCTTAATGACCTTTCGGAAAAAAAGAAGAATGTGTAAATTGCCAGTTTGTAACCAAACTCATCTTTATGAGTTAGAATATGACATTTTAGTCTCAAATAAGAGTTTAGACATAAATTATGGAATTTTTAGAAGTTTTGGGACCAAGGGTGAAATAGTCATTTTACCATAAATTAATACTGTAATCAATTCCGTTCTATTAAGACCTATTATCTTAGAAGTCTTAGACTTCTAATCACCTAGAAAGTGTGCTGACACACTTGCCTCCTTTGACAGGCCACTGAATTCCTACTGTACAGATCGATTTGCGAATTAGAAAGCCGAGATCTGATTCAGGTAAGTCCACGGACTTACTTAGCTGGCTTCTTGCATGTGTGTGATGTGTATGAGTGGTGTTTGCTAGTTAAGATAAATAACGAAACCGGAATAGGCCGACTTTAGTATATTGTGTAATTGACCCAAGTGTATGATAACGGGTCGTGTCATCATCTTCCTAGCTCTTGCGAGAGTCTAGGAGGTTCCCTGCGACCAGCCTAGTCCGGTAGACGGTCAAATGCATTAGTACCATTCCGCGTTGGTAAACGGGGACAGGGGCGAGGTTTGGAAGTCCCTCGTGTCACAAAATAAGTATCATTAGTAATGACATATCACCTAATTAAAGATAATAAAAGGATTGATTGTTGCATGTTGATTATGTATGTTGTGTGTTTGTGCTTTTACCTTTATACCTATGCATAAAATGTTAGCTAACGGTTTTATACCGCTTGTAGATGCCTTGCAGGTTAAGACAGTTGTAGAGAGATCCGGAGGAAATGGTCAGCCGGGTCCACGTACTCTTTTAGTTGGGGGCGAGGTTGTCTTATGTTCTTTAATACTTTTGTGTCTTGTTGTAAGATCCTAGTAAAATTGTTGTCAAACTAAAGTCGGGACCCATTGTGAGGTCCTAACCAGTAGCTCCCCGAGTTCTGAGAATTTGGGGTGTTACAATAATAGCCTAGTTACTTCGCAAAGTAACACACACTCTAGTATAACACTATTTAAATCTTCCAATGGAGCTCTTGTGTTTTGTCTCTCTCTAAGGAGATACATCTTCTTAGAAGGAGAGAAAGAAAAACAATGAATCGAATGAAGATGTTTTAGTTGCTTGAAGACGTAAGAATATTTTCGTGTAAGCTGGTGTGTTTTCTTCTTCAGTCATCATCTTCATTTATACTCTTCTATGGAAAGGTCTTCTAGCCGTTTGGAAAGATGACCGTTTGAAGATGAATCTTTTTCTCCATGAAGATCGCTTCCTGTTTTGAAATGAGGTAGACGTTACGGAACTTCAACTCCTTAGAACACATTGATTCCTCAGCTCCCTAATCTTCTCGTTTTCTGTTGAACCGAACGAGAAGAAATCTTGATGCTTTTCGGTTTTAGAAAATCTTCTGAAAAGATTCTCTAATATTCAGTTGAAATCTTCGGTTGAAAAGGATCTTCCCTGAAATCTTTCTGTTGAGCAAATCGTTCCTGAAAAATCTTCTTTGTAATTTGAATCGTGCAACTATATTTCTTCAAGGCCTTTGAGATCGTCCCTTTGTATCACAATATCTTCCTTGTGTCCTTGAATAATATTTCAAGGCCCTTGATGTCCATATCAAGGTCCTTGAAATCTTCGATAAGTCCTGTACTAAATTCAAACCAACCAAGCATCTAGAGAATATAATCAATACATTGTTAGTGTATCAAACTACTACATTTGTGTTAAATCTTCCATCATCAACACCTGTAAAACATTGTAATCAAGGTGGAGTTTTCAATCTCCCTCTTGATGGATGACAACACAAATGTTTTATCGTACCTGCATTTGTTAGTTTAGCAATGCATATAAAAATCAAAACTAAAATACAGAATGCAGAATATCGAATGTCGGATCACACATTCTCCCCCCTTTGTCTTTCAACAAGGGAGAAAAAATAGTCAAAGCACGGGAGTTTTAAAAACAATTACAGAACCAAGAATATTTTCACAAAAACCACATAAAGTTTTTCAACCAGTAGGCTCAATTCTCCTCATAGAACTTCCTTTTTCCTTTGGATGAAGATTTTTTATAGCGCCAATCATCCATGTCAGCTGCTAACCGTCTTTTCTTTTCTTCAACTCTTTTCTGCTTAACTACTTCATACTCAACTGTTGGCAAAAACATTGGCTCAACGTGAGTTGGATACATAGTTGATTTATTCTGTACATGTCTTTTGCAATTCATCAGCACATTCTCAACTTTCTCTTGAGTATGTTGAGCTACATCTTCAGACACTGGCAAAATATTTCCCATTGTAGTCAGTGTAAGAGCATTCATCAGATACATTTCATTGACTTTAGCATTTATGGTAGATAGTAGCTCGAAATTTTCATCCATTCGTTTCTTAGTGTCAAACTGAAAATAAGATAATTCACGATTCAGACATACTATTTCTTTTTCACAACCTTCTAACCTAATTTCTGGAGTAGGAGAGGGTTGAGCCTCTTCAGTTGGAATTTGAGTAGGTCCTTTTCCTTTTAAAGTCCATGTGCCTGCAAGAGTCTTCTCAATCCCCAAACGTTCTAAGCAATTCTCATCATTTTTGCCAGAAATTGACTGTCTATCTTCACAAGATGTGTCAATTTTAAAATAATCAAAGATTTTAGGCAGCAAGTTTCTGTAAGGAAGAGGAATAGGTCGCTTAGAATTCACAGAGTGTATCATATGGTTGAGAATAAGATTAGGCACATCTATGCCCAAATCATACATAAGCAGGTGAATTAATTCCAGAGCTTGATCAGTCAGCAACTCTGTTGAGTTTGCATGAGGAACAACACATCGAACCAGTATAGTAAACACTATTTTAGCCTCTAAGGTTAGAGATGTATGAGTAATTTAACGTGAGGTTGAATTCGGAACCAGAAATTTCTCCTTGGAAATATGAACACTCTCTCATCTTGAAGGATGATTAAATACAATATATGTAGGAATTCCAAATATCTCACTTAAAACCGAAGAAGTGATTGAAATCGGAGTACCTTTAACTGAAGATTCAAGAGTGATACATCCTTTGTCCCTTCTTTTGATGAGATTAATATAGAATTGTCTCGTGAGTCGTGGAAAATCAAAATCGCAAGGGTTTAGAACCTTCCAGATAATCGAACCCTTGAGCTTGTCTATGCAAGGAATCTTAAGGGTATCGAGAAAATCAATGTCCACCAGATCACACATACAGAGTGGCCGATTTTGAAAGTCATCAAGCCAAGATCCAAAGGCTTGAAAATTGATGAACCATGATGAGGAAAGACCAGTCATGTGAGATATATCCAGATCCTCAAAAGATTTTTCTTCTTTAGCAATTGAGGGACTCTAGACGACTTTCTTTTTGGGAGCTTGAGGAGCAGATTTCTTACTTCTGGGTGCCATGAGGAAAATATTGAGAGAGAAAGCAAGGGATTTTGAAATAGGGTTTTGTGAAAGAATGAAAAAGATAAGAAAGGTAGGTCCTTTTTAACAGTGAAATAACAAGATCTTGAGAAAATCAAGCTTTTAAAAGACCAATTTAAATACCAATAAAACAACAACAAATCTTTTTCAGAATTTCAACCAAAAGATTCATAAAAACATTAAAAGAATTAAAATATCTAAAAGATATTAATTCTTAAAAGATCCTTAAACTTAATATACCTTGTGAAAATGTTTCAAGGCCCTTGAATTTCATTTCAAGGCCCTTGAAAACATCAATGCGCTGCATGCGTAGGAACAATTTGTAAGAGCCCTAGTCTTTGGAGCTTAGGAGTCTTGTTAAGCCTTAGTGAGCCTTTCCTTGACCCATTCAGCCGCCCTTGCGCACCACCTGGGCCGCCCCAGCGGCTAGGCGCCCCTGTGCCCTGGGCTAGCCGCCCCTGCGGCTCTGTATGAGTGCAACCACTTTTGTTGACTCTTTGACCGTGCTTTGCGGCTGGCTTCTCTTATAAGCTTTGCCTTGCTTCAGATGAGGGGTTTCTTACCTCATTCCAGCTTCTTCATCCTCCCCACGTTCTTCATCTTCTCCTCTCATCCTCCTTGATCTTCTTTGCCTTCTCTTGATCTTGTGTAAGTGAGTTCTTGAGAGTTTGAGTGTGGTTTTGGCCTTGGATGATCAAGTGGTTGTTGCTAAGTGTTGTTGATGCTGTGTTGAGATGGTAGACGTGGTAAGTGCTCCATAGTTGATGTCTAGGGTTGCTGTGAAGTGAAGAGAGTCAAGAAAGGGATCGAAGAGAAGTCGGGACCAACTTACTGCACAGTTGACCGCCCCTGCGCCTGACTCCAGCCGCCCCTGCGCCTGCTGTGGACCGCCCATGCGCCTAGTGTGAGCCGCCCCTGCACCTCACTAGGTCAACTTGAAGTTCCTTGCTTCTGTTGGTGCATACCTGGTTGGTATGTCTTCCTTCCTTCCTTTCCTTTAGCCTTGGCTCAGTTGATAGTTAGGCTAGTGTGATTAGGATGAGTTGTATGATAGAGATGTCCCTTAGGCACTTGTTTTGATGTTAAGGTTATGTTGTAGGCATATGTGAGCTTGTTGTGATCTTGAGGTTTAGATTGAGGTTGTAGGTTGGTTATGGTTATGGAGACGAGTCTCCTAACCCTTGAGTGTATGATGTTATGGGTCTTGCTATTGCAGGCGTTGATTCCTTCCCCAAGGGGAAGTTGTGACGTGGTTTTGGATATGAGTATATGAGGTAAGTCCATAGGACTTACTTAGCGTTCAGTTATGGATTTGTGTGATTGTGATGGTTGTGTGTGTTTATATGATTGTGCATTTATAATCTAAACCGGACTAGGATGACCATTTATTACATTTAAATGGACCAAGTGTATTATAACGGGCGGTAACCACCGGTCTCCACCTGCGGTTTAGGAGGAGGTGCCTTGAAGATGATCTCACAGGAGGGGATGAGTGACGACCACCCCCATGCAAAACTCCTGTGTTACGTTGGATGGGACGCGGTTCTTGAGGCTCCTCGTGTTACAAAAGAAGTTGAATTAGTAATGGAATAACGTAAAAGAAAGATAATAAATGAATGTGTGTGGCATTGCATGTATGAGATGTTGATGTGTGTTTGTGCTATTACCTTCATGCTTATCTATTATTGTAGCTAACGGTGTATACCGTGTTGTAGACGATCTGCAAGTTAGGAAGACTGTAGAGTGAGCCGGATGGTGTGACCAGCCGAGGACTTCTGTACATTAGGATGTGTGGGTTGGGATCTTTTGTATAATGTTTTGTTTTGTACTCGGCTTTGTGTTTGTAAACACTTTTGATGTATCATATACAGCTTTTATGTATTTGGTTTTACTCTACTTGTGCCTTGTTGTAAGATCCAGTGAACTAGTTGTCAGGCTAGGGTCAGGATCCTGATCCCGATCTAGATTAAAAGACCTTAACTAGAATAAAAATCGGGTTGTTCTATAGAAAAATCGGACAATTTATCTCAAGAACATGTTGATTTTTCGATGAACTCAGAATACGGATTACTGAATGATATGGAAAGATAAGAAGATGATTATGGAATGATAAATGGAAAATATAGGAATATATCAACCAAGATATTTTCGCAAAAGAACCTTGACCAATGATGTGTCAAAACCCTTGAACAAGAAGATCACCTTAACCCGCACTTCTTTAACCTTACACAAGTCTTCTAAGTTAGACAAGCACAAGGAGGGACTAGGATCGACCAGGAGCACCAACCTTCAACAAGATTAATACACACAAGCACAATCTAGCAAGAACGTAACAACAATTCAACCAAATCTCTCCTTCGATTGAATAGCAATGAATAAGATACGTACTTCGTAAGCGAAGTTGTAAGTTCACACAATATGTGGAAAATATCTTAAATATAATCTACTAAACAATCTCTCCCTCTAAGGCTATTTATAGGGAATATTAAACCTACTAAAACTAGGAAAAACTAAAAATATATGATCTATAAAATATATCTTTTGAAAATATAATTTAGGAAAGATATCTTTTAAAAGATATAAAATATAAAATCTTAAAAGATATGATCTATAAAATATATCTTTTGAAAAGATAATCTAGGAAAGATATCTTTTAAAATATATAAAATATAAAAAGATAGAATCTAAATAATTCTTTAAGATAGTCTGAGAGATTTAAGGAATTATTACAAGATATAATTGTCAAAAGAGAGAAGATCATGGTCGAATCTCTTGCAACTCGTTCCATTGAAGGAAATCGGACACGAAAATCGGTCGATTTTTTTGGCAAATCGGTCGATTTTCTTCATTTGCCAAGCAATCTTCCATTCCATCAATTCGCCCCATATTTGCAACTTGTAAGCGCTCCTTCCTTGAGCTTCTCCCGCTTCTAGATTAGTGATTGATCCATGTAGCGTAGGCGTTGATGCTATCAAGGATGGTCCCGCATCAGATCCATTTTGAGATCCTAACCTAATGTAGCATTCCAAGTCCTGTGGATTTGGGGTTTTACACAATTAAACTTGTTTACTCCCCCTACATCAATGCTTCCTTGTTCAACATACCAAGCTCCAATCTAATAAAATTAAATTGTTCATCAGGAAGAGTCTTGGTAAAGATATCTGCAAGCTGCAAGTTAGTTGATATAAAAGAGATCGAAACATCACCTTTCTCAACATGATCACGTATGAAGTGATGTCTTACATCAATATGCTTTGTCCTTGAATGCTGCACAAGATTTTTGGTTATTGAAATAGCACTAGTATTATCACATTTTATAGGAATACCTTTCAAGTCAAAGCCAAGGTCACGAAGTTGTTGAGCAATCCAAAGAATTTGTGCACATCAGGCTCCGGTAGCTATATATTCAGCTTCAGTTGTGGATAGGGCAAAAGAATTTTGCTTCTTGGAGTGCCAACTAATTAGGGATGATCCTAAGAATTGGAAACATCCAGAAGTACTTTTTTTGTCAACCTTATAACCTGCAAAGTCTGCATGTGAATAGCCAACAAGATGAGACGAGTTTTGACGTGGGTACCATAACCCTAGATCCTTAGTGCCATTTAGATACCGAAAGATTCTTTTCACAGCTATCAAGTGTGACTCTTTAGGATCAGCTTGAAATCTTGCACACATGCACACGCTAAACATAATGTTAGGACGAATAGCAGTTAGATACAATAATGAACCAATCATACCTCGATACTCCTTTTGTACTACACTTTTTCCATTCTTGTCATGATTTAGCGAAAGAGTTGAACTAATAGGAGTCTTTGCAACCTTAGATTGATCCATTTTGTACTTCTTAAACAAGTCTTTAGTATACTTGCTTTGATTGAGAAAAATTCCTTTCTTTACTTGTGTAACTTGAAGTCCAAAAAAGAAATTTAACTCTCCCATTAAGCTCATTTCAAATTCCCTGCACATAATATCTGAAAATTCCTTGCAAAGGGAATCATTAGTAGCACCGAATAGTATATCATCAACATAGATTTGAACTACTAGAATGTCGTTGCCTTTGGTTTTGATAAATAATGTTTATCAATCAAACCTCTTTTGAATTTGTTTTCAAGAAGATATTTAGACAATCTTTCATACCAAGCTCGAGGAGCTTGCTTAAGACCATAAAGAGCTTTGTCTAGTTTAAAAACATTATCTGGATATTCATCATTTTCAAAATCAGGTGGTTGAGCAACGTAGACTTCTTCTTCTAAGAAGCCGTTTAGAAAAGCACATTTTACATCCATTTGAAAAAATTTTATGCTCATAAAAGATGCAAATGCAAGTAGCATACATATGACTTCTAACCTGACAACTGGAGCAAAAGTCTCCTCATAATCAATACCTTCTTCTTGGTTATAGCCTTGTGCTACAAGTCGTGCTTTATTTCGTATGACTTTTCCACTTTCATCCAATTTGTTTCGAAAGACCCATTTCGTGCCAATGATTGATTGATGTTTTGGTCTTGAATAAGAGTCCATACCTTTTTTCTCTCAAATTCGTTCAATACATTTTGCATGGCAATGATCCAATCAGGTTCTTGAAGAGCTTGAATGTAGTTCTTTGGCTCGACAAGGGATACAAAAGCGGAGAAGGCACATAGATTGTTCACTATAGATCTAGTTTGAACTCCAGCATTTGGATATGAGATCACATTCTCTTGTGGATGATATGAGGAGTGTTGAACTTTTCTTCTTTTGACAGATGGAGCAGATCCAGAAGGTTGAGCTTCATATGTTTGACTAGATTCAGGTACCGTTGATATATTACCCGTTGATCCAATCTCAACACCTTGAAGTTGGGTTTCAAGCCCTTGAAGCGGAGTTCTGTTATCATAGTTTTCTATTTCAAGGTCTTGAAGGTTTTCTTCGGTATCTTGAATCTTTTCCTGCATATTCTTTCTCTATCTTTAGGATCTTCCTCTTTATCCGAATTATGATCTTCTCGTTGATTCAGATTTAGATCTGCAAAACTCTCACTCAAAGTATCATCATTTCTTTCATCAAAAATAATAAGAATGCTTTCCTCAACAATTTTGGTACGTTTGTTATATACTCGATAAGCTTTGCTATTTGAAGCATATCCAACGAATATTGCTTCATCGCTACGTGCATCAAATTTCCCAAGATTATCTTTGCCATTGTTATGAACAAAGCAAGTACATCCAAAGGGTTTGAAATATGAAATATTTGGTTTCCTTCCTTTAAAGAGCTCATAAGGAGTCTTTTTCAAGATAGGGCAAATTAAACATCTATTCAAAATATAATTTGCAGTGTTCACTGCTTCAGCCCAAAAACGTTTTGGAAAATTCTTTTCTAAAAGCATCGTCCTAGACATATCCTCAAGAGTGTGGTTCTTACGTTCCACAACTCCGTTTTTGTTGAGGAGTTCTAGGAGCTGAAAAGTTATGTGAAATACCATATTTTGCACAAAACAAATACAAACTTTAGTCGATAAAATTCTCTACCATGATCACTTCTTATAGAAACAATTCGTAGGTTTTTCAAAGTTTGCAACTCCTTACACAATTTTGAAAACTCAAATAATGCTTCAGATTTTTCTCGTAGAAAAGAAATCCATGTGAAACGAGAGAAATCATCCACTATAACAAGGATGTACTGCTTGCCTCTGGGAGATTTGACACGCATAAGTCCACAAAGATCCATGTGTAAGAGTTCAATGGGTCGAGAAGAACTTACAACTTTATTAGGTTTGAATGAGCCTCTTGTTTGTTTACCTTGCGTACAAGCCTTACATAGATCATTAACCTTGAAATTTAGGTTTGGGAATTCACGTACCAAATCTTTTGTAAGTAGTTTCTGCATGGTGTGCATGCTTACGTCACAAAGTCTTCTATGCCAAAGCCTTGGATCACCAGTTAAGGCCTTAGACATTGTTAGCTTAGTTCCTGAAACTTGGTTAGTACTCATGGAATAAACATTATTACATCTAGGAGTAGTAAGCACCACTTCACCCGTCTTTTTGTCTTGAACTTCACATTTATCTGAATCAAACATAACTTTATTGCCTTTATCACATATTTGAGAAATACTAAGCAGATTATACTTCAAACCGTCAACAAAATAGACATCATCAATAAAGTTAGATGAATTATAACAAATTTTACCAATGCCAATAATGTCACACTTTCCTTTATCACCAAGAGTAATGGTTCCATATGATTGTTTCTTTAAATCTGAGAATAAAGAGCTTTTTCCACTCATGTGTCTTGAACAACCACTATCTAATATCCATTTGTGCTCCTTTACCTTGGTTATATCCTACAAAACAAAAAACATGAACCTTTCCGGGTCGAGCAAATGACATATTTTGGTCCATATTCAGGTTTGATCATATTTGGTGGTCTAGTACCTTTCGGAACCCAAACTTGTTTGACATGTTTCCTTAAACATAATGGATAGGTGTTTCTAATGATTTAAGGATCATTTCTTCTATAAGGACATGTAGATTCAACATGACCCTTTTTATAACAGTAGAAGCAAGTAGTCATATGAATACTTCCTTTGGCCTTGACAAAAGTGGTGGTAGGTTTTCTAGGAAAGCTCCTACGATAACCTATACCATTTTTGTTAAGGGATGACTGTTTTTCACCCATCATTCTCTCAAGATTAGCTTTTGAACGAGTAAGCTTAACAAGTGCAGCCTTCTGGTCTTGACAGAGCAAAGTTAGATCGACTTTCTCTTTCTCTAGATCGATATAGTTTCAATGAAGAGAGGAGAGGTTGTCCTTGAGAATCAGGTTTTCTGATTCCAAGGCCTTGACATTGTCATCAAGGTCTACTTTTTATGTGTTAAGATTTTCAATCTCCAAATACATTTCACTTAGTTGTTTTTCTTTTTCAAGTGGCTTTTCTTTTAAAGAGTTTATCCTTATTCTATGTTCCTTATCACATATGATAATATCTTTAAGGAATTGTTCAAGGTCAGATTCAGGTTGAGACATAATTGTACTTACCACATTGTCAACATACAGATTTGAATCTTCTTCATGATTGGCCATGAGACACAAGTTTGCTTGTTCTTTTTCGTCTTCTGATTCATTTGATGATTCTAAATCACTCCATGAAGCAACCATAGCTTTCTTCTTTCGATCATTTTTCTTGAAGTTGGTCCTCTACTTTTGCGGACATTCTTCACAAGATGATCAGTTTCACCACATTCAAAACAAGTCAGAACTCTCGTTTTCTTATTAGAGTTAGAAAACTTACCTCGCGGTTTTGATACTCGTGGATATTCTCTATTAGCAGATTGTATTTTATCTTGAGAATTCTTGTGAGAACCTTAGAGATCAAGGCAATAGCATCTTCTTCATCATCGTCATCACTGTGCTCTTCATCGGAAGGTAATTCATCTCTTCTTGATTTTAATGCCAAATTCTTGGAGTTGGATGGGAGCTCTCCATCCTCTTTACCAAGAACCATTTATGTGTGATGAGTTTTCCAAGGAGGTCATCAAGAGGAAAAGTTGTTTCTGAGCTTCATCAATAGCAGTCATCTTTGGTCCCCACTTAGCTTTAGGTAGGCTCCTTAGAACCTTCCTAACTTTCTCTTCATTTGTGAAGATCTTTCCTAGTGAGTCCAAGTTGTTCATGATCTCAGTGAATCAGGTGAACATTTCTTTGACTGTTTCATTTGGATTCATCTTGAATAGCTCGTATTGTGTGAGGAAGATGCTAATCTTTGTTTCCTTGACTTGACTTGTTCCTTCGTATGTGACGACAAGCTTATCCCATATTACTTTTGCACTCTTGCATGATGAGATGTGGTTGAATTCATTTGCATCTAACCCACAGTATAGTAGGTTCATTGCTTTGTAATTCTTTGACACACGGTTCAGGTCAGCCTGTGTGAAGTCAGCTTCCTTCTTCGGGACTTGGACATATTCAACCGTTGTCATTGGAACTTTAGGTCCATATTGAATGATGCTCCAAAACTCCATGTCCTGGTCAAAAATGAATATACGCATGAGTGCTCTCCAATGAGCAAAGTTGTTGCCACAAAAGAGTGGTGGTCGAGATGAGGATCTTCCTTGAGCAAATCCACCATCACCTACGTGATTCATGATTAGTCCCACTGATGGTTAAATCAATATACGTGAGTCTATCTCTGATACCAATTGAAGAACCGGTAGGTGAAATAAATAAGTTAAAAGATACTCTAGAAGGGGGGGGGGGGTTGAATAGAGTATGAGAACTTTTCGCAAACCAAATCACAAGGCCTTGAAACTCCTTTCAAGGGCATTGATGTTGATTTGTGCTCTTTGTGAAACTTTGATTTCAAGGCTTTGAAACAACTTTCAAGAGCCTTGATTTCGTGCTTCTACAAAACAAAGTTAGTCACAATAGCGGAAATATAGTGCGGAATGTAAAAGATTGACACGAGGATATGTTTACGAAGTTCGGCTCTAACGAGGATATGTTTACGAAGTTCGGCTCTAAATAGCCTACTCTCCGTCCCAGGGTATAGCCTTAGGATTTAACTATCTATTATCAGCTTCAAAGAGTCCTAGATACAAACTAGAAGAAATCCCCTTCTTCTCTCACTGTAGCCAACGCTACGATCTAGCTCCAACTCTCCACCTAGCTATAATAGCCTAGTTACTTCGCAGAGTAACACACACACTCTAGTATAACACTATTTAGATCTTCCAATGGAGCTCTTGTGTTTTGTCTCTCTCTAAGGGGATACAACTTTTTAGAAGGAGAGAAAGAAAAACAATGAATCGAATGAAGATGTTTTAGTTGCTTGAAGACGTAAGAATGTTTCCGTGTAAGCTCGTGTTTTCTTCTCCAGTCATCATCTTCATTTATACTCTTCTATGGAAAGGTCTTCTAGCCGTTTGGAAAGATGACCGTTTGAAGTTGAATCTTCTTCTCCGTGAAGATCGCGTCCTATTTTGAAATGAGGTAGACGTTACGAATCTTCAACTCCTTAGAACACATCGATTCCTCAGCTCTCTAATCTTCTCGTTTTCTGTTGAACCGAACGAGAAGAAATCTGGATGCTTTTCGGTTTTAGAAAATATTCTGAAAAGATTCTCTAATATTCTGTTGAAATCTTCGGTTGAAAAAGATCTTCCCTAAAATCTTTTTGTTGAGCAAATCGTTCCTGGAAAATCTTCTTTGTAATTTAAATCGTGCAACTATATTTCTTCAAGGCCTTTGAGATCATCCCTTTGTATCACAATATCTTCCTTGTGTCCTTGAATAATATTTCAAGGCCCTTGATGTTCATATCAAGGCCCTTGAAATCTTCGATAAGTCGTGCACTAAATTCAAACCAACCAAGCATCTAGAGAATATAATTAATACATTGTTAGTGTATTAAACTACTACATTTGTGTTAAATCTTCCATCATCAACACCTGTAAAACATTATAATCAAGGTGGAGTTTTCACTTGGGCTTGGGCCGAATTTTATACAAAATCTCGGATGAATCCCTTATTAATCTCGGCCGAGATTTATCATTGTCTGGCCAATATTTCAGTTTTGTACTTGTTTTCTTTGGCTTATTCCTTCCATCCTTTGATGATGTTCCATCCTCCTTTAGTGCTCCAGTATGATCCACCTTGAGTCTTAGTCCTCATATGCTCCATTTTGCTCCAAAATCTGCCGAATTAGCTACAAATGCAACAAGAATCCGTGTACACATCTATTATAGAAAAGTATGCTTATATAAGCTCAAATGTCATGGATTCATGTCTATGCAGTGCAAAAGAAAGGGAAAAACTACCTATATGCAAGGCTATACTAAGGTCATAATCCATGTTATCAATACAAGGCCAATAAAAGTGTGAATGCAGCATGTTATAAGTCTTATCTCTACCAAAATGTTCCATCAAACCTCTCATATGAGCTTCCTCAACAAGTAATAGTCTAAGAGAACATCTAGGAATACACTTTATCCTTATGGAACAAAAAACCTTCGAAATATATAATTTATCACGCAAAAGAGACAAATCTCGGGCGAGATTTTTGGCGTTAGGCTGAGATTTACACTGCGTATAAATATCACCAAAATCAATGTCATCCACGTATAGATCCTTAGTATAATAGAAATCTAAGACCTTAGATACCATAGTAGTGATCAAAGAATATCTCCTAGAAAGGTCATCAACAACAACATTATCCTTTCCTTTCGTATAGTTAGAGACTCATGATCGATTCAAAGGATGAGTTCATTAGGCCAAAGATATTGCTTTCTTGTCTTGAAAACTCGAAATAAAGCATATAATTCCTTATCATAGGTCGAATAATTCAAACATACTCATTTCAATTTTTCACTAAAGTAGGCAAGTGGCTTACCTTCTTGCATGAGTACTCCTCCAATGCCAATTCTTGATGCGTCACACTCAACCTCAAATGGTTTAGTGAAATCTTAATGCTAGAAGTGGTGCATGTGATAATTGATTTTTCAACTCTTTAAATTCTTTCTCTTGCACTTCTCCAAACTTCAATTGTACTTGCTTCTTCGTGGGAGACGTGGGGGGTGAGGGGGGGTTGAAGTTGTACTAAAATCCCGTACAAAATGTCTATAAAACGTTGCTAGTCCATTAAAAGATCGGACAAGGCCGATTGTTGTAGGTTTAGGCCATTCTTGGATGGCTTAATCTTCTCCTTATCCACCTCTAGACCTCTTGTATTCACAACAAATCCAAGAAAAACAACTTGATTAGTATTAAACTCACATTCCTTAATATTCGCATATAAAGATTCAGTTCTAAGAGTTCCTAGTACTTCCCTCAAAGGTTCTTCATTCTCCTCAAGTGATTTGATGTAGATGAGAATGTCGTCGATGTAGGCAACCACAAACTTTCCAATGAAATTGTGTAAAACATGATTCATTAGTCTTATGAAAGTGATAGGAGTGTTGGTCAAACCAAAAGGCATAACCGACCACTCATAAAGACCAGATTTAGTCTTAAACGCCGTATTCCATTCATGTCCTTCCCGTATCTTGATTTGATGATATCCACTCTTAAGATCAATTTTGGAGAACAAGGTAGTTCCACTAAGCTCATCTAGCATGTCATCTAATCTAGGAATAGGATGACGATAGTTGATAGTCATGTTATTAATTGCTCTACAATCAACAGACATCCTCCAAGTATTATCCTTCTTAGGTACCAAGAGAATTGGAACTGCACATGGACTCAAGCTTTCTCGAACATAGCCTTTATTCAAAAGCTATTGCACTTGATCTTGGATTTCCTGACTTTCCTGAGGACTCGTCCTAATAAGATATGACATTCTTGCATAGGCAAAACTTCACATACAATAGTATCCTCTTATTTTCCTAAGGTGAAAGCAATCTAGTATGAAAAAAGTTTTCCCTTTGATTATCCTCAAATAGGGCTATCTTAACATTCAAAGTTCTCCTAACAATTAAAGATTATCCATGCTCATATTCACAACCTTCATCACTTTCACTAGCATTATCTTGATCATGCAATGCATTAAGATAAGTGATGACATGATTTATGAGACTAGTTTAAGTATTCTTTTAGATTGTTTTCCCCTTCATTCATGCATAGTTTTGCCTTAGTTCGGGACATTTATGCTTAATCGAGTCAAATTGCTAGAAAATACATTTACGAGATATGTTGTCGGTTTTGTAGGTATTTTAAGCATCTTTTAGACATTATTGATCACATCCTAGGATCAAGCCTCGTGGCGACTAGAATTCAAGGTTCCAAAGAAAGCAAGCTTGGAAGAAGGAAGAACGCAAGGACCTTCGTTGGTGCGAGCCATGCACTAACTGATGGTTAGCTATGATCAAAGCTCGGCTGAACCTAATCTCGGTCCATGGAAAAGCATCTCGGCCGAGATTGGCCAATAGACCAACCGGGATTCCTGTACAGTCAGCCCGATACTTGGCACACATCTCCTATTTTCCGACCCTTTCTTTTCCTTGGTTGAGTGAGGGGTTGTATGTGCAGCCTGGACACTTTTGTAGGGGGTCCCATTATGATTTGAACCATCCATAGTGTGGGAGAAGGAGGGAGAAACACTCACATTGAAGAGAAGAAGAAGAAGAATGCACCATTTCATAAATTTAGAGTGAGTTTGAGAGACTTGTAGGGAGGAAACTTGTAAGAGACTACTTGGATCCGTTTTGAGCTCTATTGGAGACTTGTAAGACTTGATTTAAACTCTTTATTCAGCTTAGTCCTTTCTTTCAATTGCTTTTATCTTTCACTATCTTTCCATGGAATGCATGTATGTTCACATGATGATGAATGATCTTGAGATGATTGTTGTTGGCTAAGTAAGTTGTGATTCTAGGGTGATAGATGAAAGGTTATGGACAGATGATGATAGAATAGATTTTAATGTACCTTAGGATAGCCTGCTTGCTCGAACCATAGCTCAGTTTAAGATCCTGGCCTGTTCTTCATACATCTCGGTCGAGATTTACTATGATCCACCCGAGGTTCTTGTTTTGTTGCTCTTATGATGATGAATCTGCATGTTAGGATGTTTGAGAGTTGAAATTCAAGTGTTTGTTGAGCTTAGTTTAGGTTAGGGTGACCTACTTGGGCAAGCTAAGTGAAGGATGAGACTTACCCGGTAATTCCCGCTCTTAGGTATAGAAGATGATGAACCCTAAGTAGTTGTGACCTCAAAAGCTACTATTGGATTGAGTGTGCTTGGATCGTTGCTTAGGACTTGCCTTTTCCTAGACTTACCTGGTAAGGAGAGGATTGACCCTTAGGTAGTGATCCGGTTTGTGTAGAATTCTCAACCTTAGTACCTTGATACTTACCCATAAATAGGACTTAGTTATGGGACTAGGGAACATGAGACTTACCCGGTGATTGTTCCTATTAGTGAAACACCCTTCCGAACATACCGCAGCTTATCCTTTGTTGAATAGAAGCTTGAGTCCATGCCATAACCGGAAATCTAAATCTCTAAAATTCATTGTTCATACTTTGATCTTATATATTTTGTTTGTATTGTTGTTTGATTGATAGCCTCGCATGATTGTGATCTTTGATTGATCACCATAAAACCCTTCCAAAGACATTATGATTTTTATTTCTTTATTTCTTTATCTTTTGTTAGTTTAGAAGTCTACTATCCATGATCATTGCATGGTTCAACTTCACCTTAGTCTTTGTGTTCGACCTCGGAATGCTTTCCATGCTACGAAACGGCCCATACACTATGGGTTCTCTAGGTAGTTCAAGAGAATAGACAGAGTTATAAATTGTAAGACTTTTGTGCACACCATCTAGGGCGAACAAGTTTTGGCGCCGTTGTCGGTGACTAGGTCTAGATTGAATCATTGTGTGTGATTATTTATAGTTTAGGTCTTTCTTTTGCTTGTGATCTTGTTTTATTAGTCTCTTTGATTTTTCAGGAAATCTCCAATTCTTTAGGGGCATGTGACGATCTCGTGGCAAGTCTTTAGATCCATTCAGTCCCGAACCGGAGAAGACCCTTAAGACGAGATTCGAAGGTACCGAGAAGAAGAAGGAGATGGCCGAAGCAAACCGTAGGGCTGAGTTGAATGAAGCTTTAGAATAAATAAGGCTTAGGGATGAAGCTTTGGTAAATGAGAGGAGACATGCAAATGAGAGGCAAGAAGCTACGAGGAGGAAATTGAGGAAATTAGGCAAGCTCTTATGCAAAGACAGCTTAATCTTCATCAACAACCACCCCCACCATTGCCTCAACCGGCGGTTATTCTGGTTGAGCCGATTATTATCGAGGAGCAATAAACACTTCGCCAACGCATGGATCCGGCTCAAAGAGTTCACCGTCCGGGTGTCAATTTAGGAGAGTCTCCACATCAACACCTTACGAACTATGGGTTTCGCCCTCAAGTGCTACATATGATTCGAGTCAATCAATTTGGAGGGATGGAAGGAGAGTTTCCACATCAATACCTTATGAACTACGAGATCTTGATAGAGACTCTAAGACCACCTAGATTGGAGAGCAACAACCATAAGCTTAGGTCTTTCTCCTTCTCACTTAAGGATAAAGCCTTGGCTTGGTACCAATCCATACCACTAGCTAGGACAAGTCGGTACTTAGGAGGTGATGACAACCGAGTTTCTTACAAAGTTCTTCCCGTCTTCCAAGACAACCGAATTAAGATGGAAGATAAATACCTTCACAATGAAGGATAAGGAGAGCCTATTCAAATCCTGGAGATATGCAAGGATCTCCTCCTAGATTGTCCACACCATGAATCCCGAAGATAGAGGTATTGGAGATATATTTCAAGGGGCTTGATGAGGATAGTCAATTCAAGCTCCAATCGCTTTCCGGAGGAACATTCATGGAGAAGAATGTGGACGAGGCTTGGAAGTTCCTAGAGAAACAAACATTGGTGATAGAGAAATACTCCCATAGCAAGAATGATGGGAGGAAACCAGGAGCTTATGAAGTTAGTGAAGCCACCATGAGCAACTACAAACTTGATGCAATAAACAACGTGAATTACATGGGAAGCGGTAACTTCAATGGGGGCTACCAAGGCCCAATAAATTACAGCAATCGGAACTTCAACAACTACCACCCAAACCACAACCATCCCGGGTTCTCCTACTCGAACCGGGAAAACCCTTCCACTCCAACAATCCAAGCACCACCACCTAAGGCTTCACAAGAGCCTCCACCCGGTTTTGCTCAACCTCTGAAAGATAGGACCGAGATGATATTTGAACAATTTGCTAGGGAGGTTGAGTGGGTTTTAGAGTACCGTGACATTAATATCCAAGGCTCAAAAGGTGCTAGAAGCCCAAGTATTACAAAAGGCGGGTGAAACACAAAGGGATCCGGGGAAGATTTCTAAAAGGACCGAGGACAACCCAAGAGGGAAAGTGTTAACCATTACTACAAGGAGTGGACTTAGCACAAATGATCCCTTACCCAAGGTGTAGACAAGGGGAAACAAGTCATGGTGGAAGAATAAACAAGGCAAGATGAAGGAGGCAAGAGAAAGGAAGATAAGCCTACATATGTGCCACCTCCTCCATACAAGCCACCACGATTGTTTCCTCAAACTCAATCACGAGCAAGAGCTCATTTATACATACATTTCGGTAAATTCCTTGAACTTATGTCCAAATTGCATATTAACATTATGTTCATGGATGCGATATTAGGTATGCCAACCTATGAAAATTTTTGAAAGGGATAGTCTCCAAAAAGAGTAAGTTGGAGGAGTATGGAGAAGTGAGAATGACGAAGAGATCTTCCGAGTTAATACAAATCATGAAGGAGGAAATGTCTCTCAAGCTGCGAGACCCTACTAGGATGGTAACGGATTGAAGGATGTGTATTGACTATAGGAAGCTTAATGTGACATCTAGGAAAGATCATTTCCCTCTCCCCTTTGTTGATCGAATGCTAGAAAGGTTAGCTCAACATTCTCACTTTTGTTACCTTTACGGTTATAGCGGCTTTTTCCAAATTCCTATTCACCCAGATGACCAAGAAAAAAAATACATTCACTTGCCCATGGGGAACATTTGCATATAGGAGGATGCCATTTGGGTTGTGTAATGCACCCGCGACCTTTCAGAGGTGTATGATGGCTATCTTTTCTTAATATATTCAGAATATAATGGAAGTGTTTATGGATGGTTTCTCGGTTTATTAATCTTCATTTGACAATTGTTTAGCTAAATTGTCTTTGGTGTTGAAGAGATATTGAGAATATAATGGAAGTTTTCAATGCCTCTCAAGCTGCGAGATCCGGGGTCGTTTTGTGTCCTGAGAGGTGTGGGAGAAGTGCAATATGAAGCCCTATCCGACCTTGGCGCTAGTGTAAGCATCATCCCGCTTGCACTATGCAAAAAGGTTGGGCTAGGAAACCCAAAGCCGGTCAAAATGAGCCTTTAAATGGCGGACCGATCCATCACTCACCCGGTGGGGATACTTGAGGACATCCTGGTGCAGCTCGGAAAGTTCTACGTACCAATAGACTTCGTTGTGTTGGAAATCCCGACGGACTATCTAGTTCCCATCATCTTGGGAAGGCCATTTCTAGCCATATCCGAATGTCTAGTAGATTGCAAAAATGGAACTCTCTCATTCAACATAGGAGAGGAGCACATCAAGTTCAAATTTTCCACAATGGTAAAGGGGACAACCCTAGGTGAAGATGTCTTCAACATTGTTGATGAGGAGGAGTCTAGAGAAGTTGTGAGCTCCATCTTGATCAAGGACCCCTGAGATAAGGTTCTTAGCATGAGCATCATGGAGGAAGGAGTTGAGGAGAATTATAATGAAGAGATCCAAGCCTTGGATGCCTTAGAAGAGAAACCAAGTGTTGATTGAAGTAATCGAAGAGGAGACCAAGGCAGCCACAAATATCGGTTGGAAGCAGATCATCTCGGCCGAAATGGAGTATGAAGGAAACCGAGATTTTACAACAGGAACCAACCTCGGACCAAATCTCGGTCTAGATCATCATGGGTCAACCGAGATCCCTGAACTTCAAGAACCATGTCCAATTGTTGTTGATGAAGTTTCAAGGTGCCTTGGTGAGTCTTCCATGGGTTTGGAATCATCTAAGGTTGAGCTATATGGATCACATCCAACCAATAAAGGTCTTCCTAAACTTGACTTGAAACAACTCCCTTCTCATTTGAAGTATGCTTTTCTTGGTTCAAATTCTACCTATCCTGTGATTGTGAATGCATATTTGACTGATAAGCTATTGACTGAATTGAAATTGCATAGAAAGGCTATAGGTTACACCATTGATGACCTTGTTGGCATTAAACCATCTTTGTGCATGCATAAGATATTAATGGAAGATTATCATAAACCTTCTAT
The DNA here is from genome assembly GCA_033239125.1 of Fagopyrum homotropicum. Classification (NCBI taxonomy): domain Eukaryota; kingdom Viridiplantae; phylum Streptophyta; class Magnoliopsida; order Caryophyllales; family Polygonaceae; genus Fagopyrum; species Fagopyrum homotropicum. Next base: position 90,260,025 of record BSWB01000005.1, on the reverse strand, counting down.
TGAACCTCAAAGGAGGTTGAACCCAATAATGAAAGAGGTAGTTAAGAAAGAGATCCTTAAATTGCTAGATACAGGAATCATTTTCCCGATTTCGGATAGTAAGTGGGTTACTCCCGGGCATGTAGTTCCTAAGAAGGGTGGTATGACCGTAGTAGCCAATGAGAAAAATGAACTTATGTTGACTAGGACGGTAACGGGTTGGAGGATGTGTATTGACTATAGGAAGCTTAATATGACCTCTATGAAAGATCATTCCCCTCTCCCCTTTATTGATAAAATGCTAGAAAGGTTAGCTTAACATTCTCACTTTTGTTACCTTGACGGTTATAGCGGATTTTTCCAAATTCCAATTTACCTGGATGACCAAGAAAAAATACATTCACTTCCCCATGAGGAACATTTGCATATAGGAGGATGCCATTTGGGTTGTGTAATTCACTCGTGAACTTTCAAAGGTGTATGATGGCTATCTTTTCTTAATATATTGAGTATATAATGGAAGTGTTTATGGATGATTTCTCGGTTTATGGATCTTCATTTGACAATTATTTAGCTAACTTGTCTTTGGTGTTGAAGAGATGTGAGGAAACTAACCTTGTGTTTAATTAGGAGAAAATTCATTTCATGGTTAGTGAATGTATAGTGTTGGGATACTTGGTTTCCCACCGAGGCATTGAGGTTGATAGAGCCAAAATCAAGACAATAGAGAAGTTGCCACCACCGACCTCGGTGAAAGGGGTAGGGAGTTTCTTAGGGCATGCCTGTTTTTACCGGAGGTTTATTAAAGATTTCTCTAAAATTTCTAAGCCTCTCCCTAACTTATTGATGAAAGATGTTGAGTTTGCTTTCTTGAAGGATTGTCTTGAAGCTTTATGCAGGTTGAAGAATGCTTTGATCACCGCCCTGATTCTGCAAACTCTGGATTAGAGCTTATAGTTTGAGGTGATGTGTGATGCGAGTGACGTGGTTGTTGGGGCCGTGCTAGGCCAAAGGAAGGATGGGCTTACATATGCCATCTACTACTCTAGTAAAAAGCTAGACGAGGCCCAACTCAACTATGCCACCACCGAGAAGGAGTTGCTAGCAGTGGTGTATGCCTTCGAGAAGTTCCACTCATATCTAGTGGGAGCAAAGGTGATTGTGTATACGGATCATGATGTGATCTGTTATCTCCTCACAAAGAATGGTGCCAAGCCTCGCCTAATTCGGTTGATCCTTCTTGTCCAAGAATTCAACTTGGAGATTCGTGACAAGAAGGGGTCCGAAATCTGTGTAGCGGACCACCTTTGTAGGCTCCCTCCATCGGAGATATAGAAAGACGAGATCCCGATTGACAACTCATTCCGGGATAAACAATTGCAAGTGATGGAGAAGTGTCTATTTCATGTGTCTAGAGGACGAAAGCCTTGGTTTGCCAACATCGTCAACTACTTAGTTTGTGAAGAGGTGCCTCCCGGTTTGTCCTTTGCTCAAAGAAAAAGAATCTTCAAGAACGTGAGGCACTATTTTTGGAGTGAGCCTCTCTTGTTCAAGAGATGAACGGATGGAGTATTCTAGAGATGTATCCCGGAAGATGAGATGGTGAGCGTGATCCGGCATTTCCACTCTTTACCATATGGAGGACACGCTAGCTCACACAAAACGTGTACCAAGGTATTACAATCGGGATTTTATTGGCGTAACTTGTTTTGTGATGTGCTGAATTTTGTTATGGTGTGTGATGCTTATCTAAGGACGGGCAACATTTCAAGGAGAAACGAGATACCATTTAACAATATTCAAGAGGTTGAGATTTTCGACGTCATGGACTTCATGGGGCCATTCCCCTCTTTATGTGGCAACCTCTACATCCTCTTGGCGGTGGATTATGTATCAAGGTGGGTGGAAACAATCGCCTCTCCCACGAATGACGGCAAGGTAGTGGTGCGGTTCTTTAACTGAGTGATTCCTAAGATTCAGAACACCGAGAGTTATTATAAGTGATCGAGGGAAGCACTTCACCGCTAGAAAATTTGAGGCTTTGTTGGCTAAGCATGGGTTAACTCACAAGGTGGCCACACCTTATCACCCCCAAACTAGTAAGCAAGTTGAGATCTCCAACCGGGATATCAAGGGGATATTAGAGAAGATGGTTTCAAAGACAAGAAAGGATTGGGCCATGAGGCTCGATGATGCCTTATGGGCATATAGGACCGTCTTTTAGACACCAACTGACACCACCCTTTACAAGTTGGTTTATGGCAAGTCTTGCCACCTCCCGGTAGAAATGGACCATTGAGCTTATTGGGCTTTTAAATGGCTAAACTTTGACATCAAGGGCGCCGGTGAGAAGCGTTTGCCTGACATAAATGCACTAGAGGAGCTCCGACTCGACGCTTATGAGAATGCTCGAGTTTACAAGGAAAGAACAAAGCGTTGGCATGACAAGCGCCTCATCCCGAAGGAGTTGAGTGAAGGATTAAGAACCGAATAGGTGAATAATAAGGATATAGATACTCTATAAGGGGGGTTGAATAGAGTATGGGAATTTTGCGCAATATTGTATATCAAGGCATTGAAACTAACCTCAAGGCTTTGAAGTCGATTTGTGCGTTTAGTGAAAAAACTATTTCTCAAGGCTTTGAAGTGGATTTCTAGGCCTTGACTTCGAAACCTGCAAATGATTGTTAATCACAATATAAGCGATATAATGTGCGGAAAATGAAAGATTGACGCGACGATAAGTTTACGAAGTTCAGCCCTAACAGTCTACTCTCTGTCTAGGGTTTCCAACCCTAGGATTCTAACTATCTATTATTTTCTTTTTGTGAGTCCTAGATATAACCTAAAGAAATTCCCTTCTTCTCTCAATGTAGCCTTAATGCTACGATCTAGTCAACTCTATTCTAGCAATAATAGACTAGTTACTTCGCAGAGTAACACACTCGAGTATAACACTCTCTAGATATGCCAATGGATCTCTTGTGTTTATCTTCACTCTAAGGGAGTAAACTAATATAGTGTTAAAGAGGAAGAAAATCTTTTGAAGATGTATGATCACTTAAAGACTTGGTTTATTATCCATATAAGCTCTTGTTGTTCTTCTTCAAACACCATCTTCATTTATAGTCTTCTATGGAGATCTTCTTTTAGCCGTTGTCCTATAGCCGTTGTAACATTTCTATTTCTCCATTGAAAAATGTTTCTTGGTTGAACGAGATCTTTGTTGTGAAGTAGCTGTTGCAAGATCTTCAAACTCAAGCCCTAGATCTTCTCTTGATAGTCGTTGTAGATGTTTTTCACCGTATCTTCTTGTTAAGAGTTTTGAAGATCTTCTCTTATCTTCTCTTCAAACCATTGAGAATCTTCAATCCAGCCGAGATTGTAACACCCCAAATTCTAAGAACTCGGGGAGCTACTGGTTAGGACCTCACAATGGGACCCGACCTTAGTTTGACAACAATTTTACTAGGATCTTACAACAAGGCACAAAAGTATTAAAACCATTTGAAAACTTTAAACAATATATACATGAAAAATATGTATCAGCCTTACAAATCAAAGGTATTAAAACGACGCATGTGAAGTAGATATGACAACCTCGTCCCCAACTAAATGAGTACGTGGACCCGGCTGACCATTCCCTCCGGATCTCTCTACAACTGTCTTAACCTGCAAGGCATCTACAAGCGGTATAAAACCGTTAGCTAACATTCTATGCATAAGTATAAAGGTAAAAGCACAAACACACAACATACACAATCAACATGCAACACTCAATCCTTTTATTATCTTTAATTAGGTGATAGGTTATTACTAATGATACTTATTTTGTGACACGAGGGATTCCCAAACCTCGCCCCTGTCCCCGTTTACCAATGCAGAATGGTACTAATGCATTTGACCGTCTACCGGACTGGGCTGGTCGCAGGGAACCTCCTAGACTCTCGCAAGAGCTAGGCAGATGATGTCACGACCCGTTATCACACACTTGGGTCAATTATACAATTTATTAAAGTCGGCCTATTCCGTTTTCGTTATTTATCTTAACTAACAAACACCACTCATACACATCACACTCATACAAGAAGCCAGCTAAGTAAGTCCGTGTAACACCCCTAATTCTAAGAACTCGGGGAGCTACTAGTTAGGACCTCACAATGGGTCCCGACCTTAGTTTGACAAGAATTTTACTAGGATCTTACAACAAGGCACAAAAGTATTAAAAACATTTGAAAACTTTAAACAATATATACATGAAAAATATGTATCAGCCTTACAAATCAAAGGTATTAAAACGACGCATGTGAAGTATATAAGACAACCTCGTCCCCAACTAAATGAGTACGTGGACCCGGCTGACCATTCCCTCCGGATCTCTCTACAACTGTCTTAACCTACAAGGCATCTACAAGCGGTATAAAACCGTTAGCTAACATTCTATCCATAAGTATAAAGGTAAAAGCACAAACACACAACATACACAATCAACATGCAACACTCAATCCTTTTATTATCTTTAATTAGGTGATAGGTTATTACTAATGATACTTATTTTGTGACACGAGGGATTCCCAAACCTCGCCTCTGTCCCCGTTTACCAACGCAGAATGGTACTAATGCATTTGACCGTCTACCGGACTGGGCTGGTCGCAGGGAACCTCCTAGACTCTCGCAAGAGCTAGGCAGATGATGTCACGACCCGTTATCATACACTTGGGTCAATTATACAATTTATTAAAGTCGGCCATTCCGTTTTTGTTATTTATCTTAACTAACAAACACCACTCATATACATCACACTCATACAAGAAGCCAGCTAAGTAAGTCTGTGGACTTACCAGAATCAAATCTCGACTCTCTCTTAACCACCACTAAATCCGTAAGTGCAGAACTCAGTTGCCTGTCAAAGGAGGCACGTGGGTCAACACATTTCCCTGGATACTTATAAGTCTAAAACTCTTAAGATATACGATTCTATGTGTAGAAGTTATTACAGTGTTTATTTAAGGTGAAATGACTATTTTACCCTTAGTCCCGGAACTTCCAAAAACTCGGAATATGTACTTAAATTATAATTTGAGGCTAACTAACCTTATTCTACTCCCTAGGATGATTTTAGGTAGCAACTAGAAAAATTACCCATTTTCTATTTTCCGAAAAGTCACTAAAGTCCAACTACAGCTTCAAATATAAAATTCGAATAATCTTATAAAAATTCCAAAATAATTCCCTAGATCATCTATGATATCCCATATACTCATAGGAGAAATAATTTCTTAAAACTGTTAAAGCATCACTTCTACAAAAATTTCTAAAGTTGGTTACAACACTTAACAAGCAGCACGCTATCTTAACTTTGAAAAATCATAACTCCTAAACTACTCGCTGGATTTATCCCAAATTTTGATATGTTCTACTATAAAATCTTATATCTAATATATCCAAAATTCAGCCACAAAAGAGATCAAAATCCTATTTAAAACTATCTCACAAAACCGAATTTCAGCACAATAGAAAAACTGCTTACGACTCAATCTTGGAAAAATCATAAATCCCAAATCACTCGCTGAATGCCTCTCAAATTTTAATATGTTCTACAACAATATGTCAACTATATCATATCCAAAATTCAAGCCCAACGGAGATCAAGAGCTTATTCAAAAGCATCTCACAAAACAGCATCACTTGCTGTTTTCCCCAACACTCAGCACATATATAAAAAATGCATGAGGAGTCCACTTTGCAACATCATAACTCTCAAACCGTAACTCCGATTCTTCCTAAATTTTAGTATGATCTACTATATACTACCGACTACAACATATCCAAAATTCAGCAACAAATGAGGAGTATAACTTACTCAAATCTTGACCCGAAGTTGACTGTTTTCCAATTCCGAAAACTCAGAAAAACGCATGAATCTGTACAGCTCTTCTATAGTTGTTCTGAGTAGGTTTAAAGACGAAACTGGTCCATGTTAGGCAAGGAAAGAAGTAGACTGAAGTGTAGTGTAGCAAGGGGTACAAGCCTTACCCGATTCCGAGACTCGAAGGCATGAAGATGGCACGAATTCTACTGTCATGAACCGAAGGGGATGGAAGGTTCAGTTTAGAGTTGTGTCCAAGGTGTGCTGCGAAGCTGAGCATCTGGACACATTCGGACTCCTTGCTGGTGTCGGCAGTAAAGGAAAGCGAGCCTCCCTGGGTGCCGGGTCTGGGGTCGACAGAAGGAGAAAGAGTGACCCCCCCTGGTGTCGTCGCTAGAGTCTTCTGCAGAAGCCAACGCGGCTGTTGGCTCAGAGGCGGACCATGGCTGGAGAGGCGGACCGTGGCTGGAGAGACGAACAACGGATGGAGAAGACGCCGGCTTGCTGCTGCGTGACGGAGATGAAGTCCCGGTGGTGATGTGCCCAGAGGCGGACAGCGACATCGAAGGGAGAGGCGGACCGAAACATCGTGTTCCTTGGCGTGCAGCAGTTCACAAGGGCGTAGGGCAAGACGTCTCTCACATATGGGGCGAGTAGCAGCAGATATGTGGGCTGGAGCAAGGAGTTGCAAGGGAGAGTGGGCTGAAACAAGAAAAAAAAAAGAATGTGGGCTGAAGCAAGGTAGGAAAGAATGGGCTGAGGTTGTCAAGACTTGTCAAAACTCGTCATGGCTTCGTCAAGCCCATGCATGACTTCGTCACAGAGTTGTCGGGCTTCGTCATGACCTCGTCTCAGCTCTGTCATGGTCTCGTCACAGCTTTGTCACTGTCTCGTCTCAGCCTTGTCATGATCTCGTCTAAAGTCGTCATTAAGAATTAATTATAAGAATTAGGGTTTGATATAATTCTATCATTTTATGTGAATTAAATTCTACATAAAATGATAAATAATTATAAGAATTAGGGTTTGATATAATTCTATCATTTTATGTGAATTAAATTCTACATAAAATGATAAAATTTGTGAAGAAAGAAATACTAGATAGAATGGGAACCGTCAACGGCTCGAAGTCCGAATTGATTCGGAATTAAACGGAATAAAAATTCCAGATATTATAGAGATCTTCTCACTTGAAAGATCGTTGAGGATCTTCAATTCAACCGAGACCTTCTCAATTAAAAAGGCGGTTGGAAATCTTCTTATCTTCACTTGAAACAAGATCTTCTTTGCAGTTGTAGATCTTCTTGTTGGATTAGTTGGCCTTTGAAGATCTTCTCCTAGATTCTCTCTCTTTGGTTGTTGTAGATGCGCGTGTGTTGTAACGAATCCCTTAGCCGAGCCCTTCCCTTGTAATGCTTTTCATGGCCTACACACATTTTAACAAACAAACCAAGACATGCAATCTAGAAATATAATCGATATTTATTAGTTTATAAAACCGCATTTATAAGTTAAGACATCCATCATTTAAATAAAACAATTCACATATTGTTTCTCCCCCTTTGTCTTTAACCAAGGGAGAAAAATAATTAAGTACGGGAGTTAAAATATTATAGACCCACAATTAAACAACAAAGTTTTAAAAAATCTCACAAACGTAGTTCAAGGCCTTGAAATTAAAACCAAGGAAATTTTGAAGCGCATGTCAAGGCCTTGACATCTAGTTTCAAGGCCTTAAAATCGATTTCAAGGCTTTGAAATCTAGTCCTCGTAGAACTTTCTCCTCCAGTTGGAATGAGTTGTACCCTTGCTTCTTTCCCTGACCTCTGCCTCCAGGCGCCATTTCCTTTCTTCGTTCCGGTACTCCTTTACCAAAGCATATCCTTCAGTTGTCAAAATAGTAGGTTCGACATGGGTCGGGTAAAGGGTTGGTTTGTTCTGCACAATGCGTTGGCAGTAGTAAAATATTTTCATCCTTCTCCTGAGTATGCTGAGATGGATCTTCAATCAACGACATGATTTTTCCAGTGGTAGTTAAGGTTTGGGTATTCAAGAGAAACATCAGGTTGATCTTCACCTGCAATATAGATAAAACCTCATGGCTGGCATCTATCTTGCTCAACATATCCAACTGAAAATCAGCCATCTTTCAGTTTCCATTCTCTAACAAGAATCTTCTCAAACCCTAACCATTCCAGACATTCATTAATTTTTCTAATTCACACATGTTGGTCCTCATTAGAGGTGTCAATGGAAAAATGAGAAAATATTTTAGGGAGTAGATTTCCATAGGGCAAAGGTATGGATTTGGTGGAATTAATGGTATGAACCATGTGGTTTAAGATAACGTTGGGCAGGTAGACATCCAAACCAAACAAAATCTAATAGATCAACTCTAGAGTTTGATTTGTCAACAGTTCCCTCAAATTGGCTCGGGGAATCACACATCTAACCAGCACAGTAAAAAAAATTTGGCTTATAAGGTTAGGGAGGTGTGATTGAGATGGCGAGAGTTGGAGTTAGGAATCAAAAATTGTTCCTTGGCCAGCCGAATGCTTTAAGATCTAGATGGATCTTGGAAGGAGGTATTGGAGCAAAGCCCTAAGAAATCGCATAAAACCGTTGGTATGAGAGTTATGGGCTTTTTACTATTATTTCAAGGGTTAGGGTTCCCCTATCCCTTTTGGCTGAGGTTGACATAAAACAACCTGGTGAGTATGGTGAAGGCAAGTTCTCCAAGGTTTAGAACCTTTAAGACCATGCAGTTTTTGAGTAAAGAGATGCATGGTAGCTGAACCGTCTACAAGAACTCCATATCGACCGAATCACACATGCAAAGTGGTCGATTGTGGCATCCATCCAACCATGTTCCTGTGGCTTTGAAATTTCAAAACAGGTTGTCGGCAACCCGGTGTGAGTCAATATTTCAACATCATCATGAGAGTGTGGCTCTGCGGATGTTGAGGAGATGTTAGATACAACTTCTTTGTGAGAGGAAGCAAGACGGATTGATTTATTGGGATCCATGGATGAGAGATTGTGAGAGAGAGTTTTTGAAATTTCAAAAAGTAAAGCACAAGTGGGTATTGTTATGCGATGAAGGAAGGAAAAGAGATAAGTGGAAGGGAAGATAGCTTTTAAAGGGCATGTCAAATCAATTTAAGGCATATCAAGATCTTGAGAGAATCAAGGTCTTGATAACCAAAATTGATTTGAATGCTTTCATAATAAATCACAACCAATTTTCAAAATAAGATTTTGAACTTTGAAAACAAAATCTTGGCGAAATTTTTTTGAAATCATTTTAAAATTCTTCTTTAAAATGATTTAATGATCAATCATATAAAAAAGATGAAAACCATAAATCCGATCCGTGGTTATCACTATAGTCCTTGAAATCCGTCTCAAGATCTTGTATTGCATTTCAAGGCCTTGAAATGGAAAAGTGGACTGCATTATAAGGAGAACATAAAACAATTTACTTCCCCTAAGGTAATGCTTCCTTGTTCAACATACCAAGTTCCAATCTAATAAAAATGGAATCGACCTTCATGTAGAGGCTTAGTGAATATATCTGCGAGCTACAAGTTAGTCGAAATAAAAGATATCGATACGTCACCGTTTTCAACATATGAAGTGATGTCTTACGTCGATATGTTTTGTTCCTGAATGTTGCACATGATTTTTAGTAATAGAAATAACACTAATATTATCACATTTAGTTGGTATACCTTTGAGATCAAAACCAAGATCACGAAGTTGTTGAGCTATCCATAGGATTTGTGAACAACAGGCTCCACCAGCTATGTATTCGGCTTCAGCTGGGGATAGGGCGACAACATTTTTCTTCTTGGAGTGCCAACTGATTCGGGATTACCTTAAGAATTGGAAACATCCAAAATTTCTCTTTCTATCAACCTTATAGCGTGTAAAGTTTGCATCTGAATAACCGACGAAGTGAAACGAGTTTTGACGTGGATACCAAAATCCTAAATCCTTAGTGCAATTAAGATACCGAAATATACTTTTCACCACTATCAAGTGTGACTCTTTGGGATCATCTTGAAATCTCGCACACATGCACACACTAAACATAATTTCAGATCGACTAGTGGTTAAATATAACAAAGAAACAATCATACCTCGATATTCCTTTTGTACGACACTCTTACCATCCTTGTCTTGATCTTATGAAAGAGTAGAACTCATAGGAGTTTTTGCTACCTTGGATTGATCCCTTTTATATTTCTTGAGAATATCCTTGGTATGCTTGCTTTGGTTAAGAAAGATTCCTTTCTTAGCTTGAGTATCTTGAAGACCAAAAAAGAAATTCAACTCTCCCATCAAGTTCATCTAGAATTCTCTAAACATAATATCTGAAAAATTCCTTGCATAGAAAATCGTTAGTAGCACCAAATAATATATCATCAGCATAGATTTGTACTACTAATAAATCGTTGCCTCTGGTTTTGACAAATAAAGTATTGTCAATCAAACCTCTTTTGAAATCATTTTCAAGGAGATACTTGGACAATCTTTCATACCAAGATCGAGGAGTTTTCTTAAGACCCTAAAGGGCTTTGTCCAAATTAAAAACATGATCCGGAAAATCATTATTTTCAAAACCAGGAGGTTGAGCAACGTAGACTTCTTCTTCGAAGAAGCCATTTAGAAAAACACACTTAACATCCATTTCAAAAAGCTTTATGTTCATGAAGGATGCAAATGCAAGTAGCATACGTATGGCTTCTAACCTAGCAACCGGAGTAAAAGTCTCCTCATAATCAGTTGCTTCTTCTTGGCTATAGCCTTGAGCAATAAGTCGTGCTTTGTTTCAAATGACTTTACCATTTTCATCCAACTTGTTTTGAAACACCCATTTTGTTCCTATGACGGATTGTTGCTTAGGTCTAGACGTGAGAGTCTTGACTTTGTTTCTCTTGAATTCATTTAGCTCATTTTGCATGGTCATGATCTAATCAGGTTCTTGAAGTGCTTGAACGTAGTTCATGGGTTCTACAAGAGACACAAATGTAGAAAAAGCACACAAATTGTTTACCCTAGAATGGGTTTGCACACCTGCTTTTGGATCTGATATCACATTCTCTTTTGGATGATATGAAGAGTGTTGGAAATTTCTTCTTTTGAAGAGTGGAACAGATTATGATGTTTGAGGCTCAGTTGTTTGGCTTGATTCAGGTACCTTTGGAGTAGTGCCCTTGGTTCCTATGTCAAGGCCTTAAAGTTGGGTTTCAAGGCCTTGAAAATGACTTTCAACAACATTGTTGTTTATTGTTTCAAGGTCTTGAAGATGCGTTTCAAGGTCTTGAGGTTGTTCTCCGATATCTTGAATTTGTTCTTGCATGCTCTTTTCTTGAGCCTTAGGATCTTCTTCTCCATCAAAACATTGATCTCCATGTCCATTATGACTCAGATTTGTAAAGCTATCACTCAAAGTACCATCATTGTTTTCATCAAAAATAACATGTATACTTTCCTCAACAATCTTTGTACATTTATTGTAAACACGATAAGCTTTACTATTTGAAGTGTATCCAATAAAGATAGCTTCATCACTACGTGCATCAAAATTTGCAAGGTTGTCTTTGCCATTATTATGGGCAAAGCACGTACATCCACAAGGTTTGAAATAGGAAATATTAGGTTTTTGTCCTTTAAAGAGTTCGTAAGGAGTCTTTTTCAAAAGCATAGTCCGGATGTAATTAGCCGTGTTAACAGCTTCAGCCTAAAACCTTTTTGGAAAACTATTTTCTAAAAGCATAGTCCTAGACATGAACTCCAAGGTGCGGTTCTTACGTTCCACAATCCCGTTTTGTTGAGGTGTTATAGGAGCTGAAAAGTTGTGCAAAATACCATATTTTACACAAAACAAATGAAATTAAGTTGGTCAAATTCTCCACCATGATCACTTCGAATGGAAACGATAGGTAGGTTTTTCAAAGTTTGCAACTCGTTACAATGTTTTGAAAACTCATACAAAGCTTCATATTTTTCCCGTAAGAATGAGATCTATGTAAAACGAGAAAAATCATCCACGATGACAAGGGTGTACTATTTTCCCTTGGGAGATTTGACACGCATTGGACCACATAAATTCATATGTAAAAGTGCAATGGGTCGAGAAGAACTTACAATCTTCTTTGGTTTGAATGAACGTCTTGTTTGTTTACCTTGTGTACATGCCTTACATAGTTCATCGGCCTTGAAGTTTAGGTTTGGTAAACCACATACCAAATCCTTTGAAAGAAGTTTCTTCATCGTATGCATGCTTACGTGACCAAGTCGTTTATGCCAAAGCCTTGGATCGTCAGTCATGGCCTTCAGAAACGTTAATCTTGTTTCTAAAACTTGGTTAGTGCTTATTGAATATACATTGTAGCATCTAGGAATTGTAAGCACGACATCACCCGATAAATTATCTTGAACCTCACATTTATCCGAATCAAAGGTCACTTTGTTTCCTTTGTCACATATTTAAGAGATGTTAAGTAGATTAAATTTTAAGCCCTCAACAAGATAAACATCATCAATATAATTAGATGAATTATAACCGATTTTACCAATGTCAATAATGTTACACTTCCCTTTATCACCAAGAGTAATGGTTCTAGATAATTATTTCTTTAAATTTGAAAAGAATGAGCTTTTTGTACTCATGTGTCTTGATAAACAACTATCTAAATCCATTGATGCTCCTTAACCTTGGTGATATCAACATCATCAACATAGAAGTTTGGATCCTCTTCTTGATCGGACATTAAGCACAAGTTTGCTTGATCATTCTCGTCTTCTGACTAATTTGTTGAATCTGAGTCACTCCACGATGCTACCATAGTCTTCTTCTTTTACACATTCTTCCTAAAGTTGTTCCTCTTCTTTTTTGGACAATCTTTTACAAGATGATCTGTTTCACCACATTCAAAATAAGTCAACACTTTAGTTTTCTTATTAGGATTAGAAAACTTACCTCTAGGTCCTGATGATCGTGTATATTCTTTGTTATTTGCGAATTGCTTCTTCATTTGAAGAATTCTTGCAAGACTTCTTGAAATCAAGGCGAATGGATCTTCCTCTACATCTTCACTCTCTCCATCTTCCGATGGAATGTTATCCTTCTTCGATCTTAAGGCAAGATTCTTTGTGTTTTATGGTAGCTCTCCATCTTCTTCGTGTGTGTTTGGCAGCCAAAAACTAAAAACTAGTGTTGTAGTTTTACAGTAGTTTTTGGTAGTACCACTAGTGTTGTAGTTTTGTAAAAACTGTGGTGTGTTTGGTAAGATGATTTTTCTTTAGTGGAGTGTTTTGGTGATAAAATTTCTATTATAACCCTACTTTTAATTAATATTACATATGATACCCTTCTATTATTTTAACCAATTTGAAGCAACGTTAGGGTTTTTTTTGGCAGCCAAACGGCTGTAATTGCTGCTTGCTTCTTCCTCCATCGCAGTAACAGGATCTTCTTCCGCCATCGCAGCAACAGGGTCTTCTTCATCCAATCGAGCCAACAGGGTCTTGTTCCGCCATTTGCGTCTACCTCAGTTCTGAACCAGGTAAACGTGAGTATTGAATACTGTCATCTTCTACCCATTGCCGATTTCTTGTTGTCGAATCATTCGATTCTGTTATGCTTGGCTAAATGTTGATTGCATTGAGAGTCGGTGATAGCAGCTCGATCTGGTGTCATCTTCTACCCATTGCCGATTTTGATCTGCCTGGCTATAAGTTGTTTGCCGATTTCTGTTTCTTGTCATATTCTACCCATTGCCGATTACTGTCATCTTCTCCCCATTGCTGATTTTTGTTTCTTGTTGTCGAATCATTCGATTCACTGTCTGTCTGGCTATAAGTTGATTGCTGGTGATAGCAATTCTGATCTGCCTGGCTATAATTTGATCTGCAAAGTCACTTAAAATATGTAGCAGTAGACAACTATTTCAGAGATACAGCAAATGGGTAGCTGTTCCTGTTTGAGTACACACATTTCTGATCTGCCTGGCTATAATTGGGTCGTGTTGCTGTTTGAGTACACACATTTCTTATTTCATAGTTGAGGAGAAGCAAGAATGGTTGAGGAAACTGTAGTATTTGTAGTATATGTACTTATAAAATTTGCAAGACACAGCTACAAATTGGGTCGTGCTGCTGTGGATACAGAACACATCAAATGGGTAGCTGGTGTGGAGAAGCAAGAATGGTTGAGGAAACTGTAGTATCTGTACTTATAAAATTTTGTATATTATTATGATAGGTGGTGATTGCAAACGTGGTGTTTTATGTTAGGAACTCAGATTGGGAACTACTCACTTTCTTCATGGATAAATTCAATATTAATGTTTAATTTTGCGGGCTATTTTATGTTAGGAACTCAGATGCAGAATCATGTTCCTTCTTTTGTAAAAGAAAAATACTATCCCAGTGTTTCACTGCATATGCTTCCTAGATTATTCAATAACGTTGATTGCGATATTTAATTCATCATTATTACTATTATTAGGGCACTTAGAAATTCTCATGATTGCATTAGATCTTTTCATGGAGTACTTAGATGTTTTGAGTAGATTTATGCATATTTCTTAAGTATGTGATTGGGATATGTTATATATGTACACAAATTTGTTGTAGTGGGATGGACAAAAGTGATTCTCAAAGTCGTTGTAGAGGTCCAAATTTCGTTTGGGATGATGAAGCACTAAAAATTCTAGTGAACATACTACATGAATACCAAAAGAAAAATGGAAGCAAGCAATCGTACAATTGGAAAGAAATTACTCCGACTTTTATTGCTAGATGAGGACGGAGTGGTGTAAAGGATACTTGTAAGAACAAGTACGAGTCAATGAAAAAAGATTATAAGGCATGGAACATGCTTATGAATTCGGAGACGGGTCTTGGTTGGGATGAGAAGACCCGTATGATCACTGCAACAAATGAATGGTGGGAAAGGAAGATTAAGGTAATTAATTTTTCCTTTCTATATATTACGGTACTAAGATACAGGTATTATACTAATGTATGCTTTTCTTATTGTCGCAGGAAGAACCAAATTGTAAGAAATTTAGGACCAAGGGAATGGATGTTGAATATGAACAATTATTGCGTTCGCTTTTTACTGGGAATGTAGCAACAGGGCGACTTGCCATGTCTTCCGGCATGGCATGAGAAAAGACTCCCGAGTATGTGTCACTTGCAAATGAAGAGGATGTAGGATTTGGTGTCGGCGAAGGAGATGATTCACAGTTCTTTCACACATTTGTTGACACCGTCAACGAAGGAGCTACTAGCCAATCTGGAATAGGGGCAAACCTTGACGAGCATCCATTTGAGAGAACTGAAGATCCTACCACTACTCCGGTCAATATGTGTACTAATGAGAAGGCTTCAGTAAAGAGAAAAAGAAGGCAAACTGTTGGGTCGTCCAAGTTTGAAGAACACCTTGCACATACTAGGGAGCACAGCGAGAAAATTCTTGCCCTATTCCAAGAAGAAGTCAATTCAAAAGATAAGGAAGAAGAGTCACTACTGGATGAAGTAATGTCGATGCTTGATCGGTTTGTTGAGAAAAATTTGGTGGAAGATGGATCACCGTTTTGGTGTTTCATTGTCTCAAAGGTTAAAGGGAAAATTGATATGAAGATTTTGAGGAAACTACCTAATGACGAGAAGAGGGTGAGGTGGTTAAAATGGGAGTTTGACCGCCTTTGAATCGTTTTAGTTCTTTTACATATGTTTGTACTCTCTCATCTTTGTTGGACATGTTGTTCTTGTTATTCACTCTTTCTGCATGACATTATTGCACTTGTTTTTAATCACTTATCGTTTTACATAATATTCTACTCTCTCATCGTTTAGTTGTTTTAAATATGTATGTACTCTCTCATCGTTTTAGTTGTTTTACATATGCTTGTTATTTTAATCTCTACTACTGCTTGTCATGAGAGGTCTCTTGTTTATCAATTGCAGGTGCACATCGTACATATAAAATATGTCTAGCGGGTGTGAGGGTACTGATGAAGAATTGCAGAGACGTCATCGACTAGTTAAATTGTACACACATTATGCTCAAATGCAAAGGGAAACGGACATACTAGCCGATCATTACTACAAACATATGCACAAACAACCTTGCTACACTGATTATGAGCGTGGGAAAATGTGGATGAATGACATATTGTCTGGTCATCACATTCGGACGGTCAACATGTTTAGGATGGACGCAGAAGTACTTGTACGTTTGTGCAACGAGTTGGAAAACAATTACGGTCTTAAAGCGTCAGCAGAAGTCTCTATCTTGGAGAAAGTGGGAATATTCTTATACACGCAAGCTCAAGGAGCCTCAGTTCGTGTTGTAGCTGAGCATTTTCAAAGGTCAACGGAGACTGTTCACCGAGCATTCCATGATGTACTGAACTCTTTCACCGGGTACGGGCATGAAGGACGTGGACTATCACATGATCTTATTCGACCAAGGAATCCGAACTTTCCTAGGACACCCTCCCACATTGCTGCAGATCCCAGATACAAGGATTATTTCCAGGTATATCTGTAATTTATTAAAAGGATTAACGTCATATGAATTATGACACTTGAATTGGATTTTGTTATATGTAGGATTGCATTGGTTGTCTTGATGGAACTCATATCAGTGCATGCATCCCATCAGAGTCACAAGGTCCTTTCATCGGTCGAAAACATACGGTGACCTTCAATGTTCTAGCTGTTTGTGATTTTAACATGTTATTTACTTTTGTGTTGTCTGGTTGGGAAGGGTCGGCACACGACTCAAAGGTCCTAGATAATGCCATTTGCAACCTAAACGTACAATTTCCCATTCCACCTGCCAACAAGTACTACCTTTGTGACAAAGGTTACGCAGATAGGCCGGGGTTTCTGGTTCCATATTCTAAGACAAGGTATCATTTGAATCAGTTTGATAATGAGCCGCCCAGCAACAAGAAAGAAGCATCCAACCGGGCTCACTCTTCTCTTAGAAGTTGTATAGAACGTTGCTTTGGAATCCTCAAAAAAAGATGGAAAATTTTAGCTGCAATGCCATGTTATCCGGACCATACACAGGTAGACATTCATCTCGCTTGCTTCGCCCTTCACAACTTCATTCGGTTGTACTCTGGCTATGATGACTTGTCTGAAGAAGAAGAAGATCAACCCCCGGTGGTAAACCAAGAAAGTGTGGAAGATGTTGGTATCAACGTTACAAGAGACAAAAGAATGGGGCATATACGTGATCGTATTGCTACTACCATTTGGAACTCGACAAGGAATATGTAGAAAGTTCTTCATTTAAGTTATGTCTTTAGATTTATGAAATGTCTTTGCGTGATCGTATTGCTACTACCATTTGCTGGTATCAACTTTACAAGTGGATGTACTCTTGTTGTTTATGGAAAGACACCCTTCTTTATTTATGTTATGGCTTTGGTTCACACTAACATAGATTGAGATAGTATGCATGATGTATGAATATCGCTATGATGATTTTGCCATGGAGATTGTGCCTACTGAGTTTCTATCCAATATTGCCATGGAGATTTTGCATCTGGTTTGTTGAATTATCAAGGTTTAACAATTAGGAATAGGGCATTTCCAAGCCAAGACAAACCCATAATCTTATTAAACTACCAACGGTTTGCAAGAGAAACTGAAGCTGTTTACATAAAAATGGCTCCGAGCATGATACCAAACACAAAAATCGCTCCTGACCATTTACATAAATATAATTCAAACAACTAAAGAGAATAGAACAATCCCGGAAATAAACCCTAATACAAACGCATTTATTTTTCCAGACATGATTTCATTGTTGTCTCTCACTTGATTAAGAGTTAGTTCATGCTTCAATGATGATACATGTGCCTCAGCGTCCAATTCCCATTGTGTTCTTTTTTTGTTGTTGCAGCAATGTCTGACGATTCAAGTTGTGATAGCGGAGATCCGGAGTACTATTTTTGGAGACATGAGATTTCACTTCCGAAGGACAATCCTGTCGAAGATGAAATGGTAGAGTGTTGTCTTGATGAAGGCAACGCATCCGCTGATTTACGAGACTATGTTCAATCTATAAGAGAAGAGAACAAAAACCTACTATATGAAGTGAAGACAATGGGAACAAAAGGAAAACAGAGAGCTCAATCAAACAACAAAATTAGCAAATCAAGAACACAATGGGAACTAAAGGAAAACAGACAGCTCAATCAAACAACAGAGTAGCTAAACAGGAAGAAAAATGCAGAAAGGCGTGAATAATAAGATAAAATTTGTGCAAGCAAGAATCAAACTACAGAAAGCAAATCAAGAAATAGTAGATCAACATAGAGGGAACAAAAAAATTGCCTAAAAATATTGATGATTAATTTCTGTTTTCCCCAAACAAAATAACTCATAAATGATTCATGTATAGGGACTGGTTGATGTAGGGACATTATTGCCTCAACAAAACTAATAAAACTAATAAAGGAATCTAACAATCATAAAATCAACTTAAAGCAAGCATAAACTTACAGCAATATCGTTTCTGTTACAGCAATATCGTTTCTGTTAATAAAAACTAATAAAGGAATCTAAAAATCATAAAATCAACTTAATTAGCTAAACTGAAGATACACACAGCAATATCGTTTCTGTTACAGCAATATTGTTTCTGTTACAGCATTGATAAAAAACCATAAACATAATTAGCTAAACTGAAGATACACGCAGTTGATAAAAAACCATAAACATAATTAGCTAAACTGAAGATAAAGCAAGCATAAACTTACAGCAATATCGTTTCAATGTTCTCTAAATCGGTAAATAATTGCCTAAAAATGGCTTTAGCTATAAATTAAGAAAACAAACATGCCAAAGACATACAAATAATGTAAGAAAAATTTGTATAGTTTACACAGCAATATCGTTTCGAAGGGTAGCTCAGACACTTCAATACCAAAACTAGTGTTAGTTATACTTGGAAATTAATAGCAACTCATACATGTATTTAATATATTTATCAGATAACTAACTAGAATTGTAACGCATGACACTAACCATACAGAACAAACATAAGGCATCAATGAAGGGCAGTACTTTCCAATTATAAAACCATGAAAATAGTGACAAAAATTCTACGGAAACCCCTTACAAGTCATTATGCATACAACTAAGAAAAACTCATCATCAAAGAGGTATGGTTGGTCCGTCTCAAAGTTGACCCTAAAGTTTGCTATGAAGGTGGTCCACAGTGGACCACCCAATATCCATTAACAACCTACCCCAAAACAAAAGAAATACAGTTTTTTAGGGCTTGAGTTTCACTCCTATGAAATGATGGAGAGAAGGGCTAAAATGGACCTTTGGTTATCCAATGCAGCTGGACAAGACACCAAAAGCTTGAGTAAATGCAAAAATTGAATAAACCTGTACACAAGTAAAGCATAATAGTAGTCAATTCTCTATCATAAAGCTCAAACACGCAAAGATCATTGGTAATTGGAGAAGAATGCCTTGCTACTCACACAAAAACAACTCATGCTAGTCTACTCACCAAATATCTGAACCACCCAAAAGGCAATATGTGGAAGAAGAAGAAGAAGAAGAAGACTCAAAACTTCAACAATGGATGAAAAGTAAACAAACTACATAATCATAGAGATAAACTAGAACAATGATCCCTATATTGTGGCAACTATATTCATGTGCTTCCCAAGTTCAGTTTACTCGAAGATGCATATGGCTTCCTCTTAAACCTAACACCTGTATTCATGTGCTTCCCAAGTTCAGTTTACTCAAACACGCAAAGATCATTTATAAATGTTAGGGCATGAATAACAACTGTATTCATGTGCTTCCCAAGTTCCCAGCCATACCAAGTCAGATAAACTAGAATAATGATCCCTAAAAATCGTAAATTAGGGCAAAGCGAAGTAGGAAGACGAAAAATGGAATATCATCCTTGCTTCCATTTTTCTTACAATACATCAATAACGAAGAAGCGAAGTACGAAGAAGCGAAGTAGGAAGACAAATCGTAAATTAGGGCTTGGAAGATACCTGTCGGGGGGCCTCCGATTCGGAATGGAAGGAGGAAGACGAAAACGAAGATGGGTAGTGCTTTCACCAGAACATCCGATTCGGATTGAAAGAATGAAGACGAAGAAGCGAAGAGATCCCGACACTACTATCACCTGCACCTCCGATTCGGGATCGAAGAAGGAAAACGAAAGCGAGTCTGCGAATGAAGACAGAGGGTTGTTGATATATACCTGGTAAAGTCCAGTAATTACTAATAAAAGTGAGGGTATAGAGGTCTTTTTGTTTATGATAACACTAACCACAAAACAACAACCCTCACTAGGATTAGTGTTCCACAAAAACTCAATGATAACTCAAACACTAGTTAAACTATTGAAGCCAAACACAAATATTAATTTTCTAACACTACAAACCACTAGTTAAACTAGTGTTGTGTACCAGCCAAACACACACTTCACCAAGAACCATTTCATGGGTGATTAGCTTTCCAAGAAGGTTATCGAGAGGTAATGTTGTAAGATTCCAAGCTTCTTCGACGGCAGTCACTTTTGGTCCCCACTTAGCTTTAGGCGAAGCTTCTTAGTACTTTCCTTAGTTTTTCTTCATTTGTGAAGACCTTTCCAAGTGAATCAAGATTGTTCACAATCTCAGTGAATCGTGTGAACATCTCTTTGACCGTCTTGTTGGAGTTCATCTTCAATAACTCATATTGCATGAGGAAGATGCTTATCTTTGTGTCCTTGACTTGACTTGTTCCTTCGTACGTAACTATTAATTTGTCCCATATTTCCTTTGCAATCTTGCATGAGACACGGTTGAATTCATTTGCATTCAGCCCACAATAGAGCAAGTTCATGGCCTTGTAATTCTTTGATACACTATCCAAGTCCGTTTGAGTGAAATCAACTTTCTTCTTTTCGACTTAAACTCCTTCAACCGTGGTGGTTGGGAATTTAGAGTCAGTTTGAATGATGCTCCATAGTTCCATGTCTTGATCAATAATAAACATTTGCATTAATGCTCTTCAATGGTCAAAGTTGTTACCGCAGAAGAAGGGTGGTCGAGATGTGGATCTTTCTTGAGCGAATCCTCCATCACCTACAGAGTTCATCATTAGTCTCACTGAAGGTTAAACCAATATACGTGAGTCTAGCTCTAATATCAATTTACGAACCGAATAAGTGAATAATTAGGATATAAATACTCTAGAAAGGGGGGTTGAATAGTGTATGGGAACTTTCCACAATATCGTATATCAAGGCTTTGAAACTAATCTCAAGGCCTTGAAGTCGATCTATGCGCTTAGTGACAAAGTTGTTTCTCAAGGCTTTGAAGTGGATTTCAAGGCCTTGACTTCGAAACCTGCAAAAGATTGTTAGTCACAATATAGGCGATAGAATGTGTGGAATATAAAAGATCGACGCGACAATATGATTACGAAGCTCGGCCCTAATAGCTTACTCTCCGCCTAGAGTTTCCGACCCTAGGATTCTAACTATCAATTATTTGATTTTTGTGAGTCCTAGATACAACTTATAAGAACTTCCCTTCTTCTCTTAATGTAGCTTCAGTGCTACGATCTAGTAAACTCTATTCTAGCAATAATAGCCTAGTTACTTCGTAGAGTAACACACTCGATTATAACACTCCATAGATATGCCAATGGAGCTCTTGTGTTTATCTTCACTCTAAGGGAGTAAACTAATATAGGGTTAAAGAGGAAGAAAAAATTTTGGAACGATGAAGATGTACGATTGCTTGAAGACTTGGTTTATTATCCGTAGAAGCTCTTGTTGGTCTTCTTCAAACGCCATCTTCATTTATACTCTTCTATGGAGATCTTGTTTTAGCCGTTGTCCCATAGCCATTGTAACGTTTATGTTTCTCCATTGAAAAATGTTGCTTGGTTGAATGAGATCTTTGTTGAAGTAGCCGTTACAAGATCTTCAAACTCAAGCCCTAGATCTTCTCTTGATAGTCGTTGTAGATCTTCTTCATCGTATCTTCTTGTTAAGACTTTTGAAGGTCTTCTCTTATCTTCTCTTCAAGCCGTTCAGAATCTTCAATCCAGCTGAGATCTTCTCACTTGAAAGACCATTGAGGATCCTCAATCCAGTCGAGATCTTCTCACTTAAAAAGGTTGTTGGAAATCTTCTTATCTTCAAATCAACCAAGATCTTCTTTGCCGTTGTAGATCTTCTCCTAGATTCCCTCTTTTGGTTGTTGTAGATGTGCGTCTATTGCAACGAATCCCTTAGCCGAGTCCTTCCCTTGTAATGTTTTTCAAGACCTACACACATTTTAACAAACAAACCAAGGCAAGTAATCTAGAAATATAATCGATATTTGTTAGTTTATAAAACCGCATTTATATATTAAGTCTTCCATCATTTAAGTAAAACAATTGATAATCAAGGTGGAGTTATCAAACGAGACTTGGTCCTTCTCTTCAACTCAAGGTTGCGGCTCTTTCCCGAAAAGCTTAATTTGAGATGGACTGAACCATGTGATGCGCTCTTCGTCCGTTGAACGCAAGGATCCGCCGGTGTTGTTCCTCCGTCGATTTCTTTTGTGTATTTTCGATTTATAGGGATATGCCAAGCAAGGAATCGTCCAGCCTCGCACCTTGGATCTCCTTGGCTCGAGTTCTTCTTTCCTCGGAATCTCAATTCGGAAATTAGACCTCCTTTTTCCTCTTAGCCTCGCACCATAAGGACACCACTCAGCCTCTCACCTTGTGGGTTTCGAAACCTTGGCCTCTCACCTTAGTCTCTAGGTTTGTTTTGCTTTAAAGTGAAAACACAACTTCGATTGAACTCAACTCTATAATCTACTTTAAAAACGTTTGTGGGCGAGGCCTTATATAGGCTGAAAATTCAGCACCTAACTCCCAACATTAAAGGCTTACAAGTTCAAGAGTTGTGACATTAAACATAGAGTAAAGATAGGGACTTTCAACCACCTACTTTCTCCACCTACTTTTCCACCTACTTTTCTCCACCTACTTTTCCATAATTAATACATAAATTCATGCAAAATATATGAATAATATGAGGATAATATGATGCATAAAATATGTATTAGGTGGACGTGCATATGCTTTTTATAACCATCTTTCATGCGTCCATGCGTGATCTTGGTCAAAAACCCACTCAAGTATAAACGCTACTTCATTGTCGGGTCATTTTCACCCTCTTCCTTGTGGAGTCTCGACTTCTCATAAACTATAAAGTGGTACATCTTGAAGATACCTTCGAAAGTAGTACTTGTAGATCTTCTAACTCCAAACGAAGCTCTAGATATAGGCATTTTACTGAGAGTGCATACATTTGACAGCTTAGCCGGATTGAGCGAAATATGACTTAACTTGACCACACTCGGAGTGAATATTTTCGGCTTCATCTTGGGGCTCTCGGGGATCACATCATCCCCTTTCCCTTGAAAAGGATTCGTCCTCGAATCCGTCATACCATCCTTGGGAAAGTGATTGTTGGATTTATTACCATGGTAACTACCTCTCTCAACTTCGTCTCCATTATGTCGAGATGCTTGACTACGATCCGGGTTCAAGGGAAGGGGAGGCAACCTTCTCTATATCTCAACTAGTTGGGCTTCAATCCTGTCCAAACGTTGGTCGATTCGATTACCACTGTTTCCTTTGTCGTTGATGTTCGGTGGTGATGGAGGCACATGATCCGGTGGACAAGGACGCTGGGATAGTGGAGCAGCCTTCGGGGTGGTATAGGCGGTGATATGTACTTTGTTTTGCTTGTTGCTTTCTCAACTCGGCTCGTTGGAAAGTAAGACGCCTCCTTCATCCATTTTTAGACCACTCTACGGCGCCGATCTTCCTCTTCTTTTTTTCGAGCCTCCGTTTCTCGACGAAGACGTCGGTCTTCTTCCTCTTGTTTACGAGTTTCGTCTTCACGGCGACGGGCTTCTGTTCTCTTTTGCCGTCTTCGTAATTCTTCATAGACGGCCTCGTAAAGATCGTCTTCCATTTCACTCAAACGAAGATAGCCATCGTCATACTCTCGAATAGCCCATCGAACGTATTCTTCATTTATTGTTCTTTTTCGATCGCGTCTTGACATTCTCGAATAGTTCACTACCCGAAGCTTGAGGAACTCGCACCGTTGGGCTCTGATACCACTTGATGCGCTCTTCGTCCGTTGAACGCATGGATCCGCCGGTGTTGTTCCTCCGTTGATTCTTTTGTGTATTTTCGATTTATAGGGATATGCCAAGCAAGGAATCGTCCAGCCTCGCACCTTGGATCTCCTTGGCTCGAGTTCTTCTTTCCTCGGAATCTCACTTCGGAAATTAGACCTCCTTTGTCCTCCTAGCCTCGCACCGTAAGGACACCACTCAGCCTCTCACCTTGTGGGTTTCGAAACCTTGGCCTCTCACCTTAGTCTCTAGGTTTGTTTTGCTTTAAAGTGAAAACACAACTTCGATTGAACTCAACTCTATAATCTACTATAAAAACGTTTATGGGAGAGGCCTTATATAGGCTGAAAATTCAGCACCTAACTCCCAACATTAAAGGCTTACAAGTTCAAGAGTTGTGACATTAAACATAGAGCAAAGATAGGGACTTTCAACCACCTACTTTCTCCACCTACTTTTCCACCTACTTTTCTCCACCTACTTTTCCATAATTAATACATAAATTCATGCAAAATATATGAATAATATGAGGATAATATGCTGCATAAAATATGTATTGGGTGGACGTGCATATGTTTTGTATAACCATCTTTCATGCGTCCATGCGTGATCTTGGTCAAAAACCCACTCAAGTATAAACGCTGCTTCATTGTCGGGTCATTTTCACCCTCTTTCTTGTGGAGTCTCGACTTCTCATAAACTATAAAGTGGTACATCTTGAAGATACCTTCGAAAGTAGTACTTGTAGGTCTTCTAACTCCAAACGAAGCTCCAGATATAGGCATTTTTACTGAGAGTGCATACATTTGACAGCTTAGCCGGATTGAGCGAAATATGACTTAACTTGACCGCACTCGGAGTGAACATTTTCGGCTTCATCTTGGGGCTCTCGGGGACCACATCACCATGTGTGGTGAGGAAGATATTTCCTCAAGGAGAAGTACAGATTGGAGGGGAGCATTGTGGTAATTTTAAGGTGAATGGGCACCGTTTGAAGAAGTACATCCGGGAAGCTCCGGTTGATGTGATTCCCCGATTTACCTAGATTAAGACGCTCCGGTATTTGGTATTGTTAAAGACCCTAAACAAGCACTTCTTGGGAGGCAACTCAAGGGTACATATCTTTCCCTTTTTGTTTTGCATGTTTTCATTTTTGCTTTTGTGTGTGTTTTCTTTTGGTTTTGATGATAGGATATGGGTGTTGTGAAGAGTGTGGATGTTGTTGGAGGTCATGTGTGAACCTCATGAGTTCATTGGAGTGAAGTGCAAGATCCGAACACTAAGGTAAAAGAAGAGTGTGAAGTGATCTCGACCGAGATGGCTTGTGTGCCATCCGAGATTTTGCTGCAGGTGGTGAGCTTGATCGATACATTGGTCCAGATTTGATGATGGCTCAAGATCTTTCTACTAGACCCCCTAGGAGTGTGCCCATACTTCAAGATGCAATTTTCATTTTCATCTCCATCCAGCTCCATTCAACTTGAGTGAACGGGAATACCGATATCCTGACACTTTGCCTTGTGAGGACCTCTTTCACTCTTTGTTTGACTCTCACATTTGGGACAATGTGGTTTTAAGTATGGGGTGTAAAACCCCAAGTTTTGAGAAATCGAAGTGTTACGGACTAGGATCTCACAATGGGTCCCGATTCTTAGAGTAGCAACAAGAACATCGGATCTTACAGCAAGACACAAATAAATGAAAACCAAAACTGTTATAAAACCAAAGGTAAAACAAAGGGAAGCGTCAAAAACTCGCATCCGAGTTCAAAACAAAAGAAAAAGAACAACAACCGAAATATAAACCCAATCCCGTCCTATAATGTACGAGAATCCCGGTTGACCACACCATCTGGATCACTCAACAACATCTCTAACCTGCGGGACATCTACAACATCAGTATAAACCGTTAGCTAACATTCTAGATATCAGAAAGATAGTAATGGCACAAACACACAAGGTAATATAACCAGATAGCATGCTCGCATTTAACCGGTTATTATCTTTCAGTAAGTTATCCAGTACTAATTCAACTTCTTTTGTCACACGAGAAACTTCCGAAACTCGCCTCCGCTTTTGTCTGCCGAAAGGAATAGATTAGTACTATCCGTTACCTGTGGGCTTGGGTTGCAAGAGAAACTCCTAGTCTCTTCTAGAACTAGACAAGTGGTCACCGCCTGGTTATCATACACTTGGGCCAATTAATGTTATAAAGGTCAATCCTAGTCCGGTTATCCGTTATAGCAATAACAATAACACAAACAAGCCAATACACTCAAACTAATATACGAAACACAAATTATTAAGTCCAAGGGACTTACCTCACTCGAAGGTAAACACAAAGCTCAGTCAGAACTCAGCTTCCCGAAGGAAATAAAAGAATGCTTTCTCAAACAAGGCATAACGCATCAGGAACAAAACGATTGCTAGAGCTTTACAACTTCTAGTTTACATGATCTCTAAGAGATCTCAACAAGCTAGGGTCACAAACCCTAGTCTTACAGATCACCAAGGGTCAACAACAACCAACACCACTCAAGGAAGGAACGAAGGAAACAAGGAAGGAAGCAGCTCACCAAAGACATGACCAATTGCAGGAAAACCGCAAGCTCTAATAGACAGAGGTACGGGGGCGGCTCTGTGCTGGCGCCGGCGCGGTTTTGGCATAAAAGGTGAAGTCAGGGCTCCTCTTTGACAACAACACACATCAAGACTCGATCTTGATTCTTGAAGAAGAAGAAGAAGAAGAAGAAGAAGCATGCAGCAGGCTCAAGAACGTGTAGAAGAATCAAATGAATACAGACTTACTCGTTCAACAGGATTCACAAGGAAGAAGGTTGCAGCTTTGCTCGAGGTTGAGGAAAAAATGTATGCAAGAAACGAGAATAGGAAGAGAAGGCGGGAATTTATAGGGAACGGTTGGAAGGATAAGGAGAGACATTTTAGGGTTACAAGATCAAAGGAAAGTTGGCCCATAAGATAGAAGATCAGATCTTCTATCTTAGGAAAGAAATAAAAACGGGATAAAAACATAACAGCGACTGGGGTCCACCGCACCCGCGGCTCGATCCCGCCGCGACCGCAGCTTGCCATAGGGGCGGTGACAGCCACAAACCAGTTGTTACATTAGATCCCCTAAAAAGAAGTTTCGTCCCGAAACATGCAAAGAACCACAAGATCATACAACCACAAGGGTGAAGTAGAAACACTGTACTCAACTCATATATTCCCACTTGGGGCACATAACTCAAAACGTCACAAAAGCGTACATAACTCAACAAAGAAAACCGAAACTCGAACGTCTACGTTATAAGTGCATTCAACTCAACATAAAACTCAGGATAGTTCCTCTAGATACTATCCTTTGTCTCCCAAGTTGCCTTATCATCTCCTTGCATTGACCACTGAATCTTCATCATCGGTATGTCCTTCGATTGCAAGCGTCTCGTACTATGCTCTAAGACAGCTATCGGATGCTCAACGAACGTGTGGTCTGGCTCGACCACTAGATCCTCATGGATGATGGCGTGTCTCGGGTCAGGTACATACTCCCGTAACTAAGACACATGGAAGACCGGGTGAACACCCTCTAGTCTCGGTGGCAAAGCAAGTCTATATGCTGCCTCACTAACTCGCTCAAGAATCTCGAAAGCTTGGACATATCTAGGACTCAGCTTCCCCTTGACACCGAAACGTCTAACACCTCATATCGGGGATACCCTCAACCATACTTGAGCTCCAAGTCTGAACTCTAGAGGTTTGCGCCTCTTATCTACATAAGAGTTCTGGTGACTCTGTGCTGCTAGCATCCTCTCTCGGATCATCGCTACTCGAGTCATATCATCCTGTATCTACGAGGTGCTACTCCACTAGCACTACTCGGCTCGTCCCAATATAGCGGGGTACGGCATCTCTGTCTGTATAAGGCCTTATAAGGAGCCATCTTGAGTGAAGCGTGCCAACTATTGTTGTACAAAAACTCTACCAGAGGAAGGTGATCTGGCCAAATCTGTCCCTAGTCTAACATGCAAGCTCTCAACATATCCTCCATAGTCTGGATGGTTCGCTCTGACTAACCATCGATCTGAGGATGATAAGTAGTCGTGAACTGCAGACTCGTACCTAGGGCGGCATGCACTTGCTGCCAAAATCTAAAGGTGAACCGTCCGTCTCTGTTAGAGACTATAGTCCTAGGTACTCCATGAAGTCTCACTATTTGTCTAGTGAACTTCTCTATTAATCGACTTACAGGCCACTTCTCCTTGATAGGAATGAAATGTACGGTCTTCGTCGGTCGATCTACTACAACCCAGATGGCAGCAAAGCCTCGAATTGGTCTCAAACCGGTAACAAAATCCATCAAGATGTCCTTCCCACCAGAAGGAGCTTCTTATGTCTTGATACATCTTACTCGCACTAGGATGCACTGAGTAAGGTGTAGAGTGAGTGTCCTGTAAGATTCGCTGTCTCAGCTCTCGATCTGAAGGCTCACATACGCGCTCCTAGTGTCTCAAAATTCCATCGGCCCCGACTGCAAACTGTGGCGCCTCTCCTCGAGACATCTTGTCTCGGATCTGTGTCAAAGCTGGGCAACTCTCCTGCTTTTGTTGGATTTTGGCCAACAGATCCGGTAACATCTCCAAGGTGGAAAAGTGGATGTCGGAATCTGGGAAGTGGATATCCATCTCTAGCCATGCCAAGTCTTGTTGTAACTGAGGCTAAGTTGTCAGCCGAGCGATCGCCATCTCCCGGGGAGTCTTCCTACTGAGGGCATTAATTACCACATTCGCCTTCCCCTATTGGTATAAGATCTCCAAATCGAAGTCCTTGATCAACTTCAACCATCTCCTCTGGTGGTTATTCAACTCCCGCTGAGTGAATATGTACTTCAGACTCTTATGGTTTGTGAATATCTGACACGTAGCTCCGTACAGATAATGCCTCCAAATCTTCAAAGCGTGAACAATAGTAGCTAACTCGAGATCGTGGGTATGGTAGTTCTTCTCATACGTCTTCAGTAGTCTCGACGCGTATGCTATAACCTTACCCCTCTAAATCAGAACACATCCCCAGCCGAGCTTGGATGCATCGCTATAAACCACGAAGTCCTCAATGCCTTTGGATGAGCTAAGATAGGAGCGGAGGTCAACCTCCTCTTCAGCTCCTCGAAGCTCTACAGGCACGACACGGACAACATGAATCTTGTAGACTTCCTCAGCAAGGAAGTGAGTGGTCGGGCGATAACTGAAGAGGCCTCCACGAAAAGACGGTAGTAACCCACCAATCATAGGAAGTTGTGTACCTCCTTAACGTTCCTAGATGCGGCCAAGATGTTACAGACTCGATCTTCGCCGGATATACCTTGATCCCTTCGGCAAAAATGATGTGACCAAGGAAGGCAACGTCATACATCCAAGACTCGCACTCAGAGAGCTTGGCGTATAGCTCTCTATCCCGCAGGAATTGGAGTATGATCCTTAAGTGTCCTGCATGCTCCTCTCTACTATGAGAATATACCAAAATATCATCGATGAAGGCCACAATGAACTGGTCTAGGAAGTCGATGAAGATGTTGTTCATGAACTCCATGAACACGGAGGGCGCATTCGTAAGCCCGAAAGGTATCACTACAAACTCATAGTGGTCGTATCTGGTCCGAAATGTTGTCTTGGCTATGTCGTGCTCTGTCACACTCAGCTGGTGATATCCGGATCTCAAATTGATTTGAGAAAACATTGAATCTCCGTGCAGTTGGTCCAAAAGATCGTCGATATGGGGCAATGGGTACTTATTCTTGATTGTCACCTTGTAAAGCTCTCGATAGTCAATACATAACCTCATCGACCTGTGTTTCTTCCTGGAAAAGGGTACTGGTGCGCCCCAAGGAGATACCCTAGGGCGGATGAAGCCCTTCTCAGCTAACTCCTCAAGTTGTTTCTTTAGCTCAAGCATCTCGATAGGCGCCATGCGGTAAGGAGCCTTCGAGATTGGTCTCGTCCCGGGCTCTAGATCAATGCCAAAGTCTACAGTGCTTTGTGGAGGTAAACCTGATTGCTCTCCAAAAACGTCGGTAAACTTGCATGCTACTAGAATTTCCTCCAACGTTGGACTCGTACTATCTTTCATGGCATAGCACCAGAAAGCCTCGTAACCCTGACTGATAAGTCTCGCACCTCTCACTGCACTAATAATTGTACCGGTCTTTCCGAGATCCCATCCTCCGAAAATCTCCACATGGCCTGACACCGTAGTCACCGTCACTATCCTCTTGCCGATGTCAAAAACAGCTTGAAGTCGATCCATCCAATCCATGGCTACAATGACTTCTTCATGTACTAAGTAGATGACGAAGAAATCAGCTGACCAATTGCGACCTCCCAATCTAATTGGGCAATTGCAAACCTCTTGTGTACCTCTAATCTTACCCCCATCGGGTAATCCTATAAAGAAGGGTTTCCCTCTACGGAAAATAAGGCCAATTTACCTACACATGCATCAAATATAAAAGAATGTGTAGCACCGGTATCGAAAAAAACTCTAACAGGAAGACCATTAATATAAATGGTACATGTGGTTGTTGGAGCTGTCGGCTCCACTTCACTCCTCATCTCATAGACACTAGTTGAAGCGTCTATAGTGTCTGTCGTACCACCGACTCGCCCTCTCCCTCTCCCTTGTCCCTGAGCGGAACCTTGAGGAGAGGTAAAACCTGGTGCTCGTTGCTACTGCTGCTACGGCTGATACTGAGGTCTTTATCCACTTCCAGCAACACTAGCAAGTGAAGATCCCTGCTGAGATAGCGCCTTGCGCCTTGCCCTGACGAAAAGCTACAGCTTTGTGTCCTAGATTACCACATGAAAAGCAAGTCACTATAGTCGTCTTACAATCAGCTCGGATGTGTCTGACACCTCCGTAGTTATGACATTTCCGTCTTCCGTCGGAACTCTACATCTTCTGTGATAACATGTATTATAGTATATGTTTTGGGATTGGTTTAGACGTTTTATCATCATAAATCTGCATGCATGAATGTATATTCTTTGATCATTATGTTATTTTGTTTACCTTTGTAAGAATCGAGCTCTACACTGATAGCATGTATTATAGTCTATATTTTGGAACTTGTTTGGACGTTTTATCTTCAATAATCTGCATGTAGGGATGTATATTATTTAATTATATTGTTGTTTCATCTACCTTTATGGGAATCAAGGTCTACACCAAGTTTCGTTGTAATCGTAGGTAAAATGGCACGTTTTGGATCGAAATGGAGCTAAGGAACTAAGGAGTCATAGGAACTACATTCTGGAGCTTGAAGAAGAACTCATGAAGCAAGGAACTAATGAAGAAGATTTACTTTGGACCAGATTTGAGAGATTTCACATTCAGGTGAGATTTACCTCGGTCAGCTACAGTGTCACCTCGACCGAGGTGATCTTGAGGAGCATCCCGACCGAGGTGAACACGCTGCTGCCGGCGAGATCATAATTTTTGGCTGAGATCATTTATTTTTAGAAAGAAGATATCTTATATTTTTGGGCTGGATTTCTGGAAGGAAGATCTTATTTTTGGGAGATCTATTTTAGAGATATGGATATATTTTATAAGAAATTATCTTTTTAAGATATTATTATCTTTGGAAGATAATTCTCCTATATTAAGAGTTGGATTTTCCACAAGTTCAACCATGCTTGGAGGCTGAGAATAACCAGCAATTAAGGGATTTTCTGGAGGTTTGAAGGAAGGATTGAAGTTGAAGGAAGGAAGATTCATAGTTTTGAGATAGCTTTGGAGGGAGTTTGTAAGACTTTCTTAGATTCCCTTTTTGGTTTGTTGTCTTGTTTGAATTGTGATTTGAGGAACGTTGATTGTTGTTTATTTGATTCAGTTCTTGAAGCCTTTTTCTTAAGGTTTCCTTGTTCGAATATTCATTCCTTTCCCTTTTATTCGATTATTGTTTTCATGATGATGAGTGGCTAAATTTCTTTTGCGATTCTAGGGTGATTGGCTGAAAGTTGTGGGAAAGACAATGATAGAATAATCTTAATCCCAGCAGGACCCTGAAAGCTCGAGTCTTTAACCTTAACCCTAGAGTACCTCGCTCAGTCGATGAACATCTCGGCCGGGGTGGAACTTGACTAAACGAGTTGACCTTTTCTGATCCGAAACTGAGAGTTAAGTGTTCTAGTTTGCCAAATCCTATTCTTATTACACCTTTTCTGGTTCAATGCAAGCCTAGGATGAGACTTACCCGGTGATTCCTTAGTTTGTTTACCTATGATCATAAGTGTATGTAATAAAGGTTTATCCTTTATTGGGGTTTGAGTGTGCCTTCATCCCATCTTTGTGAGTTAGCCTAAGACTTACCCGATAAAGCTTGATTCTATTCCCTTAGGTGGTGTGTTGGTTTGAGATTATAGTTCCTTTCCTTAGTACCTTGAGACTTACCCGGTAATAGGAGCTTTGGTTTGGGATAGTGAGTAGTGAGACTTACCCGGTAATTTATTCCCACTTTAGAAACACCTTCCCTTTGCAAAATCTCAGCTTTGTCCGCATTATCCTTTGAGATCTTGAGTTGTAACCACAACTAGATACTTTAATCCCTAGAACCCGCATTTTCCCTTATTTGACCTTATTATCATCTTTGATTGCTTTAATTGCTTTTGTGATTAATTGTAGTATTTGACAACCTATTCTTACTTAGTTTCACCTAAGTCGCTGAGATCGACCCCTGGAATTCTTGCTTTTTATTACAATTGATCGTACACTGCGGGTTCGCATCCTTGTTTTAAGCATATTTCTTGGGATATAAATTTAAAGCTTGCACACACCGTTTGGAGCGAACAAGTTTTTGGCGCCGTTGTCGGGGACTTGGTCTAGACCGAGCCGGTTCCGGTTGTCTTTCAGGGCAATTGCCTTTGTTGCTACTAACCACTCTACTTGAGTGCTTTCGCATGATCTTTTTCTTAGGTTAATGCGAAGACCCCGTGTTGGGAAGGAAATCGTTCCTTACGATCCCGAACCAGAAAAGACATACAAACGAAGCTTGAAAGAAGCTAAAATGGCCAACCAAGACAATCACGATCTTGAGGCCGAATTGAAGGAGGCGCTGGAATAGCTACGCCTCAATAAGGAAGAACAACATCGAGAAAGAGAGAAAACTCGCACAAGAACTGCAGAGATTGAAGCAGATATGGCCGATCTACGAGCCCAGATTCTACATCGACCAGATCCTCGACCGAGGCAGGACCCAGTCCCAGTAGCCGCGGCCGAGATACATCCACCTCGGATGCTTGTCCGAGATGTTCTTTTTGCTAGAATTCCACAAACCCTAGGATAGAGGATGGACCCTAATCAGCAAGTGAAGCATCCAGGAGTCAACCTAGGTGATCCAGCGGAGCATGATTACGAACTTCGAACGCAAGTTCTATCCATGATCCGTCAATGCCAGTTTGGAGGTTTAGAGAGGGAGTCTTTGCATCAGCATTTGCAAAACTATGAGATCCTGATGGAGACCTTAAGACCTTCAAGGCTGGAAAATAACAACTACAAGCTAAGGCCTTTCTAATTTTCTTTGAAGGACAGGGAGCTTACTTGGTATCAATCTCTTCCACCCGGAAAGATCAACACTTGGGAAGAGATGACGACAGAGTTTCTAACAAAGTTCTTTCCCCCCTCCAAGACCGCTGAAATGAGAGGGAAGATTAATGCATTCATCATGAAGGACAAGGAGAGTTTGTCCAAGTCATGGGAGAGATTCAAAGATGTTCTATTGGATTGCCCACATCATGGGATTACAAAGATAGACTTGTTGGAGATATACTTCAAGGGATTGCATTAAGCTACCCAATTCAACCTTCAACTACTTTCCGCCAGCACATTCATGGATATGCCGATAGGCGAAGCTTGGGAGTTCATTGAGAAGCAAGCTTTGCATATGGAGAAATTCTCCCACCAAAGAGCCAAAAATGGAGTTAAGAGAGTTAATTTCCAGGATACTCCATCAAATGATAATCAACTCATCTCCCTTAAGAACAATGTGAAGCAATTGAAGGACCCTATTGGTGGCTCACACGAAGAAGGAAGATGTAGGATATCAAGGGAGAAACAACAACCAAGGGTCCCGGAACAACAGTTACAACAACAATAGAGGCTCCAACAGCAACAATTGGAGATCTAATCAACAAAATTCGGGTAACCCTTATTCTAATTCTAATTCTAATAATTCTTTTAACCCCTCTTCTTCTTCTTCTACTCCATTGAAGAGCCAAGAGCCTAGATCAAGTTCGTCCAGCCAGAGAAGAAAGATTCAGTGTTGGAGGCCATCTTGATCAAGCTCAACGCCATGGAGACGTCCATGACTTTATTTTCGAAGGCACAAAAAGCCTTAGAGCAACAATTCTTTGATAAGGCGAATGAAGCGCCAAGAGATCCAGGGAAGCTCCCAGCAAGGACAGAAAGCAACCCAAAAGGACAAACCATGGCAATAACGACAAGAAGTGAACTAAAAACTACAGATCCAGTACCTCGGTCGTTGTCAGTGCAGACGAAGGACACCTCGGTCAAGGTACAGACGAGGAACACTTTGGTCGAGGTGCCGCCCGAGGTGGAGTCCCAGAAAGCGAAGGACAAATCTGAAGTTTATGTCCCACCTCCTGCCAATAAACCACCACTTCCATTCCCTCAGTCAAGGGCTAGAGCACATCTAGACAAACATTTTGGTAAGTTTCTTGACTTGATGAATAAACTACATATTAACATCCCTTTCCTAGATGCTATTCTAGGGATGCCCGCCTATGGGAAGTTCTTAAAAGAGATTCTATCAAAGAAGAGGAAACTGAAAGATTTTGGAGAAGTAAGGATGGCATCTAACCTCTCGGAGCTCATTCAAATCATGAAAGAGAAGATGCCACCCAAGTTGAGAGATTCCGGCTCATTTTGCATTCCTATTCAAGTTGGGGATGTAACTTGTGAGGCGTTATGTGATCTAGGAGCCAGCGTGAGCATCATCCCGCTGGAGCTATGTGTGAAGATCGGACATGGAGAGCCCAAGCCGGTGAAGATAAGGTTATACATGGCGGATCGCTCCATTACCCATCCCGTGGGCATTTTGGAAGACGTTCCCGTTAAGTTAGGTAACTTCTATTTACCTATAGACTTTGTTGTACTTGATATACCCGCAGATTATCCCGTTCCTATCATTCTCAAGAGACCATTTCTAGCAACTTTGGGTTGCAATGTGGATTGTAAGAACGCCAAGTTAAAATTCAACATTGACGGTGATCAAGTGGAGTTTGCATTGCTTGCTGCAATGAAAGGAGAGCCGTTGGAGGATGACATCTTCAACATCTATGATGAAGAAGAATCAAGAGAATTGGTGAGCTCTATCCTTATTAATGACCCTCTTGAAAGAGTTATTAGTTTTAGCTTAATGGAGGAAGTATAGATGTTTCTTGTGATTCAGATATACAGAGCTTAAAGGCACCAGAAGCAGATCCAGGAGCTAAGATTGAAAAACTAATCCAAGAGAGGAGAAATTCAAGTTTCGGTCCCAGTTCCAGTACCTCGACCGAGGCACTTTCTGGACCAAGCGAGGTGTTCTTATCTGAAGAACATCTCGGTCACCCACCTCGGACACCGACCGAGACAGCAAGCGAGATGTTGTCAACTGAGGATAACAAACTTCTTACACCCTTTTCCGAGATTCATTTAGATTTGGTGGAGCACTGACTCCACCAAGCTTCTGATAATAAAGAACCTTGGTATGCTGATATTGTTAATTATCTTGTTTGCCAGGAATTACCCCCCGGATTGACGTACGCTCAAAGGAAGAAATTCTTCTAGGATGTACGCCACTATTACTAGGATGAACCTCTATTGTTTAAGAGAGGTCCGGATGGGATGCTTCGACGATGCATTCCAAAAGATGAAGCTACTAGTGTTATACGGCATTGCCACTCGCTTCCTTGTGGAGGACATGCTAGCGCTCACAAAACATGCGCTAAGGTATTGCGTTCTGGTTTCTTTTGGCCTACATTATTTAAGGATGTGCAAACTTTTGTTGTTTCTTATGATGCATGCCAAAGAACATGGAACTTTTCTAGAAGGAACGAGATGCCACTCAACAATATTCAAGAGGTTGAAATTTTTTTATATATGGGGAGTTGATTTCATGGGACCTTTCCCATAATCAGCGGGGAACCTCTACATTCTCCTAGCCGTCAATTACTTCTCTAGATGGGTGGAAGTCATTGCCTCTCCCACTAATGACGCCATAGTGATTGTGAAGTTCTTCAATCGGACTATCTTTTCACGTTTTGGGACACCACGCATCATCATTAGCGATGGAGGAACGCATTTCATCAACCGGAAGTTTAAGGCACTTCTATCAAAGTATGGGGTAACCCACAAGGTAGCAACCCCTTATCACCCTCAAACTAGTGGACAGGTCGAGATCTAGAATAGAGAAATCAAGGCAATTTTGGAGAATACCGTCTCTAGGACGAGGAAGGATTAATCCATGAAGTTGGACGACGCTCTTTGGGCTTATAGGACCGCATTCAAGACTCCCATTGATACCACCCCTTACAATTTGGTGTATGGGAAGTCTTGCCATCTTCCCGTTGAGTTAGAGCACAAGGCATATTGGGCAATCAAGTGGTTGAATTTTGATATCAAGGAAGCCGGAGAGAAGAGGCTACTGGATATCAACGAGTTGGAAGAGTTGCGCTTAAACGCTTTTGAGAATGCCAAGATCTACAAGTAAAGAATGAAGAAATGGCATGACAAGCATATCATTCCTAAGGAATTCAAAGAAGGAGATTTAGTTCTACTCTTCAACTCCCGTCTTCGCCTCTTTCAAGGTAAGTTAAAATCTAGATGGACTGGACCTTACATTGTGAAACATGTTTTCCCTTATGGTGCAGTTGAGATTTGGGGAGAAACAAGAGGAAGCTTTAAGGTCAATGATCATAGGCTTAAGAAATACCAACCGGAAGTCCAGGTTGAGGAGATTGCGCCACTATATCTCGTTTAGAGATGCCGTACGGTCCAGCTAGCGACCTTAAATCAAGCGCTTCTTGGGAGGCAACCCAAGGTATTGCTTTCTTTTCCCTTTTTCTAGTTTAGTTTTAGATAGTTTGCTTTTGCTTTGCTTTGCTTTGTTTTGTTTTTGGCATCCTAGACAGAAACCAGGTACTCTCTAAGGAAGGATTACAACTCAAGAACAACACTGGAAGGACAGAAGTTCGAGAAATTGAGAAGACGGAATTTAACTAAGACACATCTCGGTTGTTGTCATAGCGCCTCGACCGAGATGTTCTGGAGGCAACTGAGGCGACTAGGTCTGACCATCCAGTCAGCCACCTCGGTCCGGTCGGGACTACCTCGACCGAGGTGATATCAGAATCGGCGATGGGTATAATAGGCGAACAGATTTCTCTCTCTTCCCTCCCAACCCCCTTCTCGATCACGGCGCATATCCCATCTCGCTTCTTTGTTTTTCGATCGTTTTCCACGATTTCTACTCCGATCTCTCACATAAAAGCAAGAGGATCAGATTGCAAACAACAAACTGCAAGATAAACGCCTCGAATCGACTTAATTTGGGGTAAATTGTCGAAAACCCTAAACTCCTCCCTCTTTACTGATTTGGGCAATTTTTGGCTTTGGTTGCCACATTTTACTGCTGAAAAGAGTATAAGTACCCCATAGGAAGCAATAGGTAGTGTTTTGGGGGGAAAAGAACTGGAAATCAGAGAGGAGAAATCGAACAACACTTCGCCTCGGTCCAGTCGAGATGTGTCTCGGCCGAGGTGTTCTTCAATCTGTCAGACCGACTGAGGTGCTTTCCTATCAGCAGATATGAGTTCTCGATCTGATCGCCAGCTTGTTTTGAGGGATGCTCCCAGTGGTTCCTCACCTTCCTCTGCTTCCCGACCTTCTATCCCGGTGATCCATGAGCGTCATCAGCCAGATTTTGATCGCATATGCGGGCGCCCCGTAGTTGCCCCGCGTTTTCTGGATGTTTCAGCCTTCGAGTGCCTCCACGTGGTGGAGGACTTGAAGAAGATGATTTCTATGGTAGGGCTGGAGCACTTTATGGAGATCCGAGCTCCAGCCTACCTTGAGCCGACGATGGAGTTTGTGAATTCTGTCACTCACATGCCAGAGAGGAACAACATCAATTACCGGTTACTGAACCGGAACTATATAGTGCCGATGGATCAGTTCAGACACATTTTTGGCTTCCCGACTCCAACAGTGACCGACTTCCCTTCCTGAGCAGTGGCTCGACAGTTTTGGGGACAGATTGCCCATGTGGTGGAGCACCCTGTCAGATGGAGACCTGGAGACTCCAGGGAGCGCATCATCTTCCATTTAACATTTTGTCTGGCCCACCGTATTTTTAGCGAGACTCTTTTGGTGCGTACTGAGATGCCCCAGAAGATCAAACAAGGAGAGTTGTTGAGTCTATTCCGCATGGTTACTGGAGGAGTGTCTGACTTTGGAGGCATGCTGGCTAAGGATCTGCATCGGATCAAGGGCAAGGCAAAGGGAGATATTTGTTGTGGAGGGCTGGTGACTCATATCGCTACAGTTATGGGTCTAGACTTGACTGCATGTACATTGGTAGTGGCTGCAAAGCCGCTTGGACTTCAGGAGATGATCACGAAGAGGATATTGGTTCCTCGTGGCCTCACTACACCCTACGTAGCTATGCCTTGGGAGCAGACTGACCCTCAGGGTATTCTATGGTCAGACCAGTTTACAGCCTTCGATCCACAGTACTGGTCATCCGCTTGGTTGCCCTATAAAGAGGATGCGAGAGATGCTGCACCAGCTCAGGAGGAGGATGAGTATGATGATGGCGGGCTGTCATGGAGACTGGTACAAATACCGCTGGTCCGAGTGTGCCGATTGTCGACCTGGATGATGAGGCGACAGAGGAGGAGGCAGCTGCAGCACCATCACGACCTGCCCGGCGTAGAGTCCGCAGACAAAGAGATCTAGTAGCTCACTGACGGATTGATGAGCTGACGGATAAGATGATCGACTCTTACGCAGCCTTGTCATTGGAGATGATGGAGCTTAGAGAGAGCCAACACTACCAACTGAGGATGATGGAGATCCAGTTTCAGCACACTATGGGTTATCCGTTTGACCCATATCAACATCTCTTCATCCCATATCCACCACCACCAGCTGATCAGGACTAGAGCAGCATGGATTTTCTTTATTATTTATTTTCGCAGCTCAGCTATGTCCGGTGAGTTCTCTTGTTCTAGACTGGACAATGTGTCCCAAGTATGGGGTATTTATGTTTATGATTTGACATTGTGTATGCTTGTATGACTCGAGTTGAATATTTATGATTTTATTTATGCTCTATGTGTTTATTTGAGATTACATACATGCATACAGGTTATTTGTTTAAGAAAAACGTCAAAAACTATTTAAGAAATAAAATTTATGACCTCGACCGGGATGATTTTGACCAAACGAGGTACTTTACCTCGGATGACTTAGAACACTTCGACCGAGGCAGTTTAACTGAGAGATTTTTTTCGAAACGTCTTGTGCTTCTTTTCTGGATATGACCTCAGTGATGATTTTGTTTGCATATTGGTTTTGAAATCTTTATATGCTTGAAGGTTTTATGATATGTTTAAGTTGCAAAATGCTTTGTTTGAAATTTTGGCATGTTTAATACTTTGTTTTTATCAAAATTATGATGAATATGAAGGTTGACACCACATGATGAGTTCTATCACAATCTTCCTGGGATGATTAAGGCAATTCATTCTCTTCTCTTCTTCTTCTTGATCATGTTTTAGCCCCTCATATACGTATTTGCCTCCCTTTACCTATCCGGGGATTTGGAAGCAAGCAAGCAAAGAAAAGCAAGTGAAAATAAAGTTGAGATGTTGGGTGGAAGTTTTAGAAAGAAACAAATAGGTTTGGGGAAGTCAATCATGATGATGAGTAACTCGGCACCATTCACGTAGTCGGGTGTTTATGTCTTGCCAAAGTCGGATTGAGCGATATTCCTAACGTGTCATGGTATGTGCATCAAGGGTTTGAGGCATCTCGGGAAATTGATGATTGTTGATCTCCTAGGCTTCGGTTATTGTGCACCTCTGTCCATGCATCCCAAAAAGTAAAGTAAATAAGCAAAGCTTATTGGTGGAAGCTGTGGAGTTTCAAAAGAAGTGAAGTAAGATCCTTTTCTCAGATTCTAGCACCACATTCCCTATATACATCCCACCCTCACACGTTTTTTGACCTCTTTTGAAAGCCCTTGAGACCTCGAGTTTGTTGATTGACTTGGTGGTTTAAACTGGATTATACATGATTAATTTCGATAATTATGTTTTATTATGCATTCTATGATTTTATGCAAAGATGAACAACTTTCTTATATTTAAAAAATGTTTTGATCATGTTTTGATTTTAATTGCCATGAAGCATTCTCTTAGAGTGATCTATGAGTGGAGCACACCACCAAAAATGTTTTGAAATACTTTTCATTAATCTTTATGACCTATAATCCATTCTATCTTGTACTTAAGATTTGGAACTTGCTTGGGGACAAGCAAGGGACAAGTATGGGGTATTTTGATAGCATGTATTATAGTCTATATTTTGGGACTTGTTTGGACGTTTTATCTTCAATAATCTGCATGTATGGATGTATATTATGTGATTATATTGTTGTTTCATCTACCTTTACGATAATCGAGGTCTACACCTAGTTTCGTTGTAATTGTAGGTAAAATGGCACATTTTGCATCGAAATGGAGCTAAGGAACAAAGGAGTCATTGGAGCTACATTCGAGAGATGTCAC
This sequence comes from Fagopyrum homotropicum, assembly GCA_033239125.1. Taxonomy (NCBI): domain Eukaryota; kingdom Viridiplantae; phylum Streptophyta; class Magnoliopsida; order Caryophyllales; family Polygonaceae; genus Fagopyrum; species Fagopyrum homotropicum. The sequence goes on along the minus strand of BSWB01000005.1, from coordinate 90,219,112 downwards.
ATTCACTTGAGATTCACCTCGGTCAGCTACAGTGTCACCTCGACCGAGGTGATCTTGAGGAGCATCCCGACCGAGGCGAACACCCTGCCGCCGGCGAGATCATATTTTTTGGCTGAGATCTTTTATTTTTGAAAAGAAGATATCTTATATTTTTGGGCTGGATTTCTGGAAGGAAGATCTTATTTTTGGGAGATCTATTTTAGAGATATAGATATATTTTATAGGAAATTATCTTTTTAAGATATTATTATCTTTGGAAGATAATTCTCCTATATAAAGGGTTGGATTTTCCACATGTTCAACCATGCTTGGAGGCTGAGAATAACCAGCAATTAAGGGATTTTCTGGACGTTTGAATGAAGGATTGAAGTTGAAGGAAGGAAGATTCATAGTTTTAAGATAGCTTTTGAGGGAGTTTGTAAGACTTTCTTAGATTCCCTTTTTGGTTTGTTGTCTTGTGCGAATTGTGATTTGAGGAACACTGATTGTTGTTTATTTGATTCAGTTAGTGAAGCCTTTTTCTTAAGGTTTACTTGTTCGAATATTCATTCCTTTCCCTTTTATTCGATTATTGTTTCATGATGATGATTGGCTAAATTTCTTGTGCGATTCTAGGGTGATTGGCTGAAAGTTGTGGGAAAGACAATGATAGAATAATCTTAATCCCAGCAGGACCCTGAAAGCTCGAGTCTTTAACCTTAACCCTATAGTGCCTTGCTCAGTCGATGAACATCTCGGCCGGGGTGGAATTTGACTGAACGAGGTGACCTTTTCTGATCCGAAACTGAGAGTTAAGTATTCTAGTTTGCCAAATCCTATTCTTATTACACCTTTTCTGGTTCAATGCAAGCCTAGGATGAGACTTATCCGGTGATTCCTTAGTTTGTTTACCCATGATCATAAGTGTAGGTAATAAAGGTTTATCATTTATTGGGGTTTGAGTGTGCCTTCATCCCATCTTTGTGAGTTAGCCTAAGACTTACCCGGTAAAGGTTGATTCTATTCCCTTAGGTGGTGTGTTGGTTTGAGATTATAGTTCCTCTCCTTAGTACCTTGAGAATTACCCGGTAATAGGAGATTTGGTTTGGGATAGTGAGTAGTGAGACTTACCCGGTAATCTATTCCCACTTTAGAAACACCTTGCCTTTGCAAAACCTCAGCTTTGTCCGCATTATCCTTTGAGATCTTGAGTCGGAACCACAACTAGATGCTTTAATCCCTAGAATCCGCATTTTCCCTAATTTGACCTTATTATCATCTTTGATTGCTTTATTTGCTTTTGTGGTAAATTGCAATATTTGATAACCTATTCTTGCTTAGTTTCACCTAAGTCCTTGAGATCGACCCCTGGAATTCTTGATTTTTATTACAATTGATCCGTACACTATGGGTTCGCATCCTTGTTTTAAGCATATTTCTTGGGATATAGATTTAAAGCTTGCACACACCGTTTGGAGCGAACATACACCTAGTTTCATTGTGATTGTAGGATAATAGCACGTTTTGGAACGATATGGAGCTAAGGAAGGTAAGGAGTCATTTGAGCTACATTATGGAGCATTGAGGAGCTACAAGAAAAGCTCAAGAACCATGGAAATGGGACAGAAGATTGACTTTGGACAATATTGGAAAGATTTACACGTAGATGAGATTCACCTCGGTTGGCTATAGTGTCACATCGACCGAGGTGATCTTCAGGATGGGCTAGACCGAGGCGAATAATCCATGGCTACGAGATCTTTTATTATTGGCTGAGATCTTCTATTTTTTGCAAGTGATTTTCCTATATTTTAGGATGGATTTTCTAGATGGAAACATGTGTTTTTGGCTGATTTATTTGGAAGATTGGAAGATATTCTAATGGAGGAAATTGCCTTTGAAGACATTTTATTTTAGGAAGGTGATTATCCTATATAAAGAGGTGTATTTGTTGGATATTGGATATCTCGGAGCTGCATATCTCCAGATCCCGGGAGATCAGAAAGTATGTCTTAGAGAAGGAAGTTAGAGAGTTTGGAAGGAAGGAAGTTGGCTTTGAAGGAAGTTTGAAGGAAGTTGTAAGATTTTCTTAGTTTGTTTTGATTTGTTGTCTTTTTGGTTGTGATTAAGGAACACAGTTTGTTTGATTGATTGTTTGTTTGATTGAGTTATTGCGACCTTTGTGTTAAGGTTTTCTTGTTTGAATATTGATTCCTTTCTTATATATTTGATTATTGTTATCATGATGATTGTTGGATAAGTTCTTTATGCAATTCTAGGTGATTGGCTGAAGGTTGTGGGAAAGACGATGAAAGAATGAGCCTTTATCCCAGTGGACCCTGAAAGCTTGAGCCTTTACCTTAACCGACGAACACCTCGGTCAGTCATGGAACATCTCGACCGAGATGGTATATAAACTGAGCGAGGTGAGACCTTTCCTGATCCTTATCTGAGTTGAGGTTTTTGTTTGCCAAATCTTGTCCTTGTTATACCTTTCCTGGTTCAACGCAAGCCTACGATGAGACTTACCCGGTGATTCCTTTGTTTGTATATCCAAGATCATGAGTGTAGGTAATAAAGGTTTATCCTTTATTGGGGTTTGAGTGTGCCTTCATCACATTCTTGAGAGTTAGCTTGAGACTTACCCGGTAAAGGTTGATTCTATTCCCTTGGGTGGTGTGTTGGTTAGAGATTATAGTTCCTTTCTTTAGTACCTTGAGACTTACCCTGTGAGAGGATCTTTGGTATGGGATAGTGAGTTGTGAGACTTACCCGGTGATCTATTCCCACCTTAGAAACACCTTCCCTTTGCAAACCTCAGCTTTGTCCACGTTATCCTTTGAGATCTTGAGTTGGAACCACAACTGGATGCTTTAATCTCTAGAATCCGCATTTCATTTACCTAATTATTACATCATCTTTGATATCTTTGCTTTGTTGCTTGTTTTTTATTGACAACCTGAATTACCGATCTCTGTTTCACCATAGTCCCTGTGTTCGACCCTGGAGTATTTGTTGTCATTACAATTGTTCCGTACACTGCGGGTTCGCATATTGTTTCAGGCTTATATTTTAGGTTATAAGTTTAAAGCTATATCGTTCACCATACACACATGTCAGAGAGCGAACAACCTGCTGGAAGCCAGGGTTTCCCGGCGTCTGACTATGCCCGAATCCAGCTCCTCTAGCTCTAGTATTGGATGGTCTAGTTCTCTGCCTCTTCTCTGGACCTCCTATCTAAGAAGCTCGCCTTTGACCCGGTCGGTCTCTCTCGTACACAGATGCTCTATCCTGATAGTCCGTCAAGGATTCCTTACAAAAAAACAATCAAGATAAGAGCGGGTAGACTCTCTCAACCTCCGAGAGAAAAGATAAGCATGTTGATCCTAAGGTGGTGCGGACGGACCCAGCAAAGACAACTTCTCTTGGAACTTACTAACAATCTCATCAATAGGGAGATCCTAGAATCCAACCTCGAGGAAATCTTAAAGTCGATATCTCCTCATAGCTGCAAGGCAATAGCGTTCCCAGATCACAGTCATCATCTACTCATAGCTAGTGACCTTACTGCGCATGGTCCTCAACCAGTGATGAGCCTCATCCTGCAAAAATGTATGTGCTATGTTGACTCGACGACCCTCTAGGCAACGGATCGCCTCCATTTCAAAATCCACCTAACCTAGCCAAATTTCTACCTCCAATATGTTCTTTCTCTTGAAAGACGGAACCTTCAGCTGGTTGAAAGACTTTAACCAACAGTCAGGCCTTGGCTCTCTCGCCTCGTCCGGAACTATAGCAACCTCAGCAGCTCTAGCAACTGCAGCCACTACCTGCGTCACTCTTTGTGAAACCTCAGGCGATCTCGCAGGTACTGGCGGTGCCGGTGCAGCTCCTCTAGTTCTGATAGCCTCCTCAACTCTCTGCAGATAGTCGCGGTATGAAGATGCTCCGATGGACACTCGACCGGACTCGGTCGACTATGCTCTTTGTGCTCCAGATCTAGCGGCGGTCTCATTCCCTCCCTCAGAAACAACGCTCTCAATAACTTCTTCAACGAACGCCTTAGCGATAGGCGGATCAGTAACTAGGGCTTGGCCCCGACCTCTAGCTAGTGGAGGTCTTCCTACTCGTCCTCGTCCACGAACGACAGGTGGAACAGGTGGTCGTCCCCTTCCTCGCCTCATTGAAGATGTAGCTCTAGTACGCTCCATCTACGAGATATATATATAAGGCCATACCATCAACTACTGAAGAAATCCAAGAAAACACATAAAGGCCAACATAAAAGAAACTACAGTGCTGAGATTCGTGGAGGTAGTAGTGATCGTTCGTACATCTATCCCAAACCGACAAGTTTAAAACAAAAACCCCCTATTAAAAGCGTAAACCCCTTGCGAGTTTTGTTTATTTATCTATTCGACCTTTAGAAGATTGTGAGTGTCATTGTTGCCAATTTAGAGCTCTAATACCATATTGGAACACCCCAAGTTTTGGAAAATCGAAACGTTACGGGCTGGAACCTCACAATGGGTCCCGACCCTCAAAATAGCAACAAGAACATCGGATCTTACAACAAGTCATAAATAAATGAAAACCAAAACTGTTATAAAACCAAAGGTAAAACAAAGGGAAGCGTCAAAGACTCGCAGCTGAGTTCAAAACAAAAAGAAAAGAGAAACAACTAATATATAAACCCGATCCATCCTATAATGTACGGGAACCCCGGCTGACCACACCATTTGGATCACTCAACAACATCTCTAACTTGCGGGACATCTACAATGTAACACCCCAAATCCACGGGACTTGGAGTGTCACATTGGGCTAGGATCCCAAAATGGATCCTGACCCTAGCTTGACAACAAGTTCACTGGATCTTACAACAAGGCACAGGAAGATTAAACCAAATACATAAAAGCTGTATATGATACATCAAAAGAGTTTACAAACTCAGAGCCGAGTACAAAACATCAAACCACAACATCTGATACAAAAGATCCCATATCCCGCGCATCCTAATGTACAGAAGTCCTCGGCTGGCCACACCATGTGTCTCACCCTGCAGTCTTCCTAACCTGCAGATCATCTACAAAACGGTATGAAACCGTTAGCTACAACAATGAAAAGCATGAAGGTAATAGCATAACCACACATCAACATCTCATACATGCAATGCCACACACATTTATTTATTATCTTTCATTATGTTATTCCATTACTAATTCAACTTCTTTTATAACACGAGGAACCTAAAGAACCTCGTCCCATTCCCCGTTAACACAGGGGTTTGCATTGGGGGTGATCGTCACTCGTCCCCCCTGTGTTACTGGCTTCTAGGCACCTCCTCCTAACCAGTAGGCGGAGACCGGTGGTTACCGCCCGTTATAATACACTTGGGCCAAATAAATGTAATAAATGGTCATGCTAGTCCGGTTTAGGTTATAAATTCACAATCATATGAACACACACAACCATCACAATCATACAATCCACAACTGCACGCTAAGTAAGTCCTATGGACTTACCTGATATACTCGTAACCTGTACCACGTCACAACTTCCCCTTGGGGAAGTAATCAACGCCTACAATAGCAAGGCCCACACAATCACATACTGCCTAAGGCATATCCTTAACCTTTAATTAATTAATTAAATTTCACCAGAATAACATTTTGCCCGCAGGCCATTTCTAAACCCACCTGTCATCAGATTTCATCAAACAAACAACCCACAAACACCAGAATAGTATAATGATCATAATGGAATTTCTAATTATCCATTTTGAAAAGTCTAAGGTCAATTTAGGCCAAATCGCAGTACGGAAAACGAATAAATTCATAACTTATTCGTTACTAACCCGATTGACGATCTGAAAGAAGATTCGGAATCACAACGACGCAGGCTACGCATGTACAACGTCAAATTCACCGGAATCTGACCGACGGAACTGTCCTGGTGACATATATGCTCGACCAGGTCTTCATCTGCTCGGAAATGCAGAAACTTGGTACCGATATGAAGAGAATAAAGAGAGGAATCCAAACACTCAAACGGAATTGAAATCTGATTAGAAACGGAGAGTATATTTGAGTTTGAAGTTTGAGAGAAATCAGAGCTTTTACGAGGAAACGTGAAAGGAAATGAATTAATAAACGATTTTTCGCTATTTATAGTGAAGTCGATAATTATCCTTTAACCGATCCAATGGCGGGTTGAACCCCCTTCTCCAAACTTCTCGAAATTGGAACAATAAATCTTGAATATTGTAGGGATAATTATTCCACAATTGCCTCGGAAAACGTGTATTCCTATGCCGTCTTTATTAGCCGTTAAAAAACGAAATAGCGACTCTTTTGGCCGTTTTGCCTTTCCATGTTATTTCATATCTAGGACATGTCAAATGTCCTGATCATTGCTCTCAAATGCATTTTTATTAATTGGAGCTCCCAAATGTTTCAAATAATACCGGAGGGTAAAAATAATTACCCGGGGAAAAAGTGAAAATTTCACCATAAGCCCAAAATTACGCCAGGAACATAACGGTGGGACTTATACTCAACACTTACGCAATCTTCGCGAGTTATATGTCAATTACTATCACTGATTAAGTTAATCAACATTAATTAGAATTCGGAAATCCTAGCTATTACATCACACACCCCTTAAGAAAAAGTTTCGTCCCAAAACTTGAACAATTCTCAAATCCTCTCGGACCCATACGCCGAGGTATAGACACTCTCTCTATCGGAGGTATCACATCTCCGTTCAAACGTATCAACCTATAACACTCTATAACCTCAAAACACAGCATGGAGGAAAGAACCATCTCCAGCTAATCCTAAACATATTACAATAACATGGAGGAAAGAACCATCTCCAGCTATACCTATATCGTGCTAGCAAACAAGATGTAACAGATCAGATGCACATATCAAAGCTAGCACGAAAACACATAATATCACATAAGCACGTAGGATATAAGCACTCACCAAAAAGGCACTAAGATCTACTCGTGGATCCTACGGGTGCCTCTAACTCCGCATAGAACTCTAGATAGTTCCTCTGAATACTATCCTCTGTCTCCCAGGTAGCCTCATCCGGTCCTCGTCTCGACCACTATATCCTCATCATAGGAATATCCTTCGAATGCAGGCGTCTCACACCTCTCTTTCTAGAACTGCAAAAGTGTGGTCCAGCTCAACCACTAGATCATCATAACTCACAATGTGCCTCAAGTCTGGTATGCACTCCCTTAGCTGAGACACATGAAACATAGGGTGAAGACCCTCTAACTTCGGTGGCAAAGCCAATCTATGCACTGCTCTCCCAACTCTATCTAGTATCTCGAAAGGACTGACATATCGGAGACTCAGCTTCCCCTTTATGCCATAACGTCTGACGCCTCGCGTCAGAGTTACTCTCAACCAGACATGAGCTCCTACCCTAAACTCTAGAGGTCGACGCCTCCTATCTGCATACAAATTCTGGCGACTTTGTGCAGCCAGCATCCTCTGTCTGATCAGCGTTACTCAAGCCATATCATCCTAAATTTGTTCTGGTGCTATCCCACTGGTACTGCTAGGCTCCTCCCAGTATAAAGGTGTATGACACCTATGTCTACACAACGCCTCATAGTGGTCATCCCTATAGATGCATACCAACGGTGGTTGTATAAGAACTCAACGAGTGGGAGATAAATAGATCGTCCTTGTTCCCAATCCATCCCACAAGCTCACAACATGTCCTCTACGGTCTGGAGTGTTCTCTCAGACTGACCGTCTGTCTGACGTAAAACTCAATCATGAGATGTGAACGCGTTCCCTAAGCAATCTGAATCTGCTATCAAAACCTCGAAGTAAACCGTCTACCATAATCCTAGTCGATCGTCCTCGGTACACTTATGGAGTCCCACCATCTGTCTAGTGTACTCCTTTGTTACTTCATTCACTAGCCACGTCTCTCTGTAGAGATGGAACGTGTCGAATACGTAAATCTGTTACTAATAATCTAGATAACACCAAAACTCTTATTGGGTCTCAATCCCATCACAAGTCCACAGAAAAGTCCTCTCACTTCCACTACAGCACTGGTAGTGGATGAGCTCATCTCCAGGTCAGTAACACTTTAACTTGATTTACTACTTCGTGGTACCTCTTATTCGTACATGGATGTACTAAAGAAGGTGTACTATGAGTGTCATGTAATCTTCTCCACTCGACTCCGGATAAGCGGTTATACTGACGCAGTTGCGGCGCCTCATACTCCTTCTGTTCCATTAAATAATTGTGGTGCCTCGCCATGAGGCATCCTTCCATCAAGTTCCCTCAAGATCAGGCAAGTCCCCTATTTTTGTTGGACCCCATCCAACAAAACCAGGTAAAATCCCTAAACATGAAACTAACGTCCTTATCAGCAGTTGTAGGTCCAACTCTAACCAAGCTAGATCATTTTGAAACCGAGACTGTACAACAATTCCAACAATTGGCTTCTCTCGAGGCGTCTTCTTATTCAAGGCATCAGTGACCACATTCTCCTTGCCAAAATGGTACAAATCTCAAGGTCGGCGTCCTTGATCAACTCAAACCATCGACGCTGGCAGTTATTCAACCTTTATTGCATAAAACATATGCTTCAACCTCCTATGATCTGTGAAACTCTGACACGAAATGTCACACATGTATTGTCTTCAAATCTTGGAACTTGAACTACCACCACTAACTCGAAATCATGAGTCTGGCAGTTCTCCTCATACGTTCCCAGCACCGTAGTCACGTGATTCCCAGAATCTTCTGATTATCACCGAATAGAAGCAGAGGTCAAATGCTTCCTCCACTCTTCAGAGCTTCGACATACTACTTCAACCACGCAATTATGGTGGTCTCCCTCAGAAGACTAGTAAATGGATGCACAATCACATAGAATCCTTCCTCAAAGCGTTGGTAGTAATCAGCTGGGCCGAGAACTACGCATTCCCTTAACGTTCATCAGTATCATCCATAAGACTTCATACTTACTCCTCATCACATCAATCATGATCCTACTGGCGGAACAACATGACCTTGAAGGTTACTTCTGGCATCTCAATTCACATTTAGGGAGCATAGCACACTGGCTTCTATCCCTCGGATTCTACAAAAACCGTCCTCAAATAACCGGTACGTTCCTCTTCGTTGTGAGAGTACACCAAAACGTCATCAATAAGGTCTACCACCAACTGATCAAGGAAGTAGATGAAGACACTGTTCATCAACTCCTATAACGACTACTAGGACGTTCCTCAACTCAGATGACAGCACTACAACTCGTAGTGTCCATAACGGGTATGGAATGATGTCATATGCCCACGTTGGTCTCTCATCCTTAGCTGATGATATCCTAAGCATATGGAAATCTAAAAAACACAATTGCTTCTCTTAGTTGATCCAACAAGTCATCCATACATAGCAATGAACGTGATAGGGCGAACGGAGCCCGTCTCAAACCACTCTTCAAATTGCTTCTTCAATTTCTAACAACTCAACAAGCCATATACCTCATAGGCCTTCTCCCAACCAGTCTCGTACCATACTTTAACGCAATATCAAAGTCCTCATTCCGCTGAGGCGATAGATTAGACGGTTCAGTAACACGTCTATAAGATCATATACCAGTGGAATACTCTTCAGCGTGGAACTATCTCTTTCCTTCATGGCACAACATTAAAAAAAACATGACCCTCTGGTGTTATCAACCTCGCTGCTCATACGGCACTAAAGACAACTCACCTCCTCAAAGGTCATAACCTCGGAAAACCTCTACTTAGTCGATCTCAGTAGAGACTATAATAGTCTCCTACTGCTATCTAAACCAACATGATATCTATTCGTCCACCACACACATAAAGACCTTCTCATGCACCTAAGGCATGACAAAGAAGTCTTCAAGCCATACACAAGTCCCTGAACAAAGGGAACAACCACATATCTCGCGGGTACCTAAGACCCGTAACTCGTAATCCTATAAAGGAATATCTATCTTCTATTGTATCCACAGTTAACTATTAACACATGCATCAAAAGACAAGAGGTGCATAGCACTCACAACAAACAAAACTCCACTAGGTAAACCACTAACAAAAATGGTACATGTAACAGTTGACGCCCGGAGCTCTACTGCATCGGAAAGAGGAAGGTCTTGATGAGAAGAAACATTACCTTGCTGACAGAAAGGGGCCAGATGGCCTAGTTCACCACAGGTGAAGCAAGCTATCAGTGCCATGGGGCACTTAGAGCGTGTTCGCCACTTAGCGTGCGTGCAAATAAGCTTTAAATTTATAAAACTAGAATCAAGCAAGCGAACCCGCAGTGTACGGATCGGCGTAGATTAGCAAGTATTCCAAAGTATCGAACACAGGGATTTGGGGAGAAACAAATTTGATTTCAGATTATCAAGCAGGTAATTGTAAGAGCTTTGCAAATTATTGGGAAAACAACAATCCTAAAGATCCAAGTATCCAGCTGTGGCAATCGATTCAAGATATACTTAATGATATAAAGACAGAGTTGAGATATGCAAAGGTATACTAATGTAAGGTAATCGTACGGTGAAGTTCCAAAAACCTTGTGTAACTCACCTACCAGACACTCTCTATACAGGTTGTTGAGGCTTCAATATAGAAAGGTTCTAAAGGTAAGAATTAATGTTAAATACCCAAACTTGTAATCCAAGGATCAAGACTAACTTAACCGACTACGGTTGTGACACTCATAATCGAGGTAGAGGTTGTTGAGGCTTCACTACCACCTAGAAAAGGCAAGCCTAAACTAAGTTAAAGCAAATCTTTAACTTTGGATTAAAGTAAAAGCAGGTTCGTAAACTTAAGGAAAATTACGGGTAGTTCTTGAGGTTCCACGGCCGTGGACTTCAAGAACAGGCCGTAATTTAGGGTTATCGACGATTCTCTCTAACTCTCAGGGTCTAATCTGTTTACGATCGATCTATCATCATCTAAGCCACAACTATCAACCCTTCACCTTAGAATTGTTAAGGGTTTTTAGCCAATAACAGTCATGTTGATATCAAATTCAAAGATTAAAAGATTGAAAGATGAAAACTTCCGAAAACTTTCAATAAACTTCAAACCAATCTCAAAGTCACAATCAAGAACGAATATTGTCAAAAGATTCAGAATAAGCCAAACAAACACAATCTTAGGAAAGAAGGAAGAACGGGATGTCAATCCGTCTTCTAAATCAAACGTAAGCAAGAAGAGAAATCTTCTTGCAACAATCTTCCAAAAGCTTCGATCTTCCGCCAATCCGGAAATCTCAACAGCAATCTCCACCAAAAGTGCGAGATTAGGGAAAATCCCAACACGGACTTCGATCTCCAACGACCCAATCTCCACCAAAAGTGCGAGATTAGGGCAACTCTAAGGAAAGGGCAAAATACGTCTTTTGCAAGAACCGCCAAAATCTCCAAAGTGAAAGTGCAAGCGTAACTCTAAAACGAGGTCGCAAAGTGCGTCTAAGCGGGGATGACAGAATCTCCCTTCGTCCGTCTTTTTATAGGGCAAGATAAAATATCGGCCCGGCCCAATCTTCAAAAGATCGTGGCTTCAAAATGTGGCGAAAAAAATCGCCAAGATCACGGTCGTGGAAGGTTCCACGACCGTAATTTAGAGCGTGGGAATCAACACGGTTTAAAACATGGATTCCACGACCGTAAAAGCTCCTGGAATGAATCACGCTTCTCCTGCAGGGTTCCACGGCCGTGGAACTTAACGTGATTTGTAGTACGGCCGTATTTTAGAGCGTGGTTTAGGGAAAGAACGTGATTCTTCCCTAGCCTCGTGCATTCCTGAAGTTGACATCCATTTTGCTCCTAAGAATACCCTCGATCCATGGACACACTCAATCAACTCATCTTTGCTCGATTCCGTTCGGAAATGGCTCTCAATCACCTATAATCAACATAAAGCTAATGTAGACATCCATATCGATAATATAGGCTAACTAGCTCACAAATGCAACAATGCTAAATCAAAGACTATCAATATGAATCAAATACACTTAGAAACGTGCCTAAAATATCACAATATTTCATGCTAACAAATAACCCCATACTTGCAACTTGCTTGTCCCTAAGCAAGGTCTTTCAAAAGCTTTTAAAACAAGAGTTAGGATGAAATATGTGTACCTTCTCAAAGCAATACTTCTTTTGGAGGAATGTGCCTTCTAAAGAATAGATCATTCTCAAACCTTGCTTCAATCGTTTATAAGACTTTCATACACTTAATCAAAGAGTAAAGAGTAAAGAAAACTCATGAATTAATCAAACTTCCATACAAGCATCATAACCTTCAAACATTATCAAAATCAATCATAAGGAACTTCAATTTAGATCACCAAGTCATATAACATTCTTTTGATCTTAAGGACTTTCAAAGAAAAGGTCTAGAATGTGGAAAGGGAAGGAAACTTTAAGGAATGTGGTGCATGAATCCCGGAAAGTGGACAACTACTCTTCTTCTTCTTTTGCGGTTTCCGCAACACTTCAACTTAGAGCTTTGCTCTTCTTCCATTCATTTTTCGACTTTACTTTTGGATTTATGGACAGAGGTGCACAAAAACCGAAGCCTAGGAGATTGGCGTTTCCCAATTTTTTACGAGATGCCTCAAACCCTTAGCACACATACCATAATCCGCTAGGAATATCGCTCAATCCGACTTTGGCAAGACACAAACACCCGGCTATGTGAATGGTGCCGAGTTACTCATCATCATGATTGACTTCCCCAAACCTAGAATTTCTTTCTATTCTTTTGATTGCAAATAATTGCTCTCATGACCCTCCCACATCAAATATGCCTTTTTCATTCACTTCTCCAAATTCCCGGATAGGTAAAGGAGGTCAATATTTCAATGAGGAGCTAAAATAATCAAAGAAAGAAGAAAGAAAAATCGAATTGCCTTAATCATCTCAACAAGAAGTATAAGAACTTATAGTGTGATTTCAACTTCAATTTCTCAACATGATTTAGGTAACATTCTTCACATTATGAAACTTGCAAAAGAAGCACAATCAACGCATTCAATTTCTTTTCAATTCACTAATCTTTTAAGCATTCAATTGTCATCAAACTCAATTCACAAGTAGTGATAATCATAGAAATCATCTCAATTCATTAGGAGCACAAAATTTTCAAAATTTTCAATTTTTATGGGTTTTTCAAGTTCTTTTTCATGCAATGCAATAATGAAACGTGCAACAATATAATGAACAAGCAATGATAGTCTCGAATAGAAGCAAACATAGTGAGTAAGAGTTATTACAAACTTTTAGTACATCCCACCCCATACTTAGGATGAACATTGTCCATAATGTTCAAAAGAAAGAAAGAAAAGAAGAAAAGAAAAAGAAACTCACAAAGTGGCGGTGGAATGGCTAAAGCGAACGGTCATGCAATCAATCACTGCGGCGCTGGTGGAGGCGGGAATGGAGAGAAGCTAGGATCATAAAACCGCCCAAACTGCTGGCGGTAGACATCCCTCATCATGTGGTCGAGGTCGTCTAAGCGTCCATCTCTAGCATGGGCTCGGATCTCCAATGCTCCTACTCTCTCCGAAAGGCCAGTAGCACAATCCGGCATCTGCTCATACCATCCCGGAGCCTGACTGTACCATGCTGGAGCGTCGGATGGGGCTGGTGCTGGTGTTGGTGCTGCTGTCTGCTCTGTGGACCAAGGAGGTGGAGCTCCGTACCATGCAGGAGGTGTGGTCATCCATGTAGGTCTCTCACTCATGCTAGCGCGGCAAGAAGACGAGCCTGAAGCTCTAGCTAGACGTGGAGAACGTCTAGGTGCATCGGGGGCCGCCTCCGGCTGATCCGGAAACGTGCCAAACTCCTGCTCGGCTCCTCCTCCACCCTCAAACTGGTCTCCCATCTCCTCCTCCTCAACAACTGGTGGTGGGACATATGGGGGAGCTGTTATCCTGTTCGCATGCATAGCAGCGAACGTCTCCTTCCAATTATGGCGTCCCGCCATAATGGAGTACTCCGGTAGCCACTCTATACCCCTACTCGTCCTGCTCTCCCAAGGCATGGCCGCATAAGGCGGACCTCTATGTGTGGGGAAGATGAGACCCCTAGTCATGAAGGCATGGAGTCCTAAGGGAACAGCCGGTATGCGGGTACAAGCAGAAAAATCAACACCCAAGCTCCTAGCAAGGTGGGTAACTATCCCACCATATCCGATGTTGCCCTTCTTCTTGTTCTTGAGCTTGCTCATAGTAGCAGCCAAGAGAGTGGCACAGTCAGCTCGACGCCCGTACAGCATGGAGTAAAGCAAAAAGAGCTCATCCGTCTTGATCTTTTGGGGCATCTCCGTCCTAGGAAAGAGACACTCCGAAAGAACACGATGAGCAATCTTCAAGGCTAGGTGGTACATCAACCTAGCCTTGGTGTCAGCAGGTTGCCAGCGGTCCTCGCTGGCGTAGATCATCGCTACCTCCTCCCAAAAGTCCTTGGCGTAAATGACACTAGGAAAGCGACCGTTAAAGGTCTCCTGAAACCCAAAGAAGGTCCCGAACTCACGGATGGTAAAATGATAGTCTCTTTCCATAAGACGGAAAGAGACGGTCCTGTCTACATGGTTGTGCTCAAAAGATGTCACAACCTCCCGTGTAATCTCCTCATAGGCGTCTTCTCGGATAGCCGAGAAGACAATAAGTCCGGCTCTATCCAAGAGCCAAGTGAGGTCATCAACTATGTTAAGAGGAGTTAGATCCTCTAACAAAAGGTACCTAGGTCCAATCACAGGTCTCTCATGGATCCTCTCGAGTGCAGCAAGGTGATCCTCATGAATGGTCGGTACTCGAGGGCTAGGTGGTGAGGGTGAGGAAGGTGATGATGGAGGTGAAGGGGAAGAGGGTGGTGGTGCTCTAGAGGATGAGAAAGAGGAGGGATTACCCTTCCTCTTCTTGTTCTGGTTATCCTTCTTCTCCTTAATCCTCCCCGAAACTCTCCTCACAAAGTCCATTCTGTCAAAAATTTGTTCTAGGGGTTCCACGGCCGTGGTTCTCCCAGGAACCGTGGTTCGCCTCAGAAATTCGCAAATCTCAGAATTCAGCACTCAGTCTCAACAAACAGGCAGCCCTAATCTAATTTCCTCCAATTTCAATCAGTTCTTCCTAAAATCTCTAACAAAAACAAACCAAATCGACAAAGATCAAGAAGAGTGGAAAAACCTATTTTTCGGATTTAAAAATCCGAATTGTGCGTTCTTTGGTGAATTTCCGCTTGATTCGTCGCTTGGATCTTGTTGGTGGTCGAATTTGCTTCAGTTTGGGAAGAAGAATCGTTAAAAACGATTAAGAAACGAGGATTTGAGAGAGGGTCGTGGATTTCGGCGTTTAGGTCGTGGAAGAGGGGTTTTGTGGGTGAATTTTGTGAAGAACGTGGGTTATATAGTCACAGGCAAAATTTTAAAAATCACGGTCTGTCGGGGTGTTCCACGGCCGTGGAATTGTACGGAACCGTGGTTTTTGTGATTTTTCAAAGGCTTTTGGAAATTACGGGTACTGTAGCTGTCACGGCCGTAGTTTAGGCCGTGGAACTCTCTGTAAAGCTCCAAAGTCCAAATTTCGTCACTTTTCTTCGACATTATCCTTCCCTTTTCCTTTTCCATTGTTCCTACATCCAAAAACACGAACATACCGGATGGAATCGAAGGCAAAACAAAGCGGAAAACGTCTATACTAAGCTAATCTATGAATCGAAAACAAAAACAAAAATGCAATACCTTGGGTTGCCTCCCAAGAAGCGCTTTGTTTAAGGTCCGTAGCTAGACCATTCTCGCACTTATTCGAGTGCGGTAGGCGCGAACTCTTCGGTTTGGAGTTCCGGCGTATACTTCTTGAGTCGTTGGCCGTTCACCTTAAAGCTTCCGCCTGTTTCACCCCATACTTCAACTGCACCATGGGGGAAAATACGCTTAATTAGAAAAGGTCCGGTCCAACGAGATTTAAGCTTACCTGGAAAGAGACGAAGCCTTGAATTGAAGAGGAGAACTTGATCTCCTTCTTTGAAGTCCTTTGGAATGATATGCTTATCATGCCAACGTTTCGTTCTCTCCTTATAGATTTTAGCGTTTTCATAAGCATTCAAGCGGAGTTCATCCAGCTTATTGATGTCTAGGAGACGCTTCTCTCCCGCTTCCTTCATGCTGAAGTTCAACCACTTGATAGCCCAAAACGCTTTGTGCTCCAACTCTACCAGCAAGTGACAAGAGTTCCCATACACAAGGTTGTATGGTGTGGTTCATATGGGAGTCTTGTATGCAGTCCGGTACGCCCACAATGCATCGTCAAGCTTCAAAGACCAATCCTTCCTAGTCCTTGAAACCGTCTTCTCTAAGATTCCTTTGATCTCCCTATTTGAGATCTCAACTTGTCCACTTGTTTGTGGATGGTAAGGGGTAGCGATCTTGTGAGTAACCCCATACTTAGCTAGAAGAGCTTCAAAGCGCCGGGCAATGAAGTGAGAACCTCCATCACTAATGATAGTCCTTGGTGTCCCAAATCGCGGGAAGATGGTCTTGTTGAAGAACTTAACCACCACCATGGCATCATTGGTGGGAGAGGCAATTGCTTCCACCCATCTAGAAACGTAATCTACCGCCAATAGTATGTATTGGTTTCCACAAGAGGATGGGAACAGTCCCATAAAATCAACTCCCCAAACGTCGAAAATCTCCACCTCTTGGATGTTGTTGAGGGGCATCTCATTCCTCCTAGAGATATTGCCTGTTCTTTGACAAGCATCGCAGTAAGAAACAAAGGATTGCACATCTCTAAACAAAGTAGGCCAAAAGAATCCAGATTGCAATACCTTTGTGCTAGTTTTGTTCGAACTAGCGTGTCCTCCACAAGGTAGTGAATGACAATGGCGGATGACACTTTGCATCTCATCTTCCGGCACACATCGCCGAATGATGCCATCCGGACCTCTCTTAAAGAGGAGAGGCTCGTTCCAATAGTATTCCCGGACGTCCTTAAAGAACTTCTTCCTTTGTGCGTAGGATAGTCCGGGCGGTATCTCCTGACAAACCAAATAGTTAACAAAATCAGCAAACCATGGTTCGTTACATTTGGAGATCACATCGATGCATTCCTCAATAAGGTGTAGGTGTTTATCCGGGAAGGAGTCGTCGATGGGTAAATGGTCGTCCTCTAGATGTGTTAGGCGACTCAAAAGATCCGCAACAGGATTTTCTGAACCTTTCTTGTCGCGGATCTCAAGATCGAATTCTTGTAGGAGAAGAATCCATCTAATTAGCCTTGGCTTCGCATCTTTCTTCGCAAGGAGGTACCGGATCGCAGCATGATCCGTGTAGACAATCACCTTTGCACCTACAAGATAAGAACGAAACTTGTCAATAGCATAGACAATGGCTAAAAACTCTTTTTCGGTAGTGGCGTAGTTGAGCTGCGCTTCATCTAGCGTCTTGCTAGCGTAGTATATGGCATGGGTTCGCCCTTCCTTTCGTTGTCCAAGAACAGCTCCAATAGCTACGTCACTAGCATCGCACATAATCTCAAAGGGAAGAGTCCAATCCGGGGGTTGGATAATAGGTGCTGAAATTAGAGCTTGCCGAATGGTGTTAAACGCATCCAAACATTCCTGCGAAAACTCAAAAACCGCATCCTTCATCAATAGATTAGTGAGAGGTTTTGATATCTTAAAAAAGTCCTTAATGAAACATCTATAATATCCAGCATGTCCTAGGAAACTTCTTATCCCTTTCACCAAAGTTGGGGGAGGAAGCTTCTTTATGGTCTCTATCTTAGCCTTGTCTACTTCTATCCCTCTACTAGAGACTAAGTGGCCTAATACAATTCCTTCCTTGACCATAAATTGACACTTCTCCCAATTAAGAACTAGGTTAGTGTCTTCACACCTTTGCAAAACAAGAGAAAGGTTAGAAAGGCAATCGTTAAAAGAGGAACCGTATACGGAGAAGTCGTCCATGAAAACCTCCATGATTTCCTCTACGTATTCGGAGAAGATGGCCATCATGCACCGTTGGAAGGTGGCTGGGGCATTGCAAAGCCCGAACGGCATTCTCCTATAAGCAAACGTACCCCATGGGCACGTGAATGTGGTCTTCTCTTGATCATCCGGGTGTATCGGAATCTGAAAGAAACCACTATAACCGTCAAGGTAGCAAAAATGTGAATGTTGTGCTAACCTTTCAAGCATTTGATCAATGAATGGCAATGGGAAATGATCCTTCCGCGTTGCATTGTTGAGCTTGCGGTAGTCTATGCACATCCGCCATCCCGTCACAGTTCGGGTAGGAATGAGTTCGTTGTTTTTGTTGGTGATGACCGTCATTCCTCCCTTCTTCGGAACTACTTGAACCGGACTCACCCACTTACTATCGGAGATAGGGTAGATGATACATGCATCAAGAAGCTTAAGAATTTCCTTCTTGACAACCTCCTTCATGGTCGGATTCAACCGCCTTTGAGGTTGTCTTGAAGTTCTAAAATCTTCCTCCATTAGTATCTTATGCATGCATAGGGAGGGTTTAATTCCTACTAAGTCCTCAATAGTATAGCCTAAAGCTTCCCTATGTTTCCTAAGGACAATCATGAGCTGATTATGTTCGTCTATGCTTAGATCGGAACTAACAATAACCGGGAAGGTAGAATTAGATCCTAGAAAAGCGTACCTTAGATGAGTAGGAAGTGGTTTGAGTTCCATTGCTTTCGGAGCTTCCAATGATCCTTGAGAAGCTTCCGATGACTCCTTAGAAGTTTCTAAGGGTGTTGAGTGTGTGGGAGAAGAATCAGAAGAAGTTGAAGAAGCGTCTCGATCACTCCTTTCCACGCCCAAAATTACGGGTTCCTCTTGTCCTCCACGGCCGTGGTTTAGGGCGTGGAAGGGAAATACGGGTATCATGTCTTCTCCACGACCGTATAACCCCCTGGAGTGGGACACGGATTTGGGTGTGAAATCCACAGCCGTGGAATATAGTGTGTGACCGTGGATTCTCACATTTTTTGCCTCATCGTGGAGTTTTTCGAACTCCACTTCATGCATCTCTTCTTGTGCCTCTAAGGCTTCAATTAACTCATTGCACTCTTCGTCTTCCCCTACATTTGTTAGACTCATAGTGATAACTTTTTGTAAAGGATCGTTAAAGAGAATCGCACTTACCTCCTCCCTAGACAACCCTTCTTCGTCTTGGATATCGAATGTATCCTCATCGAAGATTGGCTCCTTTACTAAAGTGGAAAGAACGAACTCTACTTTCTCTTCTCCTATATCAAAAGCGAGCCTACCATTCTTGCAATCGACTATGCAGCCGGAGGTTGCAAGAAACGGCCTTCCGAGTATGATCGGGACCGGACTATCTGCAGGAATGTCAAGCACAACAAAATCAATGGGAACAAAGAATTTACCTAGCTTGACCGGGACGTCTTCTACGATACCGACGGGGCGAGTGATGGATCGATCCGCCATGTACAACGTCATCTTCACCGGTTTAGGATCGCCTAAACCGATCTTCCTACACAACGCAAGTGGTATGATGCTCACACTTGCTCCTAAATCACATAATGCATCGTATGTGACATCTCCCACTCCTATGGGAATGCAAAATGACCCCGGATCCTTTAGCTTTGGGGGCATTTTCTCTTTCATGGTCTTGATGAGATCCGAAGAATCCGAACTCATCTTAACCTCTCCGAAATCTTCTAGTTTCCTCTTGTTGGAGAGGAGCTCCTTCAAGAACTTGCCATAAGCCGGCATACCTACAATAGCATCAATAAATGGTATATTAATATGGAGCTTGCTCATGAGTTCTATGAACTTACCGAACTGTTTATCTAGGCGCGCTCTCGCTCTAGATTGAGGGAATGGTAGGGGGGTTTATAAGCTGGAGGAGGAACGTAGACATCTTCCTTCTCCTTCCCCTTCTCTTTGTCTTTCTCTACGGGGACTTCAACGAACTTAGGCTGCGGATTGGTGGTAGTCACTCCGCTCCTAGTTGTGATTGCCATCACCCTTCCCTTAGGGTTGTCCTCCGTCTTTCCTGGAAGTTTCCCTTGATTCCTAGGAACTTCCTCCGCATGGCTGAACATTTGGTTTTCTAAAACCTTTTGAGCTTTATCAACCTTAGAAATTTGATCGTCAACCTTAATGATGCGGTTCTCCAACCCTTGAAGCTTTCCCAAAATCGTTTCCAACATGGGATCGGGCTTCTCCTTTCCCGTATTGTTTCCTCCATTAGATGATTGCCCCTGGCTTTTCAAAGGAGTAGAGGAAGAGGAAGGTGGAGTTAGTGAATTAGCATTGGAAGGATAAGAGTTACCGGAATTTTGTTGATTGGAGCGCCAATTGTTGTTGTTTGAACCCCTATTGTTGTTCCAATTATTGTTCCGGTTGTTGTTGTTTCCATTCCAATTGTTATTCCGGTTGTTGTTCCGGTTATTGTTGTTGTTGTTATTGCGGTTGGTGTTATCACCGCCATTGTTGTTGCCCGAATAGCCAACATCCTTCCCTTGTTGCTTTGGGAAGTTGGTCTTGATAGCCTCCTTCAACTCTTTGATCTCATTGTTGAGGGAGAAAATCTGATTTTGAGCTTCATGTGTGAGCTTTGCTCCTTGCTCCACACGATTTCCCTCCACTTTCCGGTGGGAATACTTCTCTATGACCCTTGCTTGCTTCTCAATGAAGTCCCAAGCGTCATCTTCTCTCATGTCCATGAATGTTCCACATGAGAGGGATTGGAGGTTGAATTGCGTCCCCGCATCCAGCCCCTTGTAGTAAATTTCCAGCAATGCAAGCTTGGATATGCCATTATGAGGGCAATACAATAACAAGTCCTGAAACCTTTCCCATGATTGAAACAAACTTTCGTTAGATCTCATGGAAAATGCATTGATCTTACCTCTAAGTTCCGCCATTTTGGATGGCGGAAAGAATTTGGTGAGGAACTCCGCGTAAAGGTCTTCCCACGTGTCTAGTTTCCCCTAGGAAGAGCTTGGTACCAAGACAACGCTTTCCCCTTCAAGGAGAAGAAGAAAGGCTTAAGCTTATAGTTGTTGGTGGTAGCACTCTTCGGTCTCATTGTCTCCATCATACACTCAAAGTTTTGCAAGTGTTGGTGTGGAGATTCAGCGGTTGTCCCGCCAAATTGGTTTTGGCGAACAAGAGTAATAACTTGAGGGTTGAAGCTAAACCCTTGCACATCTTCAGCATCGAAATTCACGCCCAAACGGCGCGGTTGTTGTGTTGGATCCATCCGCTGGCCAAGAGTTCTTGGCTCTTCATCTACACGTTCGATCCTCGCATTCCTAGGTGGAATGCGGCGATTAGCAGCTCCCCGTGGATGGAAAGGATTCACATTGATTGTGGGATCAATCTCCTCTAGCGGTGGCATGAAAGAATCACTATCATCAGCGGATGAGTGACCTCTTCTTCTAGATCTTGATGCCCTTCTTGAGGATTTCTTGCTTCCCTTATTCTTAAGGTCGCTTAGTTCTATCCTCATTTGGAAGATCATATCCTGTAGATTGTTAACTTGAGATTGATGACGATCCATTTCATCCTGGCGGATGTTCTCATTCCATTAGAGTTGAGCTTCATTCTCCGCCAACTCCGCTTGAAGATCACGTTCGTGTTCTTCAGCCATCTTCTTTTCCTTGCGCTTTTGCCTTAGAGTCCTCTCAAGCTCTTGATCAAGAGGTAAGAGGTCTTCGATGTTCCTAGACCTGCGCATGCACTCAAAGAAATATCAAATAACGAGAGCAAAGCTCCCAAGCTTTGACAACCGGCTACCGAATTCGGTCTAAACCAAATCCCCGGCAACGGCGCCAAAAACTTGTTCGCCACTTAGCGTGCGTGCAAATAAGCTTTAAATTTATAAAACTAGAATCAAGCAAGCGAACCCGCAGTGTACGGATCGGCGTAAATTAGCAAGTATTCCAGAGTATCGAACACAGGGATATGGGGAGAAACAAATTCGATTTCAGATTATCAAGCAGGTAATTGTAAGAGCTTTGCAAATTATTGGGAAAACAACAATCCTAAAGATCCAAGTATCCAGCTGTGGCAATCGATTCAAGATATATACTTAATGATATAAAGACAGAGTTGAGATATGCAAAGGTATACTAATGTAAGGTAATCGTACGGTGAAGTTCTAAAAACCTTGTGTAACTCACCTACCAGACACTCTCTATACAGGTTGTTGAGGCTTCAATATAGAAAGGTTCTAAAGGTAAGAATTAATGTTAAATACCAAAACTTGTAATCCAAGGATCAAGACTAACTTAACCGACTACGGTTGTGACACTCACAATCGAGGTAGAGGTTGTTGAGGCTTCACTACCACCTAGAAAAGGCAAGCCTAAACTAAGTTAAAGCAAATCTTTAAAGCAAATCTTTAACTTTGGATTAAAGTAAAAGCAGGTTCGTAAACTTAAGGGAAATTACGGGTAGTTCTTGAGGTTCCACGGTCGTGGACTTCAAGAACAGGCCGTAATTTAGGGTTATCGACGATTCTCTCTAAGTCTCAGGGTCCAATCTGTTTACGATCGATCTATCATTATCTAAGCCACAACTATCAACCCTTCACCCTAGAATTGTTAAGGGTTTTTAGCCAACAATCATCATTATGATATCAAAATCAAAAATTAAAAGATTGAAAGATGAAAACTTCCGAAAACTTTCAATAAACTTCAAACCAATCTCAATGTCACAATCAAGAATGAATATTGTCAATAGATTCAGAATAAAGCAAACAATCACAATCTTAGGAAAGAAAGAAGAACGGGATGTCAATCCGTCTTCTAAATCAAACCTAAACAAGAAGAGAAATCTTCTTGCAGCTATCTTCCAAAAACTTCGATCTTTTGTCAATTCGGAAATCTCCACAGCAATCTCCACCAAAAGTGCGAGATTAGGGCAACTCTAAGGAAAGGGCAAAATACGTCTTTTGCAAGAACCGCCAAAATCTCCAAAGTGAAAGTGCAAGCGTAACTCTAAAACGAGGTCGCAAAGTGCGTCTAAGCAGGGATGACGGAATCTCCCTTCGTCCGTCTTTTTATAGGGCAAGATAAAATATCGGCCCGGCCCAATCTTCAAAAGATCGTGGCTTCAAAATGTGGCGAAAAAGATCGCCAAGATCACGGTCGTGGAAGGTTCCACGACCGTAATTTAGAGCGTGGAAATCAACACGGTTTAAACCATGGATTCCACGACCGTAAAAGCTCCTGGAATGAATCACGCTTCTCCTACAGGGTTCCACGGCCGTGGAACTGAACGTGGTTTGTAGTACGGCCGTATTTTAGAGCGTGGTTTAGGGCAAGAACGTGGTTCTTCCCTAGCCTCGTGCATTCCTGAAGTTGACATCCATTTTGCTCCTAAGAATGCCCTCAATCCATGGACACACTCAATCAACTCATCTTTGCTCGATTCCGTTCGGAAATGGCTCTCAATCACCTATAATTAACATAAAGCTAGTGTAGACATCCATATCGATAATATAGGCTAACTAGCTCACAAATGCAACAATGCTAAATCAAAGACTATCAATATGAATCAAATACACTTAGAAACGTGCCTAAAATATCACAATATTTCATGCTAACACAGCGCACATGATCTGGATAACCACAGTTGAGACATAAACATCTCATCCCTTCCACTAGTACGGGTGGCTCCTCTACACTGCCCAGCTCAAAGGCTATACCTTGAGTTCTTCTAGTATTCGTGGTACTCCTACCACGACCCTTACCTCTACTCAACCTGGGAACGGATTCCTGAGTATGCGAATGATCTGGGACTCTCTGCTGCCCCCGCGTCTGCTGCTGAGGTGTCTTCTGACCACCTCCCGTCACACTAGTAGAAATAAATCCCTGTCGTGATACCACTCCAATTTGCTTACAGAAAACAGCTCTATGACCCTGTCTACCACATGTAAAGCAAGTCACTAGTGATCAGGCTTCCCACAATTGTAACAAGTCCTCGTTTCACCAGAAGTCCGTGTGAAACGAGAAGTACTCAAACGTCCACATGTCGGGCTCGGTTTGCAACCCGGATATCCAACCTCGTCTTTCACTGATTCAACCCGTTGTTTCTTCTCTAATCCAGAAGATTCAGTCGATCTCACAGATGTTGGTAAATCCGGTGTAGATCTACCCGCTATCACCACCTCATATACTTGTTGCATATACTCTTACCTCTACTCAGCCTGGGAACGGATTCTTGAGTAGGCGAATGATCTGGGACTCTCTGCTGCCCCCGCGTCTGCTACTGAGGTGTCTTCTGACCACCTCCCGTCACACTAGTGGAAATAAAACCCTGTCGTGATACCACTCCAGTTTGCTTACAGAAAACAGCTCTATGACCCTGTTTACCACATGTAAAGCAAGTCACTAGCGATCTTGGACATTATGGTCGTACATGTCCAGGTTTCCCACAATTGTAACAAGTCCTCGTTTCACTAGAAGTCCGTGTGAAACAAGAAGTACTCAAACGTCCACAAGTCGGGCTCGGTTTGCAACCCGGATATCCAACCTCATCTTTCACTGATTCAACCCGTTGTTTCTTCTCTAATCCAGAAGCTTTAGTCGATCTCACAGATGTTGGTAAATCCGGTGTAGATCTACCCGCTATCACCACCTCATATACTTGCTGCATATACTCTTGAAACTCGAATCTACTCATGGAGACACGATCAGCCTCTTCAAACTCGTTCTCTACCATAGGCAACACAACAGCGGGTAGTGGTCCCTGACTTAACGCTACTGGAGGAAGAGGGGGTGTACCCCTATCTCGTCCCACTACAGATACTGCTCTAGTCTGAGCCATTTGTAGAATATACGCTCCTATGGCGTGCACCCTTTGTATGGCCTTCATCCACTATATAAGGGGATGCTTGGCTCATTTGTAAAGCATGTTCAATTTGATTAAGTATTGAGAAGTATTTTCCTCCTACTTACTTGAGCATCAATCCCTCTTCCAATCCCCTCAAAGTTCTTCTTTTGGATCTTCGATCCAAACTCAACCACATTTGAGGGTTCTTCAAGAACCAACTCAACCGACCCACTTCAAGGCTTGATCGATCAATCTAGATCGACTCATCCAGACAACTTCCGCCTCCATATCTAAGCTTCCGCAACCCATCTTCAATCGCATTCGCACTTCAACTAAGGAGTAGTTGAGCTTCAGCTTGATCTAGATCCGGAATATTTCATTGATGTGTCCAAGGACACATCAACTATAGATACTGCTCTAGTCTAAGCCATCTGTAGAATATACGCTCCTACTTATAAGGCTATATATATGTCATATGTATCGATATATATATAATACTCATTATTACATGCATACACATCAGCACATAAAAGATATCTATATATATATATATATATATATATATATATATATATATATATATATATATCTAGACTGTCGAAATCCTCACATAGGTGACGACTTCTGTACAAACTATCCCAAAACATCTGTACTCACTTTAAAACCAAAATTCTTTAAAAAGTCAAACCCCATATGGGTTCTATTTATTTATCCACTCTACCTTTATTGCAGATAGCAAGTGCCATTGTTGTTAACCTAAGGCTCTGATACCAACTGTAACACCCCAAATCCATGGGACTTAGAGTGTCACATTGGGCTAGGATCCCGTAATGGATCCTGACCCTAGCTTGACAACAAGTTCACTGGACTTACAACAAGGCACAGGTAGATTAAAACCAAATACATAAAAGCTATATATGATACATCAAAAGAGTTTACAAACTCAGAGCCGAGTACAAAACTTCAAACCACAACATCTGATACAAAAGATCCCATATCCCGCGCATCCTAATGTACAGAAGTCCTTGGTTGGCCACACCATCTGTCTCACCTTGCAGTCTTCCTAACCTTCAGATCATCAACAACACGGTATGAAACCGTTAGCTACATCAATGAAAAGCATCAAGGTAATAGCACAACCACACATCAACATCTCATACATGCAATGCCACACACATTTATTTATTATCTTTCATTACGTTATTCCATTACTAATTCAACTTCTTTTGTAACACGAGGAACCTAAAGAACCTCGTCCCTTTCCCCGTTAACACAGGGGTTTGCATTGGGGGTGATCGTCACTCGTCCCCCCATGTGTTACTGGCTTCCAGGCACCTCCTCCTAAACAGTAGGCGGAGACCGGTGGTTACCGCCCGTTATAATACTCTTGGGACAAATAAATGTAATAAATGGTCATCCTAGTCCGGTTTAGGTTATAAATGCACAATCATATGAACACACACAACCATCACAATCATACAATCCACAACTGCACGCTAAGTAAGTCCTATGGACTTACCTGATATACTCGTAACCTGTACCACGTCACAGCTTCCCCTTGGGGAAGTAATCAACGCCTGCAATAGCAAGGCACACACAATCACATACTGCAAAGGCTAGGAGACTCGTCTCACTAACCATAACCAACCTATATCTCAAATCTAAACCTCAGATCCTCAACACATTCATAAATGCCTAAGGCGTATCCTCAACATAACATCTCATGATCCTCAACTCATTCTGACACCTAGCATGCATCTAATCAGTATTCCTCAATCTCAAATTTAATCCTAATTTAATTAATTAACCTTTAATTAATTAATTAAATTTCACCAAAATAACGTTTTGCCTGTAGGCCATTTCTAAACCCACGTGTCATCAGATTTCATCAAACAAACAACCCATAAACACCATAATAATATAATGATCATAATGGAATTTCTAATTATCCATTTTGAAAAGCCTAAGGTCAATTTAGGTCAAATCGTTGTACGGAAAACGAATAAATTCATAACTTATTCGTTATTAACCCGATGACGATCTGAAAGTAGATTCGGAATCACAACGACGCAGGCTACGCATGTACAACATCAATTCACTGGAATCTGAGCGACGGAACTGTCCTGGTGACATATATGCTCGACCAGGTCTTCATCTGCTCGGAAATGCAGAAACTTGGTGCCGATATGAAGATAATGAAGAGAGGAATGCAGAAACTCAGACGGAATTGAAATCGGATTAGAAACGGAGAGTATATCTGAGTTTGAAGTTTGAGAGAAATCAGAACTTTTACGAGGAAACGTGAAAGGAAATGAATTAATAAACGATTTTCCGCTATTTATAGTGAAGTCGATAATTATCCTTTAGGGAAGTCGATAATTATCCTTTAACCTATCCAATGGCGGGTTGAACCCCCTTTTCCAAACTTCTCGAAATTGGAACAATAAATCTTGAATATTGTAGGGATAATTATTCCACAATTGTCTCAAAAAACGTGTATTCCTAAGCCGTCTTTCTTAGCCGTTAAGAAACGAAATAGCGACTCTTTTGCCCGTTTTGTCTTTCCATGTTATTTCATATCTAGGACATGTCCGATGTCCTGATCATTTCTCTCAACTGCATTTTTATTAATTGGAGCTCCCAAATGCTCCAAATAATACCGGAGGGTAAAAATAATTACCCGGGGGAAAAAGTGAAAATTTCACCATAAGCCCAAAATTACGCTAGGAACATAACGGTGGGACTTATACTCAACACTTACGCAATCTTCGCGAGTTATATGCCAATTACTATCACTGATTAAATTAATCAACGTTAATTAGAATTCGGAAATCCTAGCTATTACATACAACATCGGTATAAATCGTTAGCTAACATTCTAGATATCAAAAAGCCAATAAAGACACAAACACACATAAGGTAATATTAACATATAGCATGTTCGCACTCAACCGCTTATTATCTTTCAATAAGTTATCCATTACTAATTCAACTTCTTTTGTCACATGATAATCTCCCGAAACTTGCCTCCGCTTCCGTCTGGCGACAGTAATAGATCATTATTATCTGTTACATGTGGGCTTGGGTCGCAAGAGCACCTCCTAGTCTCTTGTATAACTAGACAAGTGGTCACCGCCTGATTATCATACACTTGGGCCAATTACGGTTATAAAGGTCATTCCTAGTCCCGTTATCCGTCATAGCAATAACAACAATACAAACAAGCCAACACACTCAAACCAATATACAGAACACAACTAATAAAGTCCAAGGGACATACCTCACTCGAAGGTAAGCACAAAGGTCAGCAGCAACTCAACTTCTCAAAATAAAGGAAAGAATGCTTGCTCAAACAAGGCATAACGCATCAGGAACAAAACAACTGTTAGAATTCTATAACTTCTAGTCTCCATGATCTCCAAGAGATCTCCACAAGCTAGGGTCACAAACCCTAGTCTTAGAAATCACCAAGGGTCAACAACAACCAACATCACTCAAGGAAGAAACGAGGGAAATAAGGAAGGAATCAGCTCACCAAAGACGGGAGGAACTGTAGGAAAACCGCAGGGCGGTTGGACAAAGTTGCGGGGGCGGCACTGAGCAGATCAGCAGGGGCGGCTCTGTGTAGGCGCGGGGGCTGTTTTGGCACACATGGTGGCATCGGGGCTCCTCTTTGACAGCAACACACATCAGGGGAATCAAAGCTCGACTCTTTGTTCCATACACTTCAATACTCAACCAAGGGAGCCTGAGAACATCAACGTATCAACAACGGAAGGCCAACAAGAATCAAGACTCGATCTTGATTCTTGAAGAATAAGAAGAAGAAAAGAGAAAGAGGAAGAGAAGGAGAAAGAAGAAGCATGCAGCAGGCTCAAGAACGTGTTGAAGAATCAAAGGAATGAAGACTTACTCGTTTAGCAGGATTCACAAGGAAGAAGGTTGCAGCTTGCTCGAGATTGAAGAAAAAATGTATGCAAGAAACGGGAAAAGGAAGAGAAGGCGGTAATTTATAGGGAATGGTTGGAAGTATAAGGAAAGACATTTTAGGGTTAAAAGATCTAAGGAAAGTCGGGCCGTAAGATAGAATATCGGATCTTCTATCTTAGGAAAGAAATAAAAATGGGATAAAAACAGCTCAGCGCAATATGGGGGTCCACCGCACTTGCGGCTCGACCCCACCGTGACCGCGGCTTGCTGTAGGGGTGGCCACTGTAACCGGGGGCGGTGACAGGCACAGCTTGCCGCTAGGGCGGTGTTCGCCCCTAAAGGTGTGTGCAAATAAGCTTTAAATTTATAAAACTAGAATCAAGCAAGCGAACCCGCAGTGTACGGATTGACGTAGTTAAGCAAGAATTCCAGAGTATCGAACACAGGGATTTGGGTGGGAACAAATTCAATTGCAGATTATCAAGCGAGTAAATATGAGAGTTTTTGCAAATATTGGGAAAATAACAATCCTAAAGATCCAAGTGTCCAGCTATGGCAATCGATTCAAGATATACTAATGATATAAAGACAGAGTTGAGATATGCAAAGGTATACTAATGTAAGGTAATCGTACGGTGAAGTTCCAAAAACCTTGTATGACTCACCTACAAGACACTCTCTATACAGGTTGTTGAGGCTTCAATATAGAAAGGTTCTAAAGGCAAGAATTAATGTCAAATACCCAAACTTGTAATCCAAGGATCAAGACTAACTTAACCGATTACGGTTATGACACTCACAATCGAGGTAGAGGTTGTTGAGGCTTCACTACCACCTAGAAAAGGCAAGCCTAAACTAAGTTAAAGCAAATCTTTAACTTTGGATTAAAATAAAAGCAGGTTCGTAAACTTAAGGGAACTTACGGGTAGATCTTGAGAGTCCACGGCCGTGGAACCCAAAAACAAACCGTGATTTAGGGTAATTCTCTCTAACTCTCAAGGTCTAATCTGTTTACGATCGATCTATCATCATCTAAGCCACAACTATCAACCCTTCACCTTAGAATTGTTAAGGGTTTTTAGCCAATAACAGTCATGTTGATATCAAATTCGAAGATTAAAAGATTGAAAGATGAAAACTTCTGAAAACTTTCAATAAACTTCAAACCAATCTCAAAGTCACAATCAAGAACGAATACTGTCAATAGATTCAGAATAAGGCAAACAAACACAATCTTAGGAAAGAATGAAGAACGGGATGTCAATCCGTCTTCTAAATCAAACCTAAACAAGAAGAGAAATCTTCTTGCAACAATCTTCCAAAAACTTCGATCTTCCGCCAATCCGGAAATCTCAACAGCAATCTCCACCAAAAGTGAGAGATTAGGGCAAATCCCAACACGAACTTTGATCTCCAACGAGATGTAAATGCCGCTAAGCGAAGGTATAAGCCAAGGTCTAAAGCGAGGTGACGGAATTTCTCTTCGTCCGTCTTTTTATAGGGCAAGATAAAATATCGGCCCGGCCCAATCTTCAAAAGATCGTGGCTTCAAAATGTGGCGAAAAAGATCGCCAAGATCACGGTCGTGGAAGGTTCCACGACCGTAATTTAGAGCGTGGGAATCAACACGGTTTGAACCATGGATTCCACGACCGTAATAGTTACTGGAATGCATCACGCCTCTCTTTGCAAGGTTCCACGGCCGTGGAACTAAACGTGGTTTGTAGTAGGGCCGTATTTTAGAGCGTGGTTTAGGGCAAGAACGTGATTCTTCCCTAGCCTCGTGCACTCCTCAAGTTGAACTCCATTTTGCTCCTAAGAATGCCCTCAATCCATGGACATACTCAATCAACTCTTCTTTGCTCGATTCCGTTCGGAAATGACTCTCAATCACCTATAATCAACATAAAGCTAGTGTAGACATCCATATCGACAATATAGGCAAACTAGATCACAATTGCAACAATGCTAAATCAAAGACTATCAATATGAATCAAATACACTTAGAAAACGTGCCTAAAATATCACAATATTTCATGCTAACAAATAACCCCATACTTAACACTTGCTTGTCTCTAAGCAAGGTCTTTCAAAAAGCTTTAAACAAAAGTTAGGATGAAATATGTGTACCTTCTCAAAGCAATACTTCTTTTGGAGGAATGTGCCTTCTAAAGAATAGATCATTCTCAAATCTTGCTTCAATCGTTTATTAGACTTTCATACACTTAATCAAAGAGTAAAGAGTAAAGAAAGTTCATGAATTAATCAAACTTCTAAACAAGCATCATAACCTTCAAACATTATCAAAATCAATCATAAGAAACTTCAATTTAGATCACCAAGTCATATAACATTCTTTTGATCTTAAGGACTTTCAAAGAAAAGGTCTAGAATGTGGAAGGGAAGGAAACTTTTAGGGAATGTGGTGCATGAATCCGGGAAAGTGGACAACTACCCTTCTTCTTCTTTTGCGGTTTCCGCAACACTTCAACTTAGAGCTTCGCTCTTCTTCCTTTCATTTTTCGACTTTACTTTTGGAGTTATGGATAGAGGTGCACAAAAACCGAAGCCTAGGAGATTGGCGTTTCTCAATTTTTATGAGATGCCTCAAACCCTTAGCGCACATACAATAATCCGCTAGGAATATCGCTCAATCCGACTTTGGCAAGACACAAACACCCGGCTATGTGAATGGTGCCGAGTTACTCATCATCATGATTGACTTCCCCAAACCTAGAATTCCTTTCTATTCTTTTGATTGCAAATAATTGCTCTCATGGCCCTCCCACATCAAACATGCCTTTTTCATTCACTTCTCCAAATTCCCGGATAGGTAAAGGAGGTCAATATTTCAATGAGGAGCTAAAATGATCAAAGAAAGAAGAAAGAAAAATCGAATTGCATTAATCATCTCAACAAGAAGTATAAGAACTTATAATGTGATTTCAACTTCAATTTCTCAACATGATTTAGGTAACATTCTTCACATTATGAAACTTGCAAAAGAGGTAAAATTCATTCATTCAAATTCTTTTCAAATCACTATTCTTTTAAGCATGCAATTGTCATCAAACTCAATTCACAAGTAGCGATTATCATAGAAATCATCTCAATTCATTAGAAGCACATAATTTTCAAAAATTTTCAATTTTTATGGGTTTTTCAAGTTCTTTTTCATGCAATGCGATAATGAAACGTGCAACAATATAATGAACATGCAAATAGTCTCGAATAGAAGCAAGCATAGTGAGTAAGAGTTATTACAAACTTTTAGTACATCCCACCCCATACTTAGGACGAATATTGTCCCTAATGTTCAAAAGAAAGAAAGAAAAGAAGAAAAGAAAAAGAAACTCACAAAGTAGTGGTGGAATGTCTAAGGCGAACGGTCAATCATCAAATCCTCATCACTGCGGCGCTGGTGGAGGCGGGAATGGAGAGAAGCTAGGATCATAAAACCGCCCAAACTGCTGGCGGTAGACGTCTCTCATCATGTGGTCGAGGTCGTCTAAGCGTCCATCTCTAGCATCGGCTCGGATCTCCAATGCTCCCACTCTCTCTGAAAGTCCGGTAGCCCAATCCGGCATCTGCTCGTACCATCCCGGAGCCTGACTGTACCATGCCGGAGCGTCGGATGGTGCTGGTGGTGGTGTTGGTGCTGCTGTCTGCTCTGTAGACCAAGGAGGTGGAGCTCCGTACCATGCAGGAGGTGTGGTAGTCCATGTAGGTCTCTCACTCACGCTAGCGCGGCAAGAAGACGAGCCTGAAGCTCTAGCTGGACGTGGAGAACGTCTAGGTGCATCGGGGGCCGCCTCCGGCTGATCCGGAAACGTGCCAAAATCCTGCTCGGCTCCTCCTCCACCCTCAAACTGATCTCCCATCTCCTCCTCCTCAACAACTGGTGGTGGGACATATGGGGGAGCTGCTATCCTGTTCGCATCCATAGCAGCGAACGTCTCCTTCCAATTATGGCGTCCTGCCATAATGGAGTACTCCGGTAGCCACTCTATACCCCTACCCGTCCTGCTCTCCCAAGGCATGCCCGCATAAGGCGGACCTCTATGTGTGGGGAAAATGAGACCCCTAGTCATGAAAGCATGTAGCCTGTTCGCCCCTAAAGGTGTGTGCAAATAAGCTTTAAATTTATAAAACTAGAATCAAGCAAGCGAACCCGCAGTGTACGGATCGACGTAGTTAAGCAAGAATTCCAGAGTATCGAACACAGGGATTTGGGTAGGAACAAATTCAATTGCAGATTATCAAGCGAGTAAATATGAGAGTTTTTGCAAATATTTGGAAAACAACAATCCTAAAGATCCAAGTATCCAGCTGTGGCAATCGATTCAAGATATACTAATGATATAAAGACAGAGTTGAGATATGCAAAGGTATGCTAATGTAAGGTAATCGTACGGTGAAGTTCCAAAAACCTTATATGACTCACCTACAAGACACTCTCTATACAGGTTGTTGAGGCTTCAATATAGAAAGGTTCTAAAGGCAAGAATTAATGTCAAATACCCAAACTTGTAATCCAAGGATCAAGACTAACTTAACCGATTACGGTAATGACACTCACAATCGAGGTAGAGGTTGTTGAGGCTTCACTACCATCTAGAAAAGGCAAGCCTAGACTAAGTTAAAGCAAATCTTTAACTTTGGATTAAAGTAAAAGCAGGTTCGTAAACTTAAGGAAAATTACGGGTAGATCTTGAGACTCCACGGCCGTGGAACTCAAGAACAAACCGTGATTTAGGGTTCGTCGACGATTTTCTCTAACTCTCAGGGTCTAATCTATTTACGATCGATCTATCATTATCTAAGCCACAACTATCAACCCTTCACCTTAGAATTGTTAAGGGTTTTTAGCCAATAACAGTCATGTTGATATCAAATTCAAAGATTAAAAGATTGAAAGATGAAAACTTCCGAAAACTTTCAATAAACTTCAAACCAATCTCAAAGTCACAATCAAGAACGAATATTGTCAAAAGATTCAGAATAAGCCAAACAAACACAATCTTAGGAAAGAAGGAAGAACGGGATGTCAATCCGTCTTCTAAATCAAACCTAAGCAAGAAGAGAAATCTTCTTCCAACAATCTTCCAAAAGCTTCGATCTTCCGCCAATCCGGAAATCTCAACAGCAATCTCCACCAAAAGTGCGAGATTAGTGCAAATCCCAACACGGACTTCGATCTCCAACGAGATGTAAAATGCCGCTAAGCAAAGGCGTAAGCCAAGGTCTAAAGCGAGGTCGCAAAGTGCGTCTAAGCGGGGATGACGGAATCTTGCTTCGTCCGTCTTTTTATAGGGCAAGATAAAATATCGGCCCGGCCCAATCTTCAAAAGATCGTGGCTTCAAAATGTGGCGAAAAAGATCGCCAAGATCATGGTCGTGGAAGGTTCCACGACCGTAATTTAGAGCGTGGAAAGTGTCACGGTTTGAACCATGGATTCCACGACCGTAATAGTTACTGGAATGCATCACGCCTCTCTTTGCAAGGTTCCACGGCCGTGGAACTAAACGTGGTTTGTAGTACGGCCGTATTTTAGAGCGTGGTTTAGGGCAAGAACGTGATTCTTCCCTAGCCTCGTGCATTCCTCAAGTTGAACTCCATTTTGCTCCTAATAATGCCCTCAATCCATGGACATACTCAATCAACTCTTCTTTGCTCGATTCCGTTCGGAAATGACTCTCAATCACCTATAATCAACATAAAGCTAGTGTAGACATTCATATCGACAATATAGGCAAACTAGCTCACAAATGCAACATTGCTAAATCAAAGACCATCAATATGAATCAAATACACTTAGAAAACGTGCCTAAAATATCACAATATTTCATGTTAACAAATAACCCCATACTTAACACTTGCTTGTCCCTAAGCAAGGTCTTTCAAAAAGCTTTAAACAAAAGTTAGGATGAAATATGTGTACCTTCTCAAAGCAATACTTCTTTTGGAGGAATGTGCCTTCTAAAGAATAGATCATTCTCAAATCTTGCTTCAATTGTTTATAAGACTTTCATACACTTATCCAAAGAGTAAAAAGCAAAGAAAACTCATGAATCAATTAAACTTCTAAACAAGCATCATAACCTTCAAACATTATCAAAATCAATCATAAGAAACTTCAATTTAGATCACCAAGTCATATAACATTCTTTTGATCTTAAGGACTTTCAAAGAAAAGGTCTAGAATGTGGAAGGGAAGGAAACTTTTAAGGAATGTGGTGCATGAATCCGGGAAAGTGGACAACTATCCTTCTTCTTCTTTTGCGGTTTCCGCAACACTTCAACTTAGAGCTTCGCTCTTCTTCCTTTCATTTTTCGACTTTACTTTTGGAGTTATGGATAGAGGTGCACAAAAACCGAAGCCTAGGAGATTGGCGTTTCTCAATTTTTATGAGATGCCTCAAACCCTTAGCGCACATACCATAATCCGCTAGGAATATCGCTCAATCCGACTTTGGCAAGACACAAACACCCGGCTATGTGAATGGTGCCGAGTTACTCATCATCATGATTGACTTCCCCAAACCTAGAATTCCTTTCTATTCTTTTTGATTGCAAATAATTGCTCTCATGGCCCTCCCACATCAAACATGTCTTTTTCATTCACTTCTCCAAATTCCCGGATAGGTAAAGGAGGTCAATATTTCAATGAGGAGCTAAAATGATCAAAGAAAGGAGAAAGAAATATCGAATTGCCTTAATCATCTCAACAAGAAGTATAGGAACTTATAGTGTGATTTCAACTTCAATTTCTCAACATGATTTAGGTAACATTCATCACATTATGAAACTTGCAAAAGAGGTAAAATTCATTCATTCAAATTCTTTTCAATTCACTATTCTTTTAAGCATGCAATTGTCATCAAACTCAATTCACAAGTAGTGATTATCATAGAAATCATCTCAATTCATTAGAAGCACAAAATTTTCAAAATTTTTCAATTTTTTTGGGTTTTTCAAGTTCTTTTTCATGCAATGCAATAATGAAACGTGCAACAATATAATGAACATGCAAATAGTCTCGAATAGAAGCAAGCATAGTGAGTAAGAGTTATTACAAACTTTTAGTACATCTCACCCCATACTTAGGACGAACATTGTCCCTAATGTTCAAAAGAAAGAAAGAAAAGAAGAAAAGAAAAAGAAACTCACAAGGTGGTGGCGGAATGTCTAAAGCGAACGGTCAATCATCAAACCCTCATCACTGCGGCGCTGGTGGAGGCGGGAATGGAGAGAAGCTAGGATCATAAAACCGCCCAAACTGCTGGCGGTAGACATCCCTCATCATGTGGTCGAGGTCGTCTAGGCGTCCGTCTCTAGCATCGGCTCGGATCTCCAATGCTCCTACTCTCTCTGAAAGTCCGGTAGCCCAATCCGGCATCTGCTCGTACCATCCCGGAGCCTGACTGTACCATGCTGGAGCGTCGGATGGTGCTGGTGGTGGTGTTGGTGTTGCTGTCTGCTCTGTAGACCAAGGAGGGGGAACGCCATACCATGTAGGAGGTGTGGTCATCCACGTAGGCCTCTCACTCACGCTAGCGCGGCGAGAAGACGAGCCTGAAGCTCTAGCTGGACGTGGAGAACGTCTAGGTGCATCGGGGGCCGCCTCCGGCTGATCCGGAAATGTGCCAAACTCCTCCTCAGCTCCTCCTCCCTCAAACTGATCTCCCATCTCCTCCTCCTCAACAACTGGTGGTGGGACATATGGGGGAGCTGCTATCCTGTTCGCATGCATGGCAGCAAACGTCTCCTTCCAATTATGGTGTCCCGCCATAATGGAGTACTCCGGTAGCCACTCTATACCCCTACCCGTCCTGCTCTCCCATGGCATGCCCGCATAAGGCGGACCTCTATGTGTGGGGAAAATGAGACCCCTAGTCATGAAAGCATGTAGCCCTAAAGGTACGGCCGGTATACGGGTGCAAGCAGAAAAATCAAAACCCAAAGCTCCTAGCAATGTGGGTAACTATCCCACCATATCCTATGTTGCCCTTCTTTTTATTCTTGAGCTTGCTCATAGTAGCAGCCAAGAGAGTAGCACAATCAGCACGGCATCCATACAAGATGGAGTAGAGTAAAAAGAGCTCATCCGTCTTGATCTTTTGGGGCGTCTCCGTCCTAGGAAAGAGACACTCCGAAAGAACACGATGAGCAATCTTCAAGGCTAGGTGGTACATCAACCTAGCCTTGGTGTCAGTGGGCTGCCAGCGGTCCTCGCTAGCGTAAATCATCGCTGCGTCCTCCCAAAAATCCTTGGCGTAAACGCCACTAGGAAAGCGACCGTTAAAGGTCTCCTGAAACCCGAAAATGGTCCCAAACTCACGGATGCTAAGATGATAGTCTCTTTCCATGAGACGGAAAGAGACGGTCCTGTCTACATGGCTGTGCTCAAAAGATATCACAACCTCCCGTGTAATCTCCTCATAGGCGTCTTCTCGGATAGCCGAGAAGACAATAAGTCCGGCTCTATCCAAGAGCCAAGTAAGGTCATCAACTATGTTGAGAGGAGCTAGATCCTCCAACAACAAGTATCTAGGGCCAATCACAGGCCTCTCCTTGATCCTCTCGAGTGCATCGAGATGATCGTCGTGTATGGTCGGGACTCTAGGGTGAGGAGGTGAGGATGGAGGTGAAGGTGAGGATGGAGGTGAAGGGGAAGAGGGTGGTGGTGCCCTAGAGGATGAGGAGGAGGAGGGATTACCCTTCCTTTTCTTATTCTGATCATTCTTCTTCTCTTTGATCCTCCCCGAAACTCTCCTTACAAAGTCCATTCTGCTGAAAATTACGGGCTGTTCTATGGAAACCACGGCCGTAATTCCTCCAGAGACCGTGATTCGTCTCAGAAAATCACAAATCTTAGCAAATCAGCACTCAGTCTCAACAAACAGGCAGCCCTAATCTAATTTCCTCCAATTTCAATCAGTTCTTCCTAAAATCTCTACCAAAAACGAACCAAATCGACAAAGATCAAGAAGAGTGGAAAAACCTATTTTTCGGATTTAAAAATCTGAATTGTGCGTTCCTTGGTGAATTTCCGCTTGATTCGTCGCTTGGATCTTGTTGGTGGTCGATTTTGCTTCAGTTTAGGAGGAAGAATCGTTAAAAACGATTAAGAAACGAGGATTTGAGAGAGGTCGTGTATTTCGGCGTTTAGGTCGTGGAAGAGGGGTTTTGTGGGTGAATTTTGTGAAGAACGTGGGTTATATAGTCACAGGAAAAATTTTAAAAATCACGGTCTGTCGGGGTGTTCCACGGCCGTGGAATTGTACGGAACCGTGGTTTTTGTGATTTTTCAAAGGCTTTTGGAAATTACGGGTACTGTAGCTGTCACGGCCGTAGTTTAGGCCGTGGAACTCTCTGTAAAGCTCCAAAGTCCAAATTTCGTCACTTTTCTTCGACATTATCCTTCCCTTTTCCTTTTCCATTGTTCCTACATCCAAAAACACGAACATACCGGAAGGAATCGAAGGTAAAACAAAGCGGAAAACGTCTATACTAAGCTAATCTATGAATCGAAAACAAAAACAAAAATGCAATACCTTGGGTTGCCTCCCAAGAAGCGCTTTGTTTAAGGTCCGTAGCTAGACCATTCTCGCACTTATTCGAGTGCGGTAGGCGCGAACTCTTCGGTTTGGAGTTCCGGCGTATACTTCTTGAGTCGTTGGCCGTTCACCTTAAAGCTTCCGCCCGTTTCACCCCATACTTCAACTGCACCATGGGGGAAAATACGCTTAATTAGAAAAGGTCCGGTCCAACGAGATTTAAGCTTACCTGGAAAGAGACGAAGCCTTGAATTGAAGAGGAGAACTTGATCTCCTTCTTTGAAGTCCTTTGGAATGATATGCTTATCATGCCAACGTTTCGTTCTCTCCTTATAGATTTTAGCGTTTTCATAAGCATTCAAGCGGAGTTCATCCAGCTTATTGATGTCTAGGAGACGCTTCTCTCCCGCTTCTTTCATGCTGAAGTTTAACCACTTGATAGCCCAAAACGCTTTGTGCTCCAACTCTACCGGCAAGTGACAAGACTTCCCATACACAAGGTTGTATGGTGTGGTTCCTATGGGAGTCTTGTATGCAGTCCGGTATGCCCACAATGCATCGTCAAGCTTCAAGGACCAATCCTTCCTAGTCCTTGAAACCGTCTTCTCTAAGATTCTTTTGATCTCCCTATTTGAGATCTCAACTTGTCCACTCGTTTGTGGATGGTAAGGGGTAGCGATCTTGTGAGTAACCCCATACTTAGCTAGAAGAGCTTCAAATCGCCGGGCAATAAAGTGAGAACCTCCATCACTAATGATCGTCCTTGGCGTCCCAAATCGCGGGAAGATGGTCTTGTTGAAGAACTTAACCACCACCATGGCATCATTGGTGGGAGAGGCAATTGCTTCCACCCATCTAGAACCATAATCCACTGCCAATAGTATGTATTGGTTTCCACAAGAGGATGGGAATGGTCCCATGAAATCGACTCCCCAAACGTCGAAAATCTCCACCTCTTGGATGTTGTTGAGGGGCATCTCATTCCTCCTAGAGATATTGCCTGTTCTTTGACAAGCATCGCAACAAGAAACAAAGGATTGCACATCTCTAAACAAAGTAGGCCAAAAGAATCCAGATTGCAATACCTTTGCGCTAGTTTTGTTCGAACTAGCGTGTCCTCCACAAGGTAGTGAATGACAATGGCGGATGACACTTTGCATCTCATCTTCCGGCACACATCGCCGAATGATGCCATCCGGACCTCTCTTAAAGAGGAGAGGCTCGTTCCAATAGTATTCCGTGACGTCCTTAAAGAACTTCTTCCTTTGTGCATAGGATAGTCCGGGCGGTATCTCCTGACAAACCAAATAGTTAACAAAATCAGCAAACCATGGTTCGTTACCTTTGGAGTTCACATCGATGCACTCCTCAATAAGGTGTAGGTGTTTGTTCGGGAAGGAGTCGTCGATGGGCAAATGGTCGTCCTCTAGATGTGTTAGGCGACTCAAATGATCCGCAACAGAATTTTCTGAACCTTTCTTGTCGCGGATCTCAAGATCGAATTCTTGTAGGAGAAGAATCCATCTAATTAGCCTTGGCTTCGCATCTTTCTTCGCAAGGAGGTACCGGATCGCAGCATGATCCGTGTAGACAATCACCTTTGCACCTACAAGATAAGAGCGAAACTTGTCAATAGCATAGACAATGGCTAAAAACTCTTTTTCGGTAGTGGCGTAGTTGAGCTGCGCTTCATCTAGCGTCTTGCTAGCATAGTATATGGCATGGGTTCGCCCTTCCTTTCGTTGTCCAAGAACAGCTCCAATAGCTACGTCACTAGCATCACAAATTATCTCAAAGGGAAGAGTCCAATCCGGGGGTTGGATAATAGGTGCTGAAATTAGAGCTTGCCGAATGGTGTTAAACGCATCCAAACATTCCTGCAAAAACTCAAAAACCGCATCCTTCATCAACAGATTAGTGAGAGGTTTTGATATCTTAGAAAAGTCCTTAATGAAACGTCTATAAAATCCAGCATGTCCTAGGACAACTTCTTATCCCTTTCACCGAAATTGGGGGAGGAAGCTTCTCTATGGTCTCTATCTTAGCCTTGTCTACTTCTATCCCTCTACTAGAGACTAAGTGGCCTAATACAATTCCTTCCTTAACCATAAATTGACACTTCTCCCAATTAGGAACTAGGTTAGTGTCTTCACACCTTTGCAAAACAAGAGAAAGGTTAGAAAGGCAATCGTTAAAAGAGGAACCGTATACGGAGAAGTCGTCCATGAAGACTTCCATGATTTCCTCTACGTATTCGGAGAAGATGGCCATCATGCACCGCTGGAAGGTGGCTGGGGCGTTGCAAAGCCCAAACGGCATTCTCCTATAAGCAAACGTACCCCATGGGCACGTGAATGTGGTCTTCTCTTGATCATCCGGGTGTATCGGAATCTGAAAGAAACCACTATAACCGTCAAGGTAGCAAAAATGTGAATGTTGTGCTAACCTTTGAAGCATTTGATCAATGAATGGCAATGGAAAATGATCCTTCCGTGTTGCATTGTTGAGCTTGCGGTAGTCTATGCACATCCGCCATCCAGTCACGGTTCGGGTAGGAATGAGTTCGTTGTTTTTGTTGGTGATGACCGTCATTCCTCCCTTCTTCGGAACTACTTGAACCGGATTCACCCAGTTACTATCGGAGATAGGGTAGATGATACCTGCATCAAGAAGTTTAAGAATTTCCTTCTTGACAACCTCCTTCATGGTCGGATTCAACCGCCTTTGAGGTTGTCTTGAAGTTCTAAAATCTTCCTCCATTAGTATCTTATGCATGCATAGGGAGGGTTTAATTCCTACTAAGTCCTCAATAGTATAGCATATAGCTTTCCTAAGTTTCCTAAGGATAATCATGAGCTGATTATGTTCATCTATGCTTAGATCAGAACTAACAATAACCGGAAAGGTAGAATTAGATCCTAGAAAAGCGTACCTTAGATGAGTAGGAAGTGGTTTGAGTTCCATTGATTTCGGAGCTTCCAATGATCCTTGAGAAGCGTCCGATGTCTCCTTAGAAGTTTCTAAGGGTGATGAGTGTGTGGGGGAAGAATCAGAAGAAGTTGAAGAAGTGTCTCGATCACTCCTTTCCACGCCCAAAATTACGGGTTCCTCATGGCCTCCACGGCCGTGGTTTAGGGCGTGGAAGGGAAATACGGTTGTCACATCTTCTCCATGACCGTATAACTCCCTGGAGTGAGGCACGGTTTTGGTTGTGAAATCCACGGCCGTGGAATACAGGGTATAACCGTGGATTCTCACGTTTTCTGCCTCATCGTGGAGTTTTTCAAACTCCACTTCACCTATCTCTTCTTGTGCTTCTAAGGCTTCAATTGCCTCATTGCACTCTTCTTCTTCCCCTACATTGGTTAGACTCATAGTGATAACCTTTTGTAAAGGATCGTTAAAGAGAATCACACTTACCTCCTCCCTAGACAAACCCTCTTCATCTTGGATATCGAAAATATCCTCATCAAAGATTGGCTCCTTCACTAAAGTAGAAAGAACGAACTCTACTTTCTCCTCGCCTATATCAAAAGCGAGTCTACCATTCTTGCAATCGACTATGCAGCCGGAAGTTGCAAGAAACGGTCTTCCGAGTATGATCGGGACCGGACTATCTGCAGGAATGTCAAGCACGACAAAATCAATGGGAACAAAGAATTTACCTAGCTTGTCCGGGACGTCTTCTACAATACCGACGGGGCGAGTGATGGATCGATCCGCCATGTACAACGTCATCTTCACCGGTTTAGGGTCGCCTAACCCGATTTTCCTACACAATGCAAGTGGTATGATGCTCACACTTGCTCCTAAGTCACATAACGCATCGTATGTGACATCTCCCACTCCTATGGGAATGCAAAATGACCCCGGATCCTTTAGCTTTGGGGGCATTTTCTCCTTCATGGTTTTGATAAGATCCGAAGAATCCGAACTCATCTTAACCTCTCCGAAGTCTTCTAGCTTCTTCTTTTTAGAGAGGAGCTCCTTCAAGAACTTGCCACAAGCCGGCATACCTACAATAGCATGAATAAATGGTATATTAATATGCAGCTTGCTCATGAGTTCAATGAACTTACCAAATTGTTTATCTAGGCGCGCTCTCGCTCTAGATTGAGGGAATGGTAGGGGAGGTTTATAAGCTGGAGGAGGAACGTAGACATCTTCCTTCTCCTTCCCCTTCTCTTTCTCCTTGTCCTTTTCTACGGAGACTTCAACGAACTTAGGCTGCGGATCGGTGGTAGTCACTCCGCTCCTAGTTGTGATTGCCAAAACCCTTCCCTTAGGGTTGTCCTCCGTCTTTCCTGGAAGTTTCCCTTGATTCCTAGGAACTTCCTCCGCATGGTTGAACATTTGGTTTTCCAAAACTTTTTGAGCTTTGTCAACCTTAGAAATTTGATCATCAACCTTAATGATGTGGTTCTCCAACCCTTGAAGCTTTCCCAAAATCGTTTCCAACATGGGATCGGGCTTCTCCTTTCCCGAATTGTTTCCTCCATTGGATGATTGCCCCTGGCTTTTCAAAGGAGTAGAGGAAGAGGAAGGTGGAGTTAGTGAATTAGAATTGGAAGGATAAGAGTTACCGGAATTTTGTTGATTGGAGCGCCAATTGTTGTTGTTTGAACCCCTATTGTTGTTCCAATTGTTGTTCCGGACGTTATTATTGTTGTTGTTGCTATTCCAATTGTTGCTCCGGTTATTATTCCGGTTGTTGTTGTTGTTGCGGTTTGTGTTATCACCGCCATTGTTGTTGCCCAAATAGCAAACATCCTTCTCTTGTTGCTTTGTGAAGTTGGTCTTGATAGCCTCCTTCAACTCTTTGATTTCATTGTTGAGGGAGAAAATCTGATTTTGAGCTTCATGTGTGAGCTTTGCTCCTTGCTCCACACGATTTCCCTCCACTTTCCAGTGGGAATACTTCTCTATGACCCTTGCTTGCTTCTCAATGAAGTCCCAAGCGTCATCTTCTCTCATGTCCATGAATGTTCCACATGAGAGGGATTGGAGGTTGAATTGCGTTCCCGCATCTAACCCCTTGTAGTAAATCTCCAGCAAGGCAAGTTTGGATATGCCATGATGAGGGCAATCCAAGAGCAAATCCTGAAACCTTTCCCAAGATTGAAAAAAACTTTCGTTAGATCTCATGGAAAAAGCATTAATCTTACCTCTAAGTTCCGCCGTTTTGGATGGCGGAAATAATTTGGTGAGGAACTCCGCGGAAAGGTCTTCCCACGTGTCTAGCTTCCCCCTAGGAAGAGCCTGGTACCAAGACAATGCTTTCCCCTTCAAGGAGAAGAAGAAGGGCTTGAGCTTATAGTTGTTGGTAGTAGCACTCTTCGGTCTCATTGTCTCCATCATACACTCAACGTTCTGCAAGTGTTGGTGTGGAGATTCAGCACTTGTCCCGCCAAATTGGTTTTGGCGAACAAGAGTAATGACTTGAGAGTTAAAGCTAAACCTTTGCACATCATCAGCATCAAAGTTCACGCCCAAACGGCGTGGTTGTTGTGTTGGATCCATCCACTGGCCAAGAGTTATTGGCTCTTCATCTACACGTTCGATCCTCGCATTCCTAGGTGGAACACGACAATTAGCAGCTCCTCGTGGATGGAAAGGATTCACATTGATCGTAGGATCAATCTCCTCTAACGGTGGCATGGAAGAATCACTATCATCAGCGGATGAGTGACCTTTTCTTCTAGATCTTGATGCTCTTCTTGAGGATTTCTTGCTTCCCTTATTCTTAAGGTCGCTTAGCTCTATCCTCATTTCGAAGATCATGTCTTGTAGGTTGTTAACTAGAGATTGATGACGATCCATTTCATCCTGGCGGAGGGTCTCATTCCATTGGAGTTGAGCTTCCTTCTCCGCTAACTCCGCTTGAAGA
Organism: Fagopyrum homotropicum; assembly: GCA_033239125.1. Lineage (NCBI taxonomy): Eukaryota > Viridiplantae > Streptophyta > Magnoliopsida > Caryophyllales > Polygonaceae > Fagopyrum > Fagopyrum homotropicum. The sequence goes on along the minus strand of BSWB01000005.1, from coordinate 90,174,885 downwards.
TCACGTTCTTGTTCTTCAGCCATTTTCTTTTCCTTGCGCTTTTGCCTTAAAGTTTTCTCTAGCTCTTGATCAAGAGGTAAGAGATCTTCGGTGTTCCTAGACCTGCGCATGCACTCAAAGTAATATCAAATAACGAGAGCAAGCTCCCAAGCTTGACAACCGGCTACCGAATTCGGCCAAAACCAAATCCCCAGCAACGGCGCCAAAAACTTGTTCGCCCCTAAAGGTGTGTGCAAATAAGCTTTAAATTTATAAAACTAGAATCAAGCAAGCAAACCCGCAGTGTACGGATCGACGTAGGTAAGCAAGAATTCCAGAGTATCGAACACAGGGATTTGGGTGGGAACAAATTCAATTGCAGATTATCAAGCGAGTAAATATGAGAGTTTTTGCAAATATTGGGAAAACAACAATCCTAAAGATCCAAGTATCCAGCTGTGGCAATCGATTCAAGATATACTAATGATATAAAGACAGAGTTGAGATATGCAAAGGTATGCTAATGTAAGGTAATCGTACGGTGAAGTTCCAAAAACCTTATATGACTCACCTACAAGACACTCTCTATACAGGTTGTTGAGGCTTCAATATAGAAAGGTTCTAAAGGAAAGAATTAATGTCAAATACCCAAACTTGTAATCCAAGGATCAAGACTAATTTAACCGATTACGGTTATGACACTCACAATCGAGGTAGAGGTTGTTGAGGCTTCACTACCACCTAGAAAAGGCAAGGCTAGACTAAGTTAAAGCAAATCTTTAACTTTGGATTAAAGTAAAAGCAGGTTCGTAAACTTAAGGGAAATTACGGGTAGATCTTGAGACTCCACGGCCGTGGAACTCAAGAACAAACCGTGATTTAGGGTTCGTCGACGATTCTCTCTAACTCTCAGGGTCTAATCTATTTACGATCGATCTATCATTATCTAAGCCACAACTATCAACCCTTCACCTTAGAATTGTTAAGGGTTTTTAGCCAATAACAGTCATGTTGATATCAAATTCAAAGATTAAAAGATTGAAAGATGAAACTTCCGAAAACTTTCAATAAACTTCAAACCAATCTCAAAGTCACAATCAAGAACGAATATTGTCAAAAGATTCAGAATAAGCCAAACAAACACAATCTTAGGAAAAAAGGAAGAACGGGATGTCAATCCGTCTTCTAAATCAAACCTAAGCAAGAAGAGAAATCTTCTTGCAACAATCTTCCAAAAGCTTCGATCTTCCGCCAATCCGGAAATCTCAACAGCAATCTCCACCAAAAATGCGAGATTAGGGCAAATCCCAACACAGACTTCAATCTCCAACGAGATGTAAAATGCCGCTAAGCAAAGGCGTAAGCCAAGGTCTAAAGCGAGGTCGCAAAAGTGCGTCTAAGCGGGGATGACGGAATCTTGCTTCGTCCGTCTTTATATAGGGCAAGATAAAATATCGGCCCGGCCCAATCTTCAAAAGATCGTGGCTTCAAAATGTGGCGAAAAAGATCGCCAAGATCACGGTCGTGGAAGGTTCCACGACCGTAATTTAGAGCGTGGAAAGTGTCACGGTTTGAACCATGGATTCCACGACCGTAATAGTTACTGGAATGCATCACGCCTCTCTTTGCAAGGTTCCACGGTCGTGGAACTAAACGTGGTTTGTAGTACGGCCGTATTTTAGAGCGTGGTTTAGGGCAAGAACGTGATTCTTCCCTAGCCTCGTGCATTCCTCAAGTTGAACTCCATTTTGCTCCTAATAATGCCCTCAATCCATGGACATACTCAATCAACTCTTCTTTGCTCGATTCCGTTCGGAAATGACTCTCAATCACCTATAATCAACATAAAGCTAGTGTAGACATCCATATCGACAATATAGGCAAACTAGCTCACAAATGCAACATTGCTAAATCAAAGAATATCAATATGAATCAAATACACTTAGAAAACGTGCCTAAAATATCACAATATTTCATGCTAACATAGCCCTAAAGGTACGGCCGGTATACGGGTGCAAGCAGAGAAATCAACACCTAGGCTCCTAGCAATGTGGGTAACTTTCCCACCATATCCGATGTTTCCCTTCTTCTTGTTCTTGAGCTTGCTCATAGTAGCAGCTAAGAGAGTAGCACAATCAGCACGGCGTCCATACAACATGGAGTAGAGTAAAAAGAGCTCATCCGTCTTGGTCTTTTGGGGCGTCTCCGTCCTAGGGAAGAGACACTCCGAAAGAACACGATGAGCAATCTTCAAGGCTAGGTGGTACATCAACCTAGCCTTGGTGTCAGCGGGCTGCCAGCGGTCCTCGCTAGCGTAAATCATCGCCACCTCCTCCCAAACATCCTTTGCGTAAACGCCACTAGGAAAGCGACCGTTAAAGGTCTCTTGAAACCCGAAAATGGTCCCAAAATCACGGATGCTAAAATGGTAGTCTCTTTCCATGAGACGGAAAGAGACGGTCATGTCTACATGGCTGTGCTCAAAAGATGTCACAACCTCCCGTGTAATCTCCTCATACGCGTCTTCTTGGATAGCCGAGAAGACAATCAGTCCGGCTCTATCCAAGAGCCAAGTGAGGTCATCAACTATGTTGAGAGGAGCTAGATCCTCCAACAACAAGTATCTAGGGCCAATCACAGGCCTCTCCTTGATCCTCTCGAGTGCATCGAGGTGATCATCATGTATGGTCGGGACTCTAGGGCTAGGTGGTGAGGGTGAGGAAGGTGATGATGGAGGTGAAGGGGAAGAGGGTGGTGGTGCTCTAGAGGATGAGGAAGAGGAGGGATTACCCTTCCTCTTCTTGTTCTGGTTATCCTTCTTCTCTTTGATCCTCCCCGAAACTCTCCTCACAAAATCCATTCTGTTCAAAATTACGGGTTGTTCTATGAAAACCACGGCCGTAATTCCTCCAGAGACCCTGATTCGTCTCAGAAAGTCACAAATCTCAGCAAATCAGCAATCAATCACCACAAACAGGCAGTCCTAATCTAATTTCTTCCAATCTCAATCAGTTCTTCCTAAAATCTCTAAAAAAAACGAACCAAATCGGCAAGAATCAAGAAGAGAGGAAAAACCTATTTTTCGGATTGAAAAATCCTAATTGCGCGTTCCTTGGTGAATTTCCGCTTGATTTGTCGCTTGGATCTTGTTGGTGGTCGAGTTTGCTTCAGTTTAGGAGGAAGAATCGTTAAAAACGATTAAGAAACGAGGATTTGAGAGAGGGTCGTGGAAGAGGGGTTTTGGGATGATTTTTGTGAAGAATGTGGTTTATATAGCCACAGGCAAAATTTTTGAAAATCACGGTCTGTCGGGGTGTTCCACGGCCGTGGAAGTGTACGGAACCGTGGTTTTGGTGATTTTTCAAAGGCTTTTGGAAATTACGGGTACTGTAGCTGTCACGACCGTGGTTTAGACCGTGGAACTCTCTGTAAAGATCCAAAGTTCAGATTTCGTCACTTTTCTTCAACATTATCCTCCCCTTTTCCTTTTCCATCGTTCCTACATCCAAAAACACGAACATACCGGAAGGAATCGAGGCAAAAACAAAGCAAAAACGTCTATACTAAGCTAATCTATGAATCGAAAACAAAAACAAAAATGCAATACCTTGGGTTGCCTCCCAAGAAGCGCTTTGTTTAAGGTCCGTAGCTAGACCAATCTCGCACTTATTCGAGTGCGGTAGGCGCGAACTCCTCAGCTTGGTGTTCCGGCGTATACTTCTTGAGTCATTGGCCGTTCACCTTAAAAGTTCCGCTCGCTTCACCCCATACTTCAACTGCACCATGGGGGAAAATACGCTTAATTAGAAAAGGTCCGGTCCAACGAGATTTAAGCTTACCTGGAAAGAGACGAAGCCTTGAATTGAAGAGGAGAACTTGATCTCCTTCTTTGAAGTCCTTTGGAATGATATGCTTATCATGCCAACGCTTTGCTCTCTCCTTATAGATCTTAGCGTTTTCATAAGCGTTCAAGCGAAGTTCATCCAGCTCATTGATGTCTAGGAGACGCTTCTCTCCCGCTTCTTTCATGCTGAAGTTCAACCACTTGATAGCCCAAAACGCTTTGTGCTCCAACTCTACCGGCAAGTGACAAGACTTCCCATACACAAGGTTGTATGGTGTGGTTCCTATGGGGGTCTTGTATGCAGTCCGGTATGCCCACAATGCATCGTCAAGCTTCAAGGACCAATCCTTCCTAGTCCTTGAAACCGTCTTCTCTAAGATTCCTTTGATCTCCCTATTTGAGATCTCAACTTGTCCACTCGTTTGTGGATGGTAAGGGGTAGCGATCTTGTGAGTAACCCCATACTTAGCTAGAAGAGCTTCAAAGCGCCGGGCAATGAAGTGAGAACCTCCATCACTAATGATCGTCCTTGGCGTCCCAAATCGCGGGAAAATGGTCTTGCTGAAGAACTTAACCACCACCATGGCATCATTGGTGGGAGAGGCAATTGCTTCCACCCATCTAGAAACATAATCCACCGCCAATAGTATGTATTGGTTTCCACAAGAGGATGGGAATGGTCCCATAAAATCAACTCCCCAAAGGTCGAAAATCTCCACCTCTTGGATGTTGTTGAGGGGCATCTCATTCCTCATAGAGATATTGCCTATTCTTTGACAAGCATCGCAGCAAGAAACAAAGGATTGCACATCTCTAAACAAAGTAGGCCAAAAGAATCCAGATTGCAATACCTTTGCGCTAGTCTTGTTCGAACTAGCGTGTCCTCCACATGGTAGTGAATGACAATGGCGGATGACACTTTGCATCTCATCTTTCGGCACACATCGCCGAATGATGCCATCCGGACCTCTCTTGAAGAGGAGAGGCTCGTTCCAATAGTATTCCCGGACGTCCTTAAAGAACTTCTTCCTTTGTGCGTAGGATAGTCCGGGCGGTATCTCCTGACAAACCAAATAGTTAACAAAATCAGCAAACCATGGTTCGTTACCTTTGGAGATCACATCGATTCACTCCTCAATAAGGTGTAGGTGTTCGTCCGGGAAGGAGTCGTCGATGGGTAAATGGTCGTCCTCTAGATGTGTTAGGCGACTCAAATGATCCGCAACAGAATTTTCTGAACCTTTCTTGTCACGGATCTCAAGATCGAATTCTTGTAGGAGAAGAATCCATCTAATTAGCCTTGGCTTCGCATCTTTCTTCGCAAGGAGGTACCGGATCGCAGCATGATCCGTGTAGACAATCACCTTTGCACCTACAAGATAAGAGCGAAACTTGTCAATAGCATAGACAATGGCTAAAAACTCTTTTTCGGCGTAGTTGAGCTGCGCTTCATCTAGCGTCTTGCTAGCATAGTATATGGCATGGGTTCGCCCTTCCTTTCGTTGTCCAAGAACAGCTCCAATAGCTACGTCACTAGCATCGCAGATAATCTCAAAGGGAAGAGTCCAATCTGGGGGTTGGATAATAGGTGCTGAAATTAGAGCTTACCGAATGGTGTTAAACGCATCCAAACATTCCTGCGAAAACTCAAAAACCGCATCCTTCATCAATAGATTAGTGAGAGGTTTTGATATCTTAGAAAAGTCCTTAATGAAACGTCTATAAAATCCAGCATGTCCTAGGAAACTTCTTATCCCCTTCACCGAAATTGGGGGAGGAAGCTTCTCTATGGTCTCTATCTTAGCCTTGTCTACTTCTATCCCTCTATTAGAGACTAAGTGGCCTAATACAATTCCTTCCTTAACCATGAATTGACACTTCTCCCAATTAAGAACTAGGTTAGTGTCTTCACACCTTTGCAAAACAAGAGAAAGGTTAGAAAGGCAATCGTTAAAAGAGGAACCGTATACGGAGAAGTCGTCCATGAAGACTTCCATGATTTCCTCTACGTATTCAGAGAAGATGGCCATCATGCACCGTTGGAAGGTGGCTGGGGCGTTGCAAAACCCGAACGGCATTCTCCTATAAGCAAACGTACCCCATGGGCACGTGAATGTGGTCTTCTCTTGATCATCCGGGTGTATCGGAATCTGAAAGAAACCACTATAACCGTCAAGGTAGCAAAAATGTGAATGTTGTGCTAACCTTTCAAGCATTTGATCAATGAATGGCAATGGAAAATGATCCTTCCGCGTTGCATTATTGAGCTTGCGGTAGTCTATGCACATCCGCCATCCCGTCACAGTTCGGGTAGGAATGAGTTCGTTGTTTTTGTTGGTGATGACCGTCATTCCTCCCTTCTTCGGAACTACTTGAACCGGACTCACCCACTTACTATCGGAGATAGGGTAGATGATACCTGCATCAAGAAGCTTAAGAATTTCCTTCTTGACAACCTCCTTCATGGTCGGATTCAACCGCCTTTGAGGTTGTCTTGAAGTTCTAAAATCTTCCTCTATTAGTATCTTATGCATGCATAGGGAGGGTTTAATTCCTACTAAGTCCTCAATAGTATAGCCTATAGCTTTCTTATGTTTCCTAAGGATAATCATGAGCTGATTATGTTCATCTATGCTTAGATCGGAGCTAACAATAACTGGAAAGGTAGAATTAGATCCTAGAAAAGCGTACCTTAGATGACTAGGAAGTGGTTTGAGTTCCATTGCTTTCGGAGCTTCCAATGATCCTTGAGAAGCGTCCGATGTCTCCTTAGAAGTTTCTAAGGGTGATGAGTGTGTGGGAGAAGAGTTAGAAGAAGTTGAAGAAGTGTCTCAATCACTCCTTTCTACGCCCAGAATTACGGGTTCCTCATGGCCTCCACGGCCGTGGTTTAGGGCGTGGAAGGGAAATACGGTTGTCACATCTTCTCCACGACCGTATAACTCCCTGGATTGAGACACGGTTTTGGTTGTGAAATCCACGGCCGTGGAATACAGAGTATGACCGTGGATTCTCACGTTTTCTGCCTCATCGTGGAGTTTGTCAAACTCCACTTCACCTATCTCTTCCTGTGCTTCTAAGGTTTCGATTGCCTCATTGCACTCTTCTTCTTCCCCTACATTGGTTAGACTCATAGTGATAACCTTTTGTAAAGGATCGTTAAAGAGAATCGCACTTACCTCCTCCCTAGATAAAACCTCTTCATCTTGGATATCAAAAATATCCTCATCAAAGATTGGCTCCTTCACTAAAGTGGAAAGAACGAACTCTACTTTCTCTTCTCCTATATCAAAAGCGAGTCTACCATTCTTGCAATCGACTATGCAGCCGGAAGTTGCAAGAAACGGTCTTCCGAGTATGATCGGGACTGGACTATCTGCAGGAATACCAAGCACGACAAAATCAATGGGAACAAAGAATTTACCTAGCTTGACCGGGACGTCTTCTACAATACCGACGGGCGAGTGATGGATCGATACGCCATGTACAACGTCATCTTCACCGGTTTAGGGTCGCCTAAACCGATCTTCCTACACAATGCAAGTGGTATGATGCTCACACTTGCTCCTAGGTCACATAACGCATCGTATGTGACATCTCCCACTCCTATGGGAATGCAAAATGACCCCGGATTCTTTAGCTTTGGGGGCATTTTCTCCTTCATGGTTTTGATGAGATCCGAAGAATCCGAACTCATCTTAACCTCTCCGAAGTCTTCTAGCTTCCTCTTGTTAGAGAGGAGCTCCTTCAAGAACTTGCCATAAGCCGGCATACCTACAATAGCATCAATAAATGGTATATTAATATGCAGCTTGCTCATGAGTTCTATGAACTTACCAAATTGTTTATCTAGGCGCGCTCTCGCTCTAGATTGAGGGAATGGTAGGGGAGGTTTATAAGCTGGAGGAGGAACGTAGACATCTTCCTTCTCCTTCCCCTTCTCTTTCTCCTTGTCCTTTTCTACGGAGACTTCAACGAACTTAGGCTGCGGATCGGTGGTAGTTACTCCACTCCTAGTTGTGATTGCCATAACCCTTCCCTTAGGGTTGTCCTCCGTCTTTCCTGGAAGTTTCCCTTGATTCCTAGGAACTTCCTCCGCATGGTTGAACATTTGGTTTTCCAAAACTTTTTGAGCTTTGTCAACCTTAGAAATTTGATCATCAACCTTAATGATGCGGTTCTCCAACCCTTGAAGCTTTCCCAGAATTGTTTCCAACATGGGATCGGGCTTCTCCTTTCCCAAATTGTTTCCTCCATTAGATGATTGCCCCTGGCTTTTCAAAGGAGTAGAGGAAGAGGAAGGTGGAGTTAGTGAATTAGAATTGGAAGGATAAGAGTTACCGGAATTTTGTTGATTGGAGCGCCAATTGTTGTTGTTTGAACCCCTATTATTGTTCCAATTGTTGTTCCGGCCGTTATTATTGTTGTTGTTGCCATTCCAATTGTTATTCCGGTTGTTGTTCCGGTTGTTGTTGTTGTTGCGTTTGGTGTTATCACCGCCATTGTTGTTGCCCAAATAGCCAACATCCTTCTCTTGTTGCTTTGGGAAGTTGGTCTTGATAGCGTTCTTCAACTCTTTGATTTCATTGTTGAGGGAGAAAATCTGATTTTGAGCTTCATGTGTGAGCTTTGCTCCTTGCTCCACACAATTTCCCTCCACTTTTCGGTGGGAATACTTCTCTATGACCCTTGCTTGCTTCTCAATGAAGTCCCAAGCGTCATCTTCCCTCATGTCCATGAATGTTCCACATGAGAGGGATTGGAGGTTGAATTGCGTTCCCGCATCTAACCCCTTGTAGTAAATCACCAGCAAGGCAAGTTTGGATATGCCATGATGAGGGCAATCCAAGAGCAAATACTGAAACCTTTCCCAAGATTGAAACAAACTTTCGTTAGGTCTCATGGAAAAAGCATTAATCTTACCTCTAAGTTCCGCCGTTTTGGATGGCGGAAAGAATTTGGTGAGGAACTCCGTGGAAAGGTCTTCCCACGTGTCTAGTTTCCCCCTAGGAAGAGCTTGGTACCAAGACAATGCTTTCCCCTTCAAAGAGAAGAAGAAAGGCTTGAGCTTATAGTTGTTGGTAGTAGCGCTCTTTGGTCTCATTGTCTCCATCATACACTCAAAGTTCTGCAAGTGTTTGTGTGGAGATTCAGCGCTTCTCCCGCCAAATTCGTTTTGGCGAACAAGAGTAATGACTAGAGGGTTGAAGCTAAACCCTTGCACATCATCAGCATCAAAGTTCACGCCCAAACGACGTGGTTGTTGTGTTGGATCCATTCGTTGGCCAAGAGTTCTTGGCTCTTCATCTACACGTTCGATCCTTGCATTCCTAGGTGGAACACGACGATTGGCAGCTCCCCGTGGATGGAAAGGATTCACATTGATCGTGGGATCAATCTCCTCTAACGGTGGCATGGAAGAATCACTATCCTCAGCGGATGAGTGACCTTTTCTTCTAGATCTTGATGCTCTTCTTGAGGATTTCTTGCTTCCCTTATTCTTAAGGTCGCTTAGCTCTATCCTCATTTGGAAGATCATGTCTTGTAGATTGTTAACTTGAGATTGATGACGATCCATTTCATCCTGGCGAAGGGTCTCATTCCATTGGAGTTGAGCTTCCTTTTCCGCCAACTCCGCTTGAAGATCACGTTCGTGTCCTTCAGCCATCTTCTTTTCCTTGCGCTTTTGTCTTAAAGTTTTCTCTAGCTCTTGATCAAGAGGTAAGAGATCTTCGGTGTTCCTAGACCTGCGCATGCACTCAAAGTAATATCAAATAACGAGAGCAAGCTCCCAAGCTTGACAACCGGCTACCGAATTCGGCCGAAACCAAATCCCCGGCAACGGCGCCAAAAACTTGTTCGCCCCTAAAGGTGTGTGCAAATAAGCTTTAAATTTATAAAACTAGAAGCGAACCCGCAGTGTACGGATCGACGTAGTTAAGCAAGAATTCCAGAGTATCGAACACAGGGATTTGGGTGGAAACAAATTCAATTGCAGATTATCAAGCGAGTAAATATGAGAGTTTTTGCAAATATTGGGAAAATAACAATCCTAAATATCCAAGTGTCCAGCTATGGCAATCGATTCAAGATATACTAATAATATAAAGACAGAGTTGAGATATGCAAAGGTATACTAATGTAAGGTAATCGTACGGTGAAGTTCCAAAAACCTTGTATGACTCACCTACAAGACACTCTCTATACAGGTTGTTGAGGCTTCAATATAGAAAGGTTCTAAAGGCAAGAATTAATGTCAAATACCCAAACTTGTAATCCAAGGATCAAGACTAACTTAACCGATTACGGTTATGACACTCACAATCGAGGTAGAGGTTGTTGAGGCTTCACTACCACCTAGAAAAGGCAAGCCTAAACTAAGTTAAAGCAAATCTTTAACTTTGGATTAAAGTAAAAGTAGGTTCGTAAACTTAAGGGAAATTACGGGTAGATCTTGAGACTCCACGGCCGTGGAACTCAAGAACAAACCGTGATTTAGGGTACGTCGACGATTCTCTCTAACTCTCAGGGTCTAATCTGTTTACGATCGATCTATCATCATCTAAGCCACAACTATCAACCCTTCACCTTAGAATTGTTAAGGGTTTTTAGCCAATAACAGTCATGTTGATATCAAATTCGAAGATTAAAAGATTGAAAGATGAAAACTTCCGAAAACTTTCAATAAACTTCAAACCAATCTCAAAGTCACAATCAAGAACGAATACTGTCAATAGATTCAGAATAAGGCAAACAAACACAATCTTAGGAAAGAATGAAGAACGGGATGTCAATCTGTCTTCTAAATCAAACCAAAACAAGAAGAGAAATCTTCTTGCAACAATCTTCCAAAAACTTTGATCTTCCGCCAATCCGGAAATCTCAATAGCAATCTCCACCAAAAGTGCGAGATTAGGGCAAATCCCAACACGAACTTCGATCTCCAACGAGATGTAAATGCCGCTAAGCGAAGGTATAAGCCAAGGTCTAAAGTGAGGTGACGGAATTTCTCTTCGTCCGTCTTTTTATAGGGCAAGATAAAATATCGGCCCGGCCCAATCTTCAAAAGATCGTGGCTTCAAAATGTGGCGAAAAAGATCGCCAAGATCACGGTCGTGGAAGGTTCCACGACCGTAATTTAGAGCGTGGAAATCAACACGGTTTGAACCATGGATTCCACGACCGTAATAGTTACTGGAATGCATCACGCCTCTCTTTGCAAGGTTCCACGGCCGTGGAACTAAACGTGGTTTGTAGTACGGCCGTATTTTAGAGCGTGGTTTAGGGCAAGAACGTGATTCTTCCCTAGCCTCGTGCACTCCTCAAGTTGAACTCCATTTTGCTCCTAAGAATGCCCTCAATCCATGGACATACTCAATCAACTCTTCTTTGCTCGATTCCGTTCGGAAATGACTCTCAATCACCTATAATCAACATAAAGCTAGTGTAGACATCCATATCGACAATATAGGCAAACTAGCTCACAATTGCAACAATGCTAAATCAAAGACTATCAATATGAATCAAATACACTTAGAAAACGTGCCTAAAATATCACAATATTTCATGCTAACAGGCGGTGACAACTAGAAACAGGCTATTACATGGAGTGGGGTTTTCATGATTCTTTGCATGATCGCATCAAGGATAGTTTCATCTTATTGTCACACGTTTCTTTTTTTCATGTTTTGCATTATATATACATATATCAAAATTAAAAAAAATATCAAAATATTTTAAAAATTTTGTGCTTCTAGGATTGGATATGAACCTTATGATGATTTTGATTAGTGGATTGTCTATGGATGGCCTTGTGTGTTGAATGAATATATGCATATGTGGACTTGAATACTTTTCTTGGATTCCATATGTGGACTGTGATGATGATTGTTGTCTAGGTTGGATTGAGAATTGATGGTCGAAATTGCATAATAGTTCTTACACATCATCTAGGAATGATTAAAGCAATTCATTTATCTCTTCCTCTCATCTTGGTCATGTTGTTTGAAGCACCTCACTTGAAATGAAAATTTTACCTTTTTTTACTCATCTAGGAATTAGGAGCATGCTAGTGTGTTGAGTGTGTGAAAGACAAGTGTGGGGTGTTGAAGTTGATGAATGATTGTTGTGTATGAAGAAGTTGAATGTGTTGTGAAAGTGTAGAAAAAAGTATAGGTTTGGGGACGTTATTATGATGACGAGTAACTCGGCACCATTCACGTAATCGGGTGTTTGTTTCTTACCAAAGTCGGATTAACCAATAATCCTAACAAGACTTGGTATGTGCATCCGGTGTGAGGCACCTCGAAAAATTTCCGAGGACCGCTAATCACCAAGGTTTCGGCTATTGTGCACCAATATCATTTCCTCAAGTGAATAGAAATAAAAGAAAATGAAAAGAAAAGGAAGGAGAAAATTACACTTTGGTGGATGAAGCTCGAAAATGAAGTTGTGGTTTAGTTCCTTTTCTGGATTAGCATCACATGACCTAAGAAAATTTTCCACCTTTGACACGTTTCTTGGCCTCTTCTTTCCTAAGTCCTTAAGACCTCTATGGATATGTGTTATGACTTAGTGATTTAAATTGGATTTTCTCATGATCATCTAGACTTTATCGATTTGCTTTACATGTATGTTTTTGAGTTAAGTGTGATCGTCTTTCCGTGTCTTTGTTCCTTTGATACATAATTGGTCATCCTTTGCCATGAAACATTACTATGAAGGTCATCTATGATTAGAAGCACAATTGCAAAAAGATTTTCTGTTTTTCCGCATTCATAATTCATGACATCTCGTAGTTTAGGTTTGAACCTTGCTCGGGGACGAGCAAGTTGAAAGTATGGGGTATTTTGATGACATGATTTATGACACTAGTTTATGCATTATTTTAGATAGTTTTTCCCTTCATTCATGCATATTTTTGCCTTAGTTCGGGACGTTTACGCTTAATCGAGTCATATTGCTAGAAAAGACGTCTACACGAGCTTTTTTCGGTTTTGTAGGTATTTTGAGGAGCTTTTAGACATTATTGATCACATCCGAGCATCAAGCCTCGTGGCGGCTCGAAATCAAGGTTCCAAAGGAAGTAAGCTTGGAAGAAGGAAGAATACAAGGACCTTAGTTTGTGCGGGCCATGCACCGATTGATGGTCAACCATGATCCAAGCTCGGCTAGACTTGATCTCGGTCCATGGCAAAGCATCTCGGCCGAGATTGCCCAGTAGACCAACCGAGATTCCTGTGTAGTCAGCTCGACACTTGGCACACATCTCCTATTTTCCGACCCTTGCTTTTCCTTGGTTGAGTGAGGGGTTGTATGTGCAGCCTGGACACTTTTGCGGGGGGGGGGGGGTGTCACATTCTGATTTGAAAAATCCATAGTGTAGGAGAAGGAGGAAGAAACACTCCCATTGAAGAGCAGAAGAAGAACGCACCATTTCATATATTTAGAGTAAGTTTGAGAGACTTGTAAGAGACTACTTGGATCCGTTTTGAGCTCTCTTGGATACTTGTAAGACTTGATTTAAACTCTTTATTCAGTTTATCCTTGCTTTCAATTGCTTCTATCTTTCACTATCTTTCCATGGAATGCATGTATGTTCACATGATGATGAATGATCTTGAGATGATTGTTGTTGGCTAAGTAAGTTGTGATTCTAGGGTGATAGATGAAAGGTTATGAATGATGATAGAATAGATTTGAATGTACCTTAGGATAGCTTGATTGCTCGAACCCTACCTCAGTTTAAGATCTCGGCTTGTTCTTCATACATCATGGCCGAGATTTACTATGATCCACCAGAGGTTCTTTAATTGTTGCTCTTATGATGATGAATCTGCATGTTAGGATGTTTGAGAGTTGAAATCCTAGTGTTTGTTGAGCTTAGTCTAGCTTAGGGTGACCTACATTAGCAAGCTAAGTGAGGAATGAAACTTACCCGGTAATTCCCGCTCTTAGGTATTGAAGATGATGAACTCTAGGTAGTAGTGAGCCTCAAAAGCCGCTATTGGATTGAGTGTGCTAGGATCGTTGCTTAGGACTTGCCTTTTCCGAGACTTACCGGTAAGGAGAGGTTTGACCCTTAGGTAGTGATCCGGTTTGTGTAGAATTCCCAACCTTAGTTCCTTGAGACTTACCCGATAATAGGACTTAGTTGCGTGTAAACATGGGAGTTACCCGGTGATTGTTCTCATTAGTGAAACACCCTTTCCCAACTTACCACAACTTATCCTTTGTTGAATAGAAGCTTGAGTTCATGACATAACCGAAAATCCGAATCTCTAGAATCTGCTTTTCATACTTTGATCTTATATCCCGTGTTTGTGTTGTTGTTTGATTGATAACCTCACATGATTTTTATCTTTGATTGATCACCATAAAACCCATCCAAAGACATTATGATTTTCATTTCTTTATTTCTTTCTCTTTTCTAATTTAGACTTGTACTATCCATGATCAATGCATGATTTAATTTCACCTTAGTCTTTGAGTTCGACCTCGGAATGCTTTCCATGCTACAAAATGACCCATACGTTGTGGGTTCGCCAGGTGGATTAAAAGAATAGATCGAGTTATAAATTGTAAGATTTTTGTGCACACTATCTAGGGCGAACAATGAGTATGATCATTTTCATGCTCTTCCTCACTTTCATATTGTCTTTGTTTATTTATGAATAACACTCTTTTGTTAGGACAATCTCTCATATAGTGACCTCTACCTTGAAATTTAAAGCATACAATATCTCTAGAACGTAAAGTAGAGTTTGAAGTGCTCCCTTTGTTATCCTTTGAAGGCTCATTCAAAGGGCGAGATTGTGCTGAAGATTTCTAGTCTGCTGGATTGGAAGCTCGACTCTTGCTCTCGTCTTTTTGGGAATCTCGGCCATAATCTCGGTTTCACCAAGATTTCCTCTTTGGTTTTCATGAACTCGATCATTGGTTTCGTCCTTTGATTTCCTTCTCTACCCTTATAGCCAAATGCAGTAAGTTAGTCATTGTAGCATATGGATATAAATAAATTTCATTAGCTAATGAAGGGTGTAATATTCTTAAAAACTGAGACATAATAGGCTCATCGTCCTCTTGAACATTAGCCTTCACCATCGCAATTTGCATTGTGTATACTTCCTCTACAGTCATGGAACCTTGCTTGAGGTTCTCCAATCGTTGCGTCACTTCCCTAGCATAGTGTTGAGGCACAAATCTAGCTTCCATTAAGGTCTTCAATTGTTCCCAAGTGTTGATGTCCGGATCTAGCGTTCTTCTCCTTTCTTTGGCAAGATGATCCCACCAAAATAAAGCATATCATTGGAACTCCAATACAACAAGTTGGATCTTCCTTTTCTCACTAAAGTTATGGCAAGACCAAATTTGTTCAATTTTAGTCTCCCATTCCATGTAAACATCCGGATTTGCCTTCGAAACTTGGATTTTTGACCTTGACCTTCCCAATTCCGTCATTATTTGGGGGAGGTCTATAAGGCTTACAGTCATAACCTCTCCTATGATTATGATGACGTCTAGGGTATTCTCTCCACATGCCCTCTTCATCATCGTTATGTAATTTCTAAAAATCATCACCAAAGTGCGGAATGTTAGATGCCTTTAAAAGAGGATTGGTATTAGTCATACTTGGCCCTTCGGGGGCGTTTGGAGGTGGAAAGGAGGCTGGTGGTATAGGTGGATGGTGTGAACTTCTACCTACTTTATATACAGATCTCGGGTCTAATCCTAGGCAAGATTCTGGCCGAGATTCTTTACTAGGACGGGATTTCAGCTTCTCCATATGTTCAGCTAATGTGGAAACCGTAACCATGAGTTGTTTAAGCATCTTCATGGCTTCCAGGCATGAGGAGTCACTCTTTTGTTATCCTCTTGGGTTGTTTCATCTTGACATTTACACAAATACGCAAAGTAACAACAAACTTGTGATGTTAGTGAAAACGAAAATGTCTTACTTGTTTTCTCTCACACTCACACTCCGTTGTGATGCCGCAAGATACTTTGATGTAATTGCCTAGTATGGATTAATACTCCTCTAAAGTCAATGACTAGCCTCAACTAGAACTCCTTGGATGACTCAAGTAGTCAACTAGGTTTGGAAAAAGGTTCTTGTATTGGGAGATAGTAAGGAACTCCAGCTTGGAGTCTCTTCACACAATTGATAAAGTAGAAGGAATATTTCGAGTAGACACTACTAGTATGATAGAAAGTATAGATACTAACTAACACACCCAAAGAATCTGACTCAACGTGTTTAGAGTAGAAAAAGACTAAAAAAAAGCACACAAGAGATTAAAAAGAGAGAATTACGTACCTTGAACCTATGCAGTTGGAGAAGGAAATAACCGGGTTTGGTTTCGATCTCGACTGGGGCAAATCTCGGTCAAAATTGAGGAATCACGGCCGAGATTTTCTTAGGTTGGGCAAGATCGATGTTATACGGTTGACTAAGGCTATGAATTGGGTCAAGGGTGGTGTAGAACTTCTTCCCTAGTTATACTCTTGCACAACGTGCACTTGAATTCTTCAGATTATGCCTCAAAATTTTCTCGAAAATTCGCAACAATAACAATTTTCGGTCAAGATCTCGGCCGAAATTTTGCAATATTTGGTTGAGATTTTCGATTCAACAATGAACGACGACAATCAGTAATAAGCCTTGGGATATACTACTCCTTGGATGCTTTGTTGATTCCTTCTTAGTTGGATTACGACACTTCCTTAACTCAAAGGCTTCTTCAACCTTGCAAGGCAAGTTCATCAACAATTTGGAAATTTAGGGCTATGTATTGAAGCCGTTTTTTTAATTATAGGAATAACCGCAGGGGATTGGATAATATGATCTTCAACGGAATACAGAAAATTAATGAAAACTTGGGTAAAAGTAACGAGAAAGATCTCAAATTTATGCTCAAACCCTCGAGCGAAATTTCGGTAAGGTAGGACGAGGTTTTGTTCGAGGTTAATGGTTGGCATTGTGTTTGGCTATAACATTTCTCTCTTCTCAAATATACACAATTCAACGCACGTTAAACTCAAACAATCTCGCAAATTTAATCACAACAAGAAAAGACTCAATTTTTATATGACTCAAAGAAGACTCAAATAAAAATTACTCAAACCTGAGACGGACTTCAATCAACTAAGCTATGATACCACTTTGATGCGGGGTTAAAGCCGTAGTTTTCGATCTGGATTGAAAGTCCACGAACAGTCTCAAAGAAGGAATCTCGTTCAAGAATCTCAGGTGAGATTCTAGCTACGGGGCTGAGATTTATAAAAAATTCCAACAAAAGACGTGAGTTTGATGGAACGATAATGGATAGCTAAAAAGATGAGTGTATGGAATGAAATTGATGGAAATACATGAAGATATGAACCAAGGTATTCCCACAAAGAACCTTGACCAACTATGTGTTAAAACCCCTTAACGAAGAGCTTACCTTAACCCTCCTTTCTGTAATCTTACACAATCCTTCTAAACAAGACAAGCACAAGGTGGGACTAGAATTGACCATGATCACCAACCTTTAAGAAGATTAACACACACAAGCACAACCTAAAAAGTACTCGCAACGATTCAATCAAAGGCTCTCTTTTGACTGAATAGGAATGAATAAAACACAAATTTTATAAGCGAAGTAGCGAGTTCACACAATATTGTGGAAATAATATTCAAATCAAATCTACCTATGAATATCACCTTCTACGGATATTTATATGGAGAATCTCCTACAAAAGATAAGAATTCTAACTAAAAGATAATCTTAAAAGATAGGATCAAAAAATCAACAAATACCTTTAGAATGTTTCAGAGCCTTAATAGTATTAAAATAATAAAAGATATCTATAAATAACAAGATCACAATCGGATCTTATGAACCTCGATAGGAGTCAAATCTCATTCAACCTTGTATAAATCTCGGGCGAGATTTCGGTCCTCAAGGCCGAGATTTCTTCTCTGGAACTCTTTCCTTGTCTTAGCCACCTTCTATGCTTACTTGGTCATCTTGGTCCTTTGTTCACTCTCAGACGGGTGTGATAATGATGAACGAAAGTCTTAAATTTATACTTGTAAGAAAAGCCAAAACAAATAAGTGAACCCGCAATGTATGAATCGTTATGTAGATAAGTAAATATTCCAAGGTCGATCACAAGGACTGAGGTGAAATCAATATAGGTGATAAATCAAAAAATATGGACCAATGCTGAAAATAGAGAATAAATCAAGAAAAAAGCAATAAAAATGAGTACTATGATAATCGGATAGTGGAGATTCTAGAAATCAAGGTATCCAGTTACGGTTTTCAGTTCAAGACTTCTAAAAACTAGGACAAGGTTAGGATCTCAAAGGAAAGGGTGTTTCTAAGGTGGGAATGATCATGGGGGAGGTCTCTCAAACCACTATCCCAAGCCAAAGCTCCTATTATCGGGTAAGTCTCAAGGCTCTAAAGAAAGGAACATAAACTCAAACCAACCACTCAACCTAAGGGAATAGAACTAACCTTCACCGGGTAAGTCTTAGGTCAAGCTCACTCAAGCAAGAGGTCTGGCACACTCTAACCAATAAACAGTTTTGAAACCTTTATTACCTAGAAATCGTCATCGGAAGTAACTAAGAAAAGAAATAACCGGGTAAGTCTCTTACCAAGCTTAGATGTAAGCCTTAGAGGGATCTAAGGGTATGAAATCGTGACCGTGGTTCGTGGAGAACAGGCCGAGGTTCTGAAGAACGAGGGTTAAACCAACTCTAAACGTCCAAATCTAACTTAAAGGCTCAGTCTATCATCATCTAAACCATAACCATCAACCAATCACCCTAGAATCGCAAGGGTTTAGCCGACAATGCACATATATAAAGCAAATAGATAAAAGAAGAATTCAAGAAAACCATAAGCAATAGAACTACAAGAAAAGTAAGAAATACTTAGCAATATGTCTTCATTAACCAAAAGAAAAAACAATCCAATAACAAAGTCAGAATCTTTAATCCAAAAGTAATGAAATCAAGAATGAAAACTCCACTTGATTATAAAGTTGTACAAGTGTTGATGATGGAAGACTTAAACACAAATGAAGTAGTTTTATACAGTAACAACTTATGGATTATATATCGAGTTGCTTGGTTTGGTTTGGTGGTTTGGATTAAATAAAGTACAGGTTTGGCAAGACACTTGGAAGACCCTGAAAGACAAGGAGTTTAGAGTGTTCAAACGACGAAGGTCTTGAAATGAATTCCAAGGGAACAAAGAAGTCAAGGCCGCACGCTAAAAAGAATTCAAATTACTAAGAAGATCTTCTACGAGAGATTTGCTCAAACAAGAAGATATGATCAAGCGAAGATCTCAACCGGCCAATAAAGATCTTACAAAGAGCCTCAACTGAAAAGCACGAAGATTCTCTCCTACGGAATTTGATATTGTTACAACAAATACGAGAAGATTAAGGAGCGAGAGATCAACGTGTTCTCAGGAGATGAAGATCCACAACCTCTATCTCATCTTAACCAAGAAGCGATCTTCATGGAGAAGAAGATTCATCTTCAAACGGTCATCTTTCCTACGGCTAGAAGACCTCTCCATAGAAGGCTATAAATGAAGATGACGATTGAAGAACAAGGATACAAGCTTACACGGAAACATCAATAGTCTTCAAGCGATCCAAAACCTCTTCATTCGATAAAATAGTTATTATTTCTCTCTTTCTCTAAAAAGCTTTATCCCCTAGAGAGAGACAAAACTTGAGAGCTCCATTGGCATATCTAAAGAGTGTTATACTCGAGTGTGTGTTACTCTGCGAAGTAACTAGGCTATTATAGCAAGGAGAAGAGTTGGAGCTAGATCGTAGTATGGCCTACATTGAGAGAAGAAGGGGATTTCTTCTAATTTGTATCTAGGACTCTTTGAAGCTGATAATAGATAGTTAGATCCTAAGGCTATACCCTGGGACGGAGAGTAGGCTATTTAGAGCTTAACTTCGTAAACATATCCTCGTGTCAATCTTTTACATTCCGCATTATATCTTGCTTTATTGTGACTAACTTTGTTTTGCACGAGTACAAAGTCAAGGCCAATGAAAGTTGTTTCAAATCCCTTGAAATCAAAGTATCACAAAAGAGCTCAGATCAACATCAAAGCCCTTGAAATTGGTTTCAAGGCCTTGAGATTGCTTTTTCGAAAAGTTCTCATACTCTATTAAACCCCCCTTCTAGAGTATCTTTTATCCTTTTTATTCACCTACCGGTTCTTCAAAGAACATAAGTCTTTCTCTCCAAGAAATCTCCACAATCTTTCTCAATCCAAAAATCACAAGTGTTGTAGCCATCTTCTATGGGGCGTTCCTTAAATCTAGGATTTCGGCAGCATGGGCCACTCCCTACGGACTGCACAAGTAACGGGCTGCGTCATGGGCCAAAAATAGTTGAATCATGCCCGTGCCTGGGATGAATTGCACCCGTGCCTAGGCTGAACCCACACCCGCGGTTTGTGGTTCTTGTTGGGGTCGCCGGTTCACTTCTGCACGTGTTCTCCTTAACTCCTTGCTTGCTCCTTAGGTAGTACTCCTAGATTCATTTTGTGCTCGATTATGTTCCGCGTCGAGGTTCAATCCTCATATGTGTCATTCCGCTCCAAAATTTGCCCAATTGCTTGAAAATGCAACAAGAATCTGTGTAGACATCTATTCTAGAATAATATGCAAAATTAAGCTTAAATGCCATTGATTCATGTCTATGCATGCAAAAAAAAGGAAAATATCTAAATGCACGTCTAAATTAAGGTCATAATTCATGTTATCATCCTTCTATGGTCCTTCCTCAATAACCAACAATGTCACTAAAGAAGACCTAGGTATGAGTGAGGTCTCTTTAAGTGCACATGTTGCCAATAAGCTAGCAACTTCCTCATGGATGGCCTTTGCTCTTGTTCTAGTGATAGCTCCTTCCATGGTGGAACTCAAAGATGATGTGGTTGTATTCTCCTTTAATCCTTGGCCCTTTATCTAGTGGTTGGTCCTTGAGGTGGTGTTGGGAATGGTCCCTCATCAGACTTTGTATTTGTTCTTCATCTTCTCTTTCGGAGATGTGCTTTTCTTCACGTTCGAACCAATTCAACTTACCACCCATGAAAATATATTCCATATGAATAATACATTACAAACTCGCATATTAACTCTTGCGAACATTCAAACTTATTTGAGGGAAAATCCCATACTTGATTTATTCATTCTCTTCTTCCATCACAACCCTGAATAGGATTAAATGAGGTTGTACACGGCTGTGAGGCATTTTTTAGGGGGGTGAAATAAGGAAAAATAAAGGCAATAAGTGGATAATAGAAGGAAAACGTATATAAGGGTGGAAAGGTTACATAGACTTATCAAAGAGAGTTTCAATCATTTATATATGAAGCATATAAGATCAAATGAACATGTAGTTTTGAAAGAGAGTCAGTCACAAGTTCTAGAAGAAAGTAAACATGTAGGAGATCATACAATAATAAGAAAGAAAGGACAAGTGAAAAACATGTTCATAGGCTAGAGCACTCACAAGGGTTATGTTTGATCAAGCTAATCATAATAATTCATCCAAAAACGCATGTGCATAAACAATATCAAGAAGTAGTAATCTAAAACATCGTTGGCAAGTCAAGTGAAATAGAATAGCATATTCCAATTTATGTAAGCAAGAATGATTAGAGCCCACTCATTCTACGTTATATGCAATATTTTTGTGATTTGTTTTTATGAATGTATGCGGAAAAGGAAAGATTCAAGAAAAGAGGGGGAAGGCATAATAGTAAACGTGTGACATTAAAGGAAAAACATGATATGTGAATGTGAGTATAACACCTCATACTTAACAAGGTAAGAATCCATGTAGGCATCTCAACAAGGTAAGAATCCGTGTAGATAACAAAAGAGGGCCACTGGTTCTTCTTCTTCTCTTCAGTTTTCATTCTTCCAGCTAGGCAGCAACTCAACAAGGTAAGAATCCGTGTAGACATCTTTTTTAGCAAAGTATGCAAATATGAACTTAAATGTCATGGATTCATGTATATGCATGCAAAATAAAGGGAAAATCTAGATAAATACATGTCTAAATATACGTGTATTGGCTTTGTACTATATTTCTTATTATTAAGTATATTTAAAGTGATATCGTGGGTATGTTTTATAGTTACCCAAACTGTCTTATAATGAAAAATGTCAAGCGGATTTTTGGGTAATAATCAAATGTCATTTGATATTGATGTTTGTGTACAATATCGAGTTTTGAAAATTTTGGGTATGACAAATTTAAATTGGGTATGATTTTTGTATTAAGTGATGTTTAAATTGGGTATAAATATAAAATATTATCCAATTTATAGATATGGTTTTATTTTGATTTTTGATTTTTTGGGTATGTTTTTTTCGAGTATGTTTATGTACTTTGACAAATTTATTTTTGGATATGATTGTGACATTATTTGGGTAAGCGAATTTTTGGGTAATAGGTGAGAAAGTAAGGATAATAGAAATTCCTTTTTCTGATTGATGTAAGTACAACATGTCACATTCGATAGATTGCCAAACTTTGCCCTCTTTTGTACTATATTTCTTCTACTCTATTTTATAGGGGATCAAAATACCAATCTCAAATACTAGGAGCCTTCTTGCTTAAAACGGCTAGTTTGTCAATTTTGGCTATTAAAATGAGTGATTAGTGCATGTGTTGTTATATACTGTGGTGGTGGTGGTTAAGTGCTGGTGATAATTGATATATAGGTGATGGTGTTGAGTTGCTCACACCCATATCCGATCAACCCCTCACACGTTGCACTAGAGTTTTACTTGTATGTTTATCGTTTTTCACGCGTATTTAGGAGAGGGATTTTCAAATACCGGTTGTAGTCGGGGTAATTATTAAAGATTATTAAAGATTATCAATAAAGAATATTTGATTGAAACCCTCTTGCCGAAATATTACCAATAACAATAAATAATAATTTCAAATAATTATTCCCAAATATAATAACATAAAAACTTATTAACATATATTTATGACAAATACGCATCACAAAATTAACTGCTTGACATCAACCAACGTTGAAAAATAGTAGTTGACATTAACAAAGTTCAATCAAGAAACAAAATTTGCCTTTGTGACAGTAAAAAAAAAAAAGAGCAAAAGATAAAGCGAAGGAGAAGAGCTCAGATAAGTATGGGTAGTTAGGATTTATCAGCAAAGATTGAATGATCAATCAATAAGAGTGGTGCATGACAAACTTTGATTTTCATCATTGCTCTTCATCAACACAAACTACAAGTTTTGCAACTAATAAATCGATAGAATTCCCAGAAACCAGAAGCTTAATGGATGTATTCAAGATTGGTGAATGAATTCAAACAATTCTAGCAGATTCATGAATGAATTCCAACAACTGTCGCAGAAGAGGCAGAAACGTCAGTGAATAACTCATCTTCAAGTACAAAACCAGAGTGGAAAAATGTAGTAAAGATTACTAGACATGCTTCTAAGATTCGCTAGGGGGCTGCCTGAAGTACTACTCTAGTTACAAATAATAATATTGAGAGAAGGAAGAGAGACGAGCTCAGAGAGTAGCTGTATCTGCTCAGCGAAGTGAATTTTTGTGTAAAATGCACTTCTCATACAAGAGGTGTCAGAAATTCAAGCAATATCCATCCTTGCCCTGTTAACCATTCCCTCTTCATCCATCAAGAAACGGCATAATTAGTCCACCTTTTAACACGCTTTCAAAGAAAACATTTCGATCGCAACAAGTCGGATCAAAACATGTTTCATCCATACGCAACAACATCTAACAGAGTCCTAACATGAATGTCAAAATGGGACATTTCAATCGCAAAAACTGAAGGAATAAGAATGTGCTAAAGCTTACTAGACCAGCTTCAAAGAAGAATCTCAGCAAGTCTGAAGAGCAAAAGCTAAATTTTAATATACGAGTAGAATAACACCTCCCTTGCCAATGTATTTTTTTCTTCGCTAGGGGGCTGCCTGAATAACTACTCGATATTCATCCAAAAACAACACAATTTGTTTTCAAAATCGCAAGAGAACAAAGATTCGAAGAATGGAATATAGCTCAGAGAGTAGCTGTATGTGCTCAGCGAAGAGCTTCCGAAGAAAGCAATTCTCATACAAGAGGTGTCAGAAATACAAGCAATCTTCATCTTTGCCCATTCCCATCTCGATCAGATTGAGGAACATAAATTCAGATGGTTTCGAATGAACTCGGAATCAAAGGATGCAAATCGATGGAAGTGCAATTGCGTTCCTAGGGTTCCTTCGGGTATCGGAGGTTTGGGGGCGTGAGTTCTTAGCTCCTCACGGACTCCTTATAAATAGATTATCGAGAGCCGGATTAATTAGGGTTTTCTTTTTTTTTTTTAAGTTTTCATACTCGGAACAACTTTTATTTATATCATTTTCCATTTAATCACTTTTTATAAAAAAAAAATCAATCAATTAACTACCTTATATTATATATCCGTTAACAATGAGCCATCACCCTCAGGGCCCATTTGGTTTCGGTAAAAACAGCCTCTGAAATAGATTTATTGAGCTTGAGCCCGCTTAGAGGGTTTGTTTGGAGGGGCGAATGGAATGAAACCATTCCGGGCCCATAACGCTTCACCCATTTCGTTTCCACTCTCAACCGAGTCCATTTCGTCCAAGGAAAACAAAACAGAAAACCCTATATTCTCTCTCCCCGACCTTTCTCTCTTACCGTCGGCTGCGATTCTCACCTCCGCCTTCAGGCTTCTCACCTCAGCCTTCAGATCTGGCCTCCATAAAAGGCTCTTCCGTTCTATGAGTCCTCTCTCCATCCTCGACATATTCTACTCTTCGATTGGACTTATCTCCGACTTCAGGTTTGTTCTGAATGCTTTCATTGATATTCCTTCCATGTATGTGTATCCTTTAGTTCAAGATAGTAAGATACTTATCTTTCTAACCGAAAATGTGTTGCTCCACCTGAAACTATTTGGTTGCATTAGGAGAGGGTTGAATTGATTTTGAGAAAAAAAAAATATGCCTTAATGATGTCCATAAGAGCACGATCTCCCTAATTGATCTTCTATCAACTGTAGATAATTTATGCTTATGGAAATGGCAACAGTCCTGTTGCTAATTTGTTTTCCTGGATGGCTTGCTGATATATCTGATTCAGAAGGTCAGATTGCAAATTGTAGAAGTGCACTCTCAAGCTAGTCGGGTGCATGAGTAAAAATATATATAAACAGAAAACTGAAAATCATATGAATTTGTTTGAAGATCCATTATCATCGATCGACTAATGATCTACCGAACAGCTAATTAGAAACTGTGAATAATTAGAAGAGTGGAAGCATTGAAGATAACTTGGAAGTTGACAAAAAGGCCTTATCTTTCCAATATATGATCCTAGTGAACCACTTGGTCCTTTTGAAGGTGACAAAAGCATAAGACAAGAAAACCCATGTGAAGAATCATAAATGTTGCATTACATTGATACTGCATTGAAATCACCATTCTTTTTTTCTTAGTTTACCACCAATAAACAAGTAAGGTTTGACATTTCTTTCATTTTAACATCAGGAAGTGTAATGGGTTACAAAGAATAGTTGAAGATATGAAAAAATCTATATCAACTAATTATTGATCTACTTCAAATACTATTGTAAATGATTATTGATATACTTCAAATCACTCAAAATCTACATCAGCTAATCATACTTTGTCTTTGTTAGACTCACAAGAAGGCAAAAGGGTTCTATGTAGTACCTTTTCCTTATTATGAAATGCTCGCTGAAATATACGGGAAGGACAAAGTGACGGGACAAGCAAGTGAGTCATTTGTGCAAGCTGCTCAGAATATAGAGCTTGATTTGACACGACAAGGATCCACATCAATAGATAGCGATGATGACATTGATTTCGAAGAGGAGTTGGAAATCTATGCAATCCGGAAGTTGTTCAAGGAAAAGGAAGAGTGCATCAGCCGAGAAGAGCGTAAAAAACCCTAGACTTCAACGAAAAGAATGGACAACGTCGGGGACTTAGTTGCTTCTCTTCAATCTGCAACTATGGAGTTTGGAAAGTTTTTTCAAGATATGAATACGAATTTTTCTACCATGGCTCAAGCATGGACTAATGAAGAAGAAAGGAGGAAGAAACTCGACAATGACACCAACAATGTTTTAGAGGAAGCGTTGAAGCTAGAACTCGTTTGAAGCTTTAGAGGGAATATTTATGATAATAATTTGAAAATAAAATATAATCCTTAATTATTGTTGTAAAATGAAATGTGTTTTGATATATGATAGGTGTGTTCAATTTTAATGGCCGAAGAACCTAAACTTCGTTTATTCTTTCAAACAAGTACATCTTTGAAGAAACAGTTTATCCGGGATCTCTTAAGGAAGAAGTGATTAGAGTGGTTGAGGAAGTGTTTGACTATTATGGTGCTTGCAATGTTGTTGCTTTGGATTAAAGTGTTTGAATTTGTTACTTCAACTTGCTTTGCAATGTTGTTGCTTTGGATTTGGCATATTCTTAGGTTGGATAAATTTGTAGCATTGACAAAAAAATGATGCATGATTTGCTTAAGTTTTCTATTTGTAGCTTCAATTTTGCATTTTCTTTCTTCTCTTATATTTGTTTTAAAACAGTGAACTATGATTTTGTTTTTAAAACAGTGGTATTGTACCTCTATAATGAAAATATTGGCATGAAAATATGTATGAAACAGTAGCTTAAAATAGTGATATTGCACATTATAGTATCTTAAAACAATGGCATGAGAAACATCAGATGTTTGCACAGTGGCATTGTACATTATAGTAGCTTAAAACATTAGCTTAAGATAGTGGCATGAGATATTTGAATGAAATTGGCATGAAACATTCAATTTGTTTGTTTCCATTTCGGAAACAATCCAAACAACGCAAATGTTATTATTAGGTGAATGATTCTATTCCGGAAACAAACAATATTAATTGTCCATTCCACCCTTTCCTATTCCTTTCCTTCCTCTTATCCATTTCCATTCTGTTGTCCATTCCACCCTCCTAACCAAACGAGCCCTCAAATTCTGTCAACTATTTCGTTAGTGTATTCTACCGACAAATTAATTTATTAAATTTTATTAATTAAAAATATAGAAATATTTCTATTGTTGAAGGTGCTTGATTTATTTATATATCACCAATATTAATTGAAAAAAGGGAGAGATAAGAGAGATGTTTGTGACCGTGAGTATGGAAATGGGTGGAGGTCGCCAGACAGTTCTAATAACAAGAGTTAGTAGAGCCTTTGGACAAAGCCCTTGCCCATGAGATGAACAAGCGCCTCTACTTTGTTATTGGTTGGTCGGTCTCAATACAACATCATTACCCTTCGACTTGGCCTCAACACTTCCTCTTCTCCATCCTTCTCCGACCACCCTTAACTTCTCTCCAATGTCGATGTGGTACTACTCCTTCCCGTTTCTTCTAAAAAATTGTACATTTTGACAGACTCCTCTATTTCATTGTTCAATTATCTTAAGGACTGGCCATAAATTTAAGAAATTTTGATGGTTTCAAGCTTCTATTCTAAAATCCTAAGGCGGATTTTGTGCTTGTTTACTACTTTGGAAAATATTTGTTGTTTCAAGGTGTTTAGGGTTTTAGAGATGAGTTATTTTGCTTTGTCAACCATGAATTTTGTTCCCGTTTAGCATTATAATGTCGTGGAGGCTAGGAACTTGATACTTGATTTCCACGCTTCTTGATATTTGGAGGTTTACATTCACATAAAAATCTCTAGTAGAGTTTATCCACAATTATAGTGACCTTATATTATCTCCCTATGTTCAACTTCACCCAAACAAAATGAGAACCCCTAAAATGCTCTATGAGAACGCGCCTCACGAGCCCCCAATCTTCCCTTATGTTTGCCGAAATTATGCAAAAATCCAAAGAAAGTGTCTGGTAACTTTAAGCCGATCTTCCATTCCAAAAACCCCCAGCAAAAAATCTTCCGCAACCAAAGCTTCTAAATATGTCGACACAAAGTTTTATATCCATATCTCCTCTTAGTACAAAAATAAAGCAATTAGACATGGAAATTGGTACAGAAATGGAGAAAAATCATAAAGTGGGGGGGGGGGGACGACTGGCATCTTCTCAAAAAAGCACATACAAATCAGTAATAGGGGAGAAAAAGTGGAGGATTATGTTCATATCTCTCAGATTAGAAGCTCTCAAAGATCGATTGTAGAGCAGAGTAGGACTGCCAAATCCAAACGAACCTCTAAGATTAGGGTTTGTTCCTTTTCAAGAGTCATACAAACTCGTATGTTGTTTGATCTGTCTAGGGAGCGATGTAGACCGTTTCTAGGCAGAGAAAAAACATGCGGAAAGTGCCTCCATTGGCAATGTGATCTGAAGCAGAAGAACATGAATATCAAACATAATAGAATAAACCTGAACCAATTAAGAACCAGCAATGAAATCGTCCTAACTAGGAAACAAATGGCCATTGTTTGTTGGATGAATTTGGAGTATGGAAACCTAGAACAAAAAGCTACAATGAATAAAGATTTATGGATCTCCCCCATGAACTCAACTGAATAAGAACGTAAAAATGAACATGATAAGAACAAAGATCAGGAGACTATATTGGTATAACTTGAAGGAAGTTATTTTGGGTATGGATTGGATTAATAGACATCGTGCCGTGTTAGATGTAGGTAGGAGGACCGTCACGGTCTCTACCGAGTCGGGTCAGATAGAGATTTTCCGAGGTTGGGACGTTAGAAAGACGGGTACGGTTATTAGCGCAATCCGAGTAGCGAGGCTGATTGCGCAAGGTTGTGACGCCTTCGGGTGTTATGCCATGAAGGAGGGTGAGAGTCCTGTGTTAGAGGATATCCCCATAATTTGTGAGTTCATGGATGTGTTTTGATGATCCATCTAGAGTGCCGCCTCAAAGGATCGTGGATTTCGGTATAGAGTTGGAGCCGGAGGCTAGACCGATCTCGAGGCCCCATATCGTATGGCGCCTTTAGAGTTGTTAGAGCTAAAGAAGCAACTCGAGGAGCTGGCTGAGAAGGGCTTCGTACGCCCTAGCGTATCCCCGTGGGGTGCACCGGTCCTCTTCGTGCGGAAGAAGGATGGATTGTTGCGGTTGTGTATCGACTACAAAGAGATAACAAGGTGACCATCAAGAACAAGTATTCTCTGCCCCGCAACTGATGACTTGTTGAATCAACTTCAAGGAGCGACTGTGTTCTCCAGGATCGACCTGTGCTCGGGATATTGTTCGCTCCAAAAGGTGTGTGCAAGCTTTAATATTTATACCAGAACAAAAGCAATTATGCGAACCCGCAGTGTACAGATCGATCGCAGTAAAAGCAAGGAATTTCAGGGTTGAACTCAGAGATTTGGTGAAATCAAATCAGAATAAGTAATCTAACAAGCAAAGATGCAACTATTGACAATGAAAAGAAAAGACTTGATTTTTGTGTAAAGATTTGGGAAAAAGGATTCTAAAGATCAAGATATCCGATTGTGGTTTTTGATTCAAGACTTCTAAAGATTATATGGATAGAGTTGGGATTGCTAAGGTATGTGTTCTAAAACGGTATGATGTACGAGTGAAGTCTCCACCATCCATGTCCAAACTCAAAGGCTTTAAATAAAGGATGTTGAGTCTCGATAAGATAGAGGATCTAAGGGAAGGATAATACTCTCAAACCAAACACCAAACCCAAGGGAATCAGATTAACTCACAAAGGTAAGGGTTTTGGTACACTCAACCTTTAATTAGTGGGTTTTGAATCCTCTATTACCTAGATCTTGTAATTTGTTGGCAACCAAGAACGGGAAATCATCGGGTAAGTCTCTTCCAACGCTTGGATATAGGTTAAAGACTAGGATTTTAAGAAATCTTTAACCAAAGATTAAGGATAAAGCAAGGTAGGTACGACAGAAGAAAATCGGGTTGTTCATCAAAGGAGATTGTCCGATCTAGGCCAAGAACAGTCCGATTTTTGCCTTCTGTGAAGGTTAATCTCAACTCTCAGGGTCCAATTTGTTTATGAAGGTCATATATCATCATCTCAACCACAATCATCAACCCATCACCCTAGAATCACAAGGGGTTTTAGCAAGAATACATATTATCAAAATCAAAGAGATATTAAATCAAGAAAGTAAAGAACTTGAAAAAACTTTGAATCTTTAATTAAATTAATCTCAAAACATGTTGAACAATGATTCAATCTGTAAAACTCAAAAACAAACTCCAAAGCGTGTTCACAATGACAGAATATAGAATCAAACTCACAAATTCTCCAAGAACTTTTTTCTTGGACTTCCACTTCAAAACTTCCTTCAAATCTTCTAACCAAATGCTTCTCTGCGTGTAATGTGTGTATACTAGATGGGATGAGATGCCTTTAAAGGTGGTAAGACGTTCTCCTTTTATAAGGTGTGAGGATCTATCTTATGGTTACAATCCTACGACCAATCGATTATACAAGATATAAATTGACCTATCTATAAGGGAGATCGACCGATTATATATAATGTTCAGATTTTTGCTTATGTTCTTGTTTTATCTTTTAGTTTCGTCTTCTATCTTCTATTGTGATCTTTTCTCATATCTTCTCCTATCTTTTAGCTCCCTTCCTGATCCTTAATGATGTCATGCTCCATAATGCTCCATTTCCACACTAATTCTCCACCTTTTACTATAATTTCCCAAATAACGTGGTATACCTCTAACTCGAAATATATATATGAATATGGACTAAAAGTCATACAATCCTCATCAATGCATGTAAAACTGAGGTGATAAACTCGTATAATGCATGAATATGATGGTATATTATTCATGTCATCGATATCACTAGGTTGAGGGTGAGAGAGCAAGATGTGTATAAGACGGCATTTCGGACTCGATATGGTCAGTACGAATTTGTAGTGGTGTCATTCGGGCTCACGAATGCGCCCACCGTCTTTATGGAGTTGATGGAATGGCATCTTCATCGACTTCGAGGATCAGTTTGTGGTGGTCTTCATAGACATATATCCTAGTGTGCTCTCGTAGTAGAGGAGGAGCATGCAGGACATTTGAGGATTGTATTGCAAATTTTGCACATATAGAACTATATGCCAAGTTTCTAAGTGCAATTTCTGGATGCCAAAGGTAGCTTTTCTGGGTCATGTTGTTTCCGCCGAAGGATCAAGGGTTAATCCGGTGAAGATCGAGTCTATAGCAACATGGACGACACCGAACGAATGTCAAGGAAGTATGTAGCTTCCTTGGCTTAGCCGATTATTACCATCGGTTTGTGGAGGGATTCTCTGTGATTGCCCGACCACTTACCAGTCTGTTGAGGAAGACTACCCGGTTGTATGATCCGAGCCGTGTACTCAGAATTTTGAGGAGCTGAAGAGACGTCTAACTTCCGCTCCCATCTTAGCGTAGCCGGAGGGCATAGAGGATTTTGTAGTCTATAGTGACGCATCCAAGCTAGGCTTGGGATGTGTTTTGATGCAGCGAGGTAGGGTGATCGCCTATGCATCTAGAAAGTTGAAGACGTATGAGGAGTACTACCGACTCAAGACCTGGAGTTTGGCCGCGGTAGTTCATGCTTTGAAGATTTGGAGGCATTATTTGTATGGCGCTACATGTCAGATCTTCACAGACCATAAGAGTCTGAAGTATATTTTCACGCAGCGGGGAATTAAATAACTGCGGCGTAGATGACTTAAGTTGATCAAGGACTTTGACCTTGATAATCTTTTACCATCTAGGGAAGGCGAATATTTTCGCCGATGCCCTTAGCAAGAAGACACCTCGAGAGAAGGCGATTGTACAACTGACGGTTCAGCCTTAGTTGTAGAGAGATCTAGTTTGGCTAGAGATAGACATCCGGTTCCCTGATGAGGATGCCCAGTTATTTACCTTAGAGGTCTACCTGATCTGTTGGGTGAGATCCAATAGAAACAAGAGACCTGCCAGACGTTGACGAGGAATCGAGATAGGATGTCTCGACGTGAGGCCCCATAGTTCTCTATAGGAGCAGATGGAGTGATGAGACACCACGAGCACGTCACTGTACCCGCTGACGCGGAGTTGAGACAGAGGATTTTGCAGGAGGCTCACTCCACACCTTACTAAGTGCACCTAAGTGCATATAAGATGTATCAGATGTGAGCATTCATATGAACGGGGAGGGCAAAAACCCAATGTGGCTAGATTTGTGGCTCAGTGTGCGACCTATCAACAGGTCAAGATAGAGCATTGTAGACCAGGACGAGAGCTCCATCCACTGCCAGTGCCGCATTGGAAGTGGGAGGACATCTCCATGGACTTTGTGATGGGATTGGGGCCGAGCGAGAGCTTTAATTCTATTTGGGTTGTTGTTGATAGGCTGACGAAGACTATAGGTTTTATCCCTATTCGGGAAACGTGGCTAGTGAGTCGGTTGGCTGAGAAGTTCACTAGGCAGATAGTGAGACTCCATGATGTACCGATGACGATCGTCTTAAATTGAGATGGGCAATTTACCTCGGGATTTTGGCAATAGATAAAGACTTCCCTAGGTACGAGTTTGTATTTTACGACTAAGTTTCATTCCTCAGACAGATGGTCAGTCTTAGAGGACTATTCAAACCCTAGAGGATATACTAAGAGCTTGTGTACTGAACTAGGGGCAGGTATGTCATATCACCTCTCATTGGTTTAGTTTTCGTACAACAGTTGGCATGCTCAATTGGGATGGTCCCATATGATGCACTGTATGGGCGGAGGTGTCGTACGACGTTGTGCTATGATGAGCCTAGCAGGTGTCAGTGGTATAACGCCTGAGCAAATTCAGGATGATATTGCCCGAGTAGCACTGATTAGAGAGCGGATGATTGGCTCCGCAAAGTCGCAAGAAGTCGTATGAAAACAAGAGGTGTCGGCCTCTAGAGTTCAGAGTTGGAGCTCATGTCTGAGTTGAGAGTATCTCCGATGCGTGGCGTTAGACGTTTTGGCATTAAGGGAAAGTTGAGTGCCCGGTATGTCGACCTTTTGAGATTTTGGATTGAGTTGGGAGAGCAACGTACAGACTTGCTTTACTCCGAGGTTAGAGGGTGTTCACCCAGTGTTTCATGTGTCTAAGCAAAGGGAGTGCATACTTAGATCCGAGGCATATCATCAATATGATGATTTAGTGGTCGAGCCAGACCACACATTTGTAGAGCATCTAGTGGCAGTCCTAGAGCGAGGTGTAAGACACATGCGTTCAAAAGACATTCCTGTGTTGAGGATACAGTGGTTGAGACAAGAACCTGATGACACTACGTGGGAAACAGGGATAGTATTCAAAGAAACAATCCCGAGTTTTATGCCGAGATAGATGCATTTGTAGGATTAATGAGTAGATATTAGTGCTATATCGGTGAGATATGTGTTTATGTACTTTGATGTCTTTTCGTTCTAGTTGTGTTATGCGTTATATGATCTTGATAGATCTTGTTTTGCTAACGAGTTGTGATTATAGTTGGAGATGGTTCTACCTCCATGCTATCGAGATTGAGTTATAGTTTAGCTTGAGATTGTTATTCCTCCATGCTATTATATTATGGATATAGTTTGGTTGGAGACGGTTTTCCTCCACGTCCTTGCGTTATGAGTATGGTTTGGCTAGAGATGATTTTCCTCCATGATATTGTGTTGTGGTTATTGATTGGCTAGATATGGTTTTTCTCTATGTCAGTGGATAGTGTTTGTGATTATGCTGTTGGTGTGGATGATTCCTCCATGCTTTTGCTTTGAGGTTATAGACTGCTATAGGTTGATACCTTATGAGCGGAGATGTGATACCTTTGATAGAGAGAGTGTTTATACCTTGTTGTATGGGTCCAAAAAGATCTGGGAATTGTTCAAGTTTCGGGACGAAACTTATTTTTAGGGGGTCTGATGTAAGAGCCTTAGTCTTTTAGGGATCCCACCCCTGTACCTTGGCTTTGCCGTAGGAGCGGTGTTGCCCCTGCGGTTTACAGGGTGGGCGCCGCCTTCTTTGACCGTCATGCTTTTCCGTTTCTTCCTCTATAAGTCTCTTCTTTCCTTTAGATGAGAGTTTCACATTTCATCCTCCAAACTTCATCTCTTACTCCTCCTCCACGTTCTACCCTTTTTCCTTGATTTCTTCCATCTTGGTTTTATTTGAAGGTTTCTTAGCTTTGGATGAGAGAGTCTTGATGGCTGAGATGAGATGATGTGGTAGATGTTGTTGTGTTGTTGCTATTGTGCTGTGATTGTTAGTTGAGAGTGGATTCTCCCTTGCTTGTTCTGCAATGGTGAGTCTTTCTCCTCCTCTCCCTCCTTTTTCTTCTTTCCTTCATTCTTCCTTCCATAGATGGAATTCCCACAAGAATGATCTTTTGTACGTTTTCTTGGATAATTGATGATGTTTATATGTGTGCATTTATGCTGGTTGCCTTTGGCACCAGAAGAAGAGAAGAGATCGAATGAGAGATTGAAGGAGAATCCAAAAATTGCCCCACTATTGGGTTGGCCGCCCCCGCGGCTTGCCAATGTCGCCCCGCGGGTGAAGTGTGTCACCACCCCTGCGGCTGTGAGTCACCGCGCCCGTGGCTTGTCACCGCTCTTGCGCCTTCCCGTTTAGGCAGGTGCGTCTTTGTCCAGGACATACCAAGTGTGCTATGTATCCTTCTTTTCCTTTATGGTTATAGCTTGAGAGTGAGGCTTTGTTAGTATTGTTTATGATGAGTTGATGATGTTGTATGTTGAGGTAATGCCTTTAGGCATTTGTGAGATCTGATGAGGTATCGAGATTTAGTTATGGGTTGGGATCTAGTATGATCTCGGGGTGTAGGAGGTGGAATCTCCTAGCCTTTGATAAAGTTTGATGTCGTGTGTCTTGTTGATACAGACACTGATCGTTTCTTCGAGGGGAAACCGTGACCATGATTGTTGAGGATTACCTGTGACAAGTAAGTCCTTCGGGCTTACTTAGCTAGCGTTTATGAGTTTGAGTGATTGTGATAGTGGTGTTTGTGTATATGAATGTTGCATTGTTAACCTAAACCGGACTAGGACGACCATATATGTATATTAATTGACCCAAGTGTATTATAACCGGGTCGTGACAAATTGCCGAAGCTCGCCGAGAGTGGAGGGGGTTCTCTACGACCAGTCCACCAAGAGGGGAGGCTTTATGTATTTGGTTTTACATTTATTTGTGTCTTGTTGTAAGATCCAGTGAACTTGTTATCAGGCTAGGGTTAAAATCCATTGTGAGATCCTAGACAATAGCGTCCCGAGTCCTTCTGATTTAAGATGTTACAACGGGAACCTACAATAATTATGTGGGAAACTTCATTTTAACAGGACTACATGATATGCTCTACCATTTCTAATAATTCACCTAACACTAAACTATCATAACACTAAAATCGTAATAATTAAAACATAACACTAAACTACGCTAAAACAAACGAAGTGGAAAAACTAACTTCAACAACAAAATACCGATTGTAATTGCTAAACATCACGGAATTAAACAAACGCTCGTCACTCTCTACATCTTCTTCATCACCACCGAGACCAACACCGCCATCTCCATCATCAGCACAAAACTCCTCTTCTCTTCGCCAAAATGATACTCCGTATTTCTATCGTCGAAATTCATCTTTGAATGAGATTCTTACAATTCAATGAATCATCGTGAGTTTTTATGGATTGAGTATGCCATAGATCGGTCGAATGCAGAATATATATGCTAGTTTTTGAACTACATTATCATTGAATTAGGGTAGTTGTTACTACGCATCCACAACACGTCGTAAATAGTTAACGGCTACTTTGGACTAGGACTACTCATGCACTATGCATATCCGTAACATATTTAGCACTACACATGCTGCACGCGTATCCATAGCATAGACTCAGCCTCCCGCATCCATATCAAGTTTTTCCAACGATTACTTGGTAATATGGTAACACATCCTGGTGCATATTCATAATTTATTTCCCTTTGATATGATCACAAAATTATATTTGTACTAGGAGTATAGGGACAAGTGACTTAGGGTCTGTTTGATATCAAATGAGTATTCTTTTACGTGCATAGGAAAACCTACATTTTTACTAAATCAGTATCGACTCAATTGTTCATTATCATCAATTTTCTTGTATCTCAGTTGTTTAATTACACAATTGCAGGCTTGCAACAATTGTTTTGATCTTAATTTGTTTTCTTTTTTTTCAATTCTTGTAGTAGTAATGTTCTTGTTTCCGAAGCATAGATGGTTTTTGAAAAGTTGCCAGTTTTAAACAGCACGGTGGTTGATTCACATCTACTCTTGTCCGCTGGTATAGTTTAATTTATAAATCAAAACCAATTTGATGTTTCGTTTCTGGAACACGACAATTTCTTCATGCCAGATCTGAAACTATATGGTGATGATTGATCATTTGTGGGTTCAGAGATGGGTTCACTGCTCTAGTAATTACATTTAAATGGGAATGGGGACAGCGTAATTCATACTTGACGGCGTCCAAGGCATATACAAGAAAATGGATAGTTTAACCAAATACTGTATTCGAGAACTATGTCGGCATATTTTCTAGTGAATGGTTCCAGAACTAACAATCAAATCCTTGTGTCAACCAATGGGAAGGAGTTGGACCTAGAGCTGTTAAACGGGGCTGACGGGTCGGGTTCGGGTCGGGTTATAACAAGCTCGCGTTGGAATTGTGTCGGGTAAAAAGTAGGCTTGGTTTTTAAACGGGTTGTTTCGGGTCGGGTCGATTTGTGTCGGGTACCAAATGTTCGGGTTAAAACGGGTTATCGGGTAGCATCGGTTCTTTTCGTGGTGCCAAACGGGGTTGGCGGGTCGAGTTCGGGTTGGGTCAAACGGGTCCGCGGGTCGAGTTCGGGTCGGGTCAAACGAGGTCGGGTTGGAATCGAGTCGGGTATAAATAGGTTTGTTTTTGTTAGCGGGTTGTTTCGGATCGGGTCAATTTGGGTTGGGTACTAGTTGTTCGGGTTGGAACGGGTTATCGGGTAGACTTGGTTCTTGGGCCATAACAAATCGGTTTCGTTGGTTCTCGGGTCACTTCGGGCCGGATTATTTTTGTTTTTTAATGTTTCGAGAGGTGCCAATTAAGGCGGTCAAGTTCGGTTGGCTCAAAGATGATATGATTTCCTAACATCTTTATTCAGGTCGGTTTTGGATGGTGCAATTTTTCGAGTTAAATCCAAATTACCTAGTTATGTGAATATTTTGGTCTAATAAAATATGGAATCCGTAAATGATTTTAGTTGGATCGGATAATTGTTCGCCAATATGATTAGTATGGGCGGCAAAATCAATTTTATCCACCAATCCGGTTTGAAAAATTCGTTGACTCGATCCTAAAAACCCTGATATTTTAGTATCCGTTTTGATCCGGTTAGAATCAAATACGGGAGATCTTCCTAGATCACCGGATCGGATAAGGATCAAAGTTTTAGGCATCCGAATATCCACGGATATCCGAATAATTATGGATATTCGAATAATCATGGATATCCGCCTATCCGGATACTCACGGATTAGTGGGTCACCGGAGATCCATGGATAATCGAATATCCAAATATCCATGGATCATCGGATTTATCGCCTCACCAGATCGTCTTAGGCATCCCAGTACCCGTTTTGTTTTATGAAGGATAAATCAACATTATATGTACTAATATTTATATTTAAAAAAATATATGTATTTAATGGGAAAATATTTGAGTTAGCCAAAACAATGAATTAATAATGTTAATTTGTTACAACTTAATAACTTATGCACACTTGGTTACTTTATAAGTTCATAATAATCTTTTACTATAAGTGGGTCTAATTTTAAAATATTAATTCTTATAAATATGATTATAATTTGGTCTTAATAATAATCTTTTAATAGAAGTTGGTCTCATTTAAATAAACGAATGTCTATAATAATCTATAATTATAAGTTAGTCTCGTACTCTCGTTTTCAGATATAGTTATAAAATGTAAAGATATAGATATCTATTGTTTTAAAACCTTATTTTTATTTTATTATTATAACATACTTTAATATTCTATTTTTTATCATCTATATAATTATCATTTTTACTTTGATTTGTTTTGTGCCTTTTAATTGTTTTTCATTACATTTTGTGATAAACAAAGTAGCAAATATATATCCGGATCAAACGGATATTCAAATCAATCGGATCCGGCTAAATTATTTTTGCATATTCAGATCAAGAGGATATCCGGATTAATCGGGTCAAACAAAGTCATTCGGATCATCCGGATATCCGTGGATAATAATCCGATCCGATCCAACAATATCATTTCGCATACTATATTTTGGATTCCAGATCAACTGGACATCCGGAAAATTATCCGATCCGATCATGGGGAAAATGCCGAATATCCAACCAAATACAGATCGGAATGGATATCGCAATTTAAAACCGGGAGATATTTAACACGAGTGATCATTACAATTATCTCGATAATTATGGCTAGTGAAAGATAATTTATGAAAATATAAGAAATTTACTGGTACTAAAAAGGAAAGAGAATATTGAAAAACAAAACACATTTATTAGTATTTTGATATAAGCCGTTTATCTTCTTCCTTTGTTAATCACTAACATTTATATTTGCTTTTTTATTGATATTTTTTAATTAATCTAAATTAATATTCATTAAAATGTCTTTATTATTATTATTACTAGTTTAGGACCCGTGCCTTGCACGGATATTTAAAAATAGATACTAATTTTGAGTACATTGAGAATATACGCCAATATACGTCGAGTATTAATTACCATATAATTATTTAATGTACAATATAAAGACAATAATTAAGTAGTTGACTCGTATCCAATTATATACTCATCGTTCATAATCCCCTGGAGAGATTTGAGAAGATTAAAATTAATTTGATTACATTCTTATCTTCTACCGATACGGTTTCGAAAAAAAAATTACCAATTTAATTTTCATAAAAATAGTAGTCATCAATTTAGATTAAAAACTTTTATTATTTTCCATAAGAAAAAAAGAATATACGGACTTTATATAAAATATATAGAGAGAAAGAGATTTATTTTTTTACCGACTTTAAAATTTAAAAATAAACAAAATTCATTCAGCAATTGATAAAAATTGAAACCGTTAGTTAAAATTGAAAGGATATATTGGAAAAATTATGATCGGGCACGGAACCTAATTCATCAAACTAAACATTATACTTCAACTTAGCCAAAAGACTAAAAAATGTATGATTTGTTTAATTTTCAAACCCTCTATTTATATAAGTTATCAAACTATCATTCATACTTGATAATCGATGTGGATTGAAAATATTTAACAACCTACAAACCATTAAGTCAATAACCCACAAAGCAGTAGTCAACGACCCACAAAGCAGAAAAAAAAAATCAGTTATGAATAAAATTATACTTTAACTTAGTCAGAAGGCCAATAAATGTTGATTTGATTTCAAACCCTCTATTTATACAAGTTATCAACTATCAGTTTTACTTGATAATCGATGTGGATTGAATATAAGGCCAAGAAATGTATTTTTTGTTCAATCTTCAAACCCTCTATTTATACAATTTATCAAACTATTAGTCTTACTTGATAATCGATGTGGGATTGAAATTATTTAACAACCCGCAAAACATTAAGTCAACAACCAATAAACCCACAAAACATTTGGTCAACGACCCACAAAGTAGCAAGTCAACGAGCAAGAAAGTAGATATTAATCAATTATGAATAAAAACTATACTTCAACTTAACCAAAACAGCAAGAAATGTTATCAAACTATCAGCTTTACTTGATAATCGACGTGAGATTGAAAATATTTAACAATCCACAAAACATTAGGTCAACGACCCACAAAGCTGATATTAATCCGTTATGAATAAAAATTATACTTCAACCTAGCGAGAAGACTAAGAAATATTTGATTTGTTTAATCTTCAAACCCTCTATTTATACAGTTTATCAAACTATCAGTCTTAATTGATAATCGATGTGGGATTGAAAATATTTATCAACCCCCAAAACATTAGGTCAACGACCACAAAGTAGTAGGACAACGACCCACAAAGCTGATATTAATTCGTTATGAGTAAAAACTGTACTTCAACTTACCTAGAAGGTCAAAAAATGTTTGATTTGTTTAATATTTATCAACCCACAAAACATTAGGTTAACGGCTCACAAAGTTGTAAGTCAACAACCCACAAATACATATTATAAATAAAAGTTATACTTCAAGTTAGCCAAAAGACCAAGAAATGTATGGTTTATTTAATCTTCAAACCCTCTATTTATACAAGTTATCAAACTATCAACATTACTTGATAATCGATGTGGGGTTGAAAATATTAAGCAACCATAAAACATTAGGTCAACGGCCCATAAAACAAATATTAATCCGTTATGAATAAAAATTATACTTCAACTTAGTCGAAAGGTCAAAAAATATATGATTTGTATAATCTTCAAACCCTTTATTTATACAAGTTATCAAACTATCAACATTACATGATAATCGATATGATATTGAAAATATTTAGCAACCCAAAAAACATTAGATTAACGACCGACAAAACAGTAGGTCAAGGATCAACAAAGTAGATATTAATCCGTTATGAATAAAAATTTTACTTCAACTTAGCTATAAGGTCAGAAATTTTTGATTTTTTAATCTTCAAACCTTATATTTATACAAGTTATAAAAATATAAGCCTTCCTTGATAGTCAATGTGGGATTGAAAATATTTAGCAACACACAAGGTCAAAGATCTACAAAACAGTTGATCAGCGACCCATAAAACAGTTGTTCAATGACCCATAAAACATATATTAATCCGAAATTATACTTCAACTTAGCGAGAAGGTCAAAAATGTTTGATTTGTTTAATTCTTCAAACCCTATATTTGTACAAGTTATCAAACTATCAGTCTTACTTGATAATCGACGTGAGATTAAAAATATTAACAACCACAAAACATTAGGTTAACGACCAACAAAGTGGTAGGTCAACGATCAACAAAGTAGATTTTAGTCCATTATTAATAAAAATTATACTTCAATTTAGCCAAAAAGGCCAAGAAATGTGTGGTTTGTTTAATCTTCAAACCCTATATTTATAAAAGTTATCAAACTATCAGTCTTACTTGATAATCGATGTAGCATAGCAAAATTTTGAAAATATTTAACATAAATAGATTGAGCTTATAATCCTTCAAAAATAAATTAAGAAAAAAATAAAAAAAAACTTTCTTAAAAAAATACTTTTGATTTGTTATACTTGGAAAAGAAAAAAAAGGATGAATTTGGTTTAAATTCGGTTGAGATTATTATAGTTGTTATAAATAATCGGAATAAGTTAAAAAAAATTTAAGGGTGAAATAGTATAAAATATGATATATTATGATGATTATTTTTTATACAATACATAATTGAAATAAGATAAAAAAATCACAATTTTTAAATCAAAATTCGTAAAAAATTTACATTCAAAATATGAAAATATAATGTAAATAAAATATATAAAAAAAACGTAAAACATAAAATATGATATATTAAGATGATTAGATTTATAAAATAAATAAATAAGATAAGATAAGTAATTACATTTTTAATATCGAAATAAGTTACAAAATTTTTATTCGATATAGGAAACTTATATAATGCAAATAAAATATATAAAAAATTATTTTAAAAAAAGTTAATTGTAATGTAAAATAGTTAAAAAAGTTGTGAAAATAGTTATAATTTATTTAAAGATATTTTTTTTAATTTTTTATTTCATTGAAAATAATTATAATTTTATTTTGATTTAATATTTATGTATTTTTTTCTATATTTTTGTTTTTTAAATTGAAAATATTTATAATTTTATTCGAAATACATTGAATAAATAAAAATTATAGATACTTCAAAAAGAAAAAGAAGAGATTTGTTAAAGAGATATTGTAGGTGATTATTTTTAAAAAATTTATATAGGTAACTTAAAAAAGGTTTTTGTGCCTTTTAATGAAAGAGTTCGATTTTAAAATACTCACACCAGAGGACGCCACATCAGTAGGTTAGAACTCAAATTTAGTAGTATATATTGATTATTATTATTATTTTTTTTTTTTTTAATTATTATTATTATTATTATTATTATTATTTTTATTATTATTATAATGGCATTCAAAATTATATTCTACTTCATTTAGCTAATTGTCGACCAAGGGTTAATATTAACAAAAAATATTTCATTACATTATTTTTATCTTAAGAAATTAAGGTAAACTATGTTTATTCAATTAATCAAAGTAATCTAATAAAAACAAAATATAATATTAGGGTGTGAGAACAAATGTAACTAATATTATATGGATTAAAAAGTACTAAAATTATCTTTCTTATTCTCTAACCTTAATTTACTAGGAGATCTCAATATTTACAATTATAATTATTATTTTGTAACCTTAATTTGCAATTTGTTGAAAGATCTTGACATTTAAATTTTATGAATATAAAAAAGTAATGCTATTAAATAGGAAATACAATAATAAACACATTTATTTATTATTTTTAAATCCATTCAATATTGGTTACAATTGTTCTCTATTTTATTTTTTTAGATTATTTTGATTAAATAAACATAAATTACTTTAATTTATTAAGATAAAAATATTGTATTGAATATATTCTTTTTTAATATTAACCTTTAATCGACAATTATCTAAATGAAGCAAAAATGATATTTTAAATGTCACTAAAATAATAATACAAAAAGTTTAATTATTACACAATTAGATTAAATAAAAATATCGGTACAAAACATCCATAAATGTTAGTGATGCAAAGGAGGAGACAATACTTATATAGAAATATTAGATTTTTATTTTATCAATATTAGCTTACCTTTTAATACTATTAAATTTTTTATATTTTCATAAACTATCTTTCTTATTCACTAACCATAATTATCAAGATGATCTCAATTATTACTGGCCATAATTATCAAGATTATCTCAACCTTTAAACTTAATGTTTAGATCCATACAACTTCACCATGAAGTTGTTTTTGAGCTTCACCGGAGCCAGACCTAGATAAATACTATCTATTTTCTTAGTTGATAAATCATGTCAAATTATCAATTTAACTCAAAACTCAAATTCTATTAATTCAAATTAAATAATTTTATATATTGTAAGAGAAAAATAAAAACTTAACATATCATGAACTACATGTAAGAATAATGAACTTACGATACATATAAAAGTATTATTGTTTTAAAATTTTAG
This sequence comes from Fagopyrum homotropicum, assembly GCA_033239125.1. NCBI lineage: Eukaryota > Viridiplantae > Streptophyta > Magnoliopsida > Caryophyllales > Polygonaceae > Fagopyrum > Fagopyrum homotropicum. Next base: position 90,131,691 of record BSWB01000005.1, on the reverse strand, counting down.
GTTTTAATTGTGTAAATTTATTTTTTTTTATCAATTTACTCCGAATTAACATCATATCGGCTTACTATTTCATAGTTTATACTATCACATCATTTTACTTCATATTATCAAGATTATCTAGGGTCTGTTTATTTTGAGCTAGCGGGTCATTTACAGTCAGGTTACTTTGGACTAACAAGTCATTTCAGGTTGTGTCACAGGCTAGTCGTTTCGATCAAATTACTTCAAGCAATCGGGTCATTTCGAATCGGATTACTTCGAGCTATCAGTCATTTCTGGTCGGGTTACAATTCTACTCAGGTTTTATCGGTCCGGGTCATTTTTGGGTTCAACCGTTCGGGTTATTTATTATTTCAGGTTAAATCAATATCAAGTGGGTCAGTTCCGGATATTTTCTTTTTTAAAAATTTTCGGGGCCAGGTCGGATTCGGACTGGGGTTTATCGGGTCGGTTTCCAGGTCGGGTCAACTTTTGACAGCTCAGTTGGACCTAAACTTTCAACCCGAAGGCGAGTTGATTTGCAAATGGGGTTACCACACTGGTGAATGGTTCCAAAACCAACGTTAGAGAATATTTGCATGTGCAGATGATGAAACCAGTTTAGATAGTGTCAAGAGTTCATGACAAAGCTGATTTAGATAGCAATGATATCACACAAATGTGGCTGATAGTCTCTAGGTGGACCAGAATTTATGACAATTGTGTAATGAGTTGATGACCTAGGTTTGTCAGACCATATTCACCTTGATTGTGGAAAGATTTTGCAAAAGACGAAAGTGAAGGAGAAGAGCTCAGATAAGTATGGGTTAAAAAGATTTATCAGCACAGATTGAATGATCAATCAATAAGAGTGGTGCATGACAAACATTGATTTCATCATTGCCCTTCATTAACACAAAGAGCCACTAAATCATTACGATTCCCCGAAACCAGAAGCATAATGAAATGAATATTTTTGCCAAGCAGATATAGATTCCAGATTCGGATTAGCCGGTGTAGCGCAAAAATTATTGTATATTCAACTTTCAATTCTGTTGGGATCAAATCGTACTCGAGTAGGGCTGAAGACAAATTGATTGGGTTGAGCAATGAATCTTTGCAAATAATCAGATTCGTGTATAAATTCCAACAATTATAGTAAAAGAGGCAGAAACGTCTTCATAGAAATGTAGTAAAGCTTACTAGACAAGCTTCAAAGATGAATCTCAGCAAATCTGAAGAAGCAATAGCTTAATGTGCGAGTAGATAAACACCTCCCTTGCCAATGTTTATTTTCTTCGCTAGGGGGCTGCCTGAAGTACTACTCGGAATCACTAGTATAAAAAACACATTCCAATCACGAGAGTCTATGTGCATCCACGAGTATACAACATCTGACGGAGAAATAGCAAGAATATCAGATCTGAACCGAAAATACTTGTAAAAAATGCGATAGTTCACGCGAATGGATTTGAATTCAAGCAAAAGGCAATTTTGCAAACTAACAGGTTAACGATGGCAGGGGTCAGAAAAAAAGAAGAAGCGACTATTAGAATGTGCTAAAGCTTACTAGACCAGCTTCAAAGAAGAATCTCAGCAAGTCTGAAGAGCAAAAGCTAAATTTTAATATACGAGTAGAATAACACCTCCCTTGCCAATGTATTTTTTTTCTTCGCTAGGGGGCTGCCTGAATAACTACTCGATGTTCATCGAAAAACAAGACAATTTGTTTTAAAATCGCAATAGAAAAACAAAGATTCGAAGAGGGGAATATAGCTCAGAGAGTAGCTGTATGTGCTCAGCGAAGAGCTTCCGAAGAAAGCACTTCTCATACAAGAGGTGTCAGAAATACAAGCAATCTTCATCTTTGCCCATTCCCATCCCGATCAGATTGAGGAACAAAAACTCAGATGGTTTCGAAAGAACCACGAAACAAATTGATGAGGATGGAAGTGCTATTGCGTTCATATTGTTACATCGGCTGCTCGTTATATATATTGACAGACGAGAGAGAGTGAAGGGAGGGTTTTCTAGGGTTTCTGCATTCAGCATTGGTTGGGCTCCGTTAAACTTTTCGGTCCGCCCCGTGTTTGTTGGGCTACAAATCATTTCACGGACCGGCCCACAGCTTCACTTTCACGTATCGTTTTCCGCTCCATTTGTCATATATACGTATGTGCAGCGTTTCAAGTATATTAATATCGTTAACTTATCTTTATAGAAATTCGAAATTAAGTTATCCGATATATTATTCTATAATAATATAAATTGCAATCGCACCGGTTCAGGTGCGGAGCATTTTTTCCGGTACGATCGTACGGAGTGATTTAGACCGGTGATTTTATTGATCTAACTGTATAGATTTGTCCACGTCATTTAATGAATTATGGGGAGCGGTGACAATTTTGTAAATATAGGAAGCTCATCCGACACTTTTGTCGTTTTGAAAATCAGGGTTCACAACTAGAAACGCGGGCCATATGCGACACTTTTCTTCCGACACTATGCCAATGTGTCGCAAAAAATTTGCATCCGCAAAACCCTCGCTAAATTGCGACGCCTTAAGGTGTCGCGATTGTCTGGCACATAAAGGTGTCGCAAGTGGCAGTATTGGAGACACATTAATGAGTCGCAAATTTCGGACACATGCAGCTGTCGCAAATGGCACAAAAAGAGACACCTTGAAGTGTCGCAAATGACACAAATAGAGACACCTTCGTATGTCGCTAATGACACAAATAACGACACCTTTAAATGTTGCTTTTTTATTTTATTTTAACGAAGGTGTCGCAATATTACCATCTAAATTCCCAAATATTAGATTCCGCTCTCACAAATAGGTACCGTCTTCGACTCGCAAAGTTCATCTTCTCTCACTCCAAATTAGGGATGCGCAGTGATTCCATTCATCTTCTCTCGTTTGCAACTCTTCTCAACTTCTTCGATTTATAATCTATTCCACTGGTTTTCTACACTATTTTGACTTTGATAACTTCCTCATTCATGTGTTGTATATAATCTATTCTATTCGATTTTGTTTTATGAAATTCTTTAATTTCATGAGTATATGACGGTGATTCGCTTCGATTTTCTGCACTTCTTCATTTGCCTTCAATTTTTATTGAGACTATATGAATTAACTGGTGTTCTTTTGCAACGACATAAGTGTGCAATGGTCATATTGATTATTTAGTTCAATATGTTTTTATTAAGAGAAGCTAAATAACCTATATTTGTGTAGATTATCATGGCGGCTACTTAGCATACGCTTATGTAAAATAGTGAGTTAATTGATATCTTCACTCATAGAAATTTCAATTTATAATTTTTTCAATTCTTTGTACAATGTTCACTCAAACTTCAATGTACATTTATTCAGCATACGCTCTAGTGATCTGATATCATGCTGTCATTGAGTGTAAAATTAAAATTCTACAGCTTGACTTGCGTTTCAGAAGTATGTCAAGGTCATGCTCGCACTTGCAATTTTGGTTTCTCTGTTTACTGGAAATGGAGTTGGATTAGGATTTTGGTATTTAATATTATTATTATACTTGTTATAGGATTTGATTTATGATCTCTTACCATTAAACATAGTAATTTCATGTTATGCAGCTTGTATGACATCACCATCATATGCTACCATATTGTTTACCTACTCTTTTATGTGTTATCTTTTTGGCCGATTTGTTTCAGGTTTAGTAAAATGGTTTGCTCCTTATGGTTAGATTCCAATTTTAAGTCATAAGTCATAACTGACAAACAATTATCCATCTCTACTGTGATCAGGAAGAAGACATGAACTTGGAACACGTATACTACTCTGAAATGAAGGATGCTGAGTTTTTTGAAGCAGATTGGGATTGATTTTGCTAAGACAACTTTATAGAAGGAGCATACTGAGTTGTACATATTATTGTCAAATATATGAGTATCTTCTAAAAGCTTATAGTTTCGGGAATTCGAGCCGGATTGAATATGGTACTGGACATGAGACGAATTTAGCTGCCTGATTGTATTGCTTGTAGTTCTATGAATGTAATCGTACCTCAAGATGAGTTTGTTTCTATTGTGCTAGCTAAGTACTTGGAAAAATGTTCTTCATTGCCTTGTGTCTGTAGGTCCCTTGCTTTTTCTTGTTGATGTCAAGTATCCGGAGGATGTCTTTGGATCAACACGTAGGGTTTGATACTATAAGTTCTTCACCTGCCCTAGTAAATTTTCTTAGAAAAGTTTTTATGCATGCTCATAGTTTATGACATTTTTTGCCTCATATATCTCTTGATATTCCATATATGCTATAACATGTCATCTTTAATCACTGAGAATATGTTCAAGATGCACTTTATTTTTTATGTTCTTTATTTTCTGGTTTGTGTGATTGAGTTGTTCATTAGTAATATCATTGTAATGATTTACAGGGGGGACTTTATGGTTCTAGAATTTGACTGAATATGCACAGGGTGTTGCTGTTGGCCTCAGAGCAGCATAGAGTTTGTAGCTCTCAAGGACTGCCACTGCAACTTATGTCTTTCATGGCTACTTTATCTAATTTAAAAACCCCTTCTCATCTGCTGTTTGGTAAGTTTGTTTTCTGTCTTTCTTCTCATTCAACTTCACTTGTCTCTGTTTGGTGAGTTTGATTGAATTATGTGTTATATCCAACCAATAGTATTCTCTTTTCTATCCTGAGAGAAGAGGAAATCGAATTATAGATTGTTGGATATTGGATTTCCGGATATTGAATTTCGGAAATCTATGGGTTGACTGCAAGTTCTATCTTGTTGTTGTTCAGGATGAATGGCTAGATTATGACGATAAAGATATTCATCGTGCTATCACACTCTCTCTTTCCGAAGAAGTTCGTAAAGGGAAAGAGGTGATAGGTAAGTAAAATACTTAAGAAATGATTTTTAATGACAGTCAGAAATTATAGATTTCATTGCTGATAAACGATTTATGCAAAAAGTGAATCTGAGTTGAATGAAGATTAGCAACTTGCTATAGCCATTCAAAATAGTCTGAATATGGACTCTCCATCTCGTCACGATGACCACGGAATTGTGTCCCCTCCTAGAGTCGAGCCTGAAACCCGACAAGAGCCGAAATCAATGTCAAATTCAAACAATCCTTCATGATACATGTTTGAGGTGGAAAAACCTACTAAGCTTTCCGCTCGCGATAATGGCTTTAATCCCTTTGGATTACCAAGAGCTGAGTTGACCCCTGCCTTAAGATCGAAAGTATGGAGATTCTGAGAGTTATTTCATTGCTCATCTGTCTCTTTAATGATCTTTTTATGCTTATGTTAGGTAAACAATGATCATGTTGTTTCTCCAGTTGAGCTAGCAAAAGCACATATGGGTAGCAGACTAGCAGGTCCACAAAGCAAAGCAATTGTTTATGTTTATCCTTTCATCAAACGCTTAATTCACTATTCTCTCTTTTTTAGTTCCTATTATATGTGAAGTACCGAAGAGAGTCATGGACAAATATTTGTAATTATATTCACCTAGTGCAAAAGTGGTGTTGAAGACAAATAATTGTTAAATTAATTTTTTTTAATAATTTAATTGTAAATTGCAACACCTTGAGGTGTCATAAATAGTTGTGTTAAAAAAACAAAGTATCGAAGAGAGTCGTGTTAAAGTGTCGCAAATGTCGCAAAACAATGACAAATATATTTGTCAAAAATTATTAACTAATGTGACATTTTAAGGTGTCACAGTAAAACTGTGACATCTTAAGGTGTCACAGTAAAACTGTGATATCTTAAGGTGTTACATTTTACTGTGACATGTTAAGGTGTCGCAATTCACATTTCTGCCAATTGTGACGGCGGAAATTGTGACACCCTTTCAACGTGTCACTTATCATATTTGCGACACCTTAAGGTGTCGCTAAATGCTATTATAAGTGTCGCTTTAGACCCGCTTTTCTAGTAGTGGTTTTTTTTAAAGAGGGGAGGCGGTGACATTTTTGTAATTTTCATGAAAAAAAATTTCGTTTAAACATTTTTGTTCAAATTGTTTGCCCAACCGTGTCGCCAACCGTGCAAGCCCGGAAGATACCAAGGAGCTCCAACGCCAAGTACAAGAGCTCCTAGACCGGGGACATGCCCGTGAGACCTTATCACCTTGTGCGGTGTCGGTCATCTTAGTGCCCAAGAAGGACGGATCTTGGTGGATGTGGATTGATTTTCGAGCCATCAACCAAATCACCGTCAAGTGACATGTTGGACGAGCTCCACGACGCTACCATCTTCTCCAAAATAGACCTTCATAGCGGTTAAATCCGGATGGCCGAAGGTGATGAGTGGAAGACGGCTTTCAAGACGAAGTATGACCTATACGAGTGGCTTGTCATGCCATTTGGCCTCGCCAACGCCCCATCTACGTTCATGCGCCTCATGAACTATGTCTTGCGTTGATTTTTGGGTATATTCGTAGTAGTATATTTTGATGATATCTTGATTTTTAGTAAGTCTTTGGATAAACACATCGGGCACCTTCGTCAAGTGCTCAAGTGTCTTAGACAAGAACATTTGTATGTTAACTTTGATAAATGTGTTTTGTGCTCGAACGCCGCAATTTTTCCTGGCTATGTCGTGTCTAAGGACGGACTACAAGTGGACAAATCAAAAGTTCACGTCATACGGGAGTAGCCAATCCTACTACAACCACTATACTTCGAGCCTTTCTCGGCTTAGCGGGCTTGATATGGGGCCATCCTTGATATCTCCTACTAAACATGGAATCATCACTAGGTCAAGAGCAAGAGTCACTCAAGGAGAGGGTGCTAGCAAGAGTCAAACATGGGGGATCCTAGGGAATGAAGAATTGCATGGCAGGAACAAATCGCGGCCCATCCTGATAATCTCGCCCGAGATTATGCTTCCAAGACCGAGATTCCTACTGTTGTGGGAGATTGAGTAGAATTTGGACCTGAGGATTACATGCCTCTAGTTATCTTTGATTGTTTTAATACATTTAAAGCTCTAAACATTATGAAGGTATCTTTTTGGTTTAGATCCTAGTGTTCGAGATTATTATAATTAATACGCTTAAAAAAAATGACTCCCGAAAACCCTCTTTTCTGCCTAGAGAATGCGCCTCACGCGCACAACAATCCTTTGGAATCGCCGCCACCAAATTAAAACCCTAAAACAATGAAACCTTCGTTCCCTATATCTGAACCCAAACAATTTTCATCAAGGGTCTTTTGCTTGGCAAGGGATCTCGATTTCTAGTGGAATTCCTTTCATATTTGTGAAAACCCATTCTATGAAATCCCTGAGTCAAAATACCATAACCACAAAGAAGAGAGAAATGGTAGATTTTGGCCATGAAGCTTATTTTGCTACCCATTTCATTCTTTCTCAATTAAATAGACAAGAAAGTCGAGATACTAAAACGGAGTACCTATCGGCGGCGACAAAGAGGGGATTCCTTATTTGCATCGCTGTGGTGATCTCCATTATGCCTTTCAACATCTCAAGATTTGGAGCTTCCATTCAAAGTTGGAAGTCCTTTTAAAAACCGGCGGAACCTATTCAGAATCGACGGAAGATGGGCAAAAGATTGCATCTCCTCTTCCGATTATTTGGAGGAAAGAATGGCGATAAAAGTTCTAGACACTTCACAATGAGAATGGACTCCAACGGCGAAAGATCGGCATATCTCATCAAGGTGTGTTCCATCTTAGTTCAACGGCCCTCTAAAAGGCGATAAAAGTTCTGACCAACTTCTAATCGTTTAGACCCTTGAGTTTCCTTGAACTATCTATCTATATTTGTCTATTAAGTCTATGTGAATAATATTCTGACTAGATTAATGAAAAGATTCGTGTAGAGTGATTAACCACTACCTATGATTACTTTGAAAAACCTCTAACTTTGAGAAATGGTTTCAACTTTTGTTGCTTAAATCTTACTTCTAACAATCCAGTATTTGATCAATGTTAGATGATTACTCCTATAAGGTTTATCTGTTTGGATCAAGATGTTATGAATCTATTGATCTTGTTGTACTTAATGCACAAAAACTATGAAATCCTCATTTGTATAAAGATCTAGACGAAGAAGACTTATATGAATTTCTCCCAACAAACAAGAATAAGCTTGAATTATAGGAAATTCGAATGCAATAAAAACAAGCTCTATTGCAAAAGACGAAATGAATCCTTGCTACTAAGATGGTAGTGTGATATTGTAGATATAAAGACAAGGCTTTTGTTGTATTCGTGTCTAGATCATCCATTTTACGTTATTTATGAGTCAAATTAGGAACTAATAACTTATCTACAAGAATACATCACTTAATTTTGTATTTGTTGGTTTCAAATTGTTACTTATATGTTTCTTTCCTCGCAAATTTTGTACTATGCATACTCAACTCCGTACTATAGCAACAGTGGCGAAGGATAAAAAACTAAAGACTATTTCTCATGAGGCAAAGACAAACTATGTATTGTACCCGTTGTGGTGAAGGATGAATCAACAAAAAACTATCTATTGAGAGGCAAACACAAATTAAGGCCACCAAGTATCTGGATGAACCTCTATGTTACTGTTTTCCTATTTACATACATATTTACAATTAAAATGTCAATGACCAAATTTCTATCTACTGTCTAGTTTTTGTTTCATGTGTAGGTTGTCACTACATACGGGGCAACAACGTTGTAGGAATGGATGCCCAACAAGCACGAGGAACCTAGACTGACAAAGAAAATGAACAAATGCTACATCAGAAGAACAATCGTGAAATGCCTTCTATGTAATGGCTCACTTTATAGATTTCCAGTGGATATTAAAAAAATAAGAATAATTTCCCTCATTTTGAATAATTGGCTAGATGGATAAAGAAGTGTTTTTTTGTTTTAGTTTTGATGCATATAGAAGCATCATTGGGGTTTTGTTTTTCGCAAAGCAACAATCAGTGTAACACTCCAAATCCATAAGACTCGGAGTGTTACGGGCTAAGACCTCACAATGGGTCTGGACCCTAGCTTGAGAACAAGTTCATTGGATATTACAACAAGGCACAAGTAAATATAAAACCAACATTGATAAAACCAAAAGATCATACATACATCAAAAATACCATAAACACCAAGCATGGTATCACACATTTTCCGTTTTATTAGCTTTATAATGTTATACACTCAGAACCATATTTATGGTTGTGACACGAGAAGTATATCATTCTCGCCTCTGTTTCTTTTACCATCTAGAGTGGTATCATCGTACCTCCCCGTATAGCATAAGGAATGGTTCGGTACGTTCTTTGTATACCAACATTGACCTAGTCCTAGAGAACCCCTCAACTTCCCTCGGGAATGTTGAGAAAGTGGTCATTGCTCGTTACAAGGGGGACAATCAAACGTCGGTAATAATCAATATCGAATACTATAAAGCATATAACAATCACCACTCATGCATACATCCAATATAAGAATGCATCTAAGCAAGTCCCATGGACTTACCTGTATCACAATATCCTCAACAGTCTATCAACTCTCCAAATTCCCGCAGAAATATACACAGTCTGATACACAAGGCATACATAATCAATCATCGGAACACAATGCTAGAAGACTCTAGTTCTAGCCTCTAAGATCCTTATAGAATCATACACAACATCTATAAACCATAACCTCGATATTCATAAACAACCTCAAAGCCTCACAAGACATTCATCCATAATATCAATACACTCAAACTCCACACATTCTAACATAGCATGCTTCTAAACCCAAAGCCAAAGACAAGAGGAGGAATGAACTTACCAAAGAACTTGGTAAGTTTTGGAGAAGGCACGGGTGCGGGCAAGAAGAGGAGCGGGCGCGGTGACAAAGGTCCGACGCCGCGATTGCAGCTGAACACAAGCGCGGGGGCGGCACCAACAAGGTGCGGGTGCGGTTTCTCAACAGAGCACAACTTCAATGTGCTCTTCGACGAATCTCTAGCTCAACACTTCACTCCACCTTAGGGAGCAACCAAGGCACAACAACCTCTAATCATATACATATACATAGCACAATCAAACGATCAAGATCACACACAACAAGAAGAAGAAGAAGAGGAGGAGGAGGAGGAGGAGGAGGAGGAGAAGGAGGAGAAATGGCTTCACTTGGGAGGAAGATCCAAAGAAGAATCAAAAAAGAGAAAGAGAGAATAAGTAATTTCATACTAGAAATTGGTCAAGGTAAGCTCTTTGTTAAGTGGTTTTGATCCAATTGATCAAGGTTCTTTGCAAGAATACCTTGATTCATATCTCCTATATTTCAATTATTCATTCCATTGTTCATCTTCTTATCTATCCATTATCAATCCATCAAACTCGCGTTCTTGTATTCGACTTCTACAAATCTCGTTCAAAGCACACAAATATCGCCCGAGATTCCCAGTCGATATTTGCCTCTGTGTCGTGTTCCTGAACTTTAGTCTAGATCGGAAACTGCGGCATTAACCTCTCATCACCTTTGCTTTTAGCAATTCTTTGTTCTTCATACGCGGAGAGAGCAAGATAAGTCTTGTTCGCCCCACAGCTTGGACTTGTTTGAGTTGTTTTGCTTGTGTCTATAATTGGTATCTTCGGGAACTGGCACAATTGCCTCCTTCAATGTTCATTGGTGGACGTGCATTTTATCTTTGATTGTAGTGAAAGGGTTCTACGATCGTTCTTAGTTGTGTGTTAGGGCCTTAGCTTCCTCCGATCATTCGTCATCCTCATAGCCCCATCCGAATCAACCATCACCCTCCACTGAAGATATATCATTCATGTGTATGTTCCCCATAATAAGGATCAAAAGTGCCAATTGCTTTCGAAAGATCGGTAGTCATCAACAGCTAACCCCGTATCACCTTGAAGCAAGGTCACAACATAAGAGGAAATCAACAAACTCGAGAAATTCAACCTCAAAGTGTGTTTTTGAATTTCGAATAAGGAAGTGGGAAAACTAGCGTCACAACTAGGGTTCCCAATGTAAAAAAATCAAGACCCCTTTTACAATATGAAATTAATCTATTTATATGTCTTAATAAACAGACCACAAATCGACATTCAAAAATCCCAACTGAAAATAATATAAAAAATCTATCTTTGGAAACTACTGAATGGATCCCACGGCATAAACAATGACATAGGCGACAACATGGTCATGGGGAAGCCACGGGCTTGGCCTAGCCGTGAGGTATCCCGTGGGAAAGTTACAACAACTTGACATCTTTTTGACACTTCAGTAAAATTGAATTTTTTGATGCTCTAGTTCGAACTGTGAGACTCACAAGTACTACTGTCAAAGCTTTTTTAAGATCTACAACTTTAAAGTTTACACAAATGTTCAATTCTAAAGGAAAGATAGTCAAAATCGGGCATTTCATAGACATAATTATTATTCTTGATCCAACACCAATGATCTCTACTTGAATCTTCAATCTTAAGTCAGTCTTGATGTTTTCATGCAGTTCCTAACTTCAAGAAAGATTGAATCCTTGTGTGTTTTGCATTCCATTTAATTATGCACCATAAATGGTCTCGAAAGTCCGAAACACGAAGTATACCAAAGTAGACACCATAAAATGCAAAGAGGATGTTTTCTATACTATATGAGTGAAGTTATACTAAAAGGATATGAAATGCATGAATCTACTATCTAATATGATGCATTAATAGATGGCATCAGTGTTCTTCCACCATCATTCTGAAGGAATTGTGTTCTTTATTCAAGGTGCAACTACTGATGATGAGATAGGACATTAAATATAGGGATATATATAATCCGATAATATTAGGAGTCATGGCGTTTTGCTAGAAGCTAACCATGATCGGTACGTTTATATGATAAAATGTATTGCTAGTGTTATCGGGTCCTACGAGGTCACACCATAATGAACATGTGAACTGAATCAATTAATGAGAGAATTATCATATAGGAGTATATGGTGGAAAAAGGATATATTTTGTAGGAGTACAAAATATATTATGGAATTGGTAATTAATAATAGATAAGGGGTTATTTATTTATTAATTATTAAAATATATATCTTATATTTTAAGGTCGGGCTTTTTATAGTTAAAAAGTCCAACCCTAAATTTATATAATCGAACGATCGATTAGAAGAGCTGAATTTTAGCCGTGTATCACACGTGAAAAAAGAACGTGTTCTTCTTCTTCGATCCCTCTCTCAAAAGCTACATCCTTTGTTCTAGCAATCGAAGGTTAAGGCGATTCTTGTTCAGTCTCGGGTTGACCAAAGGAAATTGTTTCTTGAAATTCCGCTTTTACACATCTAAAAACCCAACACATTCTTATCTATCTCTTGACCATATAAGTAAGATTTGCATCTTATTATGGTTGATTTTCGTCACTTTGTTGTTTTGGATATCTATTTGTGTTTTTGTGATAATGCATACATACTTTATCACATAAAATACATAAATTATAGTTAGCTTCTAGCAAAACGCTATGACTACCCAATATCATGGGATTATAAAACTATGATGTATTGTCTTATATTATAATGAATAATTTTATTATAATGTAAATGACACGATTCCTTTAACTAAGGGAATCACAAGTATACTAGAAGATGAACCACATACCTATTTTGCATAAGTTGAGGTTCAAGTTTGCTAAAACTTATCTATTAGTTAGTTATTTCGAGTTATTTTGTATCTCTTGGATATTAACTTAGTTACTGTATTGTTTATCTTGTTATTTTATCATTTCTTAGTTTTTTCTTATCCATTAGTCATTTTGTATTACTTTATAGAGTAGTTATGGTGTCCTTGAGACCTATAAATATAGGAATTTACTCGATGTAATCCTCATCTTGGAATTGATTAAAATTGACATTAGTTTTCAGTATTGATCAACTATCCAAGACCTAATTAAATGCAACATTTTTTATTATTATTTTAGAACCCTTATGTTGCAATCTTCAGAAGCCAATTGTGATCTCCTTTCTCCTATCCTCAAGTTCGATCCTTGATTCAATCAATTTAAATGATATCTTTCTATTTTTCTCTCACCCGTCACTTTGTTCATCCAGACTTTGCCCCATTTGTTCGCATGTGAATATATAACTCATCCATGCAAACTCTCTACAGTTGAGCATCGACTCACTACCAGATATACCAAATCAAGGTACGCCTTTCTCGAACCCTAAACCTAGCCAGATTCTCTCCAAGATCAATCTTAACGTCGTCTTCATCCCTAATATCTCAATTGATTGCCACATCAATACCCAGGTCCAGGTCCATGCTAACCCCTAGTGAACAATTGATTGAGATCGATGTTGATTGCTTTTCAATCAATCATTCCTTACCATGACAACTGAGGTGAGTTTTCTTTCATCTTTCAACAAGTTTTAAAATCCTTTATGAGATGTATAGTACAAAAATAATTGACTTTTATTGCTTGTCGCCTCCCAGACTCCTTCCCCATTGTAGTAACAACCAAGGTTTCTTGTAAGCAAGCTTTGAAATATATATTCTCCTACTCCGGTAATGTTAATTATTTTATTTTCTTAAGAAAACTTGTGCTTCCACTCATCACCCACCTCATTTAGATGTTGACTTGAGATTCGTTTGATTATCTTTGCTTTATTTTTTTCAGGTTCGTTTTTTATGGCATCAAGTTTCTTCGATTTCGTGGCATCTCACTCATAATTTTTTCATCAAGGACAGATCACTGATATTAATTTACGACTTTTTAAATACTTTAATTGTTTTTTTCCCCCAACTTGGCAATACCTCGATGCAAATTGGTTGGGTTGTAATTTATTGTGAATTGAAATCAATTATGCCTTTTATGTATTAGAATACTGACATTGAGATACTTATAAAGAGAAATAAGTTGTTTGTGTGCTGATGGAAGCCATCTTAAAGACGAGAACAGTCATAGGAGGACCGGCTTGCAGCTGGATCAGACTCAACAATAACTTACATGCTTTCATGGCAGAGGATAACTCTCATCCTTGTTACAAGGATATCAACAAGGCGCTTGAGATTCTACTGAAATGAAGGTTAAGTCGCGGATACGATCGAGTGAAGTTCTTCATGATGTTGAGGCGGAGCATTAAACATATTTGCTATATACACAATGACAGACTGGCTACTGCATTCGGAATCATCAATACTTCTCCTAGAACAATTATTAATGTAATTTAAAGTCATACCACCATAAATTTTATGTCAAAGGTAGTTGGAGTTGGAATGGTGATTATTGTGAGAGATTATGGTCGATTTCACCACTTGAAGGATGGGAGTTGTTCATATGGTGATTATTGACAGTGAAAGGCAAAACCGTAATTATGACATAAAACGCATGTTCAGGTTTTGTTGCAGATATTGCAACAATTATTAGAGGTGATTCGATGTAATTTTCTTTGTTCGATAATAAAATAGGCTAAATTACTAACTAGGCTTATTTCAGTTTTTCCCTACTACCTAGGCTCATACCGTCCACCAACTCCCTCCTTCGCTCTTCTCTTCGCCTCGCCATTGCATACCGCCGGGAAGGAGCCTGAAGGGCCGCCTCTCCCCTAACGCCACCGGAGGAGCATGCGTTGCCGCCTTCTCTTACTGTTGCCCCCTCGGCGATCGACGACGCCTCCTCCCCCGTTGATTCTAATCCCACCCTCCCCTCCTTCCTCAATCATCTATGACACTTCGTTTTCTCTCCCTCCGAGTCATTCGCAAGACCATGCAGATGAAGAAGAGCGAAGGAGATCAATCAGAAGATGAAGAAGAAGTCGAAATCGATTCCGAGCACGAATCAAGTTGCCACCCTGGTTATCTTTCCGTAATCAATTTCATTGAGTTTATTGGTTTTGGGTACTCGATGTTTAGGGTTTAGAGATTTTTTTTTATAGTTCAGTGATATTGGATGTGATTTGTGTGATATTCTATTGTTCAATGAAAGGCCCCTCATAATTGTTTACTGATTTGGTTGATTGTGGAATTCTAGTTGTTTAGGGTTTAGAGAGGTTTTTACACGGTTTGTGCTGAAGTATTATAGTTTAGAGTAGCAGTGTTGATTAAGAACAGCTAGCTTGCCATGAGATTTTATGGTTGATAACTCCATCTTTGTTATGAATTGTTTTATTTAAATGATGGAAGACTTAACATATAAATGCGGTTTTATAAACTAATAAATATCGATTGTATTTTTAGATTGCTTGTTTTGATTTGTTTGTTAAAAAGTGTGTAGGTCTTGGATAGCGTTACAAGGGAAGATCTCGACTAAGAGATTCATTACAACACAAGGACGTCTACAACCAAAGGAGAAGATTTAGGAGAAGATCTTCAACAGTCAACAAACAAACCAACCTAGAAGATCTCGAATAAAGATTTGAAAAGTAAATCTTGGTTGACGTTGAAGAGAAGATCTCAGAGAGAGAATTTTTTTTTTGAGAATAGAAGATTTCACACTTGAAGATATCCAACAAGATTGTGAAGAGAAGATCTCAGATTTGAGAGATATCCAATAACCTTCAAGTGAACGTTGAAGAGAAGATCTTGGATTCGAAGATATCCAACGGCGTTCAAGTAAAGAACCTTGAAGGGAAGATCTCGGCAACTTGAAGATCTTATTTTGCAACAGCTACTTCTCAAACAAACATCGAATTCTATGGAGGAAAGAAGACATTACAACGGCTGCAAGACAACGGCTAGAAGAAGATCTCCATATAAGACTATAAATGAAGAGATCAATTGAAGAAGAAGACAAAGCTTATAAGTGAAAGTAACCAAGCCTTTCAACGATCATGCAAGAACATCTTAATCGATCCAAAAGTTTATCTTTCTCTTGAACTTACTTTAGTTGATTCGATTAGAGTGAGATAAACACAAGAGCTTCATTGGCAAATCATTATAGTGTTATACTCGAGTGTGTTACTCTGCGAAGTAACTAGGCTATTATTGCTAGAATAGAGTTGACTAGATCGTAGCATTGAGGCTACATTGAGAGAAGAAGGGAAGTTATTCTATGTTGTATATAGGACTCACAAAAAGCAAATAATAGATAGTTATAATCCTAGGGTCGGAAACCCTAGGCGGAGAGTAGGCTGTTAGGGCCGAACTTCGTAAACATATCGTCGTGTCGATCTTTTACATTCCGCACTTATCATCGCGTTTTATTGTGATTAACAACTTTTTGCACGTTTCTAAGTCAAGGCCTTGAGATCCACTTCAAAGCCTTGAGAAACATTTTTGTCACTAAGCGCAGAGATCGATTTCAAGGCCTTGAGATTAGTTTCAAAGCCTTGATATACGATATTGCGAAAAGTTCTCATACTCTATAAACCCCCTTCTAGTGTATATATATCCTTATTAATCCTCTAGTCGGTTCTTCAATTGGTATTAGAGCTAGACTCACGTATATTGATTTAACCATCAGTGAGAGTAATCATGAACTCTGTAGGTGATGGAAGATTCGCTCAACAAAGATCCACATCTCGACCACCCCTCTTCTGCGGTAACAACTTTGCCCATTGGAAAGCACTATGCAAATATTTATTATTGATCAAAGCATTATTCAAACTTGTCCACAAATCCCAACCACCACGGTTGAAGGAGTCCAAGTCGAAAAAAAGGAAGCTAACTTCACTCAAACGGACTTGGATAGTGTGTCAAAAAACTACAAGGTGATGAACTTGCTCTATTGTGAATTGTACGCTAATGAATTCACTCGTGTCTCATCATGCAAGAGTGTGAAGGATATATGGGACAAGTTAATAGTTACGTATGAAGGAACGAGTCAAGTCAAGGAGACAAATATAAGCATCTTCCTAAGACAATATGAATTATTCAAGAAGACTTCAAATGAGACGGTCAAAGAGATGTTTACAAGATTCAATGAGATTGTGAACAATCTCGATTCACTTGGAAAGGTCTTCACGAATGAAGAAAAAGTAAGGAAAGTCCTAAGAAGCTTTGGCTAAAGCTAAGTGGGGACCAAAAGTGACTGCCGTTGAAGAAGCTCAAAATCTCACAACATTACCTCTCGACGACCTACTTCGAAAACTAATTACCCATGAAATGGTTCTTGGTGAAGAAGATGGAGAGCCATCATTAAACCCATGACCGCCGTTGAATGTGGTGAAGCAAATCATCTTGTAAAGGATTGTCCACAAAAGAAGAGGAACAACTTTAGAAAGACATTGAAAGAAGAAGGTATAAATTTCTAGTATGAAATTCATACCAAAAAACAAAAGTAATTACTTTTCTGATATAAATTTTACACTAGAAATTTCATACCAGAAATTTCCGGTATGAATTTTTTGGTATAAATTTCATGCCAAAAATTTTTGGTATGAATTTTCTGGTATTAAATTCATACCAAAAAATTTATTGGCATGAAATTACTTTTCTAATATAAATTTTTTTGGTATAAATTTTTGGTATGAATTTTTTGGTATAAATTTCATGCCAAAAATTTTTGGTGTGACAATGATTTTGATAAATTTCTAGTATAAATTCTAGCAAGGTATAAATTTCTAGTATGAATTTTCTAGTATTAAATTTATACTAGAAATATGATACCATTTGCTCACGAAATTCTCTAAATTAATTCATACACTATGTCCCATTTGCTCACGAAATTCTCTGTTTTTGAATCATTTCCAAAGAAGATTTAGTGGAAAACCACCCTTCCTCGTTTCCGGTCCAGTACAAACAGTCATGTATTTTACTTTTAGGGAGGTTATAGCTCTTAATTTTCTCTATTATTGTACTTGGTAAGGTTGCATTTAATTGATTTAGTTTATGTTGGACCCAAACATTGTTAGTCATAAACATTGAAGTTAGTTCCGTTGGATTCACTATATTTGGGTTTGTGGTAACTTCTTGAAGCGATTTGTCCAATAGCCATTTGTCTTTCCAAAACCTTACCGTATTACCATCACCTACCCTCCAGGCAAGACCTTTTTCAAAATATTTATATAGTTTAATCAAGTTCTTCCATTTCCAGGACACATTCCTGCCACATTCGTAGTTACAGAGGCATGTTCCTTTTAGGTATTTTTCTTCTACAATTTTGACCCATATGTTATCCGGTTCAACCATGATTTTTCAGAAAAGTTTCATTTGTCGTGCTTTATTCATGTCTCCCGCTTTCCTTATCCCCGTTCCTCCTAGGGATCGAGGTTTACAAATCTTATCCCAACTGATCAGAGGATGGTAGTTAGGTCCCTTGTTCCAAAAGAACAGTCTATTAATTTTATCCAGTTCATTGTGTATGCTCACCGGCAACATGAAGGCCTGCATTAGATAGCTAGGTTTTGCATTAAGGTTGACTTTTATTAACGTTATTCTTCCTTCTTGAGACAAAGAGGACGCTTTTCATTTAGTGAGTTGTTGTTTGGTTTTAATGATAACGGAATTAAAAATGTCTTTATTAACACGTCCGTTGATAATTGGACACCCTAGATATTGTTCTAAATTAATAGAAATGTTGATTCCAAGATGACCCTGAATTCTTCTTCTACTACTTTGATCAATATTTGCGGTAGTTTGAAACACGGATTTATGGTAATTAATAAGTTGCCCAAAAATATCACAATAGTCTTTTAGTACCGAAAGTACCATATCACTTGCTTGGACAGAAGTTTTGGTGAATAGAATAATGTCATCTGCAAAAGCAAGGAATGGGATTCTGGTCCCGTTTTTTGAGATAGGAAAACCAAAAGATTTGAGGTTATCATTAGAAATTTTTTGTAGGTTTCTAACTAACACTTCTGCACACAGGTTAAATAGCAGAGGGTAAAGAGGGTCGCCTTATCTGAGACCACGTTGCGGACAAAATATATTAGTCGGAGAATCATTGATTAGGATAGAGTAAGAAACTGTTGATATACATTCTTGTATCCAATTTCGGAATTGTTCCCCAAAACCGAATTTGACCAATACCGCTTTAAGGAAATCCCATTCAACTCTATCATAGGATTTTTCCATGTCCTATTTAATAGCCATATAGCCTTCCTTTTCGTTTTTTTGATTTAAATCCATGGAAGATTTCATGTGCAATGAGCACGTTGTCATGGATTGCTCTATTTTTTACAAAAACGCTTTGTAGCTGGTGGATTAGTTTTGGAAGAATTAAGCTTAGCCTTTTTGCTAATATTTTCGAGATAATTTTGTAGACCGTTGATACTAAGCTAATAGGTCTGTAGTGCGATGCAGTGGTTGGGTTATCAATTTTTGGGAGGAGTGCTATGAAAGTATGATTTAGTTGACGAAGTAGTTTACCGGTTCTGTAAAAACTTTTGACCGCTCTAGTAATTGATGGTCCAACGATATGCCAATATTTTTGATAAAAAGCTGCTGGCATCCCATCAGGGCCTGACGATTTGTCTGAGCCTATATTATACAGTGCTTCCTTGATTTCAGTTGTGGAAAAGGGCCTTTCCATATTCAAATTATCAGTACTGGATATTTCATGGCGGATAATCTGTAGTTGGCTTTGTATTTTGCTCGTGTCGATTGATGTAGCTTTAAAATGATTCTTGTACTCATTTACAAATTCTTCATTGATGTCGGTATCCTTAACCAATACCTCACCATTATTTTTAGTGATCGTCGTAATTATCTTTTTATTTCTTCTTTCCGTTGCTTTCCTATAAAAAAAACTTTGTGTTCTTATCTCCAAATTGAAGATTTCTTGTTTTACCTCGTTGCATCCAATACTTATGTTGGTATTCTATGAGACAATCTCTTTTCTTACTCAGTCTGTTCATTTTGTTATTGATATCTTGGTCAAAGTGTGAAAAACTAACTTTTTGTAGACCTTCTAACTCTTCATCCACTTTTAGTAGTTGTTTGTTTATGTTGCCAAAATTTTCTCGACTCCATTGTTTTAGTTTCTGTTTAAGCAGGCTAGTCTTTTTTACTAGGATAAACATATCTGTACCTTGGTATTGAGACCTCCAAGCTTGTTTCACAATGTTTTTACAGTCTTGTCTTAGCATCCACATTGTTTCAAATCTAAATGGTTTGTTTTTCACGCTTGTTTGGTTATTTTGGAAAAAGAAAGATATCATGCAGTGGTCAGAGTTTGTGAAAGCATGGTTCCTGGTGTGAATGCCAGGGTATTCTTGAATGATATCCATCGAGGTCATTACTCTATCCAGTTTTTTCGTACGTGTTATTATCACCTTCTTTCTTTTTCTTCCAAGTAAAGTCATTTCCTTTGGTTGGTAGATCTCTTAAACTAAATTGATCAGAAAATTGCAATAGTCAATCGAACCTATTATTTGCAGTTATATCACCTCCTTTTTTATCAGACGGTTCCAACAAATCATTAAAATCTCCCAATACGATCAACGGTGTTTTAATACGTGCCATTTCACTTTTTAGTTGTAGTCAACACGTATTTTTCATTTGTTCATTTGGTGGTGCATAAATGAAAAAGATCATTGATTCAAAAAGCGTATTAGAATTAGTGTGTTTCATTAAAAGGTATCTTTCTGACCATTTAATAATCTCAACTTTCTCCCCTTTGATTTGGTACTCTTTTCATAGAAGACATAAACCCCCAACAAAACCCATGGCCGGTATGAATAAAATTTTGTCAAAACCTGCGCTCTTCCATACACTTTCATATGGCTCGTCTTTTGTTTTGGTCTCTGCCAGCATAATCATTTGGATATTTTCATTTTTGCATGCCAAGTTCAAGTTAGTCCAAAAATTCTTTCTCTTCATGTCCCGACAATTCCAAAAGGTGATCTTCATTTTAAGAATAATAGTAGAGGTTGGCTGTTCATTTCCACTGTTCCGAACCAATATTCTTTTTTATGGTTTTTACCAACATTACCATTGAGATTGTTCATGTGTTTGTTTGTACATACACTCGGTTTATAGCTTATTAATCTTCATAGGACGCCCTTAGATTGACCTACATTTGGTTTCATTAGACCATAACAATAAGGCCACATGGTTAGTCTAAGATACAATTTCATATCGTCTCTTTCTTTCGTAGAAGTGATTATACAAATTGGCTTACGTTTCTTGTGAGGAATAAAAACTCCTCTTTCTTTCGTATAAGTGATTAAACAAAATGGTTTACGTTTCTTGTGAGGAATTAAAACTCTATTGGTATTTTCCTTCCGTTCATGTGTTCGAATATCGGTATCATTTTAGACAAATCTATGTATCTTCTTGGCTTCTAGGTTTATTTCTTAATCTAGACAAATCTATGTGTCTGAGCCGTATAACAAGAATATTTCAATGTAAATCCTTGCTTGGCTTCTAGGTTTATTTCTTAATCTAGTCATCTTTTTGTTTTCAAAACAATTTACACACCAGTCAACATGTGCTGAGTTAGAATGTAAATGTTTACATTATAAATCGTACTGTGCACATGAATTAGATCAAGACAAATCCATCCATTCTTTGTAAACTTATTGTCAAGCTTGTACGTTCCATGGAGGGAGTTCCTCCTTGCCGATTTATTGCTTAAATGCTCTATTTTCCACTTTGAATTTTTCAACTTCACAAACAACGTGAAACCGCATAATTCAGTTCCAGTCCAACAAACAAAATATGGGCATACATTATTCACTAGTCCTGGGCTGATCTTTAGTCGGGTACATATGATAAACTCGGATTTCGCATCCAAACTAGGACAGACTGATGTTGTTCTTTCTATAGCTCTGTTATTCACTCCAAATACAATTGCTAAATTCCATTCCTGAGAGACATGGGATTTATTGTTTCTTCGTTCTCGTATTTGGCTTTCCTACTTCCTTGTTCCTGCATTCAAAAGGCTCATACCAACCACATTGAATGAAATTAACTCAGATTTCTTCTTATGATCATAAAACATAGTAACAATAGTGTAGTCTACATGCCATAACCAGATTGAAACATCAACAGAATCAACCAATGCCGCATTTTGATCACGGAGGTTTGATATCAGGGTTGTGCATAGATTATGCATGTCAGAGTCAATTATGACTTTAAACCATAAAATTTGAATAAAGGAACCTACATAACATAACAAATCCACCATTTCATACAATTTAGTTGTAAAGTGCAGAACAACTCTAAGCTCAAGGTAGCCTGTCATTCCAGAAAACTTACTTATTCTTCGAAAACTTGGATAGTTAGTTGTTGTACTTGATTCCTGTTTAATCTGCGTATACAAGCATGAACTAGCAAAATAATTGTTATCACATGGAGATCTCTACAGTCCAGGGATACAGGAGCAGAGAATTGTCTGATAGTATATAAGGTACTCACAGTAAATGCAAACAAGAGATATAAAAAGTAAACAGTCTCCCACAATCCATTCATTAGTAAGGAAAATTTGGAGAGAACTCTCCGTGTTACATTGGGGGAGAATAAGATTGAACATACATATACATAGCAGATGTTGCCACAAACATTTGCTACTAATTCTAGGTGACCAAGTAATAAAAAGACATAGAACATGAAATTTAAAAGCATTCCACAATTTGGACATATCCAGATATACACTTGAATTCCGCAAAAGTTTTAGATCCATTTAAAACTAGTTGAATTTGGGTTTCTTTTTTTCCTTCAGCTTGGAGGATGCCGTGTCTTCACCACCCCCTGCCTCTTCCCTAGGCTAGAGTCAGAATTTCTGGACTCGTTGTTGACTTCCATGGCATCCATAAGCTTGTTGACAATGTTATTAGTTTCATCCGAGTGAAAGGTGCTCTCAAAAGCTGCAACCTTTAACTCATCAGGAATTTCACCATTCTTGAACAGCACTGTAGTGAACTGGGCTACTGTCATCTCATCTTCCGAAGCATCAGTATGGTCTTCATCATTATTGAGATGTTTTTCAATCTCAGCGACTTTTGTTTTCAGCTCTTCATCCTCTTCCATAGGGACAACAAGGGGGGCGTAGCTTTTGGCTCTACTTCATGAATGACATCATTAGGGAGTTCGCCCTCAGCTTTTTCTTCATTGGGTTCATTGTGTTCAGACTTTTCAATAGCTTCGTTCATTGTTTGGGCTTTAGGGACTTCTTTAGAATTCCCCTGATTTTCCTCTACATTTTCGTGGGTAGCAGTCACTTCATTTATTTTCATTGGCTGTTTAGTGTTGATCTTGGAGCTAGAAGACGAGTCTTCATTTTTTTCCTTATGGAAACCATAGTGAGATGAGAGATATGGTCTCACCTCATTATGGCGAGAGTTATTCTGCTTATATTTTCCCACATAACTCCAAACTTTTTCATCATTCGCTCCCGCTGTGCCCTCTTTTTTGCCACTGAGTTCCCTTATGTTTCTAAAAGGTTTGGTTCTAATTCCCCTTAGAGGGCAAATTTCATACGTGTGATCTTCACTTGCGCAAAAGCCACAACCCAAAGAAAAATCCTCATACCAAATGGGGAAGTCTTTCACTTTCTCATTATCATCTGAAATAGGAACAACTCTCTTCCTTTCCCCATCAACATTCATGTTAATGCAAATTCTAGTGAAATTTATTCCTTTTCCCCTTTCGGAGAAAGAGTCGAGTTTAACGAACTCACCCACTTGGTTTTTTTCTATGATGATTTTGGTAGCTTCTTTGTTAACATACTCCGGTGGGATTTGGGAAATCCTAACCCATAAATCTGCTGTGGTATTACTTTCTATGAGAGTGTTAAAGTTTGATTTTCATGGTTTCAAGATAATTAACAAACCAAAGACATGGTAGGGCCTAACTTCCCATAATGTTTTCCTATCTATAAGATTGGAGAAAGAAACTTCAAACCAATGATTTGGTTTGACAAGGATTCTAACCTCACCCTTCACATTATTCCATGGATTAACTTTGTTCTAAGTTTAGCCATGTCTATAGGTTCACCAAGGACACAACCCATCAAAGAAGTATCCTTCTATTTTTGAAAATCGCTTTTAACCTTAGATAGACAACTAAGATACTCAGCAAGATCTGATTTTTTTTGAAGACTCACCTTTGTTCTTTGAGCCTTCAATGTTCTTTGAGTCATTCTCATTATTCTCAGCTTTCGCAGCTTCCAGTTGTTCAGAGTTTTCAATTTGTTCTTTGTTCAGTTGTTGTTCAGAAGGAATTTTGCATAGTGCTTCTTTGAAAGTTTTGTTATTACTCATATTGTGTTTTAGAAACAAATCACAGTATAAGGAATAAAGAGAGGGGAAGAGATTTTGATTTAATTGGTGTGGGATAATATTGTTAGTAAGTTGGTCTTTATATAGGCAGCAAAGTTTTGAATCCAACACATATATTATCAAATTACAAACACCCCTATAGTTGACTTTATATATTTTCAATGCAGGTTTCTTGTATTTGTCAAGTGGATTATGTTTAACACCATTAAAGCAATTCAAAAGATATATAGTTTGCTGAAAGATATTACCTGTTGAGTGATTTGAAGAATCGAAATGTAGCTTACTACCAGGTTGACCACCTCCTTTTACATATCTGTCTGCTCTTCCCCTTGTATCTCTCCCGTGACCTTTTCTTGGTTCCAACGAGAAGCTTTTTTCCTTCCTTCCTCCTAAAAGTGCGAGCTTCTCCTTCTAGAAATCACCAAATATGGACTTCGGACCTTCCTCTTTCCAGTTCCCTCCTTTAGCCATTGAGCCCTATATCTGTGCAATCTTGGTTGTAGTGACTTGGAGACTTGCTTCAACCTTTTCTACCTTCTTTTTTTCTGGGTATTCTTCCTGCATACTTTCTTCGTTTAAGAGTTATCTTCCTTTTTTTGCACGTTTTTGGGAGAAGATCGATAGCCGAAAACCTAGATCTGTTGGCTCTCTCAAGATTGATGCATGGGAAAGTGGATGGCTGTTCTGGTGGCTGTAAACACTCGATTTTGTCTCCTAGGGTTTCAATTTGGTGGTCGGAAAAGCTCACAATTCCTGAGTACGTGGGAGGCGCGTACATTGTTTGGGAATGAGGGGTTTTTTCTGTATATCCCAAGTATAAGCAAAAGCTATATAATGTACTTATAGGGATGAAGTGTTATCGTGAATGAAGTCGGGCGATGCCCATAATTCTATTTGAAGGGTTGAGATCGGAAGGAGAGGTCATGGGCAAGCACATTACAGGGACACGGAGGTCAAGATGAACTAACACAACATTGTAAAACGTGGCAAATATCAATCCCGTATGTGGCATATGTAACCAATGTTGGAGTGGTGCGGGAATATTGTAGTAGTTTATTTGTTCTCTCACATTATCAATCGTCTCAGGGACACATATATGAAGATATATGTCACGATGACGATCAATCTCTTCCATCAAATCACGACAAACTCTCCCCCATGCTTCTTGCCCTAAACCCAACACCTCGGCAAAGGCCGTGAAACCACAATGTCCGCCCCCTACTACATCTACCACATTAGTAATATAAGGTATCATGAAGGCATCCATATCAGTACCAAAATTAAATTGCATTCTCTCAGGTTGTGAGCACTTTCTAGTGAAATTATGGGTTGTAGAAGAGTGTCCATTATGAGCTTTACCATGTGTAGAAGCCCCACGCTTGAATCTTCTGTTCTTCCATTGTTAGAAGTTTTTCTCAGTGTGCTCCCATGAACTTTATCTCTGGATGCCGTATTCTTCTTTGGTCTTCCTTTCGTCTTATGGATAGGTGGCTCCTTCATGTTCGTATGTTTTGGATTTCTTACATCGTTCCATGCCTCGTTAAGACGTGTTTTCTCATCCGGCGACATACGACCAGCTACAAACTCTGGGAACATACTCCTCAATCCCAAATCATCAACAAATATATATGACCTCATCAACGTTGGCTATGCGCTCCATGTCAGTGTACCATTTCACTTGCCTCCAAAATATATGAATCTCGGATAATTGCACTAGACTACGATGTTGAATATGAGTAACAAGCTCATGCGGACATGGTACACCGTAACACTCTCTCCACCAATAATCATTACACATTGGGTCATAATCTTCTGCTACCGCCAAGTTATACACCTGTATCAACAAGATGAGACAATCGTTGGAAACCTTATACTTCAATAAACCAAATATTGGAATATTGTGGAGCATTATTGGCATCGTGCAATGCGAAATCTCCAAAGATGCCCTTACTTGATCAAGTTGATCTCTCAAAATGTTGTGTATGTGAGAGAATACTTTGTCAAATCCATTAACATATGATGCCAATTGTAACTTCAACATTGCATGAGCTGATTCAACTCTGTAACATAAAAGTCATCAGAAAAAGATAAAGTGAGAATGAGACAATTTTAAGAATAAAAATAAATACCTATTAGTCGCGTGCGTGCCGAAATGAGTGGTCTTATCGGTCCAAGCTTTCACAAGACGGTCCTTGTATGGAATAAGCCAAGTATCTTGAAGATAAGTAATAAGCTCCCATCTAGTCTCCATTCTTCCCAATGAGATATCATCTCTGCTGAACGTATCTCATTTTCTTTCTATGTACTAGATTCAAACAAGTTCATGCATGCCCTTGAAAAATTAAACTTAACATATTTAGATTTGCTTTTTTTTAAAGCACGTTCTTCTATATTGTGCTTGACATGAACCCTACACAAAATATGATTAGAATTTGGAAAGACCTTAGCAAGTGCATTTATTAAACCTAATTCTCGATCCGTCACAATTGCCAACGGTGGGATGGGACAAATCAGCTGCAATTTACTCAAAACCCAATCGTAGTGTTCCTCCCTTTTGTGCCCCATCCATGCAAAAGCAACGGCGAATGTCTTCAACGTACAAGTGAATCCTAGTATCTCAAAAAATGGCATATTATACCTATCATATTGAACAAGTGAAACACGTAACTATTTGTTAAAGTGTGTAATAAGCAATTATTCCGTATACTAATAATAATAATTATATTAATAATCACATTACTTGTTTGTCTTGTACGTCGTATCCATGATCAAGACATAAGAAAAAAGACGCAAGAGATGAATCGAGTCTAGATGCGCAAATATCATATCACTCATCATACCACCATCCAGTGTATATCTATGCTTGTTAAAGCAACCATGTTGGTTAACTAAATGCAATAATCGTTGCATCATAGTTCGCCCATCCATTGCCTCCTTCTTCAGCTTCCAGCTCGTATTATACAATTGCTTCCTAGAGGTTAAATTGTCAGGAAATATCCTTTTTTAAAGCTTGAAGGATCGATTTTGGCTTGGATCCCGCCTCAGTTAACTCTCTCAACCAAACCATCTCTCAATCTTTCAATTTTCCAACAAATGCGTGGCCAACTAAGCTAGGCGGAAGATCGTGATTATGATACCCGCACCGTACACTTAATTTCCATACTTTCATCTCTACTTCATATCCATACAATGAAAATGGAAACTCACTTTTTTTGGTCCTCGTCATCTTTGTTTGTTCACCTTGTTGGCTGATGTTCTTCTTACCGCATCGATATTTGCCATACTTCTCACACACCAGAAGTACATTACCAAGTCTAGTGTCCTCGCTCGACAATGAATTTACAATAGTTAGTACTATGTATTGTTTTCGACCCACAAATCGAGCCCATTCTATCATGGAATCACGATCTGACCATACTTTCTCTGTGTTAGAGTCTTCGGAGTAATTATTTGGAACAAAATCTTCAGCGTTAATGTGAATATAATATCTAACAAATCTAAACACCTTAGTCGTAGAATCGACTAAAGATACAAACATACAAGCACACAAGCGATTTGGTAACGCAGTTCGGTAGTATGTAAAATACTCCTACTCTGCGAGACCTCAAGAGGGGAGATCCGGTCCCGGGTTTCACTAGGTATCCAAGAACACAGATTACATACACTGGACAAGAGATACTAGCACCTTTCCTAAGATCTAGCAAAGAAAGCAAACAAACAGAACTCAGGAGATACAAAGAAGCAAAGGTGAAGAAAAACCCCCTCAAAGGCACCTCGACGAAGATCTGAGATCGATCTTCGTCCCTTCTGCAAACCAACGAAGCAAAGACGAGATGACAACCGGGAGATAACATATCTCTCTTCTCTTCTAAGGATCCTTCTCACTCAAAGCGAGATTTGGACGATCCTTTCTTCTTCTTCTCTATCCTCTCTCTTTCTCTCTTGTTTTGGACGAAGAACACTCAAGCTCTCAATCTAGGGTTTCAGAAGCTGCAACCAAGAGTTTAAGTACCAAGCTGAACCCTAGGTGAAACGCCTCGTTTTGCTACGAGCTTAAGTGAACCAATGAACCGAATTAACAACATCAAGCGGCCGGTTCACCAACACATCATCAAGTAGGCCTCTCAACATTAGATCAAGGAGATGGGCTTCCAGCATTGGGCTACCAAGCCCAGTCCTCAACTTCAGTCGGATAGTTACAACACACAAATACACACATTACAACTAAGTATCTCCTAAGTCACATAATAGCATACACATGTATAAACCTTGTCACCATATCAATCACCAAGCTGCCTCACTTAGTTTAACCAAGTGGCAACATTGGATCATTATAGGCATCAAGATTAAATACATAACAAGCTATTATATGAGTCTTACAACTCTCTACTTAGACCATAGTATAAGGTGCTAGTTTAATCTCTAAGTCCTATGCTACAATGTGTAACAAGAATCAATTAACATAACAAATGCCCTCTTGATTCTTGTATCATTGCAATCTGGTTTTGTTCCCCAATAGTTTGCCTAAGACCATCATTCATGTCCGTCATCAGTCCATGACCTGCACAACACTCAAGGAACATCAAAGATCTGTAGAAAATTTCTACAAAAGACAAATTTATCAGCAATCACGATTTTAGTTCCAAAATCAGCAGGATTCAAGTCACCCTTAATTTTCTTAACTAAGAAGTGTTTCTTTTTAACCCTATCTCGAATGAAATGATTTCTAACATCAATATGTTTAGATCTTTCATGATAAACAGGATCTTTACACAAATACAAAGCACTTTGACTGTCCATATGAATTACAGGAACACAAGGTTTATGAGATATTTCACTAACAAGACCCTTAAGCCAAATAGCTTCTTTAGAAGCTTCGACAACAACAATATATTCAGCTTTATTAGAGGATAAAGCAACCACAAATTGTTGTTGAGATTTCCATGAAACACAATTACCAGTCCAAGTTTAAAAATATGCAGTGGTAGATTTCCTATTATCCTTATTGCTAGCATAATCAGAATCTACATAACCAAACACTTCACCAATATTATCATGTTCAGAAAACATCAAACACAAGTCTTTAGTTCCACTGATATATCTAAGAATATATTTCATAGCAGTCCAATGTAATTCACCAGGATTAGACATGTATCTACTCAACACACTTATACCAAAAGCAAGACCAGGTCTAGTACATAACATAGCATACATGTTAGAACCAACAGCCACATCATAGGGAATTTTTGCCATTTTTTCAAATTCAGCTTGATTACTAGGACAATGTTGCTTAGTTAAGTCAAGGTGCCCTCCTTAGGGTATAGAGGTGGGTTTAGCATGCTTCATATTGAATTTTTCTAAAACTTTTCAATATAATCAACTTGATATAACCACATCTTTTTATGCTTTCTATCCCTTATGACTCTAACACCTAAAATTTTTTGTGCATGACCCATATCTTTCATATCAAAATTCGATTTTAAATCCCTTTTAGCACCAACAATCAACACAGGAGACTTACTAATGAGCAATATATCATCAACATATAATAGCACAAACAAGGGATTCATGGAAGATATGCCTTTAAAGTACAAATAGTAATCATAATTGCTTCTTAAAAATCCTAAGTTTTTCATGCATTCACCAAACTTAAGGTTCCATTGTCTAGGTGACTGTTTTAAGCCATATATGGATTTTTTAAGCAAGCAAACATGATCAGGTTTAGATTTATCTACAAAACCCTCAGATTGTTTCATATAGATAGTTTCATCCAAATTACCATGTAAAAAGGCAGTTTTTACATCCATTTGTTCTATGTCCCAATCATGCACAGTAGCAAAAGCAAGCAACAATCTCATGGTTTTATATTTGACAACAGGAGCAAATATATCAGTGTAATCAATTCCCTCTCTTTGGGTAAAACCTTTAGCAACTAACCTAGCTTTGTACCTAGGTGGTTCATTTAGTTTAGTAGCTTCCTTTAGTTTGTAAATCCATTTACAAGGCACAAGTTTAGCATTTTCAGGTGTAGCTATTAACACCCAAGTTTTGTTAACAATCATGAAATCTATTTCATCTTGCATGGCTAGTTTCCAATTTTTCGATTGAGAACAATTCATAGCTTGCTTATATGTGTCAGGAGTATATGGATTATCAACAAGATCTCCAGTCAAAAAAGCATACTCAACAACATTGAAATCATTTGTAAATAGAACATATTCAGAATCATTGTATCTCCTATTAGGTATTCTAACCCTAGGATTTCTATCTCTAGTCAACTGATAGTTATGATCATCATTGTCATGCAAGGAATCACCAATATCATGCAAAGAATCATCATTATTACACTACTAGAAACACGGGTCATTAACTATGCTTTTTAAGGCTTTCTTGACGTTAAATAGCGTCAAGAAAAAATTTCTCGACGATTTCACTAAGCGTAGTTATTCGCGGCACGGAGAATGGTCGACGCTTTTTATCGTCAAATATTGTCGGTGCTATGTACGGTCAATAAACATCTTTTGACGCTTTTGTATTTGGAATATTTTTAAAAAATTCAAATATATTGCACGCTAAAAAGCGTCAAGATTTTCGCCCGCCAACTTCGCTCCAAATTCCCGCCAATTATTTTATGCATTTGTGGACACTAAACATTATTGACACTTTTATGAACCATTATAAAGACTCTACTACAAAAAATCATTACAAAAACAAGCATTTAAGATACACGTCGAACATGCAAACTAATATCACTAAATTAAACAAACATTACATAAAATGTACTTTTTACAAAGTGGACAAGATCATTCAAATCCAACAGTGGAGAAGTAAACTTGCATAATGGCCTAGAACATTAAAAGAAGCAGTAAGCTTAAGAATATTTCTGAAGTGAGAGAGGCTGCAAGTCAGTTTGCAACAATCACCTTGCGGTCATGGTTGTCACAAAAGATGTCATCAAGAACTTTGCACAAGCCATGTAGCTAGCCAAATAAGCAACAACACTCATCCTACGGGGCACAAAATAGTAGCCATTAGTGAAGAGTGCAAATAGGATTACAATTAGAGTTGTAAATTTTATAGAATAAAAAGGAATATATCTTAGCAGAAAATTCAAATACATGGGCATCACTTGTGCAATTTTGGACTTGTATGCATTCAGGATAGTTTTGTAGAATGACTTGCAAAGGAATTCAAACACCTAACAAGTATACTGTTCCATGTGGAGCTATATACTAGAAGTTAACCCAAGTGTTGATTGAGACCAAAAAACTAAAAGTATAAACAACCGACCTCATAAAACTTTGCATCAGTCCATGAATCATACCTCAACTCCTTCATTTGTAGTGTCTTCAAGGTCATCATCTTCTAATTCCATCTCAAATATGCATTTAACAGGGTTGTCTGAAACAATAATCACTACCTATAACAAGTTCAATATGCAAAGAACATATGAGAATTGTATTTAAAGTTGTCCGAGAGAAGTGCTCTCCAACTTTAAAATTCCCAACATAATTTGCAATCAGTTGCTTGAGAAAAATAAAAAGCATGGTTACTGAATGGACTAACATATACCAAACCAATTGCACATGAAAATTTTCCAACATGAATAACCATAAGTAATACTCTAAAAATGTTGTAAGGATCACTCATACTATTCTTTGATAAAAGCAACATGAAATGTAGCTTCAGGTTTGTATGAAGCCAACCATGTATAAGCTTGAAAATCCTTGTAATTTCAGTTAACTTGAGTTAAAAAGAACCAACAAAAGCTAAAGATGTGCATCGGGGTAAGAAGTTAAAAAAGACCACTAAGATCAACATGGGGACGAACAAGTATCTTTGATGGGCTAACCCTGAATATGCACAAACTAGTTTTAAACATTGGAACTGTAGCTGCAAATAAGCAATATATAAATTATTCTATGAAAGTCATCTAACCTAATAGGCAATGATCCATGAACTACACCGCTGCAGTTCAAAGCAGCAATTGCACTTTCCGCCTACAAAAGAAATGCAAAAGAAACTCGGTTATTTAGCAACAATAATATCTAATACCCACTAAGCTGGAAAGTTTGACAAGCCAACTAAGATCAACAATCACAAAGGAATTTCATGCAGAAATCCAACTTTCTGCATCCAAGTACTGATGCACAGATGCAAAAATGAAATTGGTTTAACAAAAAACTTGTTAGAAGTACAGAACAAGAGACAGGGAAAAGAAAGAGGATGCAATACAGACACAAGAA
Source organism: Fagopyrum homotropicum (assembly GCA_033239125.1). NCBI lineage: Eukaryota > Viridiplantae > Streptophyta > Magnoliopsida > Caryophyllales > Polygonaceae > Fagopyrum > Fagopyrum homotropicum. Next base: position 90,099,357 of record BSWB01000005.1, on the reverse strand, counting down.
ATGCTAAGCTCAAGAAATACTCATGTAGCACATAAATGGTTGTGTGTGAACTTCAAGCTAAAAAATTCATTTGTGTAATACTTACAAATCCATATTTCTAGTGTAAAACATAGTGCAAAAGAACTGAATAAAAATAGGAGAGCTTTACCTTCTTTAACATTGACAAAGTCATTGACTCAAAGTAACTTACCTATTCAGAGGGGGAATAACAAAGACACATCAAAACACAAAGTCATTAAATGTTATAGACCAATCAAGCAAAAATTCAAAAAATTAAGCACATCACCTCATCCTTCACTGACTGAGAGGTTGAATGCCTTGATGAAGCTACAAAATCCACCTGTTTTTCCATAACAAGGTAAACCAACAATTTATAGAAGCTAAAGGCTTCACATATAAGCATCTAGGAAATAGAAACAAAAAACACTCAAAATTTATCAGTAACAAGACAACTGAAATTCGTGAAAATCAAAAGCCCTAAATGATGGGAGAGAAGGACTCAACTTACAATGGCAGGGACATGATTGGAAGGGACAGAAGGGCAAACCCATAAAGTGAGAATTCACATTAATATAAGAAGAACTCATTGCTTCTTGTTCTTCCCGGTGCTTCTCCCTTGAGTAAGAGAGGTCGAGTATAAAACTGTTGATTTACAAACCCCAAAACATAAAAGTTAGAATTCACATTGATAGTAGTTCAGTAAATGAAAGCTTGTAGACTGATAATAAATTAACTTATGCGTCCTTTGGTTTGTTAACACCTAATGCCTCACAATTCAAGAAGATCTTAATGTCTACCTTTGTTGCTGAGCAAATAAGAGATTCAGACGTAGACGTACGTTTTTGGTCCCTGCATTTTAGTTCAAATTGCAATTCATAAATATAAGAAGATCTCAGTTCATAATGATTAATGAACTGATGAACATTCTAACCTGATTCAAATAAAGATTCGCCTGATTCCTTTATCCCCAAGATTTCCTGCACCAAAAGTTAGTTTGAGAGATGATTTAATATGAAGAAGTTTGATATATATTGATAGAGCTGAGTGAGAGGCTCATCTTAAGCTTTTCATAGCAGGCATCCAAGTCGTCGTTTACCAAGACATGATCCAAAAGACCGGGCGATTTCCCTTGATCCGTCTCTCCCTTGGCATGCCGAAGACGCTTTTGAATTTGTTCTTCTTTTTTAGTGCCCCTGTTTCAAACGAAGTTAACAAACCTAAGATAACAAAAAGCCCTAAATGATGGGGGAGAGGGATTTCATGTTCGGATATATATAGCGCAAAGGATGGTAGCACAAAGGATGGTAGCGTAGAGGATGACACAAATCACCCAATCCAGATGAGTTTTGGCCAGAAAGTACAAGTCGGAGTGGTTGTCGGTCATCGTTACCTAAGCCACCGAGGAAGCTGCGAAGATGGAGAAGTATTTGTCGCTGGAGACTCGTAGGGACGGCGTTAGAGAGTAGTAGGGCTCCTCTTGGTTGTCGGTAGTCGAAGTAGGGCTCCTCTTCTTCACAGAGAGAGACGGCGATAGAGAATAGTACAGAGGTGTACATGTTAGGGTTTGACGGACAAAAAGAAATGAGAGAGGGCTTGTTTGAATGGATACTCAAAAGTTAGAGCGGGTTTAGGGTGTTACAGAAAAAAAAGAGGCGGGTTTTGGTTTTTTAATTTCGTAGGCGACGAAAATTGATAATTTTGTTAACGCTTTGTAAATTATTTCGATATTTATAAGTGTCCATTTTATCTTCGACGTTATATAGCGTCGAGAATGATAAACGCTTGTTGAAAGCGCTGAAATTTCAGGCGACGCAATAAGAAGCGTCGAAGCCAAAGCGTAGTTAATGACCCGTGTTTCTAGTAGTGTTATCATGCAATGCATTATCAGAGTGAGATGAAGGAGCAGCAGAGATATCACCAATATTTTCTACCCCCCTTGATTCTGATCTATGGTTCTCACTGCTTATAGTAGTGTTTTCATCATTGTTAGGAAGATTATCAGCATCATAGTTCTCTTCACTAGTACTAGGTGTTTGATAATATCCTATGTCAAACTCTTTATCTATGATTTTATTTTCCCTATTATGGTCATTTGTGTAGAAGTGAAAGTTTCTAGTTGATTCAGTTTCATTTTCGGTGCTACTGGTATTCTCAACAGTGTTAGTGTTTCTAGTTTTAAAATAGAATTCTCTTTCATTGAAGGTCACATTTCTAGATGTTATCACTTTGTAGCCATGTGGTTGTATGTGTAAAAGTTTATAGCCTTTAACACCTTTAGGATAGCCTAGTATTACACACTTTTGTGCTCTTGGGTGTAACTTCCCTTGTATTATATGGGAATATGCAGTGCACCCAAAGGGCCTTAAGTGGGTAATACTAGGCTTCCTTCTAGTCCATAACTCTTGGGGTGTCCTAAAGTCTATTACAGATGAGGGAGACCTATTAATGAGGTAACCTGCTGTAGTTACAGCTTCACCCCATAGACTATGTTTCATACCAACACTTATAAGAATACATCTAGCCTTTTCTGTAACACCCCAAATTTTACAACTTGGAGAGCTACTGGTTAGGACCGCACAGTGGGTCCCGACCTTAGTTTGACAACAACTTAACAAGATCTTACAACAAGGCACAGATAAGGAAAAACCGGAAATCATGAATTAAGTCTTAACAATGTATGAATGTGACCAGAACAACCAACAGCCGGAAAACATAAGATAACAAAGTACGAAAAGAAAGAAAAGAACCAAGGTCTAATTGGAAAACCCACAAATAAGGAAACTGCATCACATCCTAAAAGTACGACACCCCGGCTGACCACTACCATCCGGATCACTCGGCATCTGCTCTAACCTGTGGTACGTCTACACAACATAACAACTGTTAGCTAACTATCCAAATATAAGTAGAATAATAACAGCACAAACACACTCAGAATAATATAAACAATCATCATGCTGGCACACAACCGTTTATTATCTATTACTTAGGTGATTCATCTTATTCAATTTTACAGTTGTGGCACGAGAACTCTTAACAGTTCTCGCCTCCGTTCCTTATCCAACTGGGTGTAGGTCTAGCTGACCTCCGCCGGTAGCATCACTACAAACCGAGTATGGACTAGTCCCTAAAGAAACCCCCAGCGCCCGCAAGCTAACGAGCAGAATGCCACCGCCCGTTACTCTTAGGCCAAGTATAGGTCGGTAAATATCTATCACAACCTATAACTCTAAACATTTCAATCACACACCACTATCATCATTCATGCTCATATTCAGAAGTTAGCTAAGTAAGCCCAAAGGACTTACCTGTTACAATTCTCGATTCTCTGTAAATCAAACTCGTTCTGTAACTGTAGCAACTCAGTTGCCTGTCAAAGGAGATAAGTGCATTAGCACACTCCCAAAGTAATTAGAAGTCTAAGACTTCTAAGATAGAAGATCGTAATAGGACATAACTAATACAGTACTAATTTATGGTAAAATGACTATTTTACCCTTGGTCCCGAAACTCCCAGAATTTACAAAACTCATGTCTAAACTTCTATTTGAGACTCTAAAGTCATATTCTAACTCCTAAAGTTTAGTTTGGTTACAAACTGGTACTTTTCCTATTTTCCTATTTTCCGAAAGATCGTAAATGTCCAACTTCGGTTTCAAATATAAAATTCGTAAAAGCTTATAAAAATTCCGAAATAATTCCCTAGATCATTTATGATGTTCCATCTACCTTTAGGAGTAAGAATTTCTCAAAACTGTTCATCCATTATTTTTATAAAAATTCTCAAAGTTGGCTACTACACTTACAATTTCTATACTTAACCAAAAATCCAAAGTTTACAAAAACTGCTTAACTACCCAACTTCGGAAGCTTATAACTTCTAATCCGACCGTTCATTTGTTCTCAAATTTTAATATAGTAAACTACATATATCTACCTATCACCTATTAAAATTTCAACGGTGGATCATCATTCAAACTCTCTAACATTGGTTTCCAAGATTGCCCGTTTCTAACTTCAAAACTGAAGCAAACAAAAATATATATCCAGCAGTTCATTGTTTCTCTCCTTCCTAACAGCATAATCCTCATTCTACCTAAACTCTCTGGACTCATATTCATAAGCAGCCCCTAATGCTATGCATTTTACACATCACTTATACCATCCAAGGCCTAAGCCAACTATTTTCCTTTATTCTACATAAAATAATAGCAAAGAAAACATGGCTAACTTACAGATTGCTACTTGCTAGAGTGTTGCTAGTTCTGGGCTGGTCTGCTGTTTATATGAGGATAGGCGGAAGGATGCACAAGTACTGTCTATAGAGCAGGCGTGGTGCGACTTGTCTACTGTGGCGAAGTACTCAATCAATTGGTAGAGTCCGGGAGAACGTTCAATCTACAGTACATACGGTTAGATTGGTACAGAGAGTTGGGTTCACTAGTAGGCAAGATCTTACCAATGGTTCGTGATGGATGTACACAGAGAGAGGCTTGCAGTCGCACGCTCCTTTGATCGTTGCTTGCTTCGACTGCGTCCGTCCCAAAGTGAAAGCAGTGGTGCTGAAGACTGGATCGGGTCCTTGCTGGCTGGACAGAGATTCTTCGTCCGGGTTCAGGAAGGTTTGTAGAGCATCATCTCCGTCCATTAGCAAGAAATGCAGAAGAGAGGAAGGAGGAAAACGGATGAGAGAAAGAAAGGGGCAGTCTCACCTGTAGATTGAATAGCACCAGATTGCAGCAAGTTGGGATGCCAAGATGGAGATCGAAGGAAACAGTCACAGGGAGGGAGAGGAGCGTAATGGCTGGAAGGAAGGCAAAAGATCTGTAGATGTGAATGTTGGGAGAGAAGGACGCCTTCTGCTGCGTGAATTACGGAAGATCTTTTCCCATTCAACGCCAGGTGCAACGTGGGCAGCGGGCTTCTGGTACAGTGGGCCGTTCCTTCAGTTGGTCGCGAGGAGTAGGCACAACTCGCTTTCTTCCTGGGCTGGCAATGATGGCGTGCGGCTGGGCTCTTCAGACAGCTGGGCTGGACTGTTGTGCACGCTGGCTGAAGCTGGGCGCTGGGCTGGAGCTGGGCAACGTTGGGCTGAAGAGGGTAAGACAGCAGCACATGTTGCTGGGCTGGCGCTGGCTGAAGGGAGCAGCAGCCCGGTGCTAGCTGCAGTCCGGAAACGAGATCTCGACTAACGGGTGCATGGAATAGATGGATACGGATCATGTTATAGTTTAGGATTGGTTATAAGGATCCTATCATTTTATGTGAAGGAAAGCTACATAAAATGATAAATTTTTGAAACAAGGATCCTATCATTTTATGTGAAGGGAAGCTAGCTAAAATGATGAATTTTGAAACAATGTGTCTAGCTAAGTAGACGGATATGGATCAACTGATCGAAATCCGATTTGTTACGGAAATAAACGGAATAAAAATTCCGGATATTACATCAGTACCCCCTTAAAATAAGTTTCGTCCCGAAACTTAGAATAAGGTATCTACCCAAACGATTCCCCCTCAAGAGTTATATTCTAGTCTCACTTCAATTTATCTCACTTCTTCCTGACATGCTAACTACTCACGCTATTAAGCACATAAACATAAACAATCACTTAAACATATAATCACAGAAATCATATAAAGTATCGTCTCAATACTAACCCGTCAGTACTGGGGTAGCGGCTAACTCCGCAAAGAACTCAGGATAGTTACGTCTAATACTCTCCTCTGTCTCCCAAGTAGCCTCATCAACTCCTCGTCTAGACCACTGGATCCTCAACATCGGTATCTCCTTAGAACGCAGACGCCTAGTACTACGTCCTAGGATGGCTACTGGGTACTCCACAAAAGTGTGGTCTGGCTCGACTATCAGATCCTCATGACTGATGACGTGTCTAGGATCCGGTATGTACTCTCTCAGCTGAGATACATGAAAAACTGGATGTACTCCCTCCAGTCTCGGTGGCAGTGCTAATCGGTATGCAACCTCTCCGACTCTCTCTAAGATCTCAAATGGACCGACATATCGGGGACTCAGCTTCCCCTTAATGCCGAAACGCCGGACTCCTCTCGTCGGAGACACTCTCAACCACACCTGTGCACCTACTCTAAACTCCAAAGGTCGACGCCTTTTGTCGGCGTAGGACTTCTGACGACTCTGAGCTGCTAACATCCGCTCCCGGACTAAGGCAATCCGGGCGATGTCATCCTGTATCTGGTCTGGTACTACCCCATCAGCCTTGCTAGGCTCATCCCAGCACAACGGTGTACGACATCTCCGCCCGTACAAAGCCTCATAAGGTGCCATCCCAATAGACGCGTGCCAGCTGTTATTATATGAAAACTCTACTAGTGGGAGATGATCTGGCCATACCTGTCCCCAATCTAGTACACATGCCCGCAACATGTCCTCTAAGGTCTGAATGGTCCTCTCAGACTGACCGTCTGTCTGTGGGTGATAGGCAGTGGTAAAGTGGAGACTCGTCCCCAAAGCAGTATGTACCTGCTGCCAAAATCTCGAGGTAAAACGTCCATCCCTGTCGGAGACGATAGTCCTCGGTACTCCATGGAGTCTCACAATGTGTCTGGTGAACTCCTCAGCTAGCCGACTTACCGGCCACGTTTCTTAATCGGAATGAAACGTGCGGTCTTCGTCAGATGGTCTACCACTACCCAAATGGCATCAAAACCTCTGTTGAGCCTCAACCTTGTGACAAAATCCATAGATATATCCTCCCACTTCCAATGTGGTACTGGAAGTGGGTGGAGCTCTCCTCCGGACCTACGATGCTCAATCTTGACCTGCTGACAGGTCGCACACTGGGCTACAAATCGGGCCACATCAGGCTTCAAACCACCCCACCAGAAGGAACGTCTCACGTCCTTATACATCTTACTCGCTCCTGGATGTACGGAGTAAGGGGTAGCATGAGCCTCACCTAGTATCCTCTGTCTCAACTCACTGTCTGATGGCACACAGATACGGTTCTGTCGTCTCATCACTCCATCGGCACCAATAGTGAACTGAGGTGCCTCATCTCGTGACATCCGGTCTCGGATCCGGGTCAAAGTCGGACAGGTCTCCTGCTTCTGTCGGATCTCACCCAACAGATCCGGAAGTAACTCTAAGGTGGTTAACTGATGAGCTGTATCGGGGAACTGGATCTCTACCTCCAACCAAGCTAAATCTCTCTGTAACTGTGGTTGTACTGTCAACCGGGCTATCGCCTTCTCCCGAGGCGTCTTCCGACTCAAAGCATCAGCAACTACATTCGCCTTCCCGGGGTGGTAGAGAATCTCAAGGTCGAAATCCTTGATCAACTCTAGCCACCGCCTCTGGCGGTTATTCAACTCCCGCTGAGTGAATATGTACTTCAGACTCTTATGGTCTGTAAAGATCTGACAGGTCGCCCCATTGAGATAATGACGCCAAATCTTAAGATCATGACTACCGCAACCAACTCCAGGTCATGGGTGGGGTAGTTCTCCTCGTACGTCTTCAGCTGTCGAGACGCATACGCTATGACCTTACCCCTCTACATCAAGACACACCCCAAGCCCAGCTTGGATGCGTCACTGTACACTACAAAGTCCTCTGTACCCTCAGGCTGTGCTAAAATCGGAGCAGACGTCAATCTCCTCTTCAGCTCCTCAAAACTCTGCTGACACGGCTCAGACCAGACGAACCGAGTAGTCTTCCTCAGGAGACAAGTAAGTGGTCGGGCAATCAGGGACAACACTTCCACAAACCGGCGGTAATAACCTGCCAATCCAAGGAAGCTGCGAACCTCCTTAACATTCTTCGGAGGTTGCCAAGAAGACACTGACTCAATCTTCGCCGGGTCAACCTTAATCCCCTCAGCAGTCACTACATGGCCTAGGAAAGCCACCTCTGACATCCAGAACTCGCACTTGGATAGCTTAGCATATAGCTGGCTATCCTGTAGAATCTGTAATACTGTCCTCAAGTGTCCGGCATGCTCCTCTCGACTTCTAGAGTAAACTAGAATGTCGTCAATGAAGACCACTATAAACTGGTCTAAGAAGTCGATGAAAATCCCATTCATCAACTCCATAAATACTGCTGGCGCATTAGTGAGCCCGAATGGCATCACTATAAACTCATAGTGACCATACCTAGTCCGGAATGCCGTCTTAGGTATGTCCTGGTCTCTCAGTCTCAGCTGGTAATAACCCGATCTCAAGTCTATCCTCGAGAACACTGACGCTCCATGCAGCTGGTCCAACAGATCATCTATGCGAGGCAGTGGATACTTATTCTTGATGGTTACCTTGTTCAACTCCCAGTAATCAATACACAGCCTCATCGATCCATCCTTCTTCCTCACAAATAATACTGGTGCGCCCCAGGGAGAAACACTAGGGCGTATGAAGCCCTTCTCTGCTAACTCCTCTAACTGCTTCTTCAGCTCAAGCAGCTCTATAGGTGCCATGCGGTACGGGGCCTTCGAGATCGGTCTCTTGCCCGACTCTAACTCAATGCTAAAATCAACACTCCTCTGTGGAGGTAGCCCTGGTAAGTCGTCACTGAATACCTCTGCAAACTCGCATGCAACTGGTATCTCCTCTACTGTCAGGCTCTTGCGCTCCTTCATGGCGTAACACCAGAAGGCCTCGCAACCCTGTGCTATCAACCTGGCTGCTCTCACTGCGCTGATAACTGTGCCGGACTTTCCGAGGTCCCAACCTCGGAATATCACTCTGTGACCCTCCTCAGTGGCGGCAGTCACAGTTCTCCTACCAATATCTAAGACTGCTCCATGTCTAGTCATCCAATCTATCCCCAATATCACGTCCTCATGTGCTAAGGGCATGACTAGAAAATTTACTAACCAAATCCGGCCTCCCAGATGAATAGGACAATCATAAATCTCTCGGGATCCTCTAACCTTACCCCCATCTGGTAACCCAACCACAAAAGGTACACCCTCTACTGTAGCTAAGGACAACCTATCTACGCATGCATCTGATATAAAGGAGTGCGTAGCACCCGTATCAAATAAAACTCGCACAGGTAAGTCATGGATCCAAATAGTACCTGTGGTCGCAGGTGCTGTAGGCTGATCGGTGCTCCTCAGCTCGAACACTCTCGATGGTCCTCCTCTTGTGTCAGTGGTACTACCACGTCCCCTGCCACGACCTGATCCCTGTGCCGTACTGTATGAAGCAGGATGTCCTGGAGCCCGGTACTGTTGCTGCTGCTGACTCGGTGCTCGGTACTGAGGAGGTCTCTGTACACTCTTCTCAGCACCTGCAGGAGAAGATCCCTGCTGTGAAGGGGCCCTACCCTGACGGCAGAAAGCAGCTCTGTGTCCCGGCTTCCCACAAGTGAAGTAAGTGGTAGGTGGTCTCTAGCAATCTGTCTTAATGTGATCGTGGCTACCACAGTTAAAGCACTGTCGATCTCTACTGGGAGTCTGAATTGTAGAGTGGTAGCTGGACCTCCCCTGAGTCTGTCCTCGACCATAACTTGCTACTGCTGCACTGCTACCAGCATGTCCTGTCCTTTGCCGCTTATCTGGCCTACTAGACTGAACTGCTTTCCTCGAAGCTGGCCTATCTCTCTCATAAGTAGAGGCCCTATCCTGATAGTCAGACAAAGTCTCACAGCGGAATCCAGCCAGATATGATCGGGTACTCTCTCTCAATCTCCTAGAGAAAAGGTAAACATGCTGCTCTTTCTGAAACTTCTTTATAGCTGCAGCAATCGGGATATCCTCAAATCCCGTCTCAATGAAATCCTGGAATCTCTCCCTCCTTAGCGAGACAGGACAGTACCGGTCCCTAACAATGTTCCTCATCTACTCCCAACTGGTGACTCGGCTACGAATGGTCCACCACCATGAATGAGCATCATCTGTGAAACAGGTCTGCACCAAATCCACCTATCGATCCTCGGGGCAACGTATCGCCTCTAAAGCAGTCTCTATCTTCCCTATCCAGTGCTCCACCTCTAGCCCTATTTCTCCACTGAATGAGGGAACCTTCTGAGAGTTGAAAGCCTTCAACCACTCATCCGGTCTCGGTGCTCTAGACCCAGCAGACACTCTATCAACATTAGTTCTCCTCTCAGGTACAGCCGGCACCTGAGACACTCCCTGTGTCACCTGAGCTGACCTAGCCGGTACCACCGGTGGTACCTAGGTAAGCCTCTCAACTCTGGCAGCCTCCTCCATACGCTCGACGTATGCTCTGTACTCTCCATACTCAGATGCTCCAATAGAAACACGTCCTGACTCAGTCGAACGTGCTCCCTGCGCTCCAGACCTAGCGGCGGTCTCATGCCTGACCTCGGGGCCTACACTCTCAACTACCTCTTCCACAACAGCCTCTGGTATGCTTGCTGCAGGTGGATCCTCTCGAGGAACTCGTCCTCGACCTCTCCCTAGTGGAGGTCTACCCCCACGACCATGCCCTCTAATAGCAGGGGTGCTATCAGCTCGATCCTGTCGGACTGGGGGAGGGGGGGACGACCCCTACCTCGGCCAGTCGTTGGTGTAGCCCTAGTACGTGCCATCTGCACGAACGGTAATAACTACAGTTATGATCTAACTAATCTATCATAAGCAGTAAAAGTTTATAATAATAATACTAAGAATACCGAGATCCGCGGAGGTAGTGGTGGTCATCCGTACTTTCTATCCCAACCCGACTATGCATGCATTTTTAAAACCAAAATCTTCTTTGGAAAACTCAGACCCCTTTCGGGTTCTGTTTATTTACTTATATGACCTTTTTAGAAGATTTCAAGTGCCATTGTTGCCAACCTAGAGCTCTGATACCATGTTGTAACACCCCAAATTTTACAACTTGGAGAGCTACTGGTTAGGACCGCACAGTGGGTCCCGACCTTAGTTTGACAACAACTTAACAAGATCTTACAACAAGGCACAGATAAGGAAAAACCGGAAATCATGAATTAAGTCTTAACAATGTATGAATGTGACCAGAACAACCAACAACCAGAAAACATAAGATAACAAAGTACGAAAAGAAAGAAAAGAACCAAGGTCTAACTGGAAAACCCACAAATAAGGAAACTGCATGACATCCTAAAAGTACGACACCCCGGCTGACCACTACCATCCGGATCACTTGGCATCTGCTCTAACCTGTGGTACGTCTACACAACATAACAACTGTTAGCTAACTATCCAAATATAAGTAGAATAATAACAGCACAAACACACTCAGAATAATATAAACAATCATCATGCTGGCACACAACCGTTTATTATCTATTACTTAGGTGATTCATCTTATTCAATTTTACAGTTGTGGCACGAGAACTCTTAACAGTTCTCGCCTCCGTTCTTTATCCAACTGGGTATAGGTCTAGCTGACCTCCGCCGGTAGCATCACTACAAACCGAGTATGGACTAGTCCCTAAAGAAACCCCCAGCGCCCGCAAGCTAACTGAGCAGAATGCCACCGTCCGTTACTCTTAGGCCAAGTATAGGTCGGTAAATATCTATCACAACCTATAACTCTAAACATTTCAATCACACACCACTATCATCATTCATGCTCATATTCAGAAGTCAGCTAAGTAAGCCCAAAGGACTTACCTGTTACAATTCTCGATTCTCTGTAAATCAAACTCGTTCTGTAACTGTAGCAACTCAGTTGCCTGTCAAAGGAGATAAGTGCATTAGCACACTCCCAAAGTAATTAGAAGTCTAAGACTTCTAAGATAGAAGATCGTAATAGGACATAACTAATACAGTACTAATTTATGGTAAAATGACTATTTTACCCTTGGTCCCGAAACTCCCAGAATTTACAAAACTCATGTCTAAACTTCTATTTGAGACTCTAAAGTCATATTCTAACTCCTAAAGTTTAGTTTGGTTACTAACTGGTACTTTTCCTATTTTCCTATTTTCCGAAAGATCGTAAATGTCCAACTTCGGTTTCAAATATAAAATTCGTAAAAGCTTATAAAAATTCCGAAATAATTCTCTAGATCATTTATGATGTTCCATCTACCTTTAGGAGCAAGAATTTCTCAAAACTGTTCATCCATTATTTTTATAAAAATTCTCAAAGTTGGCTACTACACTTACAATTTCTATACTTAACCAAAAATCCAAAGTTTACAAAAACTGCTTAACTACCCAACTTCGGAAGCTTATAACTTCTAATCCGACCGTTCATTTGTTCTCAAATTTTAATATAGTAAACTACATATATCTACCTATCACCTATTAAAATTTCAACGGTGGATCATCATTCAAACTCTCTAACATTGGTTTCCAAGATTGTCCGTTTCTAACTTCAAAACTGAAGCAAACAAAAATATATATCCAGCAGTTCATTGTTTCTCTCCTTCCTAACAACATAATCCTCATTCTACCTAAACTCTCTGGACTCATATTCATAAGCAGCCCCTAATGCTATGCATTTTACACATCACTTATACCATCCAAGGCCTAAGCCAACTATTTGCCTTTATTCTACATAAAATAATAGCAAAGAAAACATGGCTAACTTACAGATTGCTACTTGCTAGAGTGTTGCTAGTTCTGGGCTGGTCTGCTGTTTATATGAGGATAGGCGGAAGGATGCACAAGTACTGTCTATAGAGCAGGCGTGGTGCTAGAGTGTTGCTAGTTCTGGGCTGGTCTGCTGCGTGAATTACGGAAGATCTTTTCCCATTCAACGCCAGGTGCAACGTGGGCAGCGGGCTTCTGGTGCAGTGGGCCGTTCCTTCAGTGGGTCGCGAGGAGTAGGCACAACTCACTTTCTTCCTGGGCTGGCGATGATGGCGTGCGGCTGGGCTCTTCAGACAGCTGTGCTGGACTGCTGTGCACGCTGGCTGAAGCTGGGCGCTGGGCTGGAGCTGGGCAACGTTGGGCTGAAGAGGGTAAGACAGCAGCACATGCTGCTGGGCTGGCGCTGGCTGAAGGGAGCAGTAGCCCGGTGCTAGCTGCAGTCCGGAAACAAGATCTCGACTAACGGGTGCACGGAATAGACGGATACGGATCATGTTATAGTTTAGGATTGGTTATAAGGATCCTATCATATTATGTGAAGGAAAGCTACATAAAATGATAAATTTTTGAAACAAGGATCTTATCATTTTATGTGAAGGGAAGCTACCTAAAATGATGAATTTTGAAACAATGTGTCTAGCTAAGTAGACGGATATGGATCAACTGATCGAAATCCGATTTGTTACGGAAATAAACGGAATAAAAATTCCGGATATTACATTTTCTAAGAGAGTTCTATTCATCCTTTCAGCTGTACCGTTTTGTTGAGGAGTGTAAGGGACTATTAGATGTCTTTTAATGCCATTTGTTTTACAAAATTCATTAAAACTAGCATTACAAAACTCTAGGCCATTATCAGTTCAAAGGCATTTGATTTTTAAGTTAGTTTCATTTTCAACTGCAATTTTCCAGTTTTTAAAGCTTTCAAAGGCTTCATCTTTTGTTCTCAACAAATATATCCAAAATTTTCTAGAATAATGGTCAATGAAAGAAATAAAATATTTCTTTCCACCTACAATTTCTATATGAGCAGGACCCCATAGGTCTGAGTGTATATATTCTAGAGGTTTATTTGCTTTGTATGAAGATTTATTGAAGCTATTTTTATTAGCTTTACCAAATACACAGTTTTCACAAAAGCTAAGATTAGTCAGTTGATTAGTTAATATGCCTTGTTTATGTAACTGAAGCAAGCCATTATTTCCTATGTGCCCTAATCTGCTATGCCATAGAGTAGTTTGTTCTAGGTTGTTTTTATCAATATCAGTAGTGGAGAGATTTAATTCAGGTGATTGTTCTACAAAGTACAAACCACCCTTTTTAGAACTCCTAATAAGAGTAAGACCATTTTTGACAACTTCTCTTATACCATTACTAGTATTTATATTACATCCTAGGTCATCAAACATAGATTCAGACAACAGATTTCTCCTAAGGCCAGGAACCCATCTAACATTTTGTATCACCCTAATCTTTCCATCAAACATGCACATAGGTATATTTCCTATTCCTTTTATTTTTAAAGCAATGTTATCACCTAACATGACATCACCACCATAAAAAACATCTAAAGAACAAAAAAGAGTTCTATCAGGACAAGCATGCATGGTACATCTAGAATCTAATATCCAATCATCAGATTTGCATTTGAAAGGAATAGTACACATCAATAGTTCACATGAATATTGAGCATGAGTATTTTCAAACAAGGAAACATTATTTTCAATAGTTCCTTTACTAGATTCATCTTTCTTTTTCTTTCTACAATCATTTATGAAATGACCAACTTTCTGACAGTAAAAGCATTTTTTATTTCTCTTGTCATTTTCACTATTAGGGTTCTTATCATAGAAGTCATCTTTCTTATCCTTTTTATTTGACTTGTTGTTCTTTTTAAATTTCCCTTTAGTCACTAAGACTTCAGACTTAACTTTAGATTTCTTATCATTAGGTTTAGTCTTAAAAATTTTCATAGATTCATTTTTATCAACATTAGATTCAATGATCTTAGTCTTAGTTAAAGTTTCAGTACTATATTGAATCACATCCCTAAAAGTGTCAAATTGGAAAGGTACAGAACCAAGCAGGATAACATTCACATCCATCTTTAATAGTGTCATCACATCTTTCTAAATCCATTTCCATTTTTAGAAATCTGTCTAGGTTATCATTCAAGGTCACATTCACATCCATCTTAAATGTAAATAACCTATGTAAGGTAGATATCCTAGAGGGCAAAGATTTTTCGTTATACTGTTTATCTAAAGTATCCCACAAAGGCTTAGCAGAAGAGATACTTACAAACTGACGAGCCACGTCGTCAGTCAACCTTATCATGATTTCAGCATGTGCTTGTTCATCCATTTCCATTTTTCTGGCTGCAGACGTTTCTGCCAAGTAGTCACCAATTATGGCCCTCCAACACTTTTCCTTGGTCAGGATCACCTTCCTTTTGACCTGCCATATGATGAAGTCAGAGACTCCATCATATGGCTTAAGTCTAATGCTGGCTTCTATCATTTTATTTCTTGTAAACAAGAAATGAAAGAAGTCAGATGTGGTTATACAAGCCAAAAGAAAAACACGTAGAAGGTAGAAAATGTAAGCAAAGATAGATACAACAACAAAGAACAACTAAGATGAGCACTACAAGTATCAATCAGAGAAGATTTAACCACACAAGGCAAATCAACAAGCGGAAGCAATATAAGAAGGCAAGATATACGAAGACATCAAGCAGTACAGAAACCCCCCAAAAATTAGGGTTTTACAGATTCGAAAGAAAAAACTCACAGAATGCTCTGATACCAATTTGTGAATATAATATCTAACAAATCTAAACACCTTAGTCGTAAAATCGACTAAAGATAAAAACATACAAGCACACAAGCGATGTGGTAACGCAGTTCGGTAGTATGTAAAATACTCCTACTCTACGAGACCTCAAGAGGGGAGATCCGGTCCCTGGTTTCACTAGGTATCCAAGAACACATATTACATACACTCGACAAGAGATACTAGCACCTTTCCTAAGATCTAGCAAAGAAAGCAAACAAACAGAACTCAGGAGATACAAAGAAGCAAAGGTGAAGAAAAGCCCCCTTAAAGGCACCTCGACGAAGATCTGAGATCAATCTTCGTCCCTTCTGTAAACCAACAAAGCAAAGACGAGATGACAACCGAGAGATAACAAATCTCTCTTCTCTTCTAAGGATCCTTCTCACTCAAAGCGAGATTTGGACGATCCTTTCTTCTTCTTCTCTATCCTCTCTCTTTCTCTCTTGTTTTGGACGAAGAACATCAAGCTCTCGATCTAGAGTTTCAGAAGCTCCAACCAAGAGTTTAAGTACCAAGCTAAACCCTAGGTGAAACGCCTCGTTTTGCTACGAGCTTAAGTGAACCAATGAACCGAGTTAACAACATCAAGCGGCCGGTTCACCAACACATCATCAAGCAGGCCTCTCAACATTAGATCAAGGATGTAACGCCCAAAAATTTTGGCGCGTTTTCGATTTTTTTTATCTTAAGTATGTTTTATGAGTATTTTACGTCGTAAAATTTGATTTTACAAGTATACTTTTATATTAATATTTTTACGGTATTTTAATTATTATTGGATTCTCGCAATATTATTTACAAGAATGGTTTTTACATCGCAAAATATATTTTTGCGATTTTATTTATTTATAAATTCGATCCACACATATTTCCGTATCTTTATTCGGAAAAGTTCGAATAAGAGTTTCCGATTCAAAAATCCCGTCCCGAAAGTTGAAGACGAGCCTAGTGTTTTATTAATTTGTTTTCTCCTTTCCTTTTTTCTCTCTTCCCCGACCCCTCATTCTACCTATCTGGTGCCGCCAGTCTGCTACCTTGTTCTGATTTTAGCAGCCTGTACAAGCAAGCCTCCTCTGTATCAAATTGCAGCCAAGCAACAACCTTGTGGTCCTTCTTTCTTCCTCTAGAGTTAAGCAAAACAACCTTTGGCACCCTCCTCCTAGCTACCTGATGACTCGGCCAACCCTAACCTCTCACAACCTCACTCCTCTCCCTCCATCTGTTCTCACTCAACACATCAAACTCCCTCACTTCCATCATGAAGTTGCAGCTGCTTTGCCCTCTTTTACTCCACCATTCCTCTTCTCTCTTCACATCTGCTTTGCCCTCTTTTACTCCACCATTCCTCTTCTCTCTTCACATGTTGGATCGAGAATCTCAGCACCCTCTACACCGGAAGCAGCCTCTGCAGATGCTCAGTCTTCCATGCCACATTCATCTCCCAGGAAACTTACCTCACTGATCTCTCCCGCAAGCAGCGACCCTTAGCATATAACTCTCCTACAATAACCACTAGATGAAGCTCAAGCGATCAAACCTCAACCAGGAGCGGCGCTGCATCGATCTCCTCCGGATCTGCACCCTAGAGACGACTCCTCAACGCTGCTCTGAACCACTGGGAATCCACCAGGGGGAAGGAGCCGCCGCCTTCGCCTTCTGCCTTGAGCCGTCGGAGTCGCCAGCATAGGGCTTCCGCCGCCTTTGCCTTCCCCATTTATTGTCTGCATACCAACCCTCGCAGCCTCTGTCGCGCCGGATATCGAAGCCCCAGGCCGGCGAAGGGTTTTGCTCGTCAGGACCGCCAGTAGCTCCGCCTGTCTCGCCGCCGGAGGAGCCCTTGCCCCAGCCGCGCCTGCCCTACAGTGCCCTCGCCCTTGCCGCCAGGTCCTTGTGCTGTTTGCTCCTCTCCGCCGTCAACAGAAGCAAGGTTGATGAAACCCTTTTATTTTATTAAATTGGGCCCCCTATATTTTGGTATAATTACAGATTTCACCCTATGTTTTGTATTTGCAGTTTTGACCCATGTTTCTGAGTTTATACAATTATGCCCCTACTAGAATTAATTACAGAAAACGGCCTAAGGAATTAATTACGAGTAATGTCCCATATTTATAAAATTGTATTAATTGGCGGAAAATGTATTTATGGGTTTTAAATTTGGGTTTTAAAAGTGGGGTTTTCCTTATATTTATATATGTTGTTATTCCGTTCAAATTTAGCGTATAAGCTAAATTTGTATAGTTTTGGTGTTAGGTTCGGAAGCGTCCCGATAAAGACCTAACAAGTCCAAGTCGACATCCGTTGATCGATTTCCATCTTTTGACGTCGTGTGAGTATTCTTTCCCTTGATCTAGTTATGTTTAGTAGTATCATGCTAGGTTGGGTATAACATAACTTAGAGTAAATATCAAGTAGTGGTTATGGACCTTAGGTGAGTGTTTGAGGATTGTGAAATGTTCTAAAGCTTGAGGTGTGTTTGATTTGGAGAGGTTATAAGGATTTGAGTGTAGGCTTGATCTTGTGAGCGTTCGGAGGCTCGAGGGTGGGGTTGTATGATCTTGTGGTATTTTGGAGCTTAGGATTGACTTATCCTAGCATGGTGTTGTTACCGTTGAGTTTGTTTGGACTAGGCATGTTTATTCTACTTTGTGTTATGGGTTATGATCTTGCGAGATCATAGGGTCTAGAAGTCTAAGGACTTCTAGCTTGTGTTGAGTTTGAAGTGAGCATGAGAGATTCTAGGATGCGGTCCTAGAATTGAGAGTCAAATGGTCTTGCGTAGATCATTTGTATAGAAGTGTAAGACTTCTAATGTCAGTTGGTTGTTGTTGATATAGTTATCTTCTTGTGAGCAGGTTATGGGCTTCCTCCCTAAGGAAGCGAGAGTGTTGTGAGTTGAGTGTGGTGACGAGGTAAGTCTCCGGACTTACTTAGCTCGTATTCTATGTATTAGATTCGATGCGTGTTTGGTGGTGTGTGTTTTATTGCTTTCATTATAACTTATAAAACCGGAAATAGGATTACCGACCTTTATATATTATTTGGCCCAAGTGTATGATAACGGGCGGTGACAACTTGTCTAGCTCTTGCGTAGAGTTAGAAGGTTCTTGGTAACTAGCCCGTGTGGTGTAACACCCCAAATTCTGAGAACTCGGTGAGCTACTGGTTAGGACCTCACAATGGGTCCCGACCTTAGTTTGACAACAATTTAACTTGGATCTTACAACAAGGCACAAAAGTATTAAAAACATTTGAAAACTTTAAACAATATATACATGAAAAAATATGTTTCAGCCTTACAAATCAAAGGTACTAAAACGATGCATATGAAGTATATAAGACAACCTCGTCCCCAACTAAATGAGTATGTGGACCCGGCTGACCATTCCCTCCGGATCTCTCTACAACTGTCTTAACCTGCAAGGTATCTACAAGCGGTATAAAACCGTTAGCTAACATTCTATGCATAAGTATAAAGGTAAAAGCACAATCACACATCATCATGCAACACTCAATCCTTTTATTATCTTTAATTAGGTGATATGTCATTACTAATGATACTTATTTTGTGACACGAGAGATTCCCAAACCTCGCCCCTGTCCCCGTTTACCAACGCGGAATGGTACTAATGCATTTGACTGTCTACCGGACTGGGCTGGTCGCAGGGAACCTCCTAGACTCTCGCAAGAGCTAGGCAGATGATGTCACGACCCGTTATCATACACTTGGGTCAATTACGTAAATAATAAAGTCGGCCTAATCCGGTTTCATTATTTATCTTAACTAGCAAACACCACTCATACACATCACACACATGCAAGAAGCCAGCTAAGTAAGTCCGTGGACTTACCAGAATCAAATCTCGACTCTCTTAATCACCACTCATCGGTAACTGTAGGAATTCAGTAGCCTGTCAAAGGAGTCAAGTGTGTCACCACACTTTCTAGGTAATTAGAAGTCGAAGACTTCTAAGATAGTAGGTCTTAATAGAACAGAATTGATTACAGTGTTAATTTATGGTAAAATGACTATTTTACCCTTGGTCCCGAAACTTCTAAAAATTTCATAATTTATGTTTAAACTCTTATTTGAGACTAACTAACCATATTCTACTCCCTAAGATGATTTTAGGTAACAACTAGAAAAACTACCCATTTTCTATTTTCCGAAAATTCACTAAAGTCCAACTACAACTTCAAATATAAAATTCGAATAATCTTATAAAATTCTGAAATAATTCCCTAGATCATCTATGATATCCCATCTACTCATAGGAGAAAGAATTTCTTAAAACTGTTAAAGAATTGCTTCTACAAAAATTTCTAAAGTTGGTTACAACACTTAACACACAACACACTGTCTTAACTTTGAAAAATCATAACTCCTAAACTACTCGCTGGATTTATCCCGAATTTTAATATGTTCTACTATAAAATCTTATCTATAATATATCCAAAATTAAGCTGCAAAGGAGATCAAAATCCTGTTTAAAACTATCTCACAAAACCGAATTTCAGCACAACAGAAAAACTGCTTACGACTCAATCTTTGAAAATTCATAATTCCCAAACCACTCGCTGGATGCCTCCCAAATTTTAATATGTTCTAAAACAATATATCGAATATATCATATCCAAAATTCAAGCCCAACGGAGATCAAGAGCTTATTCAAAACCATCTCACAAAACAGCATCACTTGTTGTTTACCCCAACACTCAGCACATATATAAAAACTGCATGAGGAGTCCACTTTGCAACGTCACAACTCTCAAACTGTAACTCATATTACTCTAAAATTTTAGTATGTTATACACTGCAATACTGACTATATCATATCCGAAAATCAGTCAAAAAGAAGGAGTTTAGCTTACCCAAAAATGGACTCAAATTTGGCTGTTCATCACTTCCTAATTCCGGAACATAACCAGTCCTCTTCCATGGCTGTTGAATGGTTTTAGCTACAATTGAGGGTCCTCATCAGCACTGATATAGAGAGGTTAATACACATGAGGGGAGTAAGGTCCATCCTACACAATCATCTAAACTGCTCTCATCTATTACTCATCAACCTAAAGCACACTCACTATACAACATCATGGTACTAAGATTAGAGGTTATATCTACTCACCCGAAGCAGTGAAGGCACGGTTTGCGGTCGATCAACACACGAGGAACCCGACGCTGAATCTCGGTAGATGTAGGTTGCTACAGATGGTTGCACCTAGATTACAGAAGGGAAGGGTTACTTCTCTACACATGAAGAGAGAAGGGTGGACAATAGGAATAACTTCTTACCAGATTCGTTGTCTACAGCAGATTGAAGAAAGCCCGTCATTTCCTTCTTCGTTAAGTTGGAGGCGTGTAATAGATCGGGACACAGTGCAGAAGACCTTAGCCTCGTGTGCAGAAGACCTCAGCGTCGTGTGTAGCAAGTCGGTGCAGAAGGCCTCAATGAGGTGTGCCGAAGGGTTCAGAAGACCTTAGCCTCATGTGCAGAAGATCCCAACGTCGTGTGCAGCAGGTCGGTGCAGAAGGCCTCAGTGTGGTGTGCCGAAGGTCGGTGTGGCCGCGGTTTGAAGACGGTTGGGTGCGGCGTCAGGGCGAGGTGCAGCAAGGCAGGAGAAGCAGGGGAGGCGGTTGCTGGCTTGGCATGAAGGGAAACGCAGGTATACGTGATGTGGAGAGACGTGAAGAGACGTCGTGATCCTTGGTGTGCAGCTGTCCACCAGGCGCTAGGGCAAGACGTCTCTCACAGTTGGGCCGAGTAGCAGCAGGTACGTGGGCTGGAGCAAGGAGTTGCAAGGGAGAGTGGGCTGAAACAAGAAAAAAAAAAAGAAAGAATGTGGGCTGAAGCAAGGTAGGAAAGAATGGGCTGAATAGTTTGTCAAAAACTCGTCAAAACTCGTCATGGCCTTGTCAGGCCCATGAATGAGTTTGTCATAGGTTTGTCGGGCTTTGTCATGGCCTCGTCTCAGCTTAGTCATGATCTCGTCACAGCTTGTCATGATCTCGTCTAAAGTCATCGATAAGAATGAATTATAATAACTAGGGTTTGATATAAATCTATCATTTTATGTGAATTAAATTCTACATAAAATGATAAATAATTATAAGAATTAGAGCTTGATATAATTTTATCATTTTATGTGAATTAAATTCTACATAAAATGATAAAATTTGTGAAGAAAGAAATACTAGATAGAATGGAAAACCGTCAACGGCTCGAAGTCCGATTTGCTTCGGAATTAAATTGAATAAAAATTCCGGATATTACATGTGGTTAGACGGACGGATGCATCCGTACCGTTCCATGCGGTAAGTGGGGACCGAGGCGAGTTTCGGGAGATTCTCGTGTCACAAAAGAAGTTGAATTAGAACGGGATATGACCTAATAATAAAAAGATAATAACCGGACTTGTGTGTTTGAGCATGTTATGTGTCATGTTTATGTATGTGTGTATGTGCCTTCATCTTGCTTCTAATACTGTGAATGTTAGCTAACGGTTTTATACCGATTGTTGTAGATTGTCTTGCAGGTTAGGAATGTGGTCGAGAGATCCGGAAGAGTGGGCAGCCGGGGTTCCGTACATTTTAGGAGGGGTTTTGTTGGAGTTGTATTTGGGTATTGTTTCTTATATATTGTTATGTTTTTGATGTTTGAGTCTTTGGAATTGAGAACTCGGCTGAAGTTGTCTTTTAATTGTTTCTAGGGATCGTATCATTTGCATAAAAATGTATTTCGGTTTTGCCTTTATTTGTGTCTTGTTGTAAGATCCGGTGAAATTGTTGTCAGACTAAGGGTCGGGACCCATTGTGAGGTCCCAACCCGTAGCATCCCGAGTCCCGTGGATTCGGGGTGTTACAAAAGTGGTATCAGAGCCCTAGGTTGACAACAATGGCACTCGCAATCTTCTAAAGGCCGAATAGAGGGAAATAGAACCCTCAAGGGTTCTATTTCCCTCTAGGTTGACACGATACACTGTCCCGCCGAGAGTTTCCGATATATCGGACCTTGTTGAGACCTTGTTGAGATCTTAGCATGAGAAAGAAGTTGGAACAGTGTATCGTGTGTATCAGTCGAGAGAATACATACATGACTTGAGATGTACTGCCAACCTTGATGATTTAGTGGCAGACGAAGCACCTTTGAGGCTAGTAGGAAGACGGAGGATAATATCTTTAGTTAAGTTTTACGCTAAGCTAGTAGTATCGATAGAATCAACGGGTTAGGCCCAGTTCTTATCTTTGGTTGAGCTATGTACATGTGTGATGTTATATGTAGTTTGTGCCTTGTTTGGGAATATGCTTTATGACCTAATATATCTTGCGGTGGTAGTTTGAGTAGATTGTGTATATAGATTAGAAGGTTTTAGCCTTCTTAGTTTGAGAGTTCATACCTCGGCCTTAGGGACCGAGAAGTTCGACGTATAGTAAGTTTCAGGACGAAACTTGTTTTTAGGGGATCTAATGTAACGCCCCAAAAATTTGGCGCATTTTCGATTTTTTTTATCTTAAGTATGTTTTATGAGTATTTTACGTCGTAAAATTTGATTTTACGAGTATACTTTTATATTAATATTTTTACGGTATTTTAATTATTATTGGATTCTCGCAATATTATTTACAAGAATGGTTTTTATATCGCAAAATATATTTTTGCGATTTTATTTATTTATAAATTCGATCCACGCATATTTCCGTATCTTTATTCGGAAAAGTTCGAAAAAGAGTTTTCGATCCAAAAATCCCGTCCCGAATGTTGAAGACGAGCCTAGCCTTTTATTAATTTGTTTTCTCCTTTCCTTTTTCTCACTTCCCCGACCCCTCAATCTACCTATCTGGTGCCGCCAGTCTGCTACCTTGTTATGATTTTAGCAGCCTGCACAAGCAAGCCTCCTCTGTATCAAATTGCAGCCAAGCAACAACCTTGTGGTCCATCTTTCTTCCTCTAGAGTTGAGCAAAACAACATTTGGCACCCTCCTCCTGGCTACCTGATGACTCGGCCAATCCTAACCTCTCACAACCTCACTTCTCTCCCTCCATCTGTTCTCACTCAACACATCAAACTCCCTCACTTCCCTCATGAAGTTGCAGCTGTTTTGCCCTCTTTTACTCCACCATTCCTCTTCTCTCTTCACATCTGCTTTGCCCTCTTTTACTCCACCATTCCTCTTCTCTCTTCACATGTCGGATCGAGAACCTCAGCACCCTCTACACCGGAAGCAGCCCCTGCAGATGCTCAGCCTTCCATGCCACATTCATCTCCCAGGAAACTTACCTCACTGATCTCTCCCGCAAGCAGCGACCCTTAGCATGTAACTCTCCTACAATAATCACTGGATGAAGCTCAAGCGATCAAACCTCAACCAGGAGCGGCGCTGCATCGATCTCCTCCGGATCTGCACCTTGGAGACGACTCCTCAACGCTGCTCTGCACCACTGGGAATCCACCAGGGGGAAGGAGCCGCCGTCTTCGCCTTCTGCCTTGAGCCGTCAGAGTTGCCAACATAGGGCTTCCGCCGCCTTTGCCTTCCCCATTTCTTGTTTGCATACCAACCCTTGAAGCCTCTGTCGCGCCGGATATCGAAGCCCCAGGCCGGCAAAGGGTTTTGCTCGTCAGGACCGCCAGCAGCTCCGCCTGTCTCGCCGCCGGAGGAGCCCTTGCCCTAGCCGCCGCCTGCCCTGCAGTGCCCTTGCCCTTGCCGCCAGGTCCTTGCGCTGTTTGCTCCTCTCCGCCGTCAACAGAAGCAAGGTTGATGAAGCCCTTTTATTTTATTAAATTGGGCCCCCCTATATTTTGGTATAATTGCAGATTTCACCCTATGTTTTGTATTTGCAGTTTTGACCCATGTTTCTGAGTTTATACAATTATGCCCCTACTAGAATTACTTACAGAAAACGGCCTAAGGAATTAATTACGAGTAATGTCCCATATTTATAAAATTGTATTAATTGGCGGAAAATGTATTTATGGGTTTTAAATTTGGGTTTTAAAAGTGGGGTTTTCCTTATATTTATATATGTTGTTATTCCGTTCAAATTTAGCGTATAAGCTAAATTTGAATAGTTTTGGTGTTAGGTTCGGAAGCGTCCCGATAAAGACCTAACAAGTCCAAGTCGACATCCGTTGATCGATTTCCGTCTTTTGACGTCGTGTGAGTATTCTTTCCCTTGATCTAGTTATGTTTAGTAGTATCATGCTAGGTTGGGTATAACATAAGTTAGAGCGAATATCAAGTAGTGGTTATGGACCTTAGGTGAGTGTTTGAGGATTGTAAAATGTTCTAAAGCTTGAGGTGTGTTTGATTTGGAGAGGTTATAAGGATTTGAGTGTAGGCTTGATCTTGTGAGCGTTCGGAGGCTCGAGGTTGGGGTTGTATGATCTTGTGGTATTTTGTAGCTTGGGATTGACTTATCCTAGCATGGTGTTGTTACCGTTGAGTTTGTTTGGACTAGGCATGTTTATTCTACTATGTGTTATGGGTTATGATCTTGCGAGATCATAGGGTCTAGAAGTCTAAGGACTTCTAGCTTGTGTTGAGTGTGAAGTGAGCATGAGAGATTTTAGGATGCGGTCCTAGAATTGAGAGTCAAATGGTCTTGCGTAGATCATTTGTATAGAAGTGTAAGACTTCTATTGTGAGTTGGTTGTTGTTGATATAGTTATCTTCTTGTGAGCAGGTTATGGGCTTCCTCCCTAAGGAAGCGAGAGTGTTGTGAGTTGAGTGTGGTAACGAGGTAAGTCTCCGGACTTACTTAGCTCGTATTCTATGTATTAGATTCGATGCGTGTTTTGGTGGTGTGTGTTTTATTGCTTTTATTATAACTTATAAAACCGGAAATAGGATTACCGACCTTTATATATTATTTGGCCCAAGTGTATGATAACGGGCGGTGACAACTTGTCTAGCTCTTGCGTAGAGTTAGGAGGTTCTTGGCGACTAGCCCGTGTGGTTAGACGGACGGATGCATCCGTACCGTTCCATGCGGTAAGTGGGGACCGAGGCGAGTTTCGGGAGATTCTCGTGTCACAAAAGAAGTTGAATTAGAACGGGATATGACCTAATAATAAAAAGATAATAACCGGACTTGTGTGTTTGAGCATGTTATGTGTTATGTTTATGTATATGTGTATGTGCCTTCACCTTGCTTCTAATGTTGTGAATGTTAGCTAACGGTTTTATACCGATTGTTGTAGATTGTCTTGCAGGTTAGGAATGCGGTCGAGAGATCCGGAAGAGTGGGCAGCCGGGGTTCCGTACATTTTAGGAGGGGTTTTGTTGGAGTTGTATTTGGGTATTATTTCTTGTATATTGTTATGTTTTTGATGTTTGAGTCTTTGGAGTTGAGAACTCGGCTGAAGTTGTCTTTTAATTGTTTCTGGGGATCGTATCATTTACATAAAAATGTATTTCGGTTTTGCCTTTATTTGTGTCTTGTTGTAAGATCCGGTGAAATTGTTGTCAGGCTAAGGGTCGGGACCCATTGTGAGGTCCCAACCCGTAGCATCCCGAGTCCCGCGGATTCGGGGTGTTACAAAGGAGATGGGCTTCCAGCATTGGGCTACCAAGCCCAGTCCTCAACTTCAGCCGGATAGTTACAACACACAAATACACACATTACAACTAAGTATCTCCTAAGTCACATAATAGCATACACATGTATAAACCTTGTCACCATATCAATCACCAAGCTGCCTCACTTAGTTTAACCAAGTGGCAACATTGGATCATTATAGGCATTAAGATTAAATACATAGCAAGCTATCATATGAGTCTTACAACTCTCTACTTAGACCATAATATAAGGTGCTAGTGTAATCTCTAAGTCCTATACTACAATGTAACAAGAATCAATTAAGATAATAGTTTAGAGGATCAACATTAGCGAAAAGTGGAGGCTTTACTTTGTATGACTCATTCACTTCATATTCTGCCCCAAGCAATAGTTTCTAATAAAGTTCAATCCTTCACACAATTCACCATCATCCTGCACATATATCACAACCACATGAATACGCAACTTGTAGTAGATTCAATATGATTAAAAAATGTAGCTTGTAACTTGATTGCTAGTCACTAGTAATAAATATTGATAATTTTATAGGATACAAAAATAGATTGATTGTACTTGTATGTTGGAGAATTCATCGATAGATATGTCACTATCCATCTTGATAAAAATTCATATGAAAAAACTAGTGGCACCTTTGATCTTCTGTTGTGATGTCTTTAATTGTTCACAAACCATGAATTATATAAAAAGATATAATTTGAAAGATAAAAATTTAAAAGATAAATGTAACGAATAAGATTTAGAAGATAAATTTTTTAAGATAAGTCAAAATAATCCTTTATTGGTTACAAACTAAAGTTTCTTTTACAAGGACTCTTTTGCAATTTTTCAATTTAGAAGTACGTAACCTCTAGATAAAAACTGGATTCAGAAAAAAAAATTATGTGCGCCGAGACCTTTCTATAACGAAATTTTCCGGAACAAATCAACGATTCACAATAAAATAAATGTATATAAGTACCGAGTTGGTACTAAATGATGATTCCCGATTTTTTCAATCACGAAATTTTTTTCCAAACGAATGAACGGCGCGCATCCTTACTAATCTATTATATATTATACATACTAAAAGAGAACATATTGGGATGACGTGGCGCAATGTGGAAGTAATAATCAAATGGAGCTCCCACAATTTTTTTGCCAATAAATCTTTATTTTTTAAGCCAAAAAATCTTTTTTTATTAAACTAATAACCTCTTATTCAAAGATTGTACATAACTTTTTTTTGTTGGAGATTCTCCAACTTTTAATCAATTAATAAATTATACATTCTAGCCAAATTTCTTATTCTTATCAACGTAACCACCGAATAATAAATTTTATTTTTTTTGTTTAAAATAATTATTAATCAATTTTTAAAATCTACCCGGATCTCTTTTTTTTACATTCTTCACTTCCTACGTTTAATCAATTAATAAATTATAGATTCTAACCAAATTTCTTTTTCTTATTAACGTAACCACCAAATAATAAATTTTTATTTATTTTATTTTTATTATTTAAAATAATTATTAATCAATTTATAAAATCTACCCGAATCTTTTTTTTTTTCATTCTTATCAGATCCTTCAAAATTCCACAAGACACTTCCTACATTTTGATTTCTATTCAATAAATATCTATATACATACTAAAAGAAAGCACGGATTTGGTTGATGGGGTACGACGTGGAAGCAGTATTGAAACGAATCTCCCACAATTTTTTTGGTCAATAAATCTTTATTTTTTAAACTAATATTTTAAGTCAGAGAATCTTTATTTACTAAGCAAATTATCTATTAATCATATATTTCACGTAACAAACTTTTTTCTTATCTAGTATATTGTTACGGACATTATTATTTTTTAATTTATTTAAAATCTTTTTCCGTCAAATTTCTGATGCGGATTTGGCTACTGATTCGATCAAATCCATCCAAAGCAAAAATATTTATACCTAATTTAAATATATTTTAAATTAATTTGCTTTGGAACATGATTTATTAACAAATTTTAATATATTTTAAATTTTTTCGAGAATAGATAATAACCTAAAAATTGCACGATACTCTTTTAAAAAATAGCCGAAATATTTAAATGTCTTCATAATGGTGTCGGGTCCTTCTAGCCGGAAATACGGATGACATCGCCATCCGGGGCGTATCATTCTCCTCCTCTTAAATGTGAAACGTCCTCGTTTGCACGGTCAAAATAAAGAAAGGATATCTTAGGGAACGTGACCCTTGAAATTCAACACCGGATGCACATTGTCGGGTGGCTTGGACTTTTAGTCTTTCAAGATTGTGACTTTGTGGCGTTTGTTGAATATGTAAATCCTCAAGGTGGCGGTGCCGTGGAATTTGTCTCTCATGTCGGCAAGACCCTTGATGGGGAACGTTGAGGCCATGCTGAAAAGATAGAACGGCAAGCTGAGAGGTAAGTTAGTGGGCATCATAAAGATAAACCTCGAATCGCTGGCTCAAATTTGGTTTTCTATCAACATAATGATACCATTATCGGGGTTGTATTCTTTTTCACTCTCAAAAATGGTCTCGTCTTTGTCATCTTCAAAGAACTTGCCATGCAATGGACTGACCATTTGAATTGGAATTGCTAGGGAGAACTCTTGAATGATGATTTTTCCCATGTCTTTGACTTCATCACACAACGGTTGGACAACCAACTCACTCCTTGGTTGTGACACCGCTTGAAGTTCTTCTTGTTGGGCACGTCGTTAGGGCAAGAACTTGTGCCTTCAAAGATTCTAACTCACGCTTTAGATCATCATTTGTTGCTTGGAGCACGACATACTCCTCTTGGGGACTAGGACGCCGTCGGGGGGCAACATTGACAACTTGCTCATGATTGGCACGCCGTCTTGGGGCAACATAGGTATCCTCAAAATATTCTTGTCAGTGTGGATACCGTTGGTGTCCATCCATGAAAAAATCGGTCTTGGTGGGTCCGGAGGAGGCAACCACTCCTTGTTGTTATAATGGGAACTCCAACGGTTTTGTTGATACCGTCAGTTCCTCTTTGTGGCCGCTTTGAGATTTAGTTCATGTGGAGAAGGCAAACATTCTCCATATAAATCAAACTGATCATCATTATCATAGAACATGATGAACGATAAAGAACACTGAAGAACACAATAAAGATCTTCAAAGAACACCGAAGAACACTGAAGAGAAAAAAATTTTGATGATGAACAATCAAGAACACAAGTAAAGAACTTGACCTTAATCCCTTGCTCTGATACCAATGATATAAATACGGGGCGATCTAGATCGAGGAGAAACTTCAACTACTTCTTTTTGATCGTTCGAGTTGGATCAAGCGTAGAACTTGAGCGGCGGAAGCATAGAAATGGATGCGGAAGCGTTCGGTTGATCCTTCAAAAGGATCCTCGAGTATCAATGCTTGGATCAAAGACTAGATCCAAGATAGAACTTTAAGAGGGTGGAAGAAAAAGGCGATGCCATCCGTGTTATTCTTCCCAACACCTATTATCCATTCCTCCTCATTGTTTCGTTCTCATAGAGGTAATTTGTTTTTATTATCAATTATATAACCAGTTGCTATATAACTGTATACGGATATTGATTTATCATTTTCATCCTTTTCAATAATTTGCATTGCCGTTCTTCATGCATTTCAGGAATCCAAGGCTTTTTTAGTTTGTTGTTCAGTTTCGTAATTTTCCAGTCAGTTCTTAGGTACGCGCTTTCCCTAACTAAAAAACATATTATCATATCAGTTTTCCAAAGTTTTTCAATCAATTTTCAAACTAAATCCGATTTTGATTTCGTTTCCGAAATCTTTAATGTATTATGGTACAATCAATTTTCAACTAAATCCGATTTTGATTTTGTTTCCATTCTTAATTGTACCCTAACATTCATAAGTATGTACTTTTCCAAATAAATCAAAATCCGGTGTATTCATATTTCAAACTAAATACCATAGTATTAAATATATTTTCGATAGTATTTAAAAAATTGATCGGATTTTTTCCTTTTCTAAAAATTGTTTTTTAGACTGTTTTTAAGTTCTTATCAATAACTGATTCGATTTTGATTTCGTTTCCAAAATTGATCAGATTTTGATTTCTTTTCCAAAACTGATTTGATTTTCTTATATTCAAAATATACGTTTTTAAATATTTTTTAATAAATTGACTGTATATTTCACATAACAATTTTTTTTCATCCAATCTATTGTTATGAACATTATTTTTTTAAAATAATTTAAAATATTTTTTCCATTAATTTTTTTATGTGGATTTGGCTATTGATTCGATCAAATCCGAAGTATTCATCTAAAGCAAAAAAAAAAATTTAATCCGATTTTGATTTTGTTTTTATTCTTAGTTGTACCTTAAATTCATAGGTACGTGCTTTTCCAAAAAATCAAAATCTGGTGTATTCAAATTTTACACTAAATACCATATTATTAAATATATTTACGGTACAATTTAAAAAATTAACAGATTTTTTTCTTAAATTTTAGACTGTTTTTAAGTTCTTATCAATAATTGATTCAATTTTGATTTCGTTTCCAAAACTAATCGGATTTTGAGTTCTTTTTCAAAACTGATCGGATATTTTTTATATTCAAAATATACGTGTTTAAATACTTTTTAATAAATTGTATGTATATTTTACGTAACAAATTTTTTCCAATCCAGTCTATTGTTACTGAAATTATTATTTTAAAATAATTTAAAATCTTTTCAATCAATTTTTTTATGCAGATTTGGTTAATGATAAATTAATATCCGTAGTATTCATCCAAAGCAAAAAAAAAATTTTAAATCCGATTTTGATTTTGTTTTTATTCTTAATTGTACCGTAATATTCATAGATACGTGCTTTTTCAAAAAAAATCAAGATCTGGTGTATTCAAATTTCAAATTAAATACCATATTATTAAATGTATTTTCGGTACTATTTAAAAAATTTGTCGGATTTTGTCCTTCTCTTAAAAAAATTTAGACTGTTTTTAAGTTCTTATCAATAAGTGATTCGATTTTGATTTTGTTTTCAAAACTGATCGGATTTTGATTTCTTTTCCCAAACTGATCGGATTTTTGTATATTCAAAAAATACATATTTAAATATTTTTTAATAAATTGTCTGTATATTTTACTTAACAAATTTTTTCTTAAACAGTATATTGTTACGAATATTATTTTTTAAGTCTATATCTATATACACTATTATTGACGCTGACATGGTGCTGTGGAGGTAGTAACTTTAAAATAGAGCTCCCGCAGTT
Organism: Fagopyrum homotropicum; assembly: GCA_033239125.1. Classification (NCBI taxonomy): domain Eukaryota; kingdom Viridiplantae; phylum Streptophyta; class Magnoliopsida; order Caryophyllales; family Polygonaceae; genus Fagopyrum; species Fagopyrum homotropicum. The sequence continues at coordinate 90,068,171 of BSWB01000005.1, read as the reverse complement.
AACGCCATTAAATTTTTTTTCTTTTTAAGTCCAAAATTTTTTTTTGTAACCGATTTGTTTTGAAAAATCTTTACTCCTAAAAAACTTTTATTTTTAAATATAAAAAAAATTTGTAACTGATTTGTTTAATATAAAATCTTCAAAAAATTTTAAATTAGATAGTCTTTAATAAAGGGAATAAATTTTTATTTATTAAACTATTTTTTAAGCCAAAAAAATCTTTTATTATTAAAATTAAAAATTTTAGAGGAACCGATTCACGTTAGTTACAACGAATCTATTTTGTGGGACAATTTTTTTATAATAAAAATTAAGGCAAAAAATCTTTTTCGACCAAATTCGTTTTTTAATATCTATATTTTGTTTTTGTTTTTATTTTTATTTTTCAAATATTTTTCACAAAAGTTAAACTTCTTTTTTTCTTTTTCTTCACAAAACTTTTGTTAGTGATAAATTAAAAGATCTGTAAAATATTTTTTCATAAAAGATATTCATTTTTATCTTTAATATTTGTTTTTTTTCAACAGAATTATTTTTCAACAAAAATTTGATGAGATTTGATTTTTTTTAAATGTCATTTTTTAAAAAAATTTTTGATAAGATTTATTTTTAAAAATATCTATATTTTGTTTATGTTTTTTTTAGAAATACTTTTCACAATGCCACAAAATGTAAAGGTAAAATTTTGTAAGTTCAAATTTATATATTGTTTTCTTTACAGAATATTTGTTAGTAATAAATTAAAAAAATATTTAATTAGATATTATTTTTACAAATATAACATTAGTTTCCCGTACAAAAGTTAATTTTATTTTACTCAAAACATATGAAATGATATCGTTTTATTCAAAACACATCAAATATATAAATATAAGCGCAGAGGTGCTATGTACAAACTAGTCATCCATAAACATGCAAACATGAGATAAGTAAATATGATCGTCAAGCGCTGCAACTTAACATTGGAGTTATTAGTTTTATTATAAATAATTGGTACCATAATCTATATTAGATTACTAGAGAGGAAAATTATTTGTAGTTTAGCCCAAAATAAAACGAAAGATCCTTTTTGACAAAACATAGTCTTACAAAGACACACAACTCGAGGAATGGAATAAAGAAATTAAAGATTCTCCTATCATATTTAGCTGTAATGGAAGATCTACTTGTATGATTTACTGTAATTTAGTCTAATATTTTTTCTAGAGTAATGCATTTAATACGCTCATTATAATTTTAGTTTTTTTTTTTTTAAAAAAAAATAATGTAAGAAAAAGGAGAAGTGTTGCAGGGGTGAAGTGTGTGGAAGTTGCTGAAGTGATGAACATGGTTGGGCATTGGGCACTCCAGTCCTCAGTAACCGTGAGGAAAGGTGTGAGGAGAGAGAAATTGAGAATGCACTTAAAATGTTTGTCAAAATGCTTGAAAGACCCGCATTCTTCTTCTCCTCCTTCTGATACTGAGGTTTGCCGGGCAAAACGACGCCGTTTTCAGTTCACTTCATTGCAACAAACTAGCTCGGTTTTGTGGGTACCAATTCAATCTGTACCAGGAGATTCTCTTCTCCTCCCATGGGTGTACAGAATTCCACAGGTAACCCTTCTCCCTTTTTTCTGCATATATTTTGCTTCTGCATTGATCCTTTTTTTATTTCAAGTTTGTATGTTTAGCATTGACTAAAGATCTTATAATGCAAAATAGTAGTCTTGTTCAGCAGAACATAGGCTAGACATCTCTGAATATGAATCTGATTTGGCTAAAACCCACAAGTTCAAATCTCTGGCTTCTTTATTGTTGGGTTGAGTGGAAGGAGTGAAATACCTAATTGCTAATCATTGAGTATGATTTGTTATAGTGTGGATATATTCTGGGCTGTGATCTGGACTAGTAAACAAGCATTTGTAACTTCACATAGTTTTGTTTGGTTATCCTTGATTGGTTCTAATTAAAATTTCATTCGAGTCATTACTTATCAAAAATGATTGGTTTTTGTTTGAGGGGTAGTATTTGCAATTTTCTTGTAATGATCATGCTTGTTTACTACCAGATTTTGCTTTGTATGCACTTTGGAGCTGAAAGTGAATTTGGAATGATTTCTTATCCCTTGTCTCTTTTGTTTGTTGTACTTGAGCTCGAAGAAAACTTTGGTTTCTCTAAAACCTAGTACCTAAAGTTAAACGCTCTTTAGAATTAATTATAGTCTTCTTTAATACCACAGATTTACTACGAAATCTCATAGCAGGTGTCTAGTATGTGTTGAATCATGGAGGAAGATGGAGGTGAGAGTAAAACCAGCCACATCAATTCAGTTAGAGATGAAAAAGAGTTTACCCCTCCCCCCCAAAAACTGTACTGAATTACTAACCAATAAGACAAAAGGGTTGGAACTTTTCAAAGAAAACCATTTTTGCCCAGAAAAAAAAAACAATAATTGGTGAAAAGATGAAAGAAAATACAGAAAGAGGGGGAAGAAGCTGGCACCACTCGAGAATGGATCAATTCTAGAGTGCCCATGTTCTTCAATGTTTTTTGCCAAACTTGTGCAACATTTAGGTGAGTTGGTGCCACAGAAGATAGGTAAAGGGGGATGGAGTTAGTTGGATAGGTTCTGTTTTAACCTTTGAGTAAATTCAAGTTCAGTGGGATCATTTTGACTTCATCTTGTTTAGTAGTTTTGATTATGGGTTGAAAGTGCTTGACCGTAAGGAGAGTTAGGTGGGTCGTCCCTAATCCTTAGAATGATGAATCAGGCATCAAACATGTAGGGACAAGTAGCATTTACAGAGAGTACTACACAACTATCCAAGGAAAAGCACAGTCTTATAGTCTTTCTGATTTGTCATGAAAATTTTGGGTTTTCTGATTGGAAGGATTAGATATATGAATCTTTGGTAACTCTAGTCACATTTTCACTTTGCAAGGGTGCTCTTCTGACATTCCACCAAAATATATTACCCCCTTGCTTCTTGTGAAATTACTGTCCTTCCAACTCTACCATTTAAAGTAAACTCCACGACCCGTGATTGTGTTGTTGTAGTTTGTTTGTAAAGCTTTCACCTTTAGATCGATCCATTTAGGTAACTGTAAAAAAGAAGGAAATTGTTGTACTAGCATTCAAATAAACCCCTACTGCCTTATTACCTCCAACTAAGTACCACTTTGCAATGTCACTGCTTGCTTCAATAATGAGTAGACAAAGGACAAAAGTTTGGAGCTAAAACACTAAAACAAGCTCCATTGAAAAAGAAATATGACTTAAGTTTATAAGTTTTACCCTTCTGAAGTGATCACAGTTGGATGAAGAATCCTTTTCAAAACAGTTTGTTTTCCTGTTAGGAGGAATTGGGTTGGGGGGGACCTTAAGAGCAGTAAAGATGGGTTTGATTTTGGGTGGCCACATACTTTGTTGCTCTACCTCTCTCACCAGTAAATGCCCTTTGGAGTATTCTACCCTTGGGGAATTTACCAAGGTTAAATGCAAGGGGAATAATTTCATAGCTCTAAACTAGTAAACTCTAATCCCTAGCTCTTCCTGTCCTTTTCAACCTCCCCAACTCAGAATCTGTTAAATACCAGCCTTTTTGTTGCATTATAAATGTGAAAGACTTGTATTTTTCCCCATGTCTTTTGAACTCAACTGCCTTTTCTTTCTTGCAGGTTCTTCTCCTTCAATCATCTAACCTCCACATAAAGGGGTTGGCTCTCGAAAACGATGGAGGAGAAGGCATGTCACCCTCGACACAAGCAGAGGGCCGACACAGGCCTGAGTTCGGAATCATCGGCACCACCGTCATCCTCGTCAAGGGAGCTTGACAGGTTTACAAGAGTAACAGAAACGGGGGAGTGCTCGGTTGACTGCTCGGGAAAGAACTGCCGGTCGTGCTCGGCAGCTCTTGTGGCGGACTGCGTGGCGCTGTGTTGCTGTCCGCTGGCTGTGGTGAGCCTCCTGGGGCTTGCATTCATCAAAGTGCCTTGTGCCATGGGAAGGAGGTGTTTGGGGAGGAGGAAAAAGAAGGAAAACGAAAAGAGAATGGTATGTGTTAGTAGAAAAGTTGGCAAGGGAGAGGAACAAGCTGAGGTGGAAGATGGGTGTGTAGTGGTAATTGAGGCGGACAATGTGTTGTTAGAAATGTGCCAAGTGGGTCATCTGGGGTTTGGTACAGTTTCGAAGGATGAAACTCAACCAAATGATAAGTGTAGTTGAGGTTCCTCTGTTTCGTCTTTTGGAGGATCATCATCATCAGCTCTACTTTCCCTAAGTTCCAAGATCTGAAGGTATAATACTCAAGAATCTTTTTGAGTTTAAAAGTATTGATAGTCGGAAGTTGGGGGTGAGTTTAGAGCATGATTATCTCATTTTGTCTCCATCCTCTCTGCAGGATAGCGTAGGATTGTGGTTGTATGAGCTGGAGTGACTCGGTCGATAGCAGAAGAAATCTTCATGTGTTTTTATTTCATGTAATTAGAGATCCAATCAACCATTCTTATGAGTTAAGTAGCTTATAATATTTAAATGCAGCCACACGCTCTAACCAACCAAGCTATTCCAGCTATTATTAATAGATTACTATTAAGTAACCAAGCAGATCTCTCATAAGTTAAAATAATTGGCTAAATGGGTTGTGAGTAGTTATTGTATAGATGAACATAATTCATCCGGGTATTTATGTTTTTAATAGATAAAATAGCCTCCTATCATATATTATAAAAAGGTTAAATAGGAAATAAAAAATATTCTGCCAATTTTATAATTTCTCTTTCTTTTATATTTTAAACCAAATAATTAATGTTTTACCTATAATTTTAATTAAAAAAAATTTAAAGAGAAATTTGTATGAGTGATACAAAAAGGCTTTAGTGGCCCATCTATATCTATATACTTTAGGCGACACTAATGCTGACATGCCGCGCTCACGTTTTTTCTCGAATTAAATATTTTATTAAATTATAAATTAAGTCAATAAATCTATTTTTACAAAACCACAATTATTTTGTAAAATATGAATTTTGTTATACCACATTAGTTATCAAAGAAGAATGACGTTTTGAGAATTTGTATAAATAGACACAAAAGGTTTGAAGATAAATCATACATTTATGAGCCTTTTGGTGAGAATGATCGTTGTGACCTACTGATTTGTAGGTCGTTGTGACCTACTGATTTGTAGGTCGTTGTGACATACTGTAATGTGTGTCATTGACCTACTAAATTCGTAATTTATATTTTATCAATATAATAAAATATTCAAAAAAATTTAAAACTTTTATTAAAAAATAGCATATATCTAAACTAATGATGTAAAATTTACAATTTTTTTCTCATTAAATATTTTACTAAACCACAAATTAAGCCAATAAATCTATTTTTTACTAAACCATAGTTATTTTGTAAAATATGGATTTTGTTATCCCACATAGGTTATCAAGGATACATGACGTTTTGAAAACTTGTATAAATAAACATGGAAGGTATGAAGATTAAGCAAATCATACATTTTTCAGTCTTTTTGTGAGAATCAAGTAAAATATTATTTATATTGGATTAATATTTGTATGTAGGTCATTGTGACATACTGATTTGTGGGTCGTTGTGACCTATTGTTACGTGTGTCATTGATCTATTAAATTCGTAACTTATATATTATCAATATAATAAATATACAATAACTTTGAAAACTTTAAATAACCGTGTAGGACACATATATAAACTATTTATCTATATACTTTACTAAATTAGTTGTTTTTTGTATTAAATCTTTTATTAAATTAAAATTAAGCAAATAAATATATTTTTAATAAAGCAATATCGAAAATTCTTTAAAAAAACTAATCAATCACATTTTTTTTACGTAAATCAAATTTGAAACAAATCAAATTATATTTGTATGGTTATATCTTAACGTAAAATTTAAAGTTCCTCTAAATCGGTTATTAAAAAAGCATGACGCTTTGACAACTTGTATAAATAGACATAGAAGGTTTGAAGATTAAACAAATCATACATTTTTTTAGCCTTTTAGTGAGATCCAAGTATAATATTTATTATAATCAGATTAATACTTGTATGTAGGTCATTATGACTTACTCATTTGTGGGTCGTTAACCTATTAAATTCGTAACTTATCTTTTATCAATATTATGAATATACAATAACTTTAAAACTTTTATATTTACAAATACCCATGTAGGGCACGTATATAAACTATTTATATTATTTTTTTATTGAAGTAAGCGACACTAATACTGACGTGGAGCGCCCACGTTTTTTTTTTTTTGTAAAATATGGATTTTGTTATCCTACATCGATTATCAAGAAAAAAATGACACTTTGAGAAATTGATTGTATGAATAAAAATAGAAAGTTTGAAGATTAATGTTATCTTTTGATTTTACACTTATTTTGTTTTCTATCAATAATATAAAGCGAGCATAACTTATTAGTTTACACTTATATCAAGTTTATCTTCTTCTTCTTTTCCAGAATCGGATTGCTGCGCATGTGCTCAAGGGTTCACGACACATGTTATTTTATGGATTTGTATTATATTATATCTACACAATTTTTTTTTAATCAGTTATTTTTAGGAAAAACAACCCAAAATAATACCAACTATCAACATTCAACCCAAAATAATACCAACTTTGACAATTATTAGGAGCGATACAAACTATCAATGTATTTACCCAAAAATAATATGTCTTACTTCTCCGGCGAAAATACTAGCTCCGACGATGATGTGGCAATCGGAATTTGATATGTCATCAAATATAGATTAATTGTATGATGTGGATTATTTTTAAAAAAAAATCAAGTTAATAACACATAAAAAATTTTAAAAATATAAATTAAGTTATTTTCTAATAATTATATTTAAAATATGATCTTTGTAACTATTTTTTTATAAAGTTTTACAAAGTTTTTGTAAAATCATTTTTTAAAAAAAGAAAAAATTTGTAATATATATATTAAAAATAAATCGTTTTTCCTTTTGATTTTTTTAAAAAAAATTTGAATTGTTTTATATTTTGTATACAATTTAATAATTTTAATAAAATGTTTTTTTAAAAAAAATCGGGTTTTTATTAAAAAATTAGTTAAAATATATAAAACTCCAAAAAAAATTTACAAGAACTTTTTAATTAAAAAAAACAATTTTTTATTTAAAATTAGTTTTAATTAAAAAAAATTAAAAGTACAAAAAAAATATTTTTTTACAATTTAATTTTATAAAATTTTTTTATTAAAAAATAGTTACAAATTATCATTTAAATTTTTTTATATTTTAACATATTAAAAGTTATTAACTTGATTTACAAAATAAAATCCACGTCACATAATTATTTCTTGATGACATGTCAAATTCCGGTTGCCACGTCATCGCCGGAGTTAATATTTTCGCCGGAAAAGTAAGACATATTATTTTTGGTAAATACATTGATAGTTTGTATCGCTCATAGTAATTTTCAAAGTTGATATTATTTTGGGTTGACTACTGATAGTTGGTATTATTTTTGGTTGTTTTTCCTTATTTTTAATATATTTTTGCATTGCATATATATCGTTTATTTTTTTAACATTTATTAATATTGAGATTTTTATAATGCAGATATAGTGAACACTCCTAGCTTGGTATCCCTCCAGATGTAGTCACATTTATATGAGAAACTGATCAACAATTATGTTGTTATTATTTCTCCTATAAGCGTATACTTTATTACATAAACATTCGTGATCAAATCAACAAAATATAATAAGAAAAATACATGTACAAAAAATTACTCATACAAAAAGAAAATAACACCAATATATTTTCAAATACCTGGGCAAGGCACGGACACTAAACTTGTTCTTCTCTAAATAATTTTCAATTAGCCACCGTTCACCTTTATAGTTGATATCTAAAGGGAACATTAATTATTATGTTTGTCTCGACTTCTCTCTATTCTATGTATTAATATATTTGTGTTGTATATTAAACATGTCTTAATCATATAATTGGACAACTACGTTTTTATACAAGGGTAAGAGAAAAGGAAGGTTAACTTCTAGAAGTCGGCCGCCCTAAAATATACAAACAGATGAGGTCTTCAACTTCTTGAGGATGATCTCATCATCAGTGTCCGAGTCGTGGCCGAGATATGAGGGTTTGTTTACAACACTGTTGATTTTCCTAAAAATGTGTTGAACTCTACCTTGATTGAATCTCGAGATTAAATAGAATATTTCGGATACAATCATATATTCATCCAAGGTGGTTTCGAAATCTGGTTGATTGTATTAATGAACATAAATTATCTCTTTCGATATCAATGGTCGTGAATCCTAACCTTGCGGCCTTTTAGAGACTCTCTTTCAAAGCATATGCTTATGCTTCCAAGACATATTCAACTTCACATCTTCCCTTGCCTACAACAAGAGGATGATGTATGGTTATGTATGATGTGGCTGTAGTTTCTCCACCATTTCAACAACTTCCATTGTCGATTGTAGCATTGCAACACTTGCCCAACACAAGACATCGGGTGCAAAAAATGTTATTTTGTTGCTCTACTCTTGGTGGCTCTTCAGTTTTAGGTGGTTCCTTTCTCCATTTCATCATGACGTGTTGTGTAGGATTATGCATTGCTATAGGTTGTTCCTGCAAAACAACAACTTAAGTTTCAACAAACGCGTTAGGTTAGTGATAATTCCAAAGACAAGACCCTTTAAGATATTTTTCCTCAATAACTTTGACCCAAATATTTTCCGCCCCAGCCATGATTTTTCACAAAAATTTTATTTTAATGCTTTATTCATATCTTATGCTTTCCTGATTTCCGTGTCACCTAGAATTCTTGGTTTACAGATTTTATCCTTGCGTATTAGTGGGTCATAGTTTGAACCCTTGTTCCAAAAGAAATTTCTATTTAGTTGATCCAATTCAAGGTGAATACTCGTCGGAAGCATAAAAGCCTGCATTAAGAACTTTGGATTGGCGTTAAGATTAGCTTTTATTAGTGTTATTCTTCCTTCTTGTGACAAAGACGACGCTTTTCACTTGGTAAGTTGTTGTTTTTTTAATAATGACAGAGTTAAAAATATTTTTGTTTGTGCGCTCATTGATGATCGGGCACCCTAAGTATTGTTCAAGATTAGTTGCGGTATTAATACATAGGTGACCTTGAATCCTTCTTTTATTGCTTTGATCAATGTTTGAGGTTGTTTAGAACACGGATTTGTGGTAGTTGATGATATGTCTTGAAATATCACAATAGTCCTTTAGAGTCGATAAGATCTTATTACTCGCCATTATAGTTGTCTTAGTGAAGATAATGGCATCGTCAGCAAACACCAGGAAAGGTATTCTAGTCCCGTTTTTTGTGATCGGGAAACGTATCGCTTTGGCATATTCGTTCGATAATTTTTGTATGTTTCTTTCTAAACATCAACACACAAATTAAAGAGAAGGGGAGAAAGAAGTGTGAGATTTGGATAAATTCCCCTTAGGGGTTTCCTTCATCAGTTGACTCATATTAATAAGGATACAAGTTTACATAATTACATTAGGGCACACCTCTATAAACAGTAATTGCATAAGCTATCACACCCCCGTAGTCGAAACTGGAGGAGGTTGTATAGTAAGATTGTATCTAAAGTAGAAACAATTGTCGGGGAAAATGACAGTTTTACTCTTGATCCGTTGGTGAAAAGTCGAAGGTACGTGAAGAACTCTAACGTGAAGAACTCTAACGTGACCACGGGCAACCTTATCTCGGACGAAGTGAATGTCAATCTCAATATGCTTGGTCCGTTGGTGTTGAACTGGGTTGCTGGCAAGATAAGTAGCAAATATGTTGTTAGTGTATATAATGGATGTCTTGGCAAGCGGGTAATGTAGCTCAAGCAAAAAGGTTACGCAACCATGAACATTCTAATACAACATTGGCAACTCCTCTATATTCTGCCTGCATTGGATCTAGATACTACAGATTGTCTTTTGGCAGACCACGAGATTAGAGTGTCATTGAAGAAGACACAGTAACCTGATGTTGAACGGCGTGTGTCAGGGCACCCTACCCAATCAACATCTGTATAGGCAATGAGATCAGATTTCAGAGAAGAGGAGATGGTGATACCTAATGATAACGTGCCAAAGATGTATCGGATGATGCGCTTGAGAGAAGCAAAATGAGCTTCTTGAGGCGTGCATAAAGAGGCACACTTGTTGTATCGCAAAACTGATATCAAGACATGTGAAGGTGAGGTACTATAGCGCCCAGCCAGAGTCCGGTAAAGTGTTGGATCACTAATAACTGGACTAGATGAAGCACTTAACTTGACAAGCGTCTCAATAGGGGTAGTAGACGGTTTTCAATTGGACATCTTTGCTCTTTCAACAATCTCACGAGCATATTTATCCTGGGATAGGAATAAACTAGAGGATATCAGTCGAAAATATATGCCCAAGAAATAGGAAAGACGCCCTATGTAACACCCCAAGTTCTCGGACCTCGGGGAGCTACTGGTTAGGACCTCACAATGGGTCTCGACCTTAGTTTGACAACAACTTAACTAGATCTTACAACAAGGCACAGATAAGGAAAATCCAGAAATCATAAAATATGTTTGATAATGTCATGAATGTGACCAGGAACACTAACACCCGGCAACAATAATATCTTAAAGACTAAGAACAAAGAAAGTCAGAATTGAAAGACTAATATAAAGAAAAGACTGCAACCCGTCCTATGAATTACGGCAACCCGGCTGACCACTAACTTCCGGATCACTCGACATCTGCTCTAACATGTGGTACGTCTAAACAACAATAAGACAACGGTTAGCTAACTGACCAGATATAAGCAGAATAAGAATAGCACAAACACACCCAAGATAACATAAAACAATCATCATGCTGGCACGCAAACCGGTTATTATCTTTGAGCTTATGCGATTCACGTTATTCCGTTTTAAAGCTGTGGTACGAGAAATCTTAAGATTTCACGCCTCCGTTCCTTATCCAACTGGTGCAGGTCTAGCACACCTCCGCCAGTAGCGCCACTACAAACAAAGTATGGACTAGTCTCTAAAGAAACCCCCAACGCCCTCGGGCTAATTGAGCAGAATGTCACCGCCCGTTACTCTTAGGCCAAATATGTAGGTCGTTCGATAGTTAATAATAAGTACAATCATAAACACATCTCAAACACCACTATCATTATTCACACTCATATCCAGAAACTAGCTAAGTAAGCCCAAAGGACTTACTTGAATCAAATCTCGACTCTTTTAATCACTACTCGATTTGCAATTGTAGAAACTCAATTGTCTGTCATAGGAGGCAAGTGGATCAAAATACATCCCATAATCTTAGAAGTCTATAACCTCTAAGATGTATAATCTCATCATAAGGGAAATTACTAAAATACCCTCCTAAGGTAAAATGACAGTTTTACTCTTGATCCCGAAACATTCAAAAATCTCATAATATATACTTAAACTCTTACTTGGTTCTAAATATCATTTTCTAACTCTTAAGAGTGAGTTTAGGTAGAAACTAAAAAACTACACCTTTTCCTACTTTCTAGAAGGTCACTAGATCCAACTTTAGCTTATGATAGGAGACTCGAATAAAAATATAAAAATTCTAAGAAAAAGTATCCAAGTCTTCTATGATATGCATACTAATCATAAGGCTAAATATCTCTCTAAAACCCTAAACCAAACTCATTATATAAATCTCCAAAGTTGGTTCTAACATCCAGTAATTTCATACTTAGCCAAAAACTGAGTATCTTTCCTAACTGCTCGACCAGTTAACTTTGGACCGTCATAGATCTAAATCTAACCGTTGGATAGATCCCAAAATTTGATACATTACAGTATGCATATCACTCTAAAACATATTAAAAATTGAAAGGTGGATCATGCTTCTAAGGTGTCGAAAACAAGGCTTGAACATGACTGTTTAACACAATTTCTGGAAATTTAACAAATATTGAAAGAGGTCATTGTTTTGATAATCACCAGCCTCACTCTCACAACTTTATTCCAGGCACAATAGGTCACAGATTAGACTCCTGTTACAGACAAACAACATCAAGGCTTACTCATCTCTTCTTCATTCAAGTATCGACAAGGAAGAGAGAGGTTTAAGACTTAGAGCCCTCACCTAGATCTTTGATGGGCTGTAGAAGGTTGCTATGTCTGGAAGAGGGGGAGATGACTTGAAGGATGTCTGCAGAAAGTGATGGCACGACCATTCCGCCTTCATGTTAGTACTCTTGTCCAAACTGATACGAAGTGAATAGAAGGGGTAAAGAGGCTCACCTGGCTGGGGAGGAGGTCTTCCTTATGTCCACTAGGGAACTGACTGTCTGGTCGGCAAGGCTGCACGGTCCAGAGATGAAGAACCAGTCCTCAGTACAAGTCTTCGATTCACAGAAGGGAGAAGCATCGATAAGAGACTCACTTTAGTCCTTTTGGATGGCAGTGGCGATATAGAAGAGCGGTAGGGATCAATGTCTGAGGCATAGAGATGGATTGAAGACCCTGGTTACGGAAGTTCAGAGAGACGGCGTGAAGAGAGGAAAGGACGATTGTGGCAAGATCTGTAACGTCTACCCCGAGCGTGTATTTGGATGCCAATGTGGACTGGTTGCTGCGTGATTTCAGGGACTGTTAAGGAGAGTGGATCTCTCTTCACATTTAGCAAACACACGTACGTAGAAGAGTTGAATCTCATTGTTGGGCTGACGAGATTTGGCCGCACGGGCTGGAGAGATGGACACCAAGGCCAACGCCTTTTCCTAGGCTGGCTGGTTATGACAAAGCAGCTACTGGGCTGTGTGAGGCAATGCAAGAATGCATGGAGAGGTGGACTGAAACAAGGTAAGAAGAAGTGGGCTGAAAGTTTGACAAGGCCTTGTCAAATTCATGCCATGGTCTTGTCAAAAGAATGTCATGACTTTGTCAAGGACATGTCATGACATAAAGTAGGGTTTGTAAGATTAGAGTTTTGTTGGATTTTTCATCATTTTATGTTAGTTTAGGCTTACATAAAATGATAGAATTTGTGATGGTATATAACATTAGGTATCATGTACACAGATCATCGGGTCGAAAATTCAGTTCGACTCGAAAGTAAACAGAAATAAAATTCCGGATATTACATCAGTGCCCCCGTAAAATAAGTTTCGTCCCAAAACTTACAATGAGGGCATCTACTCTAATGACCCTCACAAATATAAGCGTCCAACTCGGTCTCTACTAGCTATTCACTCCTACTTCCTAACATGCAAGAACTACTCAATCATCAATCAGGCAACACCTAAAACATAATCACTCAACCAAATGTATAATCACAAAAGTCACACAACAACATCCGAGTACTAACCTGTCGGTACAGAAGTAGCGGCTAACTTCGCAAAGAACTCGGGATAACTACGTCTAATACTCTCCTCTGTCTCCCAGGTGGCCTCATCGGCTCCTCGTCTAGACCACTGGATCCTCAACATCGGTATCTCCTTGGACCGCAGACTTCTAAAACTGCGTTCTAAGATGGCTATTGGATACTCCACAAAAGTGTGGTCGGGCTCAACTATCAGATCCTCATGGCTGATGACATGTCTCGGGTCCGGTATATACTCTCTCAACTGAGATACATGAAAGACCGGATGAACCCCCTCCAATCTCGGTGGCAGTGCTAATCGGTAGGCAACCTCTCCGACTCTCTCCGAGATCTCAAAAGGTCTGACATATTGGGGACTCAGCTTCCCCTTAATATCAAAACGTCGGACGCCTCTCGTCGGTGACACTCTCAACCACACTTGTACACCTACTCTAAACTCCAGAGGTTGACGCCTCTTGTCAGCGTAGGATTTCTGACGACTTTGAGTTGCTAACATCCACTCTCAAACTAGGGCGATCCGAGCCACCCGAGCCACGTCGACCTCTGGATTTGATGTTAGCAGTTGGGTCGCACACTGAGCTACATACCGAGCCACGTCGGGCTTCAAACCACCCCACCAGAAGGAACATCTCACATCCTTGTACATGTTACTCGCTCATGGATGTACTGAGTATGGGGTAGCATGAGCCTCACCCAATATCCTCTATCTCAACTCACTATCTGATGGCACACAAATATGATCTTGACGTCTCATCACTCCATCAGCACCAATAGTGAACTAAGGTGCCTTATCTCGAGACATCATGTTTCGGATCCTGGTAAAAATTGGACAGGTCTCCTGCTTCTGTCGGATCTCACCCAACAGATCAAGAAGTAACTCCAAGGTAGCCAAATGATGGACTGTATCTGGAAACTGAATCTCTACCTCTAGCCAAATGATGGACTGTATCTCAAGACATTAGTGTGGCTTCTTCCTTATGGAATTACCAAGAAATGCGAGAAATTGAATGTGGAGAAGAAGTTCATATGAAGGGCCATCCAAACGATGGATAAAAAAATAAAGTTCGGCAAGAACTCAACTCCAAATGCCAAGAAGATCGACAAATAAATTAAAGTTTAACAAAGTCAAAGATGGAATACAACATTCTTTCGTCTATAACTTCCAACCGAGTCTCTCTCAAATAGTGTGTTTCACGTGCAATCCGGGACAACTATTTATATATGAAGAATGGTCCACGCCAAGTGTGTGATTGAATAAGTTCATATGTTTGGTGCATCGAGGTGGAATTAAAAAAATGGTCAACGTCAACATGTGCGCCAAGCCATACAAGGATCGAGCTCAAATAAAAAAGTTATCACACAAAAATTGTTACCTTGTAGTTGGAGTTCAAACGGTTTGGTCGCAACAAAACAAATATAAGAATGAGAAAAGTTATAGCAAATTTGAGACGGAGGATGTGAAGGTCATTTTTTGCAAAGATCAAAAGAAGAAAATATCAAGAGCAAATGGACATAAAGTCGATTGCAATATGTTGTGAAACACAAAGCGAGTGAACTCAAGTGATAATAAAAGAAAAAAATAAAAAAAGCAAAGAATTACGTATGATTTGATCCCTATGAAAGGGTACGTATGAAACTCAATTTCACGACTATTGAATTCAATCAAAAATTCCAAGTTGATACCCAAACGAAAGCTCTATTAAGAACTACGTTTGACTTGATTCCGTTGAAACGGATACGTAGAAAACTCGTCGAGTTCAGTCATACCCTAAACAAAAAAAAAAAAGGGAAGAAGAGGAGACATATACTCAACTAAGAATTTACTCATAAGTAAATGATAGTCGGATAATTTGGAAAACACTTCATAGAAGGTGGGTACGAGTGATTCCGGTGATGCGTGAAAAGGGAGAAATGCAAGTGATAATTAATGCAAATTTTTTGAAAACCCTTAATAGAAGGTGGGTTTGGATCCGACATATAATACATGGAAATCTAAAGTACGCAAAAATATCATTATAAACTGCGTAAGGCTTTATCCTTCTGAGGGAAGGTACGTGGGCAACCCGTCGGGTGCAACCCAAATATTCAAAAAAAAATTGAAGAGGTCATCAAAAGTGTATCAATACACGAATAAGGTTTGGACTTTAATAAACATATTTCAAATGAAATGTGTTACGCAATTTTATTTTCTTGTAATATTTTTGCCTAGCGGAAAAAATTAAACGGACACGGGATTTCGATGGGGACGAATATCCAGTAAGACTGGAACAATTTTCAATACCCGAAGGCGGATGCGGGATGAAAATACGACCCATTGACACCCCTATGAATCAATAACATCATACATCATCTAGCTTGCATACTAAGATATAACTTCAAACCTCACGGATAATTGGGCATTTCAAGCTCTACTACGCTTAACACAACTTGATGATCAAATTATCAGCTGAAGCCAACAACACCGATATGCAAAACGAAACAGCACCTACTTGAACAAACCATAGCTACAATTTCGTTTTTCGGCCTTTGCAATCACTCTACAAACGGAAGCAAAATTACCAAATCATCAAACAATTGAGACCTTAGCACCGGCCGCTTCAAGCTGCTTCTTCGCCTCCTCGGCTTCTTCCTTAGAAATCGCCTCTTTGAATTTCTTCGGTAAACCTTCGATCAGCTCTTTGGCCTCCTTGAGCGCCAGATTCGTCAACGCCCTAACGGCCTTGATGGCTCCAATCCTCGCATTGCTCGGAACCTCTTCAATCACAACGTCGAACTCCGTCTTCTCCTCAACGACAGGCGCTTCCGCAACTCCGGCGGCTCCGGGTGCGACGGCAACAGCGGCGGGGGCGAAAGAGGCCGCGGAGACACCGAGCCTGTCCTGGAGAAAATCGACGAGGATCCTCGCCTCTTCGAGAGTAAGAGACGAGAGCTCCGAGCCGAGTTTCTCAATCTTCTCTGGCGCCTCGACGGCGGCGAGAGGGCGGACATTGGCGGCGCGGTAGGAGATTGGGGAAGAGACATTGCGCAGGGGGACGTTGATTGGCTGTACTTTGGGGAATAAGGAGGAAGAGGAAGGAGAGCGGATGGTGAGGGGGGATAAGAGAGCGGTGGTGGTAGCCATTGATGGAGAAGATGGAGAACGGATAAGGAGAAAGAGAGAGGAAAAAATGGAGGATAACTTAGCAGCAGTGGTGGATATGTGCAAAAGGAGATCAGTGTAGATGGGTCATTTGACGCTTTTGTCCTTGTTCAATTAAAGAATTTTACATGTTTCAAAATAGGAGAAATGTAGGATTTGTGCAAAAATAGCATTCCGAGAATCGATTCCGGGATCTCTCGCACACAAAGCAAGAATAATACCACTAGACCAAATGTCCGACTACAATGTTTGTGTGTGCAGAATAATTGACTAATACGAATTACATTGAGTTTCAAATAACGCTGAATTTTAAAGTTACATAATTAAAATTTTAACTAGTTTTAAACTGGCTCAGTTCAACCCGCGAGCTATTTCTGAAACTCGGACTAGTGAATACGTTTTTTTGCACGAGCAAAGCTCAAGCTCATAGAGACTCGTTTGGATCGGGCTCGTTTCAGCTCGTTCGGCTCATTCGGATCATCTTAGACATGAACTTAGTAGTAGAAGAAGAACAACGCACCTAACCAATTCACCACAGTACCACACACAATCAAGAAGAAAAATCACTAAAGGAGTGCGTCGGAGGAAGAACATATCCGGGAACAAAGCACATGTTTGAGGGAGAGCCGTTGGAGAACAACGCACCTGAATACGAATTTAACCACAAATTTAGAGTTGGACATCAATTCAAAACCGCACCAAACCACCCAAAACCGGACCAAACGAGCAAAATAGCAAACTCATATTTGACTCGTTTTGTAATACGGACGAGCAAAAAACGAGCTTTTGAGGACCTGAGACCGAGTTGCTCGTCTCAAACTATAGCCCTAAGCATGTTTCTAATTTGAAGTGGGCTAAAAAAATAAAATAATATAGAAAGTAAATCAAATTTAATCTTACTTTATTGAATGATAGAGTAAGCTATTATATAGTTCATTATCGAGACGGAATATCCCAGGACTTAGCTACAAAACTAAAGTTTGCACAACTTAGCTAGAAAACAAAAACTTACATCAAAATGCAAACAAATTTCTAACAATCCTATATATTAGGATGGTATTTATAACAAATTGACCTCATCGTTTCCTACCCTTACACTAGACATTGATTCAGTTTAACATTGGTGTTTCACAAACTCCAAGTTTTTGTTACATTCTAGCTTTGGTTGAATAGAGAAAATATATAATGTATTTGTTTGAATCTAAATTTAAAAGTATATTTATTATGATAAATTTATTACATATATATAGCCAACTAAGTAACATAAAGTTGTTACAAATTTGTTACATTACAATTTCCAGCTCAGCACTATTACTCTCTTCACCCCCCCCCCCGCCGCCGCAAGATGTCAGCAAGATGATGAGAAGTAGGTATGAAATGTAGTTCAAGCAAACCTTCCATCACCTTATCCCGAGAAAGTGGCAATCTATTTCAATATGTATTGTTCATTTATGGAAGACAAGATTATTAGCAAGCTGAAGTGCTTGCCTATTGTCACAAATATTCAAACTGGTTGTGGAGGGGGAAAGCCCAGATCAGATAGAAGACAAACAAGCCAAGTGATCTCAACAACTACACAAGCCATGACTCTATATTCTACTTTAGCATAACTACGTGAAATGGTGCTTTGCTTCTTGGATTTCCAAGCAAAGATGGAGAGTCACATCCATTCAACAAAATTCCATGAGTTGTTGTATCATGAACATACTTTAATGTGTGATGTAAAGCTGTTAGATGAGTTTTGCATGGGCTTTGCATGAACTGACTTAAGCGCTGAACTGCACAACATAGATCAAGCTGTGTATGTGTAAGAAGGTTCAATTTTCTTACTAAACTTCTATATATAGAAGCATCAAGAATAGGTTGTCCATCATTAGAATGAGCTTTGTGTTGAGAGGTAGAGGTGTACTTGTTGACGTAGAGCCCAAATGACCAACATCTTTGAGTAGGTCAAGAGTGAACCTGTGCGAGTCATAATAATTCCATTAGAAACATACTCGCTTCAATGCCGACGAATTAGTGAAGTAATCCAATATCCTTGATCCTAAAAGTGCTATCCAGACAAGCCTTGAGACAAGTTTTCTCATTAACATTGGAACCCGTAATAAGGAGATCATACACATATATGGCCACAATAGTGATGACAGAAGATTGATGATGAATGAACAAAGAATAATCATTCTTAGATTGAGTAAAATCTATGTCATTAAGAGCTTGAGTAAATCGATTGAACCCTTGTCTTGATGCTTGCTTGAGACCGTATAATGACTTTCGAGGTTTACAAACCAATGAAAGAGGGTTAGTTATCCTTGGAGGGAGAACCATGTAAGCATCTTCATGAAAATCCCCATGGAGAAATGCATTATTGACGTCGGGTCGGGTTGGTGTAATGTCTATGACCTAGTAGCAACAATGGCCACAATACTAAGAATTATAGTCATCTTCACAACTAGGGAGAAGATCTCGTGAAAGTATATCCCATGTTGTTGAGTGAACTCCTTGACAACAAGATAAGCCTTGTAATGTTCAAGACTACCATCGGCCTTAAGTTTAACCTTGTAAACACATTTACACCCGATAGCTTTCTTTGAAGAGGAAAGTAAAACAAGATTCCATGTATGATTCTCCTGTAAAACATCATATTCTGCATGACGTGAACCCAATTAGGGTCTTTAGAAGTTTCAGTGTAAGATGTAGGCCAACAAATGATGAAAGAGAAGAAACAAAAGCAATGTAAGGAGGTAAAGGAGAAGATGAGAGCAAACCTGGTGATGATGATGAGCATGAACTATAGTTGCAGGGTGGAAGATGAGCTCGGGCAGATCATCTCAAAAAAGGAACATCTTGTGAAGAAGGAGGAGGAGATATAAAAGGTGGGAGGCTGGAAGATACTGTGGTGGTAAATGAAATAGATGAAGACGTGTAATCATTTGGTAGGAGGAAAATGGAGGAATCGAAAGAAGTAGATAAAGTGGTAGGTAAGGGAATGAAGATGAAAGAATATGATGAAAAGGTAAAATAGTCTCATGAAAAATGACATCACGAGAGGAGAAAAGCTCTCTAGTAGAGAGAGCAAGAATTTTGTAGCCTTTCTTGCAATATGGATACCCTACAAAGACACAAGGCATGACCCTAGGTTGAAATTTGTCACGATGAACAGGTTTGGTGATAGCAAAGCACAGGGAGCCGAATACACGTAAAGATGAGTAGTTTGGTTTTTTATGAAACAAAAGCTCATATGGGTATTTATTGTGGAGGACATGAAGGGGAGAGTGATTGATTACATGTGTGATAGTGAGTATAGACTCACCCTAGTAGGTTTAGTGAATTCTTGGATTGGTTATATAAAGCTCGAGCAACCTCAAGTATATGTTTGTGTTTTCGTTCAACAAGGCCATTTTGTTGGGGGTATAAGGACAAGAAGTTTAATGATTGATGCCTTCATTATCATATAGAGTAGAAGTTGCATTGCTAGTAAACTCAAGAGCATTGTCAGATAATGATCTTGAATCTAGCTTGAAATTGTGTTTTTTGTAAGTTGCAAAAACGTGGCTGACAAGGTTAATGCATTAGACTTAATTAGTAGCCATGAGATAGATCCACGTACATCAAGTAAAATCTCAGCAATGGTTAAAAGATATGAAAAACCATTCCAGGTAGTCTGCTTATAAGGTCCCAAGGTATTAGCATGTATAAGATCAAAAGCACTAGTGGTGGATGAAGTAGACTTAGGAAAATATTGTCCACAATGTCAAGCTTGTGGACAGATTTGACAAATTGAATGAGATTTGCTTGTAATATTTAAGGAATCAATACAAGACAATCTTTCAAAAGGAAACTAACCTATGTAACAATGCCAAAGGTCTTGGTTTAAAGCATGCTTGATAGATGAGCAAGAGAAAGAAGATAATTGTTCAATGATGGAAGCATTATTACAAGTAGTTGAACAGTTGGATGAACTGGATGGAGAGATTGTGTCAACAACATATAGTCTCTTGCAAGCATTACCAATCATCATAGGAAGCTTCATCGAAGGGGCTTTAATAAAGCAATGCTTAGATGAAAAGGTAATGTGAGTAAGGAGATCTTTTGAGAGTTTATGAACATATACCAAATTGAATTGGAATTTAGAAACATAAAGCACATCATGCAAGGTTATTTCTGGATTAAATGTAACAGTGCCAATGTGAGTAACTTTGGCATTGTGTCCATTTGGCATAGTGATGAATATAGGACATGCAATAGGTTTGACAAAGGAGAATACTTCAGAATGAGGAGTAATGTGGTCAGTTGCTCTACTTTCAATAATCCACTGATTTTGAGATTAGAGAGAATAAGCATAAAGGCTTACCAGCTAAAAATGTAGAGTGACTATCCTTACTCAGATCTGAAGCAGATTTGTTGAGAAGAGACAAGAGTTGAGTGACTTGATCTTGAGAGAAACTAGTAGCTGCCATTTTGTGATTATCTGGATATCCATGAATCTTCCAACACTTAGTAAGCACATGGCCTGCGATCTTGCAATGCTCACAAAATGACACTCCTAGAGCAGCAACTGTGGGATAGCCATGTAACTTCTAACACTTGTCAATGTTATGATTCTTTGCTTTAAAATGATCACAGAACAAATAACTATTAGCTGGAGGATTATACTTAGAATTAGACCTATAAGATCCTATATTATGAGAATGCATGGCTGTAGAGTCACTGCCGATAGAAGTAGAAGAGGTGAGTCCTCTCTGTGGTTCATCTTGGAGAACTAATTTATAGACAACATCAAGATTGGGAGATGGAGTGATCATGATAATATTAAAGCACAACATATTTGAAAGAATCATTCAGACCAACCAAAAATTGAATAACATACCGATCCTTAAGAAAATAGAGAGCAATAGCATTTGATCCACAATCACATACCTGATCTTTGACTGCAAGAAGATATTCATCCCATAGCTTCTTGAGACGAGTAAAATAAGTGGTAATAGAAGTATTCCCTTGAGAAATAGAGCTCAATTCCTTCTGGATCTAGTAGATACTTGTACGATTAGTCTTGCCATATCTAGTAGACACTTCTTTCTAGATTTGTGTACCAGATTTACAATGCAGAATGGATTCTGCAATATCTTTGTCGATAGAATGGAGGAGCCATGAAATCATCACATTATTGCATTGGTCCCATTTGGAATGAGTTTAACATTAGACAATGGACGCTTGCAATCTCTAGTGACGAAACCTAGTTTATTTTTTGTAAGAAGAGAAACCTCAACATATCTCTTCCATCTTATATAGTTTGTTTGATTGAGTAAGGATGTAGAAAATTTAGGGAGAGAGCATCATAATGATGAAGAAAGAGTTGATCATAAGGATCAATTACATTTGTTTGATTGGTTCCATTGTTAGACGAAGGAGGTCGGCCATAATTGAGATTATCAAACCTTTGATACCATGTTATATTCTAGCTTCGGTTGAATAGAGAGAGAAGATAGAATGTATTGTTTTGAATCTGAATGTGAAAGTATGTTTATTATGATGAATCGATTACATATATATAGCCAGCTAAGTAACAAAAAGTTGTTACAAATTTGTTACATCACACTTTCTAGCTTAACACTATTACTCTTTTCACTTTCTTCCTAAGAGGCTTAGTAAAAATGTCTACTATTTGTTATTCAATTCCACATGATTTCTATAGTAAAACTTCTTCATTCACTAGATCACCTTTTGTGGAACCGCACATCAATTTGCTTACTATTGCCATGTATCACAAGGTTCTTGAATAATTTAGTTGTTGAACACTTTTTCATTCATACCATTTGAAAAGTAGAGGTTAAAACAACTTCAAATCTTGCTTTTCTGGTGACAATAAGTTGTTTCCTTGAAGACCATGCTACAACTGCATTGCTCGGAATGAATGCATACCCAAATGCACTATTTTTGTCCTCAATATCCTTTAACTACCATAAGATGAAGCTCAGATAGATTAGACTTGTATCTACCATTGAGGCTAACTAATTACATCACATCATGTCTTGTGGATGCTAAATACACCATGCTTCTAACCAATTGCTTATGGAGTGAACTATTCAATTTCACATCATTATCATCTTTGTGAATTTTAAATCCTAAAACCATTAAATTTTATAGAAATTTATGAATTGAAAGCTTGTTTATTTTATTGATCAAATATTATATATATAGACAAATATATAGAGATAAAAAGATAACTTAACAAAGGATAAGATAAAAAAATAAACAAATAAATGAATAATAACATATGACCTAATATACTAGGTCCAATATATTAGATCCGTACTCTAACAAATTTTGCATAATATTGCTAGCTTCCATTCCAAACTTCCCTATCATTTCTTTCACATATATACAATATACTTCTTCTACCTGAAAAATACCCATTCATCAAAACATAACACTCTTATACCAAGGAAGATTTTCATATTCTCCAAGTCAGGCTTGTCAAACTCATCCATCATGGACTGCCTGAACTCTCTCATCATAGCGCTATAATTAATACAGATAAAGTCATCAACATATAGGCTAAAAATTGTATTTACCTTGTTGATTGACTTTGGTAAACAAATTTTTTCCTACTTGTATCCTTCTCAATTTCCATATGCTTGAAGTATGACTCTATCCGACTAACCTGTCTACTTGAGTCCATCTACACCTTTGTTAAACTTCTAGTTTAATAGTATGTGATCATTCGATTTTCAAAAGATTCAAATATATATTTTTTTTAAACCTTTGCTTGAATTCTTGTTTTACGATATAAAATTGTATTTAGACTTGACAATATTCTTAGGGGGATATTAAGGGCACGGCGCTCGATTTCATATACGCACCACGTAGCCGCGATGAGTGACCTTCACGGTCACGTAACCGTGAAGGTCACTCATCGCGTCTACGTGGATTTTTGACCGTTGAGATTCGAACGTCGTAATCCGAACGTTGTAATTCGAACGTTGTAAAAGTGACCGTTGTAATTTGAACGTTATTGCTTTCCTTTGGTTATATATAGATAGTAATAGAAGAGGTGAAAAACGCTCACAACATCTTCGAAAAAACAACACAACATTTTCTGGAAAACAGCTGCGAGAATGTCAACACACGAGGATGATGAAGTGATGATTCCGTTCGACGATACAAAATTTAGTGATCTAGACGAGTTTCTTCGACATTTCGAGGTAAGTACTTTATAACCGAAAATATAGAAAAACTAGAATTGTTGTATATTATGTATGTTTAAGTTAGATATAGTTGCAATTAATGTTAGAAACATTTATTATAATTCGTGTTTTTATTATTTTAAAATTAGTAAACCGAAAACTAGAAATTTTATAGTTTTTTTTTTCTATGTGAACTAGGATCTTCCGAATTATTTTCGTGACGAAGGGAGTGATTATTCGCAAATGTTTGAAATTTGCGGTTTTTTCCATGATCGCGAGACGATGATGGATTGGGCTCGATTCATGGGAGGAACTATGAACATGGTGTTGGTTACTAGTAGGTCGTGGAGAAATTCTTGGGGGTTCGTTACGTTTCGTTTGACATGCGAATGTTTTGGAGCCCCTCGTAAGAAGAAAGATGTGGATTTTGATACCGAGTCATCTTCTAGCCGAGCATAGAAATCGAAGAAGGACGGATGTTGTTTTGAGCTTGAGGGCGTACAAAGCGAGACTGAGAAGTGGACGTTGCATGTTATAAATGGAGTGCACAATCATACACTTCCCGAGCAGTTGAAGGGACACACATATGTTGGCAGATTGTCGGAGAAATAATTTCGGAAGGTGGGACGTGAGCTTGGGTCGGGTTTCAAGCCGAGAAATATATTGAAGTCAATAAAGTTAGATGATCCATACAACGTCAGCACAATCGAACAAATATACAATGCTGGAATGAAGATTAGGAAGCTACAAGCCCAAGGACGGAGTCCTCTCCAACAAGCACTACATATGTTAGAGCAGCGTCGTTATTACGTAAATGTGAGAAGATGCTCGAAATCGGAAGAAATTTCAGATTTTTTCATCATGCATCCGGATTCAAGACATCTCCTCAACCTATTTCCTTATGTCATCGTAATGGACACGACGTACAAGACGAACGAGTAAGTTTTAATATACATGTTATTATGATTTTTTTAACTTTTCATACACTTTTAGTTTAATATAAATGTGAACTCTTAATATATCCTATATAGGTACAAGATGTCGTTGTTAGAGATTGTCGGTATCACTAGCACGAGGTTGACGTTTGCAATAGCATTCGTTTTCATGGCCAAGGAAAACGCCAATCACTACGAGTGGGCATTACGGAGACTCCGACATGTGTGCGGAAATGTTACACCGGGGTGATTGTGACGGACAAAGAGCTAGGACTCATAAGTGCACTCGGTGTTGTTTTTCCGGATGTGAAGCACATGATTTGCACCTTTTATATAAAGTGCAACATCCAACATAGATCTTGGGTGGTGACACGGTCAAAGGAATTACAAGCTGTTTTTGCATCACACTACCATGCTCTTATTGAATCTAGATCTCCTGAGAGTTACGAGCGGCGTTTGGGTGAAATGAAAGTGCATTGGCAAGCGTATCCGAGGTTGATGGAGTATTTGGAAACTACATGGCTAATCCCCTACAAGGAAGCAATTGTTCGATATTGGTGCGACTTGCATCTACACTTTGGCACAAGGACAACGAATGCGTAAGAACTTATTTCTATATTGTTTACACTTGTTTTCTAATAATTGTTGTAGATTAATTTATTGAATTGATATTGGTTGTTAGGTGTGAGTCCGCACACTCATTGTTGAAGGGTGCATTGCGTTCTACCGTTCAAGGATTTTAGTTGGTGATGGAGAACATTGACTTGATGGTAAATGATCAGATTGATAAGATTCAAGCGTTAATAGAGATGTCACGTGAGAGGATGTTGTTGGCTATGCGTGTGCCTATATTTGATTTGCTCCGAAGCAAAGTAAGCAACGAGTGCTTCTTGGAGTTCTTGGAGAACTACGAGAAGACAAAGCAAATTAGGAGCTTGACAACATTTAAGGATTTATATTGGAGGGAAGCTCATGGGTTTTCTTGTGCGCACGAGTTCTATATTGCTATTAGGCATCAGGAGCCAATACGTTTGGATCAGATTCACCCTTATTGGAAGCAAGTACGATGGGAAAAATTGAATCCGACGCATGAAGATGAGGTTGTTCATATTGATCCATACATGGAGTCACTCAATGACTTTAGGGAGCGATTGGACAAGAATTTGCTTCCGAGAGATGTGCTTGAGCGGATGGCTTCATCATATGAAGATATTACAAGTCCGGGCAATTCAACGTTGAGAGTACCAGAGCCAAAAGTCAGAACTAAAGGAAGACCACCAAAGTACGGCATTCTTTCAACAAGGAGAGAACCAAGTCGGTTTGAACATGGTTCTGGATTGGCACCTCCACGTCCTCGAGGTCGTCCACCTAAAGCAAGACAACATGTGAAAGTTAAAGTGGAGGAGCCCGAGCCTGAAGAGGACAAAGTTGAAGTTAAAGTTGAGGAGGCTGAGCCACGTGGTAACAAAAGCACCACCAGACGTTCTAAGAACTATCGGTTCAAGGGTGATCAGATGCAGAAGTTCATGAAACTCTTCATCCTTTCAGCCTATGATGTTAAAGGAGATAGGCATTGTGGATTTAGATCTCTTGCCGTGGTTTCGGGATACTCGAAAGAAGATTACTTAATTGTTAGAAGGGAAATGGCTACAGAGTTGTTGATGAGAAAGGACTTGTACGCATGTGTGAGTATTTTTTGTTGATAAACCCTTCATCCTTTTCTTTGATTTAATATATTTTATTGATAAAATGATAAATTTTACTAATAATTGTTTTTTTTTGTCAATAGTCGGCGGTACAATGGACGGTTGATGAAGTTATAGAGGCCACTTGGTGGACTGATCCTATACCTTGTGGGCCGGAGAATTGGATGAAGTGTCCACTTATTGCAACGGTAGCAGCGACATTATACCGGTGTGCAGTTGTTATACTTGGCTCAACCCCCGAGACATGTTTACCAATTGAGCAACGGTTGAGAACCAAGAACCCCCAACAGAGATTTGTGCAATAGCGTGGGTCAATGGCAATCACTTTGTAGCTGCATGTTTTCTTTCTGCACCTTTTATATCTCATATATCCTGTTACTTTTATTCAGGAATGACAAAAAAAGGTAATCACTTTTTCATTTGTCAATCATCTTTTGTTTGACCCTTCCATGGAGGTGTGGACATGATTCTACCGTTGATGGATGGGATGCACACTTCCGTGATAGATTCAAGATGTTCGACGATCTCCGGCGCAAAGAGTGTCCTAGACAAGTGATAGTCAATCTCGTATATTATTCAGAGTGATAGGTTATATGTGTTTCAAGGTTTCATTTGGTTCATGGATGTTTGTTTTATATGTAATTCATGCAGAGTACTATAAAACTTGTTTTATATGTAATTCATGCAGAGTACTATAAAACTTGTGTTTCTTCTTAGGTTAAATGTGTTTTAAGGTTATATGTGGTTCATGTAAAAGGTAAAGCACATAACATTGCAACATATAAAATGTAATATATACAACAAAAGGTAAAGTACATCACATGTATGTCCTCCATACAACAAAAGATAGCATGGGTCAACAAAAGGTAAAGTACATCAATCTCGTCTCGGCTGTGTCGCCCTGACCTGAGATGGTGCTATATGAACGTCCTGGCCAACGGACTCGTCGTACATCGCATGTATGTCCTCCATAGTCACTGAGCCACAACTAATAATATCCCGTAGGCGGGCCTGAATAATGTGTAGCCTCTACATTCGAAAATAAAGTTGTCAGCCCTAAAGGTAAAGTATAAAACTTTAAAACTTTAAAGGTAAATATATCAACACATACCCGAGTATCTGAAACAGGGACCGGAGGAGGACGATCTACCGGTGGAGACTGTATAGCCGATCCAGGAAGGAGAAATGGATGACACCGCTCGCTAAACCAGGACATGTAGTCCTGAGATACTGTCCATGGTAAAGTGGCCCTAGTCTAACCCTGAAGCGCAAATCTGCTCCCTTCTTCGTGTCTAGCAGCCCAACGATCATCTGCGCCATGAAATCTCACCCTATACCCCCTACTGCCAAAGGCGGGGCGCTGCTCCAAATAAGGGACAATCCTCTGAAGTGGGATCGTCTGAATGTACCCAAACTGTCGGAGGACACGATCCGGCATGTATGCCTCGATGATATCTCCAATCTGGATCGTCCCTCGGTACGTCGAAACAGCAAACTCACCCTCAAAATCTAACACTCTATCGCTATATGGCATGAACTTGATGTCCTCCGCTCTCATCTGATCTAACTGTGAACGCAAGGATCTCAGCCTCTCAAGAGTGGGTGTTGGTGTCCTCGGGACAGAGTCTAGAAACCCATATGGCCAATCCATGACGTCCTGGTTCCTCTGCCGCAGAACAACCCAAGGACGGGAAGTGGGCGTAGATCCAGAATTGTAAATATTAAAATAAATGAAAGATATTATTAATAATAATAACAAATGAAAGTTCTTATCTAAAGTGACTAATTACAATAAATGTTCTTACCTGTAGCAGTGATGTACATCCTCCTATCGTCTTCACCTTCAATCGTGAGGCATTGCCCAACATACTGTAGGTAAAGTCCAGATTTGTCATTTATCATAACAGTGACAATAGGAAGTTATTAGTTATTGAAGTAGAGTGATAGTTATACGTACGAGTACAAGTACGCTAACACGCCGGTGCCCCAAGCATAGTCTCCAGTCCGGCCATGGTCACGCACCAAGTCTATCAACCAAGGTCGAATCTTGTTCGTCGATTTATCGACGAACAAGGATGACCCTAGAAAGAAAAGAAGAAATACAGAAGCCACCTCCTCAGCTGGGGTAGCTGGGTCGCGCCGAATGGCATCAAACACAGTCCTCAGCAAGTCAACTAGTAGAGCTGTCTGGTGACTCCTAGCCTCCACCTCTGATATATGAAATGTGTCACTCAGCCACGTAACCCTCTCTCGTGCCAGCATAGGTGTGACCATGACCTCTCCATCAATCCTAATGCCTAGGATGACGGCTACATCGTGCAGGGTGATGGTCATCTCACCCCAAGGTAGATGAAAGCTGCTAGTCTCTAGATGTCAGCGCTCCACGAATGCATGTATGAGGGCGTGATCAACTCCAGCAAACAAGACGTCTAGCAAACCCATAAGTCCACTTTGAGATGCAAAAGCAAACCAGGAAGTGGGGTGGGCTCTATCAGCGTCTAAAATTTATCTACTAAGCGTCTGAATGTGCTCTATCCGTCGTAAAGCTGTCATCGGCCTCCTGTAATCCTCCTTCCTAACACAACGAATATTCAATTAAACGTTTTATTAATTTAGTTTTTGTAACATAATGTGTTATAATTATGATTAGTTATCTACCTCTCCCATCTAGACACCGCGAGCACGGTGTCCGGCGTAGCAAGTGAGCACATCGCTGATCAATGGTGCCCCTGTATCAGCAACTACACGGCCTCGATCAGCCGGTACAAATGGCTCCTGCGGCGGCACTACAAGATCTGCAGCTGGAGCATCAAAGTCAAACTCTCGCTGCTCGGTATGATCACCAACTGGTGGCTCTACCTGCTCCTCAGCAGTAATATTTGTAGTTGTCTCTATGTGCTCGTCAACAGTAATATCAGTAGGTGGCTCAACCTGCTCGTCAGTAGTAGTATCAACACGCTCGCCAGCTGCGGGATATATCTCCCCTGGCTGTACAAAAGGACCGGCCACATCCTGATCCGAGTCAGATCCGTATGTCGGTGGTCGAAGAACCTCCTGAGGGAGAGCCGGAGAAGCATCTGAGATGCATGGTCTCTATGGCTGCTGTGGTGGTGGTGTGTCGGCAGCCGAACCAACTACCTGGGTCCTCCTCTCAATCGTAGCTCTGGTGGTGGCGAGTCCATCTCTACGAGCCGAGGCCGTAGGACGCCTCCGTCTATGTCTCTTCATGGCCTGTAATATCTATATTTGATATAACAGGCCAATTTAATTAATTTTCATTTACGTAGTTTCCTTTACTTTTATTTGAATTGAATTTAAATGAAACTAAAAGATATTAAATAAATTATAATTACATTAATAAAATTAACTAAATAGTAAAGGTAGAGATTTTAATTTAATAAATTTTTAATCCATTTTATTTTATGTATTTTTAATCCATTTTATTTTAAATTAAAATGGATAAACTAATTTAATATATTTAATACATTACAATTAAATTAATTAAATATATTTTTATTCCATTTTATTTGAATTAATAAACATTAGTTAAGATTATTTAATATTAATTATTATAAATTCATATTATATATCATTTCATTAAAATTAATTAGGATAAAGTAATTTATATTTAATTCAAATAAATTAAAATAATTAATTCAAATTATTATAAATTATATTTTAATTTATATTTAATATTCTTTAATTAAATTAATAAATTTTAAATTAATTAAATGCATTGGAATGCATTATAATGCATTGGAATGCATTATAATGCATTTCAATGCATTAAACGATAAACAGTGTCCATTGTTTCGCAATGCGTGACCGTGGAGTACTGTTCATCGTCTTCGACAGTCCGCCTTCAATGGCGGACTGTCGAAGCAAATCGAGGCCGTTTTTTTGCAATCAACACTTCACTAAACCTAAAACTAACTAATTCAACAACAATCTAACATATTCATGTCCATTTCATGCTCAATTACGAACCGAAAAGTGAAAAACGAAAACCGAGCAAAAACCGAACAAAAATCAAACAATACCTCTCTCGGGTCGTGTTTCTGCTTTTGAAATGGCCTTCCTTCGTTACCGTCTTTATCCATTGCTTGATTTTGTGTGAAATGGTGGATTGGGCTCGAATCGTCTTCTCGTCTTCTCCGTCACTGCTTTCGTTTTTTTTGAATGAAAGCGCTTACGGGATCTCATCCCGTAAGCGCTTTTAGGGCAGAAAAGGTCACGCATTCGCAATGCGTGACCTTTTCACTCATTCGCAAAGCGTGAACGTGAGTTAACGGTCACGCTTTACGAATGAGTCGTGCAATAATGAAATCCTGAATCGTGCGAATACGACTTCCGTATTCTTATGACACAATGTTGTCGTTCACATAACTTTGAGATACTAGATCGTCACCGTAACCTTTGATAATTTATCACGTATTCTATGGCATACATAGATTAGTCAGAATTTTTTGATGGTTTTTCAATTTTTTAACTATTATATTATAAAACTAATGGTATATACAAATTTTCAGTCCACATTTATTCTAAAAATATACCATTCAACAAAACTACATTCATTTCTTAATAATAAAAAAACTATATTATAGATTAAGTTAATCTTCGTTGAAGAACTGCATGGACCATATTTCATCCTTGGTGAGCAAGTGAGGACCCGAGTCGGCTCCTGTTGTCGTGTCAGCATGGTCGACGGAGAGTTGGCTCGTGGTTGGAGCCAACTGCTCAGCCTCAGAGTTGTTATTGATGCTTGCTTGCTTGAGGTGCTTTTGGACCCTTGTTCTCCAAAAGTTCTTTATGTCATTGTCAGTTCTCCCCGGTAGATGCTTTGCAATTTTTGACCACCTATATTGTATACGTACATGCAACTCTAAGTACACCATATTCTATATATATTGGAAATATATACAAACATATTTTGTAATTAAATATCTTAGTAATGAAGACACAAGATAAACGTGCGAGAAAATCAAAATCGTCTTCCACGTTACCAAATATGCTATATATGAAACAACACAATTGAATTCACCAAAAGTAAGTTGTTCCACCAAAAACAAGAATTTTGATAAAAACCCACGTGTTGAAAAATCAAATTCTTTTACCGCACATGCGTAATTAGAGGGTTACCTGTTTCCCCACTTGGCATGCAGATCGACGATCAACGATTGCTCTCCCGGCGTCATGTTGCCTCTTCTCAAGTCCGGCCGCAGGTAGTTAAGCCATCGCAACCTGCAACTTTTGCCCGTACGTTTGAGACCTAATCATATCAATCGGAAATCAAAGTATGAACAAAACTAATACACCAAAGCATGTATTTGAAAAGACACATACCCGCAGATTTGGCCAAGGAGTTCCACACACCTTCGCCATGAGAGGCTATGTAGTTGCTGAGAATCAAGTCTTCTTCCAGGCTCCATGCTCCTTTTCTTATATCTTCATCTTCTAACATGTTGGACCTTTTCTTGTAATTCTCCATCCCACCTATCTATTTTCTCAAAGTTAGGAAGGAGAGGAGCCAACTATATATGTATACAATGAATCGTATAATTTTGATTTTTATATTAATGTTATGACTTATGATTTGGGCTTCTACAATTGGGCTGCGGGACAATGACTTCATTTTGGCTTTGCTTTCAAACTCCATGTCCAATTATTTCTCTTTCACATGGAATTACCTTCAATCATGCAAATAGTTGGATTAATGACCCATAACTCAACATATGTTGTTACAATCCTAAATCATTTCCCCTGCTATTTACTTTCGAACGCATCTTTTTTTTTTTTTATGACGGAAAGCGGTTAAGTTGGACTATGATGACGTGATTTATGACACTAGATTAGGCACTCTTTTAGGTAGTTTTTACATTCATTTATGCATGGTTTTGCACATGTTCGGAACGTATTATGCTTTATCGAGTTATTTCGTCGGAATAGACGTCTACACAAGCATTTGTCGATTTTGTAGGTATTTTGGGGAGCTTTCATGCATTATTGATCATATTCAAGGATCAAGCCTCGTGACAGCCCGAATTCAAGGTCCCAACGGAACAAGCATGGAGAAAAGAAGAAGAAATTGACCTTAGTTGGTGCGAGCCATGCACCGGCTTTGTGTTTAGCCATGATCCAAGCCATGCAACAGCTCATCTCGGTCCATCCCCCACCTATCTCAGCCGAGATGCTCAAGGGTCAGTCCGAGATTGCCGTTAGGACCACCACGACACTTGACACAATCTTCCTACCCACGACCTTTGGCTCCTATGATGAATGGGAGGTGTGTTGTAGCATCCTACACACTTTTGCAGGGGACTTTCATTCTCCTAACAATCCTTAGTTTTGAAATCCCAAGTGTGGAGAAGAGAAGAGAGGAGACTCCATCGAAGAGAAGAGAAGAACACACATTTTCATAGTCTTAGAGTGAGTTTTTGAGAGTCTTGTAGCGAGGAAAGTTGTAGAGATTGTTGACCTTGTTTTGAAGCTACTCTTGGATGGTTGTAAGCTTGTTCTAAACTTATTATCCAGCTTGTTTCTTGATTTTATGGCGAAAGCTTTTGCTTATATAAACGAGTTAAATATTTTTTTTCATCAAGGCTTACGACCTTTCCATTATGGTCTTGATCCCGAAACTAATTGTTGTTATTCCCGACTCTAATTTTGATCCTCAAAGTTTAGTTTATGAAAGTCATGTTGTGGTTTATCCCATTTAATATTATTTTTTTTCCTTTTAGTGGAATGCACTTTCTTTTGTTGTTGTCTTATGTCGGAGTCATCCTCATCAAAATTGTTGACTTTCAATCTATGGATTTCTTATTCTATGGAACTGGTAACCTTGCTTCAAGACCCAATCGATTCATTGCCGAATATGATTTCATTTCCGAAGAACCAAATACTCCACCAAATAGTTGCGACGCATGCTAACTTGTTTAGTCCTAATTTATTTGTGACTTCATTTAGGATTTCATGAATTTTTTTAATGTTATAGTTTATTTTGTTTATTGCGAATAACATTGTCTTGTCAATTTTTTAATAATTTATTTACTAAAAGGACATTCAAAGAACTAGTGGATCCCTTGGTGACTCCATAGTTCACAATGTCTTGTAACATCGATTCTTCTTTCGTCTAGCTTGGGTTTTGTTGGGATTCCATTTTGTGAAATTTTCCAAAGGAAGTTTTTAATTTTAGGCTGGGTATCAAGCTTCCAGATTCAGTCGCATATGTTAATCTAGGAAAATCATGTTTACGTGTCAATTGAAAACTCTACCTTGATTATATATTTGATTATGTGATGATGGAAGACTTAACACAAATGAGCAGTTTTTATACTAACAAATATCAATTTTATTTCTAGATTGCTTGGTTTGTGTTTGTGTTTGTCAAATGTATGCAGACCTTAGAAAGCATTTCAAGGGATGAATGGAGGCCATGAAATTGGATACAAGGGACAAGCACAAAGATTGAACAGTATTTCAAAGGTTCAACACGGAGGCCTTGAAAATCATTTCAAGGGATCAAAGCCGAAGCCTAGAAACAAGATTCAAAGGACATGACGACTAGACGGAATTCAAATCTCAAACAACCAAATCTACCAAGGATCAAGAGAAGATCTTCCAAAGAGATTTGCCCAACTCGAAGATCTCGACCACAAAAATTTGACCCAACAAAAAGGATCTTGCAAAGATTCTCAACTAGACACAAGATTTCTTCTCAACAGGTATTACAAGATCTTGAAGATCTTCAGCCAAAGATTCACAACAAACCTGAAGATCTCGATGCTTGAACGATAAGATCTTCAATAACGTGAGAAGATTACGGAGAAGAAGAATCATCGCGCTTTAAGGAGATGAAGAAGATAAGGCAAATCTACAACGACTACCTCATCTCAACCAAGAAGTGTTTTCTATGGAGAAGAAGAAACATCAACAACGGTCATCTTCCCAACGACTAGAAGATTTCTCCATCGAAGACTATAAATGAAGATGTCGACTGAAATAGAAGAGCAATAAGCTTACAAGGAAATATCTAAAGTCTTCAAGAGATCCAAAGCATCTTCATTCGATCCAAGAAGTTTTTTTCCTCTTTAATTACAAAAGTTTTATTCCTTAGAGAGAGAAAAACACGAGAGCTCCATTGGAATATCAAAAGAGTGTTATACTCGAGTGTGTGTTACTCTACGAAGTAACTAGGCTATTATAGTTAGGTTAAGAGTTGGAACTAGATCGTAGCTTTGGATACAATGAAAGAAGAAGTGATTTTTTCTAGGTTGTATCTAGGACTCATTGAAGCTGATAATAGATAGTTAGAACCTACGGGTAAACCCTAGGATAGAGAGTAGGCTGATAGAGCCGATCTTCATAAGCATATCACCATGCCTATCTTTTCATTTCCGCACCATATCTTGCTTTACTGTGACTAACGTTGCTTTGCAGGTTTAGAAAGTCAAGGCCCTTGAAATCACTTTCAAAGCCCTTAAAACCAAGTTGTGTCACAAAGAGCTCAGATCGACATCAAGACCTTTGAAATCAGTTTCAAAGCCTTGAGATAGGTTTTTGCGAAAATTTCTCATACTCTATTCAACCCCCCTTCTAGAGTATTTATATCCTTTATATTCACCTTACGGATCTTCAATTGGTATCAGAGCTAGAATCACGTATATTAATTTAACCATCAATGAGACTAATCATGAACTCTGTAGGTGATGGAGGAATCGCTCAAGGAAGATCCACATCTCGACCACCACTCTTCTATGGCCACAACTTTGCCTATTGGAGAGCACTAATGCAAATGTTTGTTATTGATCAGGACATGGAACTATGGAGTATTATTCAAAATGGCCCTAAAATCCCAACCACCACAGTTGAAGGAGTCCAAGTCGCAAAGAAGGAAGTTGACTTCACACAAACCGACTTGGATAGTGTTTCAAAGAACTACAAGGCCATGAACTTCCTCTACTGTGGATTGGACGCAAATGAATTCAACCGTGTCTCATCATGCAAGAGTGCTAAAGAAATATGGGACAAACTTGTTGTCACATACGAAGGAACAAGTCAAGCCAAGGAAACAAAGATCAACATCTTCCTCACACAATATGAGCTATTTCAAGATGAAGTCAAATGACTAAGTCAAAGAAATGCTCACAAGATTCACTGAGATCGTGAACAACATGGACTCACTTGGAAAAGTCTTCACAAACGATT
The DNA here is from genome assembly GCA_033239125.1 of Fagopyrum homotropicum. NCBI lineage: Eukaryota > Viridiplantae > Streptophyta > Magnoliopsida > Caryophyllales > Polygonaceae > Fagopyrum > Fagopyrum homotropicum. The sequence goes on along the minus strand of BSWB01000005.1, from coordinate 90,032,612 downwards.
GTCCAAGTATCTCCTTGAAAACAATTTAAAAAGAGGTTTGAATGATAAAACTTTATTTATCAAAACAAGAGGCAACGATATATTAGTAGTACAAATTTATGTTGATGAATATATTATTTGGTGCTACTAACAATTCTCTATCCAAGGAATTTTCAGATATTATGTGTAGGGAATTCGAAATGAGTTTAATGGGAGAGTTAATTTTCTTTCTTGGACTTCAAGTTACACAAGCAAAGAAAGGAATGTTTCTCAATCAAAGCAAGTATACCAAGGACTTGCTTAAGAAACCTATGATGGATCAATCCAAGGTCGCAAAAACTCCTATGAGTTCCAAACTTTCACTTGACCATGACAAACACGGTAAAAGTGTTGTACAAAAGGAGTATCGATGTATGATCGGTTCTTTGTTATATCTAACCGCTAGTCGACCTGACATTATGTTTAGTGTGTGCATGTGTACAAGATTTCAAGCTGATCCTAAATAATCACACTTGATAGCTGTGAAAAGGATATTTCGGTATCTCAATGGAACTAAGGATTTAGGGTTATGGTATCCACGTCAATGCTCGTTTCACCTCGTTGGCTATTCAGGTGCTGACTTTGCAGGCTATAAGGTCGATAGAAACAGTACTTCTGGATGTTGCCCATTCTTGGGGTCTTCCCTAATCAGTTGGCACTCCAAGAAGAAAAACTTTGTCGCCTTATCCACAGCTGAAGCAGAATACATAGCTGCGGGAGTCTGTTGTGCACAAATTCTATGGATAGCTCAAAAACTCCGTGATCTTGGCTGTGATTTAAAAGGTATCCCGATTAAATGTGATAATACTAGTGCTATTTCGATCACTAAAAATCCTGTGCAGCATTCAAGGACAAAGCATATCGATGTAAGGCATCACTTCATACGTGATCATGTTGAGAAAGGTGATGTTTTGATATCTTTTATATCAACTAACTTGCAACTTGCAGATATATTTACTAAGCCTCTACCTGAAGATCAATTCAATTTTATTAGATTAGAGCTTGATATGTTGAACAAGGAAGCATTAACGTAGGGTGAGTAAATCATTTTATTATCTCCTTCGTATGCAACTCATTCTTCAATTTCAAAGGCCTTGAAACGGAATTCAAGGGAAAATTGAAAAACACAGATCTCTTTAGGGGTTAATATCTTATATATATATTTTCATCTCTAAATTATTTTGAAATAATTTGGTTTACTAGGTTTTTTCTAGTTTTGTGTTTAGTAAATGTATCCCTTGAGAGAAGAGTGTGTATTTTTTGAGAATAAATACAAAAGGTTGGGGTATATTTACTTAATTGAAACATTAAAAAGTCTAGTTACTACTATAGTTTTTCAAAAAGGCCTAGTTAACAAAATTGCCCAATTATTTTAAAGAAGAATTTTTAAAATGATTTCAAAAGTCCTTATTTCAGATTAAAAGAATGTTTGAAAAGTGGTTACACAATTTATGGAAATAATCTATATATATACTACTAAAACACAACCCTCTTAGTCCACATGTTAACACATTAGCTATGCCACCTATGACTTTTTAAAAAATAGTTACGGATTTGCCATATTTTAATCACAGATTTGCCTTATTTTAATTATAATTTTATTTCAAAATTAAAATATTTTCCATCTGATCATTCCAATTCATTAAAAAAAAAAATTCCATCTCATCATGTTCAGTATCTTACGGTTATAACAATACGTTTTTGTTTGTTATCAAATCTAAAACCATCTATAACAACTCATTTGTAGTGCCTAAATTTTTTGGCAACAAAATTATATGCATGAATATAATCAGGAAAATTTATTCATAAGCTTAAAAAAGAGTATGTTGTATAAGAATCAAATTAAAGTCCAAATAATGAGACACTTTTCTTAATTCGCAAATATTTTATCATCGTGAGAATAATTTAATGATTATTATAATGTTTCGTTTATATATCATTAGTTTATACATATACAAACCCATGACATATCATTAAAAATCCAATATATAAATATACCTACACAATGTGCGGGTTATAAACTAGTTCTAATCAAAATCGATTCTCCCAAGATTTTGATTCTTTCAAGATATTATTCAACCGACGATGATGTGGCTTATTCCCTTAAATACCACCTCTCTCCCCTCTTTAACTTCTTCCCATTCAACTCCCTTTGCAAACTCTCTGCTTTACTCTTTCTTTTTCCAAAAACCTGTTTGAACTTCTCTCAAACATTCTCCATGGCTTCAAAGAGATCTTCCACAGATGAGGCGTCATCGTCTGCCCCCAAACGTCAAAGGGTTGTTCACCTCTCCTCTGATTCTGACTCTGAATCTTCATCTCCCATGGACGATGTTGATATCTGCAGAAGGACAGACTTCCCATCTACTTGGTTCAGTAGCCATACTATCGTTGGTAAATGGCTCAACGGATTCAAAGTCAGAGAGCTTCTTGTCCCGAATCTCTAATCGTGGTTTTGTGTCCTTCTTGGTGAGAAAATACCGTATGGTTGCATGATCGATGTAGATAATCACCTTAGCTCCTACAAGATGAGTACGAAATTTCTCAAAAGCATATACAACTGCAAGTAATGTATCTTTGTAGTGGCGTAGTTCCGTTGAGCTTCATCTAGCGTCTTGCTAGCATAATAGATGACATGAGTACGTCCATCCTTCTTCTGTCCGAGCACCTCTCCTACAACCATGTCACTTGCATCGCACATCATTTCGAATGGAAGATTCCAATCCGGAGGTTGAATGATGGGTGTTGAGATTAACGCTTCCTTGATCCTGTAAAAGGCATCTAGACATTCCTTCAAAAGTTCAAAGACTACATCCTTCATTAGTAGGTTAGTCAATGGATTAGAAATCTTAGAAAAGTCTTTAATGAACCTTCTATAATATCCAGCGTGTCCGAGGAAACTCCTTACCCCTTTCACCGATGATGGTGGAGGTAGCTTCTCAATTGTCTCGATCTTGGCTCTATCAACCTCAATGCCACGATTCGAGACTAAATGAACTAAAACAATTCCTTCGGTCTCCATAAAATGACACTTCTCCCAGTTTAGAACAACGTTAGTCTCTTCACAACGTTGTAGGACTAAGGAAAGGTTAGCAAGACAATTGTCAAAAGAAGAACCATAAACGGAGAAGTCGTCCATGAAAACCTCCATGATGTTTTTGATATACTCAGAAAATATCGCCATCATACACCTTTGAAAGGTGGCTGGAGCGTTGCACAAGCCGAACGAAATCCTCCTGTAAGCAAACGTACCCCATGGGCACGTGAATTTGGTCTTCTCCTGATCGTTTGGGTGGATGGGAATCTGAAAGAAACCACTATAGCCATCTAAATAACAGAAATGAGAATGCTGCGCTAACCTTTCAAGCATTTGGTCAATTAAAGGTAGAGGAAAGTGATCCTTCCTAGTGGCGACATTCAACTTCCTGTAGTCAACGCATACACGCCATCCTGTAACCGTTCTAGTGGGGATTAACTCGTTGTTCTTGTTAGTCACAACGGTCATTCCCCCTTTCTTTTGAACAGTATGGAAGGGGCTCACTCACTTACTATCGGATATGGGAAAGATGATACCTGCATCAAGAAGTTTGAGGACTTCCTTCTTCACAACCTCTTTCATGATCGGATCTAACCGTTGTTGAGGTTCATATGAAGGCTTGTGGTCATCCTCCATCAATATTCTTTGTATGCACAAAGAAGGTTTGATACCTTCTAGATCATCACTTGTGTATCCTATGTCTTTCCTATGTAATTTCAACACATTAATAAGCCTAGCATGCTCATCATCAGCTAAGGCAACACTAACTATGGCCGGATATGTAGAATTTGGTCCAAGAAAAGCGTACCTTAAGTGTGTAGGAAGAGGCTTTAACTCCAATCTTGGCGATGCCTTTGTTGGAGTGTTGGTACCTTCCGAAGTGTCCTTGGATGTTCCCAAGGGTGTAGAAGAGGTAGAAGAATGTCCAAGAGTGTTTTCAAGAAGAGGGGAAGAAGTCTCGGGAATTTCACATTCTACGCCCCACTGTTACTTCCACGGCCATGATTTCCCCCTTGGTGGCATTCGACTTGTGGTTCCACGGGGAAATTAATTAAATTAATTATTTCCACCCCGTGGAATCTTGATTTTGGCCGTGGTTTCAGCCAGTTTGCGAGCGAACGTGCAATTCTTCAAAGGCTTCAATTGACTCCTCTTCTAGATCTTCCAAAGCCTTAATCTCGGAGTCACAACCTTCTTTGACTCCTCCTTCCATTATGCTCATACTAATGACTTTCTGCAAAGGATCATTGAGCAAAATAGAACTAACCATCTCTCTTGAGCCTTCTTCATCATAGACGTTGAAAAGTTCTTCTCCTAGAGCTGGCTCTTTGATCAAAGCTGAGAGTATGAACTCAACTTTCTCCTCTCCAATATTGAATTGTAGCTTGGCGTTCTTGCAATCAACCAAGCAACCGGACGCTGCTAGCAACAACCTCCGAAGTATGATTGGGATTGGATAATCTACAGGAATGTCCAAAACTACAAAATCAATTGGAACGTAAAACTTACCAAGCTTTACGAGAACATCCTCAAGAATGCCAAAGGGTCGAGTGATGGATCGATCCGCCATGTATAACGTCATCTTCACCGGTTTAGGCTCCCCTAAACCAACCTTCTCGCACAATGCAAGTGGGATAATACTCACACTTGCTCCTAGATCACAAAGAGCATCGTATGTGACCTCTCCAATGCCTATGGGAACGCAAAAAGAACCCGGATCCCTCAGCTTGGGTGGCATTTTTTCCATCATGGTTTTGATGAGTTTTGATGACTCGGAAGTCATCTTCACTTCACCAAAATCCTCTAGCTTCCTCTTGTTTGAGAGGATTTCCTTCAAGAACTTTCCGTAGGCCGGCATACCTAAAATTGCATCAATAAAAGGTATGTTAATATGCAGTTTGCTCATGAGTTCAACAAACTTACCAAAGTGCTTGTCTAGATGCGCTCTCGCTCTAGATTGTGGAAACGACATCGGAGGTTTGTAGGCTGGAGGAGGTGCATAAACAGCGGCTTTTTTCTTTCCCTTCTCATCTGGAACCTCGGTCTCCATGGGCTGCTTGCCCTTGTCATCCGCTCTTGGAACGGGATCAGCAGTTGTCACACCACTCCTTGTGGTGATTGCCATCACTTGGCTTCTAGGATTATTTTCGGTCTTTCCGGGAAGCTTCCCTTGATCTCTTGAAACTTCTCCGGCTTTACTAAATACTTGACTTTCTAAGGCTTTTTGTGCCTTAAAAATCAAAGTAACGGAGCTCACTAATCCATTCATCTTCCCTATCATGGATCTCGAGCTTTTCCCTCGCTGACTAGCTCGAACTTGATGAAGCTTGTCCCCGACTTCTCAAAGGAATAGAGGGAGAAGAAGAAGGAGGGGTCAGCATGAGAATAAGGGTTATTGGAATTTTTATGATTGGATCTTTAGTTGTTGTAGTTCCGGTTGTTGTTGTTGTTGTAATTGTTCCTATTCCCTTGTTGATTTCCCCTTCCTACATAGCCCACATCCTGCTCCTTGGGCTATTGTACATGTGCTGTCAAAAGATCTTTCAAAGCCTTCATCTCGCTATTTAAAGCGTTCAGCTCCTTGACGCTAGAGGTGGTAACATTCAGCACCGGAGCTCTCGAACTTTGACTTCCTGTTTCAGCATTCCGGTGGGAGTACTCTTCAATGGTGAGAGCTTGTTTTTCAACAAAATCCCACGCTTCATCAACCAGTTTGTCCATGAACGTTCCCGCTGAAAGTGCTTGAAACTTGAATTGCGTTTCCGCATCCAAACCCTTGAAATAGACCACTAGTAGATCAATATTCGGAATCCATGATGTGGGCAATCCAATAAAAGGTCCTTGAACCTTTCCCATGACTTGAAGAGGCTTTCACCATCCTTCATCACAAATGCATTTATTTTTGCTCTAAACTCCGCCGTCTCTGATGTAGGAAAGAATTTGGTAAGAAGCTTCGTGGTCATCTCCTCCCATGTGTTCACTCTTCCGGTGGGAAGTGATTGATACCACACAAGTGCTTTATCCTTCAAAGAGAAAAAGAAAACACGCAGCTTGTAATTGTTATTTCCACATCTAGAAGGTCTCAAAGTTTCCATCAATATCTCATAATTCTGAAGATGTTGGTGCGATGACTCTCTCTCCATTCCTCCAAAGCGATTCTGCTAAATCATAGTAATCACTTGAGGTCTAAACTCGTAATCACCATAAGCCGGATCTTCCAAGTGCATGCCCGGACGGCGGGCTTGCTATACCAGATCCATCCGTTGCCCAAGTGTTTGTGAAACACTCGTAAACGGATCAGCAGGCTCCACTCTTGGTGGAGGTGGTGGTGGCTCATAAACTGGTGCTGAAAATATGCTGACGAGTACTAGTGGAGGTGGATTAATTACAACTCTAGCATCCCCATCTCTCTCCTAATTTGCCAGTTGGAACTATGTTCTCAATTCGGCTATGTCGGCTCGAAGTTGTTCCTGTAGAGTAACTTGATCAACTCTCTCTTTCCTTAGAGCTTCTTCTTGAGTTATTATTTGATCTCGAGCTGCAGCTAGTTCATCTCTAAGATCCTCGACTTCTTGATTATTGGCAGCGGCCATTTTCTTAGCTTCTCTCAACTTCTCCTTGTAAGTCTTTTCCGGTTCAAGATCGTAAGATACGATTTCTTTACCGGCTCGCATTCTTCACATAAACCTAAAGAAAGATCCAGCAAGAACACTCAACAAGAATGATCAGTAGCAAAGCAAGAAGCTACCAAGCTAGACAATCGTGCACTGGATTGGTCTTGATCAATTCCCCGGCAACGGCGCTAAAAACTTGTTCGCTCCAAAAGGTGTGTGCGCAAATAAGCTTTACATTTATATCCAAGAATTAAGCCTAACGATAGAGAACCCATAGTGTACGGATTAATCGTATTATGGGCTGATATTCCGGATTCGATCTCAGGAAATCGGTGAGAACAAAGCAGCAAAAGCAATCTAACTTGTATAGCAAGAAATAAATGATCAATGTAAAGAATATAGAAGTAATAATAATTGGGAATGCGGATTCTAAAAATCCAAGTATCCGGTTGTGGTGTTCGATTCAAGATATCTAAGGATATGTACGGACAGAGTTGGATAGCAAAGGTATATGTCTAAGGTTGGTATCGTACAGTAAAGTTCCAACACCCTTTTATCTCACCCAAAAGATTATACTTAACGGATGTTGAGTCACATCAAGAAGAGGTTCTAAGGATAAGATTACACTCTCAATACCAAACACCAAACCCAAGGAAGTTAAAAGAAAGACGAAGGTAAAGGCTTTGACACTCTTCACCTTAATAGAGGGTTTTGAATCCCCTATTACCTAGAACTCGTAAACACTCATAACCAAACAAGGCTAGGGTTTAGAAAGGGTTAACAAAGGTAGGATTTAGGCAATCTTTAAATTTGGATTAAGGCAAAAGCAAAACGTGAAAAACAGAGGAAACCATGGGTAGATCTTGAAAAACCACGGTCGTGGTTCCTGAAGAACAGGCCATGGGAAACCTCGTTCAAGGGTTTCGTGTCACAAATCTCAGGGTCCGATCGGTAAAGTCTCAATCTATCATCATCTATACCACAACCATTAACCCTTCATCTTAGAATCGCAGGGGGTTTAGCCAACAATCATTATCATGTTCAATTCAAGATTAAAAAAGTGAATCAAGAATAACATGCAACCAAGAAGAACACAAAGATGAATAATGATGAATCAAGAATCAACCTTCAAAGTCAATAACTGAATCAAACAATGTATAATCCCACAATATATGTTCTCAAAGACAATAATAAAAACCTAAGACGATTTTCACAAAATCCCCATGGCGGGATCAAGAAAGCTCTTCATTCTCTCCGATGGTGAAGCAATCCAATCTCGAGCTTAGAGAAATCTGAAGTATGAAAGTGAATTCAAATGTGTGGTATATAAGCCGTCCCCTAAAAATGCAGCCGTTGACCTCCTTTTGTAAGATAAAATTAGGTCGAAAGGCTTCCTCCTTTCTTGTTGATGTGGCAATAACGGAACGGTCTTTTCCGAAGAAAACCACGAGTGACGTCACAAAACCACGGCCGTGGTTTGTCCCGTGATGACTCTCGACCTTCCTTTCCACGTGTGAAATTCAAAGAAATACCAAAACCCCGGCCGTGGAACTTCCGTCTTGGTCGCGGTACTTCCTTTTCGATACTTTTCTCCTTTGCTTCACTTTATACTCTTTCCTATGGTTGTCCAATGCTTCCTACTGAATTCCACATCGACCAGTACTCCGTGAATGCTTCCTTTCCACTCCAATTCAGCGCCAATTCACCTAAAATCACAACAAAGCTTGTGTAGATCTCGATTCCAAGATAATAGGTGAATATGCTCAATAAATCCTATGAATGTATGCTCATGTACTCAAAAGAAAGGGAAAAACTACCTATATGCACATCTAAACTACGTCATATTTATTGCTATCAAAATACCCCAGACGAGACGGTCTGAGCAGAGACAACATACTGGGTAGAGAGGTGCAGGAGCATCTGGGTACGGGGAAGGCCAGTCTAAGGGCCTGTCGAGTTATCCAGTGTCTGCACTGACTTCTAAGAAGGGATGACAGTATTACAACTGCGGAGCCTATGGACATGTGAGGACTAATTGCCCTGGAGCACCACTGAATTGGTTCTCTTGCAAGAAGCCTGGACATAGGGCTACGTTTTGCCGTCAAGGCAAGACGTCATCACAGCGGGGTTCTTCCCCTGTTGGTGCAACAAGAGGTGGGCAGAGGCCACCTCAACATCAGGTTCAGGGACAACAAAGAGTCCCAAATCTACCTACTACTCAAGGTTCTGCTCCAGGATAAAGTAGAGGTAGAGGTCGCGATGGAGGTACCAATGATACCAAGGGAGCTCGAGGATGAGTTTTTGAGTTGAGGAATGCTTATGAGTCGGCAGCGCCAACTGCTACAAGTACCATTCTGATTAATGGTTTACTTGTTAGATTTTTGTTTGATACGGGTGTTGCGCACTCTTTCATATCTGATGCATGCGTTGATGGATTTACCTTAGACACGGTAGAGGGTAGACCTTTCTTGATAGGGTTACCAGATGGGGGTCATGTTAGAGTTACCCGAGAGGTACACGGTTGCCCTATACACTTAGGAAACCGTGATTTGATGGTGAACTTTTTTGTCATGTTGCTGGTACATGAAGACGTCATTTGTGTATGGATTGGATGATAGACATTGTGTTGTGTTAGTTGTCGGTAGAAGGACCGTGACTGTCTCTACCGAGTCGGGTCAAGTCGAGATTTTACAAGGCTGGGACCTTGGAAAGTCGGGTATGGTTATTACCGCAATATGAGTAGACAGGTTGATAGTAGATGGTTGTGATGCCTTCTATTTCTATGCCATGAAGGAGAGAGAGAGTCCAGCGTTAGAGGGCATCCCAGTGGTTTGCCAGTTTACAAATGTGTTTGCCGAGCTGTCCAGTTTCCCGCCTCAGAGGAGCGTGGACTTCGGCATAGAGTTGGATCCTGGTACGAGACCGATCTCGAAGGCCCCATATCGTATGGCGCATATCGAGTTGTTAGAGCTGAAGAAGCAACTCGAGGAGTTGGCTGAGAAGGGCTTCATCTGCCCTAGCGTATCCCCGTGGGGAGCACCTGTCCTCTTCATCCGGAAGAAGGACGGATTGTTGCGGTTATGCATCGACTACAAAGAGGTGAACAAGGTTACCATCAAGAACAAGTATCCTTTACCTCGTATCGATGCCTTGTTAGATCTGCTTCATGGAGCGACTGTGTTTTCCAGGATTGACTTGCGCTCGGGATATTACCAGCTGAGGGTGAGAGAGCACGATGTGCATAAGACGGCATTTCGGACTCAATATGGCACTACGAGTTTATAGTGATGTCATTTGGGCTCATGAATGCGCCCACCGTCTTTATGGAGTTGATGAATGGCATATTCATCGACTTCCTGGATCAGTTTGTGGTGGTCTTCATAGACGATATCTTGGTGTACTCTCGTAGCAGAGAGGAACATGCAGGACATCTGAGGACGGTGTTGCGAGTTTTACGGGATAGAGAACTGTATGACAAGTTCTCTAAGTACGAGTTGTGGATGCCAAAGGTATCATTTCTGGGACATGTTGTCTCCGCCGAAGGGATCAAGGTTGATTCGGCGATGATCGAGTATGTAGCAGCATGGACGACACCGACAAACGTCAAAGATATACATAGATTTCTTGGCCTAGTCGGTTACTACCGTCGGTTCGTGGAGGGATTCTTTGTGATTGCCCGTCCACTTACCAGCCTGTTGAGGAAGACTACCCGGTTTGTACAGTCTGAGCCGTGTACTTAGAGTTTTGAGGAGCTCAAGAGACGTTTGACTTCCGCTTCCATCTTAGCGCAACCGGGGGGCACAAAGAGCTTTGTAGTCTACAGTGATGCATTCAAGCTGGGCTTGGGATGTGTTATGATGCAGCATGGTAGAGTGATTGCCTATGCGCCTAGACAACTGAAGACGTATGAGGAGAACTACCCGGCTCATGATCAAGAGTTGGCAGTTGTAGTTCATGCGCTGAACATTTGGAGACATTACCTATATGGCTACATGTTAGATCTTCACAAACCATAAGAGTCTGAAGTATATTTTCACATAGTGGGAATTGAATAACCGCCAGCGTAAATGGCTTAAGCTGATCAAGGATTTTGACCTTGAGTTCCTGTACCATCTAGGGAAGGCAAACTTTGTCACCGACGCCCTACGTAGGAAGATGGCTGGAGAGAAGGCGATTGCGAGACTGATAGTTCAACCTCAGCTTCAAAGAGATCTAGCATGGTTGGAGATTGGCATCCATATTCCGGATGAGGTTGCCCAGTTGAGTACCTTAGAGGTTCAACCTGATCTATTGGGTGAGATCCATCAAAAGCAGGGGACCTACCCGACACTGATGAGAATACGAGATAGGATGTCTCGTGGTGAGGAACCACAACTCTTCATAGGAGCAGATTGAGTGATGAGAAGCCGCGACCGCGTTTGTATACCCACTGATGTGGAGCTAGGACAACGAATTTTACAGGTTGCTCACTCCACACCTTACTCTGTACACCTAGGTGCGAGTAAGATGTATCAGGGTGTGATACATTCATACTGGTGGGGAGGGATGAAGCCCGATGGAGCCAGATTTGTAGCTCAGTGTGCAACTTGTCAGCAGGTCAAGATAGAGGATCACGGACCAGGAGGAGAGATCCAATCCACCCACTTCCAGTACCACAGTGGAAGTGGGAGGACATCTCCATGGACTTTGTGACAAGATTGAGGGCGAGCCGGAGCTTCGATGCCATTTGGGTTGTGGTTGACAGATTGACAAAGACTGCATGTTTCCTTCCTATTAAGGAAACGTGGCTAGTGAGCAGATTAGCTGAGGAGTTCACTAGACAGATAGTGAGACTCCATGGTGTACCGAGGACGATCATCTCAGATAGATATGGACGATTCACTCGAGGTTCTCGTAGCAAATTCAGACTGCTTTGGAGACGAGTTTGCATTTTACGATTGTGTTTTATCCTCAAACAGATGGTCAGTCAGAGAGGACCATTCAGACACTAGAGGATATGCTACAAGCTTGTGTATTGGACTGGGGACAAGAATGATCAGATTACCTCCCATTGGTTTAGTTCTCGTACAACAACAACTGGCATGCATCGATTGGGATGACCCCATATGAGGCACTGTATAGGCGGAGTTGTCGCATGTCGTTGTGCTGGGATGAGCCTAGCAGTGTCATTGGTATAGTGCTTGAGCAGATTCATGATGATATTGCCAGAGTAGCGCTGATCAAAGAGAGGATTTTGGTTGCACAAAGTCGCCAGAAGTCGTATGCAGACAAGAGACGTCGGCCTCTAGAGTTCAAAGTTGGAGCTCATGTCTAGCTAAGAGTATCTCTGACGTGTGGCGTTAGACGTTTTGGCATAAAGGGGAAGCTGAGTCCCCTATATGTCGGTCCTTTTGAGATTCTGGACAAAGTAGGGAGAGTAGCATACAGATTGGCTTTACCATCGAGGTTAGAGGGTGTTCACCCAATGTTTCATGTGTCTCAGCTGAGAGAGTACATACCAGATCCAAGACACATAGTCAGCTATGATGACTTAATGGTTGAGCCGGACCACACTTTTATGGAGTGTAACACCCCAAATTCTGAGAACTCGGGGAGCTACTGGTTAGGATCTCACAATGGGTCCCGACCATGGTTTGACAACAATTTCACTAGGATCTTACAACAAGGCACGAAAGTATTTAAAACATTTGAAAACTTTAAACAATATATACATGAAGAATATGTATCAGCCTTACAAAGCAAAGGTACCAAAACGACAAATAAGAAGAATAGAAGACATCCCCGTCCCCAACTAAATAAGTACATGGACCCGACTGACCATTCCCTCCGGATCTCTATACAACTGTCTTAACCTGCAAGGCATCTACAAGCGGTATAAAACCGTTAGCTAACATTCTATGCATAAGTATAAAGGTAAAAGCACAAACACACAACATACACAATCAACATGCAACACTCAATCCTTTTATTATCTTTAATTAGGTGATAGGTTATTACTAATGATACTTATTTTGTGACACGAGGAATTCCCAAACCTCGCCCCTGTCCCCGTTTACCAATGCGGAATGGTACTAATGCATCTGACCGTCTACCGGACTAGGCTGGTCGCAGGGAACCTCCTAGACTCTCGCAAGAGCTAGGCACATGATGTCACGAGCCGTTATCATACACTAGGGTCAATTACGTAAATAATAAAGTCGGCCTAATCCGGTTTCGTTGTTTATCATAACTAACAAACACCACTCATACACATTACACTCATACAAGAAGCCAGCTAAGTAAGTCCGTGGACTTACCTGAATCAGATCTCGACTCTCTTAATCTGTAACTGTATAACTCGGTTGCCTGTCAAAGGAGGCAAGTATGTCAGCACACTTTCTTCGTAATTAGAAGTCTAAGACTTTTAAGGTAGTAGATCCTATTAGAACAAAATTTAATACAGTACCAATTTATGGTAAAATGACTATTTTACCCTTGGTCCCGAAACTTCCAAAAATTCCATAATTCAAGCATAAACACTTATTTGAGACTAAAAAGTCATATTCTAACTCCTAAAGATGATTTTGGTTACAAAATGGAAATTTACCCATTTTCCTATTTTCCGAAAGATCGTTAAGGTCCAACTTCGGCATCAAATAAGAAATTCGAATAAACTTATAAAAATTCCGAAATAATTCTCTAGATCATCTATGATATCTCATCTACTCCTAGGAGAAAGAATTTCTTAAAACTGTTCACCCTTCACTTCTACAAAAATTTCCAAAGTTGGTTACAACACTTGAAGTTTCCTATACTTAGCCAAAATCTGAGTACACTTTGAAAAATTCATAACTCCTAAACCACTCTCTAGATTTATCCCAAATTTTGATATGTTTTACTATAATATGTCAACTATATCATATCCAAAATTCAAGTACAACAGAGATCAAAAGCCTATTCAAAACTATCTCCCAAAACAGCATCCCATGCTGTTTTTCTCAACTCAGCACATTTATAAAAAAAACTGCATGAGCAGTCACTTTGCAACATCATAACTCTCAAACCGTAACTCCGATTCTTTCCAAATTTTAGTATGATCTACTATGTACTACGGAATACAACATATCCAAAATTCAGCCAAAAAGAAGAAGTATAACTTACCAAAATCTGGACCCGAAGTTGACTGCTCGTCACTTCCGAAAACTGAGAAAAACGTAACAGCTCTCTGCGGTTGTTTTCTTGACTGAAATACATGGTTCCAAGATGGTTAAGCATCAACTATAAGTACACATATGATTGAAGGAAAGCAAGGTTGAAAGAGTATGGTTACACTCAACTATAAAACTCGCCCAAGAGGCTCACGAGGTTGTAACCAGGAGTAGAGGAGGGTAGTCATGCGCAACCTGGAGAGGAAGTCGTGCTGCTGCTGAGCGTCACCTGTGCAGATCTGGACAGGAAGATGTTTTGATGTTAAGTGTGTTATGGGTATATCTAGGAAGGTTGTGAGGCGGTTGTTTTGCAGCAGTGCAGTCCGTCATTGTCGATCAACTTCTTTGCTCGAATCGGAATGAAGGAGCCAGTGTGTGCCGGACACAAGGTGAAGGGATGTGCAGAAGGGTGAACGCTCCTGCTGCTGCTCCTGACTGTTGGTCTTGCCGGCTCCTATGCGCAGAAGGATGCCCAGGTGCTGCTTGTACATGACTCCAGGGCTGGAAGGCGACTGAAGAGGAGGGTCGACAGAGGAGGTTGCAAGGGTTGCGGTGGGGCTGCTGAAGAGGTCTTCTGTACGCATCAATGATGGAAGGAAAGAGGGAGGATCTTCAGTGCGTGAGATCTGGCTGTTACGGCACTCTCTCAGCCGTTACGTGAGATAAGGAAGGAGAGGAGTTGGGCTGCTATTACGTGGGAGGTAGGAGGGACAATTGCTGTGCTTCCTGGGCTGCGAGATGAGGAGCAGCAGACCCGCATCTGATGGAGTTCTGGGCTGCGAGATGAGGGATAGTTTTTGTGCTTCCTGGGCTGCGAGATACAGCTGAAGACATGGGCTGCTGAAGGCTTGGCTGGCTGGGCAACAGTAGGTCCGGTGTGGGCTGGAGCAAGGCAAAAGAGGTGGGTTGAATCAAGGGAAGAATGTGGGCTGAATCAAGGGAAGAATGTGGGCTGAATTTGTCAAAGCTTTGTCACAGCCTTGTCAAAACGTGTCATGGCTTTGTCAACCCCATGCATGGTCTTGTCATGATCTCGTCATGGTCTCGTCATATCTCGTCATGGTCTCGTCTTGGTCTCGTCAAAAAGACGTCATGACTTTGTCGAGGATATTTCATGATATAAACTAGGGTTTGATAGAAAATTCTATCATTTTATGTGAATTAAATTCTACATAAAATGATAAAATTTGTGGAGGATGAAATACTAGGTCGATTGGAAAACAGTCAACGGATCAAAATCCGATTTGATACGGAATTAAACGGAACGAAAATTCCGGATATTACATCAGTACCCCCTTAAAATAAGTTTCGTCCCAAAACTTATAACAAGGTATTTAATCAGACGACTTCCATACATAAACTTGTTTATCCTAGTTTCACTAAATTTTAATTTCGTTTTCTAAACCCCTCTAACCCTATTAAAGCGTAACGAAAAATCCGAGCGTAATGAAAAATCCGGTCGTTACATCAGATCCCCCTCAAAATAGGTTTCGTCCCGAAACTTAGGGTAAGACAATCCTGATCGGCTTTTAAGGCACCAAATGGGTGTGTTTGATCACTATGCAAAAGTCTCGTCGTTTCCACCTCTAAGTATCCCGCACATCAAGGTTACCAAAAGAACACATCACTGACTATCACCCAATCATGAAATAAACAAGCAGTCAAACAATATCACACATACAAGGTCAAACCCTAACTTGTCACTCCCGAGGTTACAACTATCGCTACATGGGTCTTTGAAAGGTTACGTCTCTTACTATCTCCAATCTTAGGTAGCCTTATCGGATTATCATAAAACCATTAAATCTTAAATCTTTTTAGGTACTTAGATCACAAGCGTATGTTACCACGTTCTAGAGTGGTTACCGGATATCTCACCGATATCATCGGGCTCAATTGTCTAATCCTATAATCTGATGACCTAACTCGTGTCTGGTAGGTATCTCTCCAACTGAAATTTTCAAACTCAGTTCACAAACTTAGTCTCCGTGGAAAACTGAAGTTCTAGATCCTTTGATGACCTTACGAAAAATGATCTATTCAACTTTCTTCCCTTCGTTATGACCACTTGCTTCGGGCCTTCTGAAAATGTTCTGTCTACACAATCAGGTCAAAGGTCTTAGACATCCACCAACACTTACCAAGTGCTCAATGCTCTTCGTATCACGACCCACTTGGTCTTGTCTTTTAATATTACTCAGTCATCTTATTCCTCAGGTAAGGAATTGTCACCTTTACCCTTTTCAGGTCTAACACTCGAGACAACAAAAAAATCAAATCTAGTGGTCATCTTCTCTGTTCACTTGGCATTATTATATTATTTATAGATCTCTAATATATCGTTAACTCAAACCTAGGCTTCTCACGCATTTTCCAAGATCTTAAGTGACATAGAATATGTCCGGAATGAGGGTATTAGACACAAAGTGATCTCATATCACCGTTATTTGATCATAACTACTCGATTAATGCTAGCACACCATCAACATTGCACTCTTATATCCTCCCCTTTTATCGGAATAGTAATAGCCCTCTAACTCAAAACACAACTAGGCTTTGTTCCAACATAACATTACACATAAAATCTACTCCGAGATTATGCTGTCTTTAAGCACGGTTACTAGGTTGCAAGTATGCTCCTATCGCTTCTCTTTCTTATGTATCTTCGACTCAGGATGGTAGTTACTTACTTTGAGCTTCCTAGTGAAGACCATGCATAATACTTTTATTATGTCGTCAATTCTTTTCTCAATCCATCGGGAAGACGACTCTGTAGTCCTTCATTCGGTACCCACATTACTTATCTGTCGACATGTGACGAAGTCGTCATGTTTCAATTGGATCCATAAAGGGTACCACTCTTTTTCTATAACCTCTATATGCACATACTTCCACGTCTACCTTGTGGTGATACTGTTCTTCCACAAAATTTTTAGTCACTCAGCGTAGCCTAGCTCGTGTTCCTTCCAAACGGAATGCATCTCACAACCTATCATTCTTTGAAACTTGACACGTTATTTCTCTGTACCATTGAGCTTCCTGCTCTGTGGGTTAGGAACCACCACGCTTCCGCTGCGCTACTCTGCTTATCCTGTTGTCACTCATTAATCCTAAGGACCTTTTCTGTAATTATAAAATGATTGACCCCAAAACACTTTCTTTCAATTACACCATGAGTCTTATACGGATGAAGTAGCAAGGACCTTCTTTACTTGCCTTAAGAAAATAAAACAACGATTGAAAAACAACTTCTTCCGCTTATTTTCTTAATTCTGCTACCCTGGATCCAACTACTAGACTCGACCGGTGTTTGATCTTAACCAACCAAGAAGTAACATGTAACATGATTTTCTATACCTTTAGTTGTCTAAGAAGATTGTTGTTGCATACTTGAGGAAATCCTTCCAGGCGTCGGTAGAACTACCCCATAAATCCATAGTCGCAATTATCTTTTCTTAGCGGTACATAACTCGTCAATACCAAACAACACTTGCACATCCTCAGCTGACGTCGTTCAGTCTATATTTGACTCATCTTTGTATCCCGAACTTACTCTTCTCATACCCCGTCAGGTATCAAAATTCTTTGGTAAGCATCACCTACTCAATTAATGCTTTTATACTTCTTTAGTTTGTTCTATCTTTCACCCTCCCGCTTCCTTTGGGCTAACTCCGTTCCTCTAGTCCGATTGGGTCATCCATCTGACATAAATAGTTGTTTCAAGTTTTCCACGATAGCTTGCAAGCGTCTTTCAATTCTTATGCCCGTAATGATCATCCACATGCAGTTCCTCTTGCATGGACCGTCAGTGTGGATGGCTTAGGACCCGTGATAATTGGGGTTACCCTAGACTCTCGATTCCAGCAAGGTCGTTCTCCTATACACATTTCTTCACTGGAGTTGGTGGTAATATCGCCTTCATGAAGCTCCGTTGACCCTGCTACAGGCTTCCATGCTTTGGATATTCGCGTTGTGGTGTCTTTCAACTTCTTATATCTATGAGGAGGTCAAAACCTCCCCACGCTTGTGGGGTCTTCCTTTTCGCTTTTACACACAATTGTAGGTCTTCATTTCGTGCTCTCTAGATTCTCACACCCGGATTGACACTCTGCCTCTTCTAGTTTCTCATGCCCATAAGGGTCTATGGGCATCCGCCTCGATTGTAATTTCCTTGATTCTGCAATGTTTGTTGTACTCAATTCTACTTGTCTTGTTCCAATATTGTTATCTCAACTCCGCACTCTTGTTGTCTCTTGCATGGTTCTTCTAATTCCATCTCTCGATCTCGTATGCCCGAGTTCCTTGTACGACCTTCTATTCCTTCTAACTGAATTGACTCAAGAATTTCTTCCTCATCTGATTGTACTTGTGGTAAAAATTTTCTTCACAACTTTACTTCCTTGATCACTTGTTCTTTGGATGATTTGTAAGGATCACCAAGCAGCCAAGCCGAGTATAATACTCAACTCAACGTCCGATTCCATTGCTTCGTGTTGGAGATTCTTCAAGTCCGCAGTCGATTTATCATGAGGCGATAATCGCTTCGTGATATCACGACTAAAGGATATAAAATATCCTTTAGGATACTAACAAGCTAAGCATACACATGTATATAACATATTGCAATAAACATCATAAAAAGTCTATAAGCTAACTCCTATCGATCCAAGTTGTAGAGATCCACGGAGAGTGATGGTGGTCCGACGTACTACTAACCCAACAACCCGACTATGCGTGCGTGTAAAAACATAAATCCGTTTTGAAAATTTAGACCCCTTTCGGGTTCTAGTTATTTTATACATTCGGTCTTTCAGAAGATTTCAAGTGCCATTATTGCCAACCTAGAGCTCTGATACCATATTATAACACCCCAAATTCTGAGAACTCGGGGAGCTACTGGTTAGGACCTCACAATGGGTCCCGACCATAGTTTGACAACAATTTCACTAGGATCTTACAACAAGGCACGAAAGTATTTAAAACATTTGAAAACTTTAAACAATATATACATGAAGAATATGTATTAGCCTTACAAAGAAAAGGTACCAAAACTACACATAAGAAGAATAGAAGACATCCCCGTCCCCAACTAAATAAGTACGTGGACCCGGCTGACCATTCCCTCCGGATCTCTCTACAACTGTCTTAACCTGCAAGGCATCAACAAGCGGTATAAAACCGTTAGCTAACATTCTATGCATAAGTATAAAGGTAAAAGCACAAACACACAACATACACAATCAACATGCAACACTCAATCCTTTTATTATCTTTAATTAGGTGATAGGTTATTACTAATGATACTTATTTTGTGACACGAGGAATTCCCAAACCTCGCCCCTGTCCCCGTTTACCAACGCGGAATGGTACTAATGCATCTGACCGTCTACCGGACTGGGCTGGTCGCAGGGAACCTCCTAAACTCTCGCAAGAGCTAGGCACATGATGTCACGACCCGTTATCATACACTTGGGGGTCAATTACGTAAATAATAAAGTCGGCCTAATCCGGTTTCGTTGTTTATCATAACTAACAAACACCAATCATACACATTATACTCATACAAGAAGCCAACTAAGTAAGTCCGTTGACTTACCTGAATCAGATCTTGACTCTCTTAATCACAACTCAATCTGAAACTGTATAACTCGGTTGCTTGTCAAAGGAGGCAAGTGTGTCAGCACACTTTCTTGGTAATTAGAAGTCTAAGACTTTTAAGGTAGTAGATCCTATTAGAACACAATTTAATACAGTACCAATTTATGGTAAAATGACTATTTTACCCTTGGTCCCGAAACTTCCAAAAATTCCATAATTCAAGCCTAAACACTTATTTGAGACTAAAAAGTCATATTCTAACTCCTAAAGATGATTTTGGTTACAAACTGGATATTTACCCATTTTCCTATTTTCCGAAAGATCGTTAAGGTCCAACTTCGGCCTCAATTAAGAAATTCGAATAAACTTATAAAACTTCCAAAATAATTCTCTAGATCATCTATGATATCTCATCTACTCCTAGGAGCAAGAATTTTTTAAAACTGTTCACCCTTCACTTCTACAAAAATTTCCAAAGTTGGTTACAACACTTTAAGTTTCCTATACTTAGCCAAAATCTGAGTACACTTTGAAAAAATCATAACTCCTAAACCACTCGCTGGATTTATCCCAAATTTTGATATGTTCTACTATAATATGTCAAATATATCATATCCAAAATTCAAGTCCAACAGAGATCAAAAGCCTATTCAAAACTATCTCCCAAAACAGCATCCCATGCTGTTTTTCTCAACTCAACACATTTATAAAAAAACTGCATGAGCAGTCACTTTGCAACATCATAACTCTCAAACCGTAACTCCGATTCTTCCCAAATTTTAGTATGATCTACTATGTACTACTGAATACAACATATCCAAAGTTCAGCCAAAAATAAGAAGTCTAACTTACCCAAATCTGGACCCGAAGATGACTGCTCGTCACTTCCGAAAACTGAGAAAAACGTAACAGCTCTCTGCGGTTGTTTTCTTGGCTGAAATACATGGTTCCAAGATGGTTTAGCATCAGTTATAAGTACACATATGATTGAAGGAAAGCAATGTTGAAAGAGTATGGTTACACTCAACTATAAAACTCGCCCAAGAGGCTCACGAGGTTGTAACCAAGAGTAGAGGAGGGTAGTCATGCGCAGCCTGGAGAGGAAGTCGTGCTGCTGCTGAGCGTCACCTGTGCAGATCCGGACAGGAAGATGTGTTGATGTTAAGTGTCTTATGGGTAGATTTGGGAAGGTTGTGAGGCGGTTGTTTTGCAGCAGTGCAGTCCTTCATTGTCGATCAACTTCTATGCTCGAATCGGAATGAAGGAGCCAGTGTGTACCGGACACAAGGTGAAGGGATGTGCAAAAGGGTGAACGCTCCTGCTGCTGCTCCTGACTGTTGGTCTTGCCGGCTCCTATGCGCAGAAGGACGCCCAGGTGCTGCTTGTGCATGACTCCAGGGCTGGAAGGCGACTGGAGAGGAGGGTCGACAGAGGAGGTTGCAAGGGCTGCGGTGGGGCTTATGAAGAGGTCTTCTGTACGCATAAATGACGGAAGGAAAGAGGGAGGATCTTCAGTGCGTGAGATCTGGCTGTTACGGCACCCTCTCAGCCGTTACGTGAGATAAGGAAGGAGAGGAGTTGGGCTGCTATTACGTGGGAGGTAGGAGGGACAATTACTGTGCTTCCTGGGCTGCGAGATGAGGAGCAGTAGGCCCGCATCTGATGGAGTTCTGGGCTGCGAGATGAGGTACAATTTTTGTGCTTCCTAGGTAGCGAGATGCAGCTGAAGACATGGGCTGCTGAAGGCTTGGCTGGCTGGGCAACAGTAGGTCCGGTGTGGGCTGGAGCAAGGCAAAAGAGTGGGCTAAATTAAGGGAAGAATGTGGGCTGAATTTGTCAAAGCTTTGTCACAGTCTTGTCAAAACGTGTCATGGCTTTGTCAAGCCCATGCATGGCCTTGTCATGATCTCGTCATGGTCTCGTCATATCTCGTCATGGTCTCGTCTTGGTCTCGTCAAAAAGACGTCATGACTTTATCGAGGACATGTCATGATATAAACTAGGGTTTGATAGATTAGGGTTTGATATAAAATTATATCATTTTATGTGAATTAAATTCTACATAAAATGATAAAATTTGTGGAGGATGAAATACTAGGTCGAATGGAAAACAGTCAACGGATCAAAATCCGATTTGATACGGAATTAAACGTAACGAAAATTCCGGATATTATATGGAGTATCTAGTTGTAGTCCTAGAATGAGGTATGAGACGCCTGGGTTCGAACGTCATTCCTATGCTGAGGGTATAATGGTTGAGACGAGGACATGAGGAGGCCACATAGGAGACTGAGGACAATATCTAGAGGAACTATCCAGAGTTCTATGCCGAGATAGATGCACTTGTAGGATCCACGAGTAGATCTTAGTGCTATCTTGGTGAGTGTTATGATTATGTGCTTATGTGATATGATGTGTTTTTGTGCTAGCTGTGATGTGTGCATATGATCTTTTTAGATCATGTTTGCTAGCGCGAGACATGATTATAGGTGGAGATGGTTCTTTCCTCCATGCTATTGTGATATGATTTGAGTTAGCTGGAGATGGTTATTCCTCCATGCTATTGCTTATGGACATAGTTTGAGTGGAGACAGTTTTCCTCCACGGGTGGTGTTATGAGTACGATTTGGCTGGAGATGGTTTTCCTCCATGCCTTGTGATGTGGTTATAAGTAGGCTAGAGAGGGTTTTCCTCTATGCCTTGGTGATCGTTTCTAATCATATTGCTGGAGTAGATAATTCCTCCATGTTATGCTTTGAGGCTATAGTATGTTATAGGTTGATACCTTATGAACGGAGATGTGATGCCTCCAGTAGAGAGAATGCTTATTCCTCGGCGTATGGGTCCGAGAGGATTTGGGATTTGTTCAAGTTTCGGGACGAAACTTGTTTTTAGGGGGATCTGATGTAATATCCTTAGTGCTCATAGGGACCCCACCCATGCGGTTTTGCATGGCCGCAGGTGCGGTGCACCACTCCACCGGCACCAGGGAACCGTCCCCGCGGATGAGGTGGCTGCAACCACTTTTCTTGACCGTTTGACCCGTGCTTTACCTTTGCTTTGCCTATATGTTTCTTCCCTTTCTACAGATGAAGGGTTTCCCTTTCTCCTTCAGCTATTGCTTCCACATTCTTCTTCCTTTCTTTTCTTCTCTCCTTAGTTTCTTCCTTGGCTTTCTTGCAAGTGTTGGTCTTTGAAAGTAATCTTGGTTGAGGTTGATGCTTTTAGTTGTTGCTGATGGTTTGATGTATTATGGTTGGTTGTAGAGGCTTGAGAGGTATCTTGTTGTGGTTGTTTTAGGTTGCTGTTGTGGTGAGTTCTTCTTTCACTTCTTCTTTCTTCTTCCTTTTTCCTTCCTTCTCCTTAGCTTAGGATTTCCCACAATATTCATCTTGTGTTGACCTTCCAGGACGTTTGATGATGGCTTATGTGTATGTATATGTTGTTGTTTGCCTTTGGCAACGAAGACGTGAAAAGGATCGAGTGAAGGTTCGAAGAGAGGCAGAGAATCGCCCTCTACACAGTCTACCGCCCCCGCGGATCGGAGTCGGCGCCCCTATGGTAAGGTCTTGTCCCCGCCCCAATGGATGAGTGCCACCGCCCCCGCGGTGTGCTACGCTCCTACGTCTTCTTGTTTACGCAGGTGCGTGTCCAGGACATACCAAGATTGGTATGCTTCTTCTTTCCTTTCCTTTGGCCTTGACTTTAGAGTATAGCTACGCTAGAGTGATACTGATGAGTTTGATGAGTTATATGTTGGGAATATGCCTTATGCACTTGTGTATATGTTGAGGTATGGAGGATTAGACTCGAGGTATAGCTTTGTTATGGTTATGGGGTGTAGGAGACGAGTCTCCTAACCTTGACAGCGATTGATATTGTTTGTGCCTTGCTTATGTAGGCTTTGATCGTTTCCTCGAGGAGAAACTGTGATGTGGTTTAGGTTTACGTTTATATCAAGTAAGTCCATAGGAATTACTTAGCGAGCAGTTGTGGATTTGAGTGTTTGTGATGGTAGTGTGTCTGTGCATATGATTGTTGCATTTATAACTTAAAACGGAATAGGATGACGACCATTTTTACTTAATTGGCCCAAGTGTATTATAACCGGGCGGTGACCACTTGTCAAAGATCGCCGAGAATGGAGAAGGTGCTCGGAAGCCAGTACCTCAGGGGTGACGTAGCTCCCCATGAAAAGCCTGGGTTAAAGGGGGAAGAGACGAGGTTCTTAAGGCTCCTCGTGCCACAAAAGAAGTTGAATTAGTAATGGAATAACGTAATTGAAGATAATAAACGGTTGTGTGTGCGACATTGCATATTGTGATGTGTTGATGTGTGTATGTGCTATTACTTCATTCTTATTCATTCCTGTTAGCTAACGGTTTATAACGTGTTGTACATATTCTGCAGGATAGAAGGACTACAGAGTAAGCCAGATGGGTGATCCGCTGAGGGCTTCCGTACACTACGTCGTGCGATGGATATTGGGATGTTTTTTGTATATGTATGGATATGTGTTGTGGTTTTGTACTCAACGGTGTTTTGTAACCCATTGTTTGTATATATTTATATAGTTTGGTGTATTTGGTTTTCATTTATATGGGCCTTGTTGTAAGATCTAGTGAACTTGTTGTCAAGCTAGGGTCAGGATCCATTGTGAGATCCTAGCCCAATAATGCCCCGAGTCCCGCGGATTTGGGGTGTTACATTTGGGTCGTTGTCGACAGATTGACAAAGGCTGCACGTTTTATCCCTATTCAAGAAACGTGGCCTGTGAGCCGTTTAGCTGAGGAGTTCACTAGGCAGATAGTGAGACTCTATGGTGTACCGAGGACGATCGTCTCAAATCGAGATGTATGGTTTACCTCGAGGTTTTAGCAACAGATACAAACTACTCTCGGCACGATTTTGCATTTTACGAATGCGTTTCATCCTCAGAAAGATGGGCAGTTAGAAAGGACTATTTAGACCCTATAGGATATGTTGAGAGCTTGCGTGCTAGACTGGGGGCAGATTTTGTCAGATCACCTTCCATTGGTGGAGTTTTCGTGCAACAATAGTTGGCATGCATCGATTGGGATGACCCATATGAGGCACTGTATGGGCGGAGATGTCGTACACTGTTGTGCTGGGATGAGCCTAGCAGTGTCAGTGGTATAACGCTTGAGCAGATCTAGGATGATATTGCCCGAGTAGCATTGTCAGAGAGCAGATGTTGGATGCACAAAGTCGCTAGAAGTCATATGCAAACAAAAGGCGTCGACCTCTAGAGTTCAGGGTTGGAGCTCATGTCTGGCTGAGAGTATCTCTGACACGCGGCGTTAGACGTTTTGGCATTAAGGGGAAGTTGAACACCCGAGGTTAGAGGGTGTTCATCCTGTGTTTCATGTGTCGCAGCTGAGGGAGTACATACCAGACATAAGGCACATCGTTAGCTATGATGACTTAGTGGTCGAGCTAGATCACACGTTTGTTAAGCATCATGTGGCAGTCCTAGAACGGGGTGTGAGACGCCTCCATTCGAAGGATATTCCTATGTTGAGGATACACTTATCGAGACAAGGACCTGAAGAGGCTACATGGGAGATGTTACGCTAGAGATGTAGCACAAAAAGTCTTACAATTTATAACTCGATCTGATCTCCTAAACTACCTAGCGAACCCGCAGTGTATGGATCGTTTTGTAGAAAGGAAAGTATCCGGGGTCGAACACAAAGACTAAGGTGAAATCAAATCATTCATGTGATCACGGATAGTGAAATCTAAACTAAGAGATGAGAAAGGAATAAAGAAATGAAAATCACAATATTTTTGGTTGGGTTTTGTGGTTATTAAACAAAGATAAAAAAAAATATGCAAATAATTAAGCAATTAACACACAAACACGAGATAGGTGATAGAAGTAAGATAAGCGGATTCTAGATGTCAAGATTTATGGTTATGGCAATGGACTCAAGCTTCTAAACATCTAGGACAAAGTTGAGGTTGTTGGGAAAGGGTGTTTCTCTAATGGAAACAATTACCGGGTAAGTCTCATGTTCCACTAGTCCTTCACCAAAGTCCTATTACCGGGTAAGTCTCAAGGAGCTAAGGTTGGGAATTCTACACAAACCGGGTCACTACCTAAGGGTCAAACCTCTCCTTACCGGGTAAGTCTCGGAAAGGCAAGTCTTAAGCAACAATCCTAGCACACTCAGTCCAATAGCGGCTTTCTTGGCTCACTACTACCTGAAGTTCATCATCTTCTATACCTAAGAGCGGAAATCACCAGGTAAGTCTCATTCCTCTATTAGTTTGCTAACTTTAGGTCACCCTAAGCTAGATTATGCTCAACAAACACTAGGATTTCAACAATCTAACATCCTAACATACAGATTCATCAATTAAAGAGCAACAGAAGGAAAAGTCGGGTGGATCATCAGGTAAATCGGTCAATCTGGCCTATGAACAAGTCGATTTTTCTCCTCTGGTTTAGGTTTCGGGCACAAAAATTATCCAAAACTAACATGCAAGTCCATTCTATCATCACCCAAGCCATAACCATCAATCCATTACCCTAGAATCACAATAACTTAGCCAATAACATGCATTTCAAGATCTAAAATCATCATACAAGCATTCATACATTCCATGGTAAGAAGATGAAATAGAGCAAGGAAAGCAATGAAACTTAGCTGGATTCGAGTTCAAACAAGTCTTACAATACTCCAAATGTAGCTCCAAGTTAGTCCTTACAACACTTCCAAAAGCTTCTCACTCAAAATCACTCAAATCTTACTCTAAGTTGAATCTAATCTAATGTCTCCAAAGAACACCCACAAAGGGGCTAGGAGAGAACTTGGGGAACTTTCCCACCTTTGCCAACCCCTTTCAAGTCTTCAAAATATCTCTGATATAGTGGATTTCCTCCTGCAAAAGTCAGAGGCTGCACATCCAAAGGCACAATCAACCGAGCAAAAGCAAAGGTCGGACATAGAAGATGTGAGACAAGTGTCAATGCATTCAGAGGCCAAAAATCGACCCAACAGTGAAGGAAATCGACCGATTTTCCCGAGTGTTAGGTCTATTTTCTTCATCAAAAGCTTGTTATGATCATCTACCCATGAGTTGTTCCAAGTCTTGCACCAATAAGGGTCATTGAGCCCTTCTTTGCTCCAAGTATGTTCCTTCAAAGCTTTGGGTATGTACCACCATGAGGCTTGACCCTTGAATGTATCGATTAATGTCCAAAAGATCCCCGAAATACCTACAAAACCGAAAAAAGCTCGTGTAGACGTATTTTATAACAATATGACTCAATTACGCAATAACGTCACAAACTAACGTCAAAACATGCATGAATGAAGGGAAAAACTACCTAAATGAATGCCTAAACTAACGTCATAAATCATGTCATCAGGAGACAAAGGATAGTATCTAGATGAACTATCCAAACTTTTATGCCGAGATAGATGCACATGTAGGATCGATGAGTAGATCTTAGTGCTATATTGGTGAGTTATGTGCTTATGTGTTATAATGTGTTTTCATGCTAGTTGTAATATGTGTTATATGATATTGATAGATCTTGTTCTGCTAGCGCGAGTTGTTATTATAGCTGGAGATGGTTATTCATCCATGCTATTGTGTTATGGATATTGATGACATGATTTATGACACTAGTTTAGACATTCATTTAGATAGTTTTTCCCCTTATTCATGCATGGTTTGACATTAATTTGTTGTGTTTATGCTTAATCGAGTCATATTGTTATAAAATACGTCTACATGAGCTTTTGTTGGTTTTGTAGGTATTTTGGGGAGCTTTTGGACTTAATCGATACATTCAAGGATCATTCCTCGTGGTGGCACGCATCCGGACTCCCTAAGGAGCAAGCTAGAAGCAAAGAAGAACTTAAAAGACCTTGTTGGTGCGTGCCTTGCAGCAACTAATGACTTGGTAATCCAAGGAGGGCTTTCTAATGAAAACCACGACCTACCTAGCAAAACCATGCCCGTGGTTTCTGTCAGGACAGCTTTGACACTTGTCACGCAATTTCTTTGTCCGACCCTTGCTTTTTGGTTGAGTACATAAGTGGTTTTGCAGACTGTAGACAACGGGAATTTGCACATTACCTTCTCCAATACTCTTTTGGTGGATTGTAGCTCTCCTCCAAGCACCCATGTGGGTGTTCTTGGCAAAGATTAGTGTACTTTGTAGTTTTAGAGTGAGATTTGAGTGGTTTTGAGTGAGGTTTCCATTGTTGATATCTTGGAGCTGCCATTGGAACCTTTGTAAGATTGTTGCAGCATTTATCTAGCTAAGTAACTTCTTGTTCTTTGATCTTATCTTCATTTTCTAGCTATGACTTGCAAGCATGCTTTATTTATGAAGTTTGATCTAGATTTATATGTTGTTGGCTAAATAGTTATGATTCTAGTGTGATAGAATGAAGGTTATAGCTTGTATGATGATTGTATGGACTTGCATGTTATCTTAGGATGGATTGTGTACGAAAACCTAGCTCAACTATAAAATCACGGCCTGTTCTTCATGTTATCATGGCCGTGGTTTCGATGATCCACCCGTGGTTTTGTTCTGTTGTACCTATATTGATGAATCTGGATGTTAGGATTTACATGTGTTGAAATCCTATTGTTTGTTGAGCCTAATCTAGCCTAGGGTAACCTTTGCTAGCAAATTAATTAAAGAATGGGACTTATACGGTAATTTCCTCTCTGAGATACATATGATGATGAACTCTAGGTAGTAGTGAGCCAAAAAAGCCGCTATTGGATTGAGTGTGCTAGGATCGTTGCCTAAGACTTACCTTTTCCGAGACTTACCCGGTAAGGAGGGGTTTGACCCTTAGGTAGTGGCCGGTTTGTGTAGAATTCCCGTCCTTAGGTTCCTAGAGACTTACTCGGTAATACGACCTTAGGTTCGAGAGTAGTGGAGCATGAGACTTACCCGGTAATTGCTCCCATTAGAGAAACACCCAACTCCGAATAACCGCAGCTCTCCTTTGATGTTTAGAAGCATGAGTCCAATTCCATAACCGAAATTCTTCATCTCTAGAATCCGCATTTCTTACCTCTTATCACTTATCCTTGTGTTTGTGTGTTTGTTTGCTTGTTTGTGTTGCATGTTTTGTGATCCTTGTTTGATCACCCAAAACCAACCAAAAATATCGTGTTTTGCATTTCTTTATTCCTTGTCTCATCTTAGTTTAGATTTGCACTATACTTGATCATTGAATGATTTGATTTCACCTCAGTCCTTGTGTTCGACCTCGGAATACTTCCCTTCCTACATAACGATCCGTACACTGCGGGTTTCGCTAGGTAGTTTAGGATTTTAGTTTGAGTTTATAAATGTAAAGCTTTTTGTGCTATTAATCCTAGTGTGACAGATATAGTTTGGCTGGAGATGGTTTTCCTCCACACCCTTGCGTAATTAGTGCAGTTTCGTTGAAGATGGTTTTATTCCATGCCCTTGTGATGTGGTTATGGGTTGGCCAAATATGGTTTTCCTCTATGCCGTTGGATAGCGATCTGGATTATGATGCTAGAGTGGATGATTCCTCCATGCTTGTTGTTTGAGGTTATAGAATGTTATAGGTTGATACCTTCCGAGGAGATGTGATACCTCCGATAGAGAGAGTTGTATACCTCGGTGTATATGTCCGAGAGGATTTGGGAATTGTTCAAGGTTTGGGACGAAATTTGTTTTTACGGGGATCTGATGTAATATCCTTAGCCTTTTAGGGATGCCGCCCCTGCGCCATGGCTTGGCCGCAGGTGCGGTGCCACCCCCACGGCTCTAGTGACCCGTACCCGTGGTTTGCAGGGTGGGCGCTACCTTTCTTGACTTTATTCTTTTCCGTTTCTTCTCCTATAAGTCTCGACTTCTCTCTCTTCTTTGAGAGGGTTTGCTCTAGACTTCATCTTCTTCATCCTCTTCCACATTCTTCTTTCTTCCTCTTCCATCTATTATGTTTTCTCCTTGGATTCTTCTTGCTTTGATCCAAGAGTGAAGCTTTGGTGGTGTATGGCTGATCTGATGATGTTGAGGTTGTGTTGCGGTTTGGGCCTAAAGAGGAGAGTTTGAGACGTTGCTTCATGGCCTATTCAGTAGTGGTAAGCTTCCTTTCTCTCTTCTCTTTCCTTTCTTCCTTTTTTCCTTCTTCCTTAGTGATGAATTCTTACAAGTTGATCTTGTGCACGACCTCCTGGACGTTGATGATGTTTATATGTGTATGTATATGTTGCCGGTTGCCTTTGGCACCAAAATAAGTGAAGAGATCGAACGAAGGATCGAAGAGAAGTCCGAGATCGCCTTCTGTAGTGTTGGCCGCCATTGCACCTTGTCAGTGCCGACCCCGCGGCTGAAGTATGTCGCCGCCCTTATGGCTGAGAGCCACCGCCCTTGCAGTGTGTCACCACTCCTAGGCCTTCCCGTTTACGCAGGTGCGTTTTTCTCATGAACATACCATTTGTGGTATGTGTCTTTCCTTTCCCTTGTGTTAGGATTAGCTTGTTAACTTGTATATGTTCAGCTTGATGATATGTTGAGGATTACCTTAGACATTGTGAGATGTTATGTGTTTTTGAGGCTTAGTTATGAGTTGGGATTTTGGTATGATCGTGGGGTCTAGGAGGTGGAATCTCCTTGCCTTATTAGATAGTGTATGATATTGTGTGTGTCTTGCTAATGCAGGCACTGATCGTTTCCTCGAGGGGAAACTGTGACCACGAGTGTTGAGGATTATGTGTGACAGGTAAGTCCTTTGGGCTTACTTAGCTAACGTTTATGAGTTTAAGTGATTGTGATAGTTGTGTTTATGCATATGAATGTTGCATTGACAACCTCAACCGGACTAGGACGACCATATGTATATTAATTGGCTGAAGTGCATTATAACCGGGTCATGACAACTTGCATGAAGCTCGTGAGATTGTGGGGGTTCTTTGTGACCACTCCACCACGGGGGAGGCTTGATCCTCGATTACAAACTTGTGTGGTTAAAGGGGATAGAGGCGAGGTTTTGGGTGCTCCTTGTGTTATGAAAGAAGTTGAATTAGTAATGTTGTCACGTAATGAAGATAATAAATGGTTTTGTTGTGAGCATTTCATATGATGTGATTGCATGACTGTATGTGCTACTGCTATTATTCTTATTCATGAACTTTTAGCTAAAGGTTTTATACCGTTTTGTAGATGTTTTGCAAGATAGGAAGACTGCAGAGTGATCCAGATGGGTGATCAGCCGAGAGCTTCAGTACATTAGGATGCAAGGGTTTTGGGATGTTTATGTAGACATTTATATAATTTATTTGCTCCTTGTTGTAAGATCCAATGAACTTGTTATCAGGCTAGGGTCAGGATCCTAGCCCGTGGTGCCCCAAGTCCTGCAGATTTGGTGTGTTACAATAATCTTTACCCAAATCTTTTTTTGGCTCCGCAAGGATATTCATTAAAGTTTCATTTGTACTGCTTTGCTTGTAATATGATCCCTTCTCAATCCAACTCCACCATTTTCCTTTGATTTGTACATCACTTCCCAACTAATGATAGGCTCGTGTTGGTCTCCTTTGCTCCATAGTTTCTTATAAGTTTTATCTAGTTCCTTTAGATTATAGTATGGAAGCGTAAAGCTTTGCATATCAAAATTTGGTTTAGTTGCTAGATTATGTTTTATGAGGGCCTTTCTTTCTTCTTGCGATAGAGATTGGACTTTCCTTTTCGTGAGTTGTTGTTTAGTTTTGAGATTGATATCTCCAAAAGTTTCTTTTTGTCACTCTTCCGCGTT
The DNA here is from genome assembly GCA_033239125.1 of Fagopyrum homotropicum. Classification (NCBI taxonomy): domain Eukaryota; kingdom Viridiplantae; phylum Streptophyta; class Magnoliopsida; order Caryophyllales; family Polygonaceae; genus Fagopyrum; species Fagopyrum homotropicum. Next base: position 90,001,366 of record BSWB01000005.1, on the reverse strand, counting down.
AATGATAGGATAACCAAGGTATTTGTCAAGAGATTTGGTGTGATTCATAGCCAAAATGTTTTTTTTATGTTGTTGTCATTGGTAATTTTTTGTTGCTTGGAAAGCAAAATTTTCATAATTTTATCTTTTGTCCCAATATGGAGCAATACATTTCCAAAATTTGTTTTGTTTTTTGTCATGATGCCATGTTTTCTTTAACAAAAATGATCATATCATCACCAAATGATAAGAAAGAGATTGGGGTTCTATGTCTACAAGGAGAAAATCCAATATGGTTATCATAGTTATTGTTATTGTAACATTTGTCTTAGAATTTTAACTCCAAGGACGAGCATATATGTTGATAAGGGATCACCTTGTCTTAGTCCTTTTTCAAAGAAGATTTGCTCAGCGAGGCCATTATTAACAAGGACAAAGAAACAAACAGTGGATATACATGCCTTAATCCATCTGACAAACTTGTTACAAAATCTAAAATTTTCCATAATTAGAAAGATAAAGGTCCACTGAACTTGGTCATAAGCTTTTTCCATATCAAGTTTGATGGCCATCCATCCTTCCTTCCATATCATTTTTTGATCCAAAGGAATGAAAGATGTTATGTGCAATGAGAATATTGTCATGAATTGATTTGTTTACAACAAAGGCGCCTTGGAACGGGTGAATGAGTTTTGGTATGATCGATTCCATGTTATGATTTTTTCTATGAATGTATATACAACTGTACATAGACTAATTGGCTTGAAGTGGTTAGCTGTTGTCGGTTTATCCAATATAGGGATAAGGATTATAACAGTGTGGTATATTTGCTTAAGCATTTTTCTAATCCTAAAGAAGTTTTTAATTCCTTTTGTTACGTCATTTCCCACAATGTGCCAATTTTTTTGATAAAATCCAACTGACATGCCATTAGGGCTCGAGGAGTTATTACACCCAATGTCGAAGATAACATTTTTGATTCTGACATTGGTCGGTTCCTTTGTTAGGTATATATTGTCTTCCTTGCTAACTTTGTTTTTGATTAGTTGAATATTTTTTCTTCTATTAGAGGTATATCTAGATGAATTTTAGAAATTTTTTTCACAAATTCCGTCCTGAATTCAGAGCGGATCTCACTTTCAGTTGAGAGAAGAATTCCATTAGTAGTGGTCAATTCTTCTATGTTTGCGACTCTTCTTTCTGTAGCAATACAATGGAAATATTTTAAGTTCGTATCAATATTTTCAAATGTTTATTTTTGGTTCTTTGTCTTCAGTATCTCAAGTGAAATGTGAGTAGACGATTTTGTTTGGTTAGAAGATTCTTTAGAAAAAGGTCATCTCTTTGGTTTGGGGTTGATTGGTTAGTGCATTGAATTTCTCTGAGTTTTTCTTCGATATCCTTGAGTTGTTTGAAAATGTTGGCAAAGGTTGTTTTACTCCACTCTTTTGCTTTTGTTTTCATTAAATGTGTTTTCTTTTTTAGGTTGTACATTTCATTTCCAGTGAAATTTGATCTCCAAATTTGTCTAACTATATTTTCAAAAGATATTCATTTGGTCCACATCTTTTCAAACTTAAACGGTTGTGGTGTGAAAGTTTTTGAGACAAAAATATCAAGCGAAATTTAATAGTGGTCTGATAGTGTAAATTTGTGAATTTTTTTGTTAAATTTGGATGCCATTTTAGGATTTGGTTATAGACCACAATCAAAATTTTCAAGTAGGTTATTAAGTCCGTTACACTTTTATCTCCACGCGATTACATTGTCGGAGGTTTTCACATCATCCACGTTACAAGTGTTTTTAAAATCTATTAATCTATTGAATTTGTTTGTATTGATCGGGGAACCACCTTGTTTCTTCGAGTGTTCTTAAATCTCATTTAGAACTCCAAGGATAATACTAGGAATGCCAGAATCATGAATGAAATTGGCAAATGAGTCATAGAACAAGTTTTTCAAGGTTTCTTGTGGAGGAGCACATGCAAAAATGATGTTCATTTTATTATCCGTCTTTTTACAAATAAATTGAATACGAATGAATATATCATTTTTAACTTAGAAGTAATTGTTTTGTTTCTAAGTTGATATTCCCAAAGGAGGCATAAACTTTCGTCCCTTCGTTTGCTGATAATAGATCATATTATCAAAAACAACTGATTTCCAAATGCGGTCATATGTGATTTTTCTGAAAGGGGAGCATGGAAGGAAAATGTATCAAAAGGATAGCATAATGAAGAACATTTTAGCATAAAAGGAGAGAAAGTTATCATCAAAAGGAATACAAGCAAGGAGATAAGGGAAATACGTAACAGAGAACGATCTCGGTCAACCGAGACAAATCTCGCCGAGATTATTATCGGGCTCACCTAAGATTTGGTGAAAAACGGCCCATGGCCCGGAGCTTCAAAACCCTAGGTTTTATTATAACATGGGAGCATCAATGCAACGAGAGAGGACGTTACATTATAGAGAAGAACATCCAGAAAGTTCGAGAAAGGATTACAACATCAAGTGATATACAAGATTGCATTATTGGATACAACACAATGAGGATTGAGAGAATATTTTTGAAGATTCTTGGACGGAAATACTTAGTTTTTAGATTTTATTGCTTTCGAACACAAGGTTCGAACTTTGTTGTTACTTCACTATAGTTTTGATTATTGAAGACCCTTTTCTAAGTATTTCCATCCCTTCTCTTGGTTATTTTTGTTTTATGAGTTACTTGATATCATATACCTTTGTTCATCTGAATATTGTGTTATTGGATAAAACCCTTGCATTCTAAGGTGATTAGTTGATGGTTGTGGTATAGATGATGCTAGAATGAGCCTTTAAGTTAGATTGGACCCTAAAGGTTGGTTTTAAGCTATATAGTTACCGAATCTCGATCTGTTGATAGGAATTTCGGCCGAGATTTGAGCAAGAACAACCTGAGATTTTTCCTATTTATCCGTTCATGTTATATCCTTAAGCTTAGGTTACAAATTGCCCAAATCCTAGCCTTGTTGACCCTTTCAAGTTATATTCAATCTTGGGAAGAGACTTACCCGGTGATTCCCTTTCTCGGTTGCCAAAGATGATGAGTTCTAGGTAATAAAGGTTTATCCTTTATTAGGTTTGAGTGTTCTTTCGTCTTGCCTTTGTTAGCTAGCCTGAGTTACCTTGTAAATGTTAGTTCTTGACCTTTAGGTTGAGTTTTTGGTTTGAGTTTATAGTTCCTTTCCTTATATTCTTGAGACTTACCTGGTAATAGGATCTTTGGTTTGGGATAAGGGATAGTGAGACCTCCTCGTAATCTATCCCACCTTAGAAATACCTTAACTTAGCAACCCCATATTTCTCCATAGATCTTTAGAAGTCTTGAATCGAAAACCACAACTACATATTTTGATCTCTAGAATCTTCATTCTTACTTGATTATCATATATTCATTACTTCTGATATTACCAAGATATAATCTAGATTTGATACATTACTACTTGATTTCACCATAGTCCTTATGATCATGCTGCGATTTATCGGTACTCTACAGGTTCGCTTATTTGCTTGGCTTTTATTTCATGTATAAATTTAAAGCTTATTTTCGTTCATTATTCACACACGTTTGAGAGCAACAAGCTTTTTTTCTTTGAATTGTTCTTGCAGGAATTGCCTTTTTTTTAGGTTTATGTGAAGATCTAGTGCTGGTAAAGAAGTAGTTCCATACGATCTTGAACCGGAGAAAACTTACAAAAGAAGACTAAGGGAAGCTAAAATGGCTTTAGTTGAACAAGACCTTCAAGACGAACTAGTAGATTCTTTGGAAAAAGTAAGGCTTCGAGATGAAGCCTTGGCATAAGAGAGAGCAGAAGCACGGGAAAGAGAAGATGCGATCCGAGCGGAAATTTATGAGATGCAAGCTAATATGAGGCAATTGCTCCTTGAAAGAACATGCAATGGTAGAGTAGAGGTACCAACACCCATCGAACCAGCAGTTGTACCTCCCCATCCAGTGAGGAATGTTAGAATTGATCCGTTTATGGGATAGGCACAAACGCTTGGGCATATGATGGATCCATCACAACGAGTACGCCATCCAGGCGTAAACCTTGGAGATCCAACAGCACATGATTATGAGCTCCATCCTCAAGTTCTTCAGATAATCTATCAGAATCAATTTGGAGGATTAGAGGGAGAGTCTCCACACCAACACTTGCAAATTTGTGAGATACTTATGGAGGCATTGAGGCCTCCATAAGTTACGGCAAGACTTTGCATGGCTAGAGGCGGATTTCCACTTTCCGGATTTTGACAGCCATTTTTCCACCTTAGAGGTGTTACCTAATATGTTGGTAGAAATCCGATAAAAGCAGGAGAGTTGCCCAGCTTTGACACGGATCCGAGACAAGATGTCTCGAGGAAAGGCGTCATAATTTGTAGTCAGTACCGATGGAGTTTTGAGACATCAAGAGCGCGTATGTGTACCCTCAGATCGAGATCTGAGACAACAAATCCTACAGGAGGCTCACTCTACAGCTTACTCAGTGCATCCTGGTGCGAGTATGATGTATCAGGATATCAGACGCTCTTTCTGGTGGGGAGGTCTGAAGCCAGATGTGACGAGATATGTAGCTCAATGTGCGACCTGTCAGCAGGTCAAGATCGAGCATCATCGACCAGGAGGCGAGCTACACCCACTTCCCGTTCCGTAGTGGAAGTAGGTGGACATCTCTATGGACTTTGTTACCGGTTTGAGATCGAGTCGAAATTTTGATGCTATCTGGGTTGTAGTAGACTGACTAATGAAGACCGCACGTTTCATTCATATCAATGAGATGTGGCCGGTAAGTCGATTAGCGGAGGAGTTCACGAAGAAAATAGTACGACTTCATGGAGTACTTAGGACTATAGTCTCCGACAAAGACGGACGGTTCACCTTGAGGTTTTGGCAACAAGTGCATGCCTTCCTAGGTACAAGTCTGTAGTTCATGACTTCTTATCATCCTCAGATCGATGGTCTGTTTGGAGCGGACCATCCAGACTCTATAGGATATGCTGAGAGCCTGCGTGCTAGACTGGGGACAGGTTTGGCGAGATCATCTTCCCTTAGTAAAGTTTTTGTATAACAACAGTTGACACGCATCGATCAGGATGGCTCCTTATGAGGCTTTATACGGACAAAGATTCCATGTACCGCTGTATGGGACGAGCCGAGTAGTGCTAGCGGAGTAGCACCTGAATAGATACAAGAGGATATGGCTTGAGTAGCGATGATTTGAGAGCGGATGTTAGCAACACGGAGTCGACATAAGTCTTATGCAGATAAGAGGCATAAACCTCTAGAGTTCAGAGTTGGAGCTCAAGTATAATTGAGAGTATCCCCGACACGAGGTGTTAGACGTTTCGGCGTCAAGGGGAAGTTGAGTCCCAGATACATCGGACCTTTCAAGATTCTTGAGCATGTTCGAGAGGTAGCATACAAACTTGCTTTGCCACCGAGACTTGAGGGTGTTCACCCCGTCTTCCATGTGTCTCAGTGATAAGAATGCATACGAGACACAAGGCATATCGTCAGTCATGAGGATCTAGTGGTCGAGCCAGACCACACGTTCGTTGAGCATCCGGTAGCCGTCTTAGAGCGTAGTACGAGACGCTTGCGATCGAATAACATATCAATGATGAAGATTCAGTGGTTGATGCGAGAAGCAAATGAGACGACTTGGGAGATAGAGGATAGTATCTGGAGTTTTATGTTGAGTTGGATGTACCTTTAGCGTAGACGCTGGAGTTTCGGGTTCCTTTGTTGAGTTGTGTACGCTTTTGTGACGTTTTGATTATGTGCCCCGAGTGTGAATATATGAGTTGAGTTTAGTGTTTTGCTTCTTCCTTTTGGTTGGGTGATCTTGTGGCTCGTTTCAAGTTTCGGGACGAAACTTATTTTTAGGGGTAGCATACAAACTTGTGGCTTTCCTATGATCTTCTGACCCTAAAGAAGTCCTTCCTTCTATCTTTCCAACTCTTTTCTATAAATTCCCGCCTTCTCTTCCTTTTTCATTTCTTGCATACGTTCTTCATCAACCTTGAGAAAAGGTGCAGCCATCTTTCCTGTGAATCTTGCTGAACGTGTAAGTCTTCATTTCTTTGATTCTTCTACACGTTCTTGAGCCTGCCGCATGCTTCTTCTTTCTCTTTCCCTTCTTCTTCTTCTTCTTCTTCTTCTTCTTCTTCTTCTTCAAGAATCAAGATCGAGTCTTGATTCTTATTAGCCTCCCCGTTGTTGATATGTTGATGTTCACAGGCTCCCTGAGGTTGAGCTGTGACGTGTGTGAAGAGTGAAAGAACAAAGCTTTGGCTTTTGTTGAGTTCCTTGTTGTCGAAGGAGGAAACGACGTTGTTGTCACAGAAGCCGCCCCGCGCCTCTTCCTTGCCGCCCCTACGGAACCCCTTCAATGTTGTCCTTGCGGTGCTGTTTGGCTGCCCCCGCGGTCTTGTGTGCAGTAGCCCCGTCTTTGGTGAGCTGCTTTCCTCCCTTGTTTCCCTCGTTCCTTCCCTTGGCTTGTGTTGATCTTGTTGACCCTTGTGAGTCTGTAAGACTAAGGTTTGTAACCCTAGCTTGTGGAGATCTCTTAGAGATCATGGAGACTAGAAGTTGTAGACTTCTAGCAATCGTTTCGTTCCTGAATCGTTATGCCTTGTTTGAGAAGGAATTCCTTCCTTTCCTTCGGGAACTGAGTTGTTCACTTACCTTAGAGTTACCTTCGAGTGACTGTAAGTGCCTTGGACTTACTTAGCTGCGTTCTGTATATTAGTTCGATTGTATTTTTTTATTTGTGTTGTTTATTGTTATAACGGATAACAGGACAAGGATTGACCTTTATAACCGTTATTGGCACAAGTGTATTATAACCGGGCGGTGACTTCTTGTCCAGTTTGTTCGCTCCAAATGGTGTGTGCAAGCTTTAAATTTATAACCCTAGACTTAAGCTTAAAACAAGGATGCGAACCCGCAGTGTACGGGTCAATCGTAGTAAAAGCAAGAAAATTCCAGGGGTCGATCACAGGGACTCGGTGAAACAAAGTCAATACGGTAAGCTTCGTGAATACTAACCACAAAGAGCAATTAACACAATCAAAGATGAATAAGAAGTCAATAAAGCAAACATGCAATTCTAGGGATTAAAGTATCTAGTTGTGGTTCCAACTCAAGATCTATAGATAGGCGGACAAAGCTGAGATCTTTGCAAGGGGAAGGTGTTTCTAAAGTGGAGTAGATCACCGGGTAAGTCTCACTACACACTAATCCTAAACCGTAACTCCTATTACCGGGTAAGTCTCAAGGAATCAAGATAAAGAACTATAACCTCAAACTAACATACCATCTAAGGGAATAGAATCAACCTTTACCGGGTAAGTCTCAGGCTAACTCACAAAGACGGGATGGAAGCACACTCAAACCCCAATAAAGGATAAACCTTTATTACCTACACTTATGATCGTTGGTACACAAACTAAGGAATTACCGGGTAAGTCTCATCCTAAGCTTGCTTTGAACCAGGAAAGATGTAATAAGAATAGGATTTGGCAAACTCTAACACTTAACTCTCAGTTATGGATCAGGTAAGTCACCTCGATCAGCCAGTTTCCACCCCGGCCGAGATGTTCATCGACTGAACGAGATGCTTAGGGTTAAGGTTAAAGACTCGAACTTTCAGGATCCTACTGGAATCTAAGATTATTCTATCATTGTTTTTCCCACAACCTTCAGCCAATCACCCTAGAATCACATAAGGAAATTAGCCACTCATCATCATTATGAAAGTATTAAATATATGGGAAGAAAGTGAATATTTGAACAAAGAAGAATTTAAGGAAAAGACTTCAATAACTGAATCAAATATCACAACAAAAGCGTTCCTTGGATAGCAATCCAACAAGACAAGACAACAAGTGAGGGAATTAAAGACAATCTTACAAAACCCTTCAAAAAGCTATAAAAGCTATGATCTTCAATCTTCCTTCAACCTTCAAAAAGGTTCTTCAAAACTCCCAACTGGAGTATGCTGTTGCTGCTGCGTGTTTTTTCGGTGTAAGCGGCCTGTATGCGAGCTCCCGGAATTGTGGAAATCCAACCCTTTTTATAGGAAAATAACCCTCCAAAGATAATAAATCTTAGAAAGATATTTTCTGATAAATATAGGTAAAATATATGATTCTGCATATCTCCTTCCTTCCAGGAGCCAAGCCCAAAAATATAAGATCACTTTCCAATTTTAAAAGATCTCATCCATGAATAAAATATTCTCGCCGCGTCCTAGGTGTTCGCCTCGGTCGAGTCGGCGTCTCTGGATCACCTCGGTCGAGATGAATCTCTGGTCAACCGAGGTGAGTCATAACTGAATGTGAAATCTCTCAAAACTGGTCCAAAGTGAATCTTTAATCCATGGCTATGCTCCCTGGATGTAGCTCCAATTGACTCATGACTCCTTTCGCTCCTTTTTGATGCAAAACGTACCATTTTACCTGCAATTACAACAAAACTAGGTGTAGACCTCGATTCTCACAAAGGTAGATGAAATGGTAGTAAAATCACATAATGCACATACAAACATGCAGATTATGAAAGATAAAACGTCCAAACAAACCCCAAAATATAGACTATAATTCATGCTATCAAAATACCCCATACTTAGCCCTTGCTTGTCCCCAAGCAAGTTCCTCATATAAAAGATAAGATAGAATGGATTATAAGTCAAGAAAATCAATGAAAAACATTTTTATGGTGTGGAACTATCATAGATCACTCTAAGAGAATACTTCATGGAATTAAAAACTCAATATGCTCAAAACATTTTATAAATATAGAAAAGTTGTTCATCTTTACATAAAATCATAGAATGCATAATAAATCATAATTATCAAAATCAATCATGTATAATCCAGTTTAAACCACTAAGTCAATCAACAAGCTCAAGGTCTCAAGGGCTTCCCAAAAGAAAAGGTCAAGAAACGTGTAGGGTAGGGATGTATGTAAGGTAATGTGGTGCTAGAATCCGGGAAAAGGATGAACTTCACTTCCACTTTGACTTGCAACATCTTCCACCAATAAGCTTTGCTTATTTAACACTTTTTCTTTTACTTTACTTTTTGGGATGCATGGACAGAGGTGCACAATAACCGAAGCCTGGGAGATTAGCAATCATCAATTTCTTGAGATGCATCAAACCCTTGATGCACATACCATGACCCGTTAGGAATATCGCTCAATCCGACTTTGGCAAGACACAAACACCCGGCTATGTGAATGGTGCCGAGTTACTCATCTTCATGATTGACTTTCCCAAACCTATTATTGCTTTCTAACACTTTCACTTCCAGCCACTTCTCAACTTTAACTCCACTTGCTTCCAAATTCCCGGATAGGTAAAGGGAGGCAAAATGCATATGAGGGGCTAAGCATGATCAAGAAGAAGAAGAAGAAGAGAATGAATTGCCTTGGTCTTTCCAAGAAGAAAGTGAGAGAACTTAACCTGCGGTGTCAACCTTCAAATTCAACATAATTTGGATAAAAACAAAGTATTAAACATGCCAATAATTTCAAACAAAGCATTTAGCAACTTAAACATATTATAAAACCTTTCAAACACATAAAGAATTTAAAACCAGTAGGTAAACAGAATCTTCACTGAGATCATATCCAGATAAGTAACACAAAAAAAAAAATCGTTTCGAAAACTCTCAGTAACCCACCTCGGTCGAGATGTTCTTGGTTCAACCGAGGTGAAATGCCTCGTTTGGCCAGAATCTCCCCGGTCGAGGTCAAAAATTTTTTTTTTTTTAAAACCATTTTTTTTTTCGGTTTCGACGTTTTTTCTCAATCAAATAACCTGTTGTTATGCATGTAATATCAGATAATCATATAAAGGCAAAATAAAGCATAAATATCATAGAAGGTCAAGTCATACATCCACGAGTCAAATAATACATAAATACCCCATACTTGGGACACACTGTCCCAGTGGGTCGAAATAAGTCTAAGGATAGGATACTCACCAAACATAGCTAAACTGCATGAAGAAGTAAGAAACAGCTCCCAGATAAGACCATCTCGGTTGGCGAAGCACATCTCGGTCGAGGTGTTCTAACAGTACACGAGATGTATCTCAGTAAAGCTCGTTTCCTCAACTTCTCAAAATTTTGTTCTTCCAGTGTAGCTCCTGAACTGTGATCCTTCCTTTTGGAATACCTGGTTGTTGTCTAGAGGAAAACAAAAACAAAGCAACTATCTAAACTAAACTAGAAAAGGGAGAAGAAAGCAATACCTTGGGTTGCCTCCCAAGAAGCGCTTGGTTTAAGGTCGCTAGCTGGACCATACGGCATGGGATTACTCAATGCACTTCGAATGTCATGGAGTGCTCATCACATCCGTAAAAATCTTCCAAGAAGGTTCCGGTTCCTAACTTCACCGGAAAATGGTAAGATCTCCCACGTACAAGCTTGCACGGTTTGATTCTCACCGGAATTCGTCTAGACTTCCTACACTTCAATGGGACATTCCTCGTGTCCCATCCTTTCCTTGATCGAGAAAACAGTTTCTCGAGAATTATAGCAGCTTCCCCATCTATAGTTTGGGGATGGTACAGGGTCCTGAGCATGCGAGGGACCCCATACTTGAACAAGAGACTCTTCATCGCCTTAGCGGTGTAGTGCTTGCCAACTCCACTCCTCATGATCCGAGGAGCTTCTTCTTCCAACAATTTCAAGGAAGACTTCATCTTGATCTTTGGAGGTTCTTTCGGAAGAGACCTCCAACTCTCCGGTGCTTTCCTAAAAAATTCAAAAATTTTAATAGGGATTTCGAATGGAGCAAGAGAACTTACCTTGTAAAGTTCTCCAAAGCTCGGATCAGGTTTCATGTTAGGTTGATAACCAACACATGAAATATCTCTCAACTCAGTTGATCTTTCTTCCACCTTGGTCACAATCTCAGTAATTTGACCAAGGTTTCTTGCATCTTCTGCTTCCAGTTTTGCAGATTCTTCCATCTCGGCCGAGATCTCTTCCACTTTGACCGAGGTCTCAACAGTCAGATCGAGACCTTCCATATCCTCCTCTTCCTCAGAAGTTTCAGGAGAAATTTTGGGTTCGACTGGGGGGATGCTTGGAACGTGCAATACTTCCTTATGCTCCTCTTGCGGCTTAGCATAGGATAGGGTGCTTTCCTTGAGCTCCTCCATCTTCTTCATCAACATCTCCCATCTTGATTCAAGAGAATCTTCAAGGGGTTGCTCGTAAATCTTTCTAGGGATATGCAGCTCATCCCATATCGCAAGCTCCTCCTCAATGACCTTTTCTCTTTCCCTTTCATTGTTAAACCAATAGAAGGAGTATTTCTCTTCCAAGTATTCATAATGGTCCGCCCTAGCACTTTGCCTTGCTATCCAGGCTGGATCAAATGTAGTCATCGGAAATCCTGAAAACTACAAAACTCATAGAAAGAGTAGTTAGTAGCAACAGGGGCAAGTGCCCCGAAAGCAAACCGCAACCGGCTCGGTCTAGACCAAGTCCCCGGCAACGGCGCCAAAAACTTGTTCGCTCCAAACGGTGTGTGCAAGCTTTAAATTTATAACCCTAGACTTAAGCTTAAAACAAGGATGCGAACCCGCAGTGTACGGGTCAATTGTAGTAAAAGCAAGAAAATTCCAGGGGTCGATCACAGGGACTCGGTGAAACAAAGTCAATACGGTAAGCTTCGTGAATACTAACCACAAAGAGCAATTAACACAATCAAAGATGAATAAGAAGTCAATAAAGCAAACATGCAATTATAGGGATTAAAGCATCTAGTTGTGGTTCCAACTCAAGATCTATAGATAGGCGGACAAAGCTAAGATCTTTGCAAGGGGAAGGTGTTTCTAAAGTGGAGTAGATCACCGGGTAAGTCTCACTACACACTAATCCTAAACCGTAACTCCTATTACCGGGTAAGTCTCAAGGAATCAAGATAAAGAACTATAACCTCAAACTAACATACCATCTAAGGGAATAGAATCAACCTTTACCGGGTAAGTCTCAAGCTAACTCACAAAGACGGGATGGAAGCACACTCAAACCCCAATAAAGGATAAACCTTTATTACCTACACTTATGATCGTTGGTACACAAACTAAGGAATTACCGGGTAAGTCTCATCCTAAGCTTGCTTTGAACCAGGAAAGGTGTAATAAGAATAGGATTTGGCAAACTCTAACACTTAACTCTCAGTTATGGATCAGGTAAGTCACCTCGATCAGCCAGTTTCCACCCCGGCCGAGATGTTCATCGACTGAAAGAGATGCTTAGGGTTAAGGTTAAAGACTCGAACTTTCAGGATCCTACTGGAATCTAAGATTATTCTATCATTGTTTTTCCCACAACCTTCAGCCAATCACCCTAGAATCACACAAGGAAATTAGCCACTCATCATCATTATGAAAGTATTAAATATATGGGAAGAAAGTGAATATTTGAACAAAGAAGAATTTAAGGAAAAGACTTCAATAACTGAATCAAATATCACAACAAAAGCGTTCATTGGATAGCAATCCAACAAGACAAGACAACAAGTGAGGGAATTAAAGACAATCTTACAAAACCCTTCAAAAAGCTATAAAAGCTATGATCTTCAATCTTCCTTCAACCTTCAAAAAGGTTCTTCAAAACTCCCAACTGGAGTATGCTGCTGCTGCTGCGTGTTTTTTCGGTGTAAGCGGCCTGTATGCGAGCTCCCGGAATTGTGGAAATCCAACCCTTTTTATAGGAAAATAACCCTCCAAAGATAATAAATCTTAGAAAGATATTTTCCCATAAATATAGGTAAAATATATGATTCTGCATATCTCCTTCCTTCCAGGAGCCAAGCCCAAAATTATAAGATCACTTTCCAATTTTAAAAGATCTCATCCATGAATAAAATATTCTCGCCGCGTCCTAGGTGTTCGCCTCGGTCGAGTCGGCGTCTCTGGATCACCTCGGTCGAGATGAATCTCTGGTCAACCGATGTGAGTCATAACTGAATGTGAAATCTCTCAAAACTGGTCCAAAGTGAATCTTTAATCCATGACTATGCTCCCTGGATGTAGCTCCAATTGACTCATGACTCCTTTCGCTCCTTTTTGATGCAAAACGTACCATTTTACCTGCAATTACAACAAAACTAGGTATAGACCTCGGTTCTCGCAAAGGTAGATGAAATGGTAGTAAAATCACATAATGCACATACAAACATGTAGATTATGAAAGATAAAACGTCCAAACAAACCCCAAAATATAGACTATAATTCATGCTATCACAGTTCAGAATGGGGAAACTGGGAGGTGCTCTTGCGACTAGTCCAGCAGGTGATAGAAGGATGCATACGTTCTATTCCTGTTGGTGAAAAGGAACAGAGGCGAGATCATAGCGATTCTCGTGTGACAACATAAGTTAAATTAGTAAAGGGATTAACCTTAATGAAAGATTATAATTGGTTGAGTGCGAGCATGCTATATGTTTATATTACTTTATGTGTGTTTGTGCCCTTACTGTTTTTATGATATCTAGAATGTAAGCTACCGGTTTATACCGATATTGTAGATGCCTTGCATGTTAGAGATGTTGCTGAGTGATACGGACGGTGTGGTCAGCCGGGGTTCCCGTACATTATAGGATGAGATCGGGTTTATATTTCTGTTGTTGTCTTTCCCTTCGTTTTGAACTCGGTTGCGAGTCTTTTATTTTTCCCTTTGCTATAGCCTTTGGTTTTATTATAAGTTTTGATCTTCATTTATTTTTGTCTTGTTGTAAGATCTGATGTTGTGGTTGCTACTCTGAGGGTCAGGACCCATTGTGAGGTCCTAGCCCATAACACTTTGAGTTTCTAGAACTTGGGGTGTTACACTTTCATGGGATTCCCCTAGGGTTTTTCTTCTCCCAAGGCATGGCTATGTAGGGAGCACCATGCCCTCAAGGAATCAAAATCCTACGAGAAATAAAATGTTGTACACCTAGGGGTCGAGCCTTTCCAACTAAGGTGCAAGCAGAATAATCAAAGCCTATGACCTTAGCTATGTGGGTCACCAAAGCACCAACACAAATATCATATCTAGATTGATTGGCAATATTGCCCAAATTATCAGCAAGCATAGTAGCATAGTCTGCCATGGTATCAGTAACCGTGCACCACAAAGTAAACAACTCGTCAGTTTTCATCTTTTAAGGGATTTTGGTTCTAGCAAACATGGTTTCACGTAGGATTTTGTGAGCTATCTTAAAGGAAATCTCCTTAGAGTCACCATCAACCCATTTATCCAATCCACCCTCGACCAAAGCGATATCCGACCAAGAGAATTGAGGATTAACATTCTTTGGAAAAGTTCCTACAATAGACATAGGAAAACCAAAAATGTCCCAAAACAAGTCCACAAACATAGCATAGTCTTTTATCATCAATCTATACTTAACTCCTCTAGCCTTAGGATCATACACAAATGTACTCAAAAATTCATAAGTAATTTCCTCAAAAGCATCCTCCCTAATGATAACAAAAACATCAAGTCCAACACGGGCAATCATCATATCCAGATCATCCCTCGCATTCAGACAGTTAAGCTAGTTAATAGCAAGATAGCGTGGTGCGATAATAGGAAGTTCACAAATCCGATCATACCTCGTTCGATGCCTTTCTTGAATGACATCAAGAGGTAGTGGAGGTGGTGGAGCCTTTTGAGAAGCAAAACCCTTCCTTAGAACAAGGGCTTTGGAAGATCAACGAATCAAATCCATCTCAGCTAAAAATCTCGGGCTGTTCTTCACGGAATCTCGGCTGATATATTCTCCAACAACCGAGATTTCTTCGGTTTCGATCGAAATTGGCTAATTTGTAAAGATTTTTCCAAATTGATCCCACCACCTGCTTCCTATGCCTTTTTCGACCTTGATGATTGCTTTCACTTAAACCAAACAACCCAAAAACGAAGGAATTGAAGGTGGGAAAAAGTGGACGGGTATTTGGACGAAATTACCCGGATTTAGGTCTATTGGAAGAGTTGTGGTGTTGTGTGACCCCAAAATTTTTTTTGATGTCCTTCTCTTCAATTGTGGAGCAAGAATGAAGCGAATCGGTTAAGAATTGAGGATTAGTGGAATTTGGGATGAGTTCGGCAAAAATTACCCGGATTTAAAGTCCTATTTAGTTTATAAACCCGTTTGAAAAATTAGAAAATTTTCGGCCGAGATTTCTAAAGAAACCGAGATTTTTGTCGGTCCGAGGTTTTATCATGATCACCCATTTGTGAAGAATCTCGGCTGAGATTCCTGGTCGACAGAGATTTCATCCGAATTTTGCCCCTGGAGTGCTTTTCTCGGTTGAGTGAAAGTATGTGACGGAAAAACCTAGACCGAGATTTCATCCAAAATTGGTTTAGATTTCCGGATTCCGATCTCTATTTCTCTAGCTAACTTCTTTAGCGTCCCTTTTCCCTCAAACACTCGAGCTCAGAGAAGTCTTGAAGCATCACTTGAATCATCCTTTTCGGAAAATACCTAGATCATGTCATCCAATGACACAAAGAAACCAACACTCACCAAAAATAAACTAGCTATCTATGAAAACAAAGACTAGGAATTACTTTGGGTTGCCTCCCAAGAAGCGTGATAGGTGATGAAATAACTATCAATTTAGGTAGTTTTTACAGTCTTTTTAGTGTTTTTGAGTCATATTGTGTTACTAATACCTTGATCCAGATGAAATCCAAATGAAGCAAAGAAACGTTTTTAGCAACACTTGGGAGAAGAAGGAAATCAACGAAGACAACTCTCTAGTGTCACACCGCCCTCGCGGAGTAGTATCACCGCCCCTGCGGTGATACCCTTGAAGAACCATGTCCGAGAGCCACAATCTGCGCTATGGAAGGCCCTTCTCACCTCCCTTGCGGCAGATTCCAGCCGCCCTTGTGGTGACTCAGCCCGAAGAACAAGTGTCAGCGCCCCTATGCCCTTACTTGCGTCTTCGCTAGCGGACTTGTGAAGCCAAAGAGACTGTGTCACCGCTCCTGCGGTGACACTTGGACGCCCATGCGGTTTTGCACCAGAAACATCACGAAGTTGAAGAGTCAGACGTTGAAGAGCATTGAAGACCTCTCCCCCGCAGGTTTGCCATGCCGCCCCAGGGGCCAAGATAAAGATGGAACGTTTTGGCCAAAACCGTCCCTGCGGCTCTGAAGCCCGCCCCCGCGGTTTAGCGCCAGAGGACTTAACTCCGGCTGTTAGCACCACCTTTATGACATTTAAGGTGGTTGTTTAGACAGCCCACTTACTCCCCTTTATTTTGTTTTCTAGTATAAATAGAGCCCTTGGCTGATTGCCAGAATCATCAATATTTTTCCCTAAAAGCTCTATATTTCTAAGTGCCATTTTTAATGAGTTTCTAAGCTTCCTTGGTACATTGGGTTGATTGAAGCTGCATTGCTATTTGGTTGTAAGTCTTTTATAGTTAGAAATTTAATTCAGTCCAATTGTGTTATGTTTCCTTGAGCTTTAACCTATGTTTGCATGTCTTGTCTCACTTAGATTGATCACCTTATGTGTTCTAATGCATGCTAAGTGCTAGGGTTAATCGATTCCGGGTCTAGGTCTTTAATCTAGTAGTAAACCCCTAGGTAAAAGCTGGTTGTGATTATCTAGGGGAAAGGAACATAACTATATTGTAAGATTAACGGTTTGTTTATTCTTCTTTATATCTCTTTATCTTTACTAGAATGCTAACTTGTGTTTTGATCTTGTAGGTTTACAGATCATTAAACTAGTTAAGTTATGTTAATGCCAGTTGGCTTAACACATATCTAAGATCTAGATGAGAACTTTGGTGAGTTGCTTCTAAAAAGAACCAACCAAGTAGTGTGCATGCTAAGATCCAACCTAGTGTAGCTTTCTAATCACCCTTATTATCATCATCTTTGCTTTCAATTAAATCGCTTTTGTCTTGTTTGTTCTACAATCCAAACCCCCTGGTTACAATTCGTTAATTGAATCTAAACAGAACTTTGACTCAAACTCTCTTGAGTTCGACCCTTACTTACACTATAAAAATTTGTTAAGTGTAACATTAGGTATTATACTTTGACTAAAGTTAAAAGACAACGACCATAGTTTTTAGCCTTGTCAAAGCTCTTGTTTAAGGTCGATAGATGGACTTAAATCCTTGATGATCAAGTAAGGTGGAGCGAAGCAATCCTCTCTACCGGAGCTTCCGGTGTATATTTCTTCAACCTATGTTCATTGACTTTAAAGCTTCCACTATGCTCACCCCTTACTTCAGTTGCACCATGGGGAGAACCGTGTTTCACAATGTAAGGTCCTGTCCATCTAGATTTAAGCTTACTTGGAATGAGGCAAAGTTGAGAATTGAAGAGAAGGGAAAGATCTCCTTCTTTCAAATCCTTCGGAATGATGTGCTTGTCATGCCACTTATTGGTCCTCTCCTAGTACATTAGTGCATTCTCATAAGCGTTCAAGTGGATCTCCTCTAGCTCATTGATGTCTAGGAGCTGTTTTTTATCCAGCTTCTTTCATGTCCAAATTTTTCCACTTGATCGTCCAGTATGCCTTATGTTCTAACTCCACCTGAAGATGACAAGACTTCTCACAGACTACATTGTAAGGTGTCATTCCAATGGAAGTCTTGAAAGCTATTCTATAAGCCCAAAGTGCATCATCCAACTTCATGGATCAATCCTTCCTTGTTCTAGAGACGGTTTCCTATAAGATCCCCTTGATCTATCTATTCGATATCTCAACCTATCCATTAGTCTGAGGATGGTAAGGAGTTGCTACCTTGTGGGTGACCCTATACTTCGACAAATTTGCTTCAAACTTCCGGGTGGTAAAGTGTGTTCCTCCGTCACTAATGATGACTTGAGGCGTCCCAAACCTTGAGAAAATCTTCTTGTTAAGAATTTCACTACCACCGTGGCGTCATTATTAGGAGAAGCAATGGCTTCCACCCATCTCGAAACGTTGTCTCCCGCCAAGAGCATGTATAAGTTTCCACAAGATGATGGGAATGGTCCCATAAAATCAACTCACCATACGTCAAAGATTTCCACTTCTTGGATGTTGTTCAAAGGCATCTCATTCCTCTTAGATATGTTTCCTTTTCTTTCACAAGCATCACATGAAACCACAAACTTCTGCATATCCTTGAATAAGTTAGGCCAAAAGAATCCGGATTGAAGTACCTTAGCACATGTCTGGTGGGAACTAGCATGTCCATAACAAGGCAACAAATGGCAATGTCTTATAACGCTTTCCACTTCATCTTCCGGAATGAATCTCTTTAGCATCCCATTCGGACGTCTCTTGAAGAGTAGAGGCTCATTCCAGTAGTAATGTCGCACATCCTTAAAGAACTTCTTCTTTTGTGCGTAGGACAGTCTTTGAGGTATTTCTTAAAAAAATAGATAGTTCACAATATCAGCAAACCATGGTTCATTACCGTTGGAGATATGGAGAAGACAATCCTCTATCCAATGCAGTTGTTCATCCAGAAATGAGTCATTGATGGACATGTTGTCCTTCTTTATTGCAATGGGAGGTAGTCAGCTAAGATGATCCGCCACCGAGTACTCGGATCCTTTCTTGTCCCGGATCGCTAGATCGAACTCTTGTAGAAGGAGGATTCATCTAATGAGCCGCGGTTTTGCATCTTTCTTGGTTAGTAAATACTGAATTGCTACGTGGTCGGTGTAGACAATGACTTTCGCTCTGACAAGGTAGGAACGAAACTTCTCGAAAGCGTAGACCACCGCTAATAGTTCCATTTTTGTGGTATTGTAGTTCAGTTGAGCCTCATTTAGCGTCTTACTAGCATAGTAGATGGCATGAGTGTGTCCATCCTTCTTCTGTCCAAGTACGGCTCCTACGGCTACATCACTAGCATTGCACATGATCTCAAAGGGAAGACTACAATCCGGGGGTAGAATGATAGGAGCGGATATCAAATCTTCCTTCAACTTAAAGAAAGCATCTAGACATTTCTTCTAAAACTCAAAAACCACAGCCTTTAGCAGTAGGTTAGTCAATGGTTTAGAATTCTTACAAAAATCTTTGATGAACCTTCTATAGAAACCTGTGTGTCCTAGAAAGCTTCTTACCTCCTTTATAGATGAAGGTGGAGGTAACTTCTCAATAGTCTCGACCTTCACTCTATCCACCTCAATCTCGCAGTTGGAGATGAAATGACCTAAAGCAATTCCTTCAGTAACCATAAAGTGACACTTCTCGCAAATTAAGATAAGATTAGTGTCCTCATATCGTTGTAACACTAGAGAAAGGTTAGCCAAGCAATCATCAAAGGATGAACCATATACTAGAAAAATAATCCATAAATACCTCCATAATATCTTCAATGTACTCGGAGAATATAGCCATCATGCATCGTTGGAATGTAGCGGGTGCGTTGCACAATCCAAAGGGCATTCTCCTATAAGAAAACGTACCTCAAGGCACGTAAAGGTAGTCTTCTCTTGATCAACCGGATGGATTAGGATTTGGAAGAACCCACTATATCCATCTAATTATCAAAAGTGAGAATTTTGTGCTAGTCTTTCAAGCATTTGATCAATGAAAGGAAGGGGGAAGTGATCCTTCCTTGTTGCTACGTTCAATCTTCTATAATCAATGCACATTCTCCATCCCGTAACAATTCTTGTGGGCATGAACTCGTTGTTTTTGTTGGTGAAAATGGTCATTCCTCCTTTCTTTGGAACCATATGAACGGGACTCACCCACTTGCTATCCAAGATTGGAAATATAATACCTGCATCGAGCAACTTAAGCACTTCCTTCTTCACAACCTCTTTCATAATCGGATTTAACTATCGTTGAGGTTCTCATGAAGGTTTATGATTATTTTCCATAAGAATTTTATGCATGCATAAAGAAGGCTTAATACCAACAAGATCATCTATAGTCTAACCTAAAGCTTTCCTATGCACTTTCAACTCATGCATCAGTTTGCAAAGTTCATCATCATTCAGATTAACACTTACTATGACCGGATAAGTAGAATTAGGTCCTAAAAAAGCATACCTCAAGTGTGATGGAAGATGTTTCAACTCTAATATAGGAGGTTCCTTAAGTGAAGAATATTGACCTCCTAAGACATCTTGCGATGTTTCTGTAGCTTCGGAAGAGGCATGGTTGCATCCTATGACGCTTTCATTCGACGTTGAAAGGAATTCTGGAACCTCAGAAACTTTGACCCCCCCCTCTGAAAATCTCGGCCGAGATTTTGGTCGAGGTTGGTCCTTGCAGTGAAAACATCGGATGACCCCAGAAAAATCTCAGCTGAGAAACATGCTTGTGGACTGAGATTTTTGGGATTTTTCGTGCTTTCTACTAACTCTTCAAACTCAGCCTTTGGATCCTCTTCCAAGGCTTCTAAAACTCGCACTTCAACATTGCAATCTGCATCTATTCCTTCCTCCATAATGCTCATGCTCAAGACCTTTTCAAGAGGGTCTTTAAGAAAAATCAAACTCATCAATTCTCTTGATTCTTCTTCCTCATAAATGTTTAAAACATCTTCTCCAAGAGATGGTCCTCTAACCATAGCGGACAGCGTGAATTCAATGTTCTCCTCGCCAATGTCGAAGGAGAATGTGGCATTCTTGCAATCAACCATACATCCGGAAGTTGTAAGGAATGATCTTCCAAGGATGACTGGAACAAAATAATTTGCAGTAATGTCCAACACCACAAAATCTATAGAGAGATAGAATTTACCAAGTTGGACGGGAATATCTTCAAGGATTCTCACTAGATACATTATTGATCTATCTGCCATATACAAAGTCATCTTGATGGGTCTTGGGTCTTCAACTCGAATATTCTTACACAATGCAAGTGATATAATGCTCACACTAGCTCCTTGATCATACAAAGCTTCAAGTTACTTCTCCAACGCTAATAGGAATGCAGAAAGATCCTGGATCTCTTAGCTTTGGTGGAATCTCTTCTTTCATGGTTTGGATAAGTTTGGATAACCTTTTAGTCATGTCATCTTCACTTCTCCAACGTCTTCTAGATTCCTTTTGTTAGAGAGGATCTCCTTCAGAATTTTCCATAGGCGGGCATACCTACAATGTCATCCATGAACGGAAAATTAATATACAATTTACTCATGAGTTCAAGGAACTTACCAAAGTGTTTTTCTAAACGCACTCTATCTCTTGATTGAGGGAATGGAAGTTGTGGCTTGTATGCTGGAGGACGTACATAAACTGTTTCCTTCTCCTTTTCCTTTTCTATTGGTTGTGGATCTTCCTCAACCATAGATTGCTTCCCTTTGTCAACAGTCTTGGGCAAAGGCTCGTTAGTCTTCAATCCACTTCTTGTAGTAATAGCCATCACTTGCCCTTTAGGATTATTGTCAGCCTTTCCAGGAAGCTTTCCTAGATCTCTAGAAGCTTCTCCCGCATTGCTGAACACTTGATTTTCCAAGGCCTTTTAAGCCTTAAAAATAGAAGTAACGGTGCTCTCCAATCCACTCAATCTCCCCATCAATTGTTCAAAAATTTCCTCCTTCCGATCCTTTGGAGGTTGCTTAAATCCCGGTGGAGATTCTTGATTCTTTGGTGTGGAGCTTGACTACAGAATGCGGTCAGATTTAGTGTGCCATCCGGATTTCTGTAGGAGAATCCGGGATGACTATGACTAGGGTGCCCATTGTTTCCTCCATGAAAATTTTTGTTGTTGTTGAAATTCCTTGGCCCTTGATAGTTTCGTCTTCCCATGTAGTTAACATGTTGCTCCATAGCTGCCAATCTAGCTTGTGCCTGTCCTTGTGTCTGTGACTTCAACAACTCCTTCAAAGCTTAACCTCATTGTTAAGAATACCAAGTTGAGCTTTATTAGTAGTAGTAGGACTTACCTCATAGACTCCGGGTCTCCGGAGTCTCTCAACAACTCTCATATGGGAATACTTATCAATGACTAATGCTTTCTTCTCCACAAATTCCCATGCTTCATCAACTAGCTTCTCCATAAACGTCCCTCCAGAAAGGAATTGAAGCTTGAATTGAGTTTCCTCGTCCAAACCTTTAAAATAGATATCTAGAAGCTCGATTCGTAGTCTTTGATGGTGGGAAGAATTTAGTGAGGAATTCAGTAGTCATCTCCTCCCAGGTGGTAACTCTCCCAAAAGGTAATGATTGATACCAAGCAAGGTGAAGGAAAATCCTCTCAAATTGTGATTGTAATTCTGTAATCTTGGAGGCCTCAATGTCTCCATAAGTATCTCATAGTTCTACAAGTGCTGGTGTGGTGACTCTCCCTCTAATCCTCCAAACTGATTTTGACGGATCATTTGAAGAACTTGAGGATACAGCTCATAATCATGTTCGGCTGGATCTCCCAGGTTTATGCCCGGACGACGTACTCGCTGAGTTGGATCCATCCTTTTCCCAAAATTTTGTGGCTCTCCCACAAACAGATCAATCCTAATATTCCTCACCGGAAGATGAGGTATAGCTGCTATCTCAACGGGTGGTCGTACTTCCATTTTAGCATTGTCCTTGCTTTCAAGGAGCAATTGCCTCATAGTAGCTTGCATCTCATCAATTTCAGCTCCAATTGCTTCTTCTTTTTCTCGTGCGGCTGCTCGTTCTTCTGCCAAAGCGTTATCTTGAAGCTTTACTTGCTCCAAAGCATCATCCAATTCAGCTTGAATATCTCTTTTAGCTAAAGCCATCTTAGCTTCCCCTAGCTTTCTTTTGTAAGTCTTTTCTGGTGCAAGATCGTTTGGAACCACTTCCTTACCGACACGAGATCTTTGCATAAACCTATAAGAGAGAATTCTTGGAAGAACAACTCAAGCAGAAAGACTAGTAGTAAAAGCAAGTTTCTACCCTAGACAACCAAAATACCGGCTTGGTCTAAACCAATTCCCCGGAAACGGTGCCAAAAACCTATTCGCTCTTAAATGTGTGTGAGTATGAATGAGAATAAGTCTTAAATTTATATCAGAAATAAAGCAAATAAGCGAACCCGTAGTATACGGATCAATCACAATAAACAAATATTCTAGGGTCGATCACACAGACTATGGTAAAATCAAGTAGTATCAAATCAAATATAGGAAAGAACTTGCAACTATCAATGAACAAAAACAACGAAATCAATGAAGATATAATAATCAGGGAAAATGCATATTCTAGAGATCATAGTATCCGATTTTGGTTTTCAATTTAAGACTTCTAAAGATATATGGATAAGGCTGGGATTGCTAAGGAAAGGTGTGTCTGAGGTGGGATAGATTACGGGGGAGGTCTCACTATCCACTAATCCCAAACCAAAGGTCCTATTACCGGGCAAGTCTCAAGGATCTAAGGAAAGGAACTATAATCTCAAACCAACAACTCATCCTAAGGGAATAGAACTAACCTTTATCGGGTAAGTCTCAGGCTAGCTCACAAAGGCAAGGTGAAGGCACACTCAATCCTAATAAAGGATAAACCTTGATTACCTAGAGCTCATCATCTTTGGCATCTAAGAAAGGGAATCACCGGGTAAGTCTCTTCCCAAGCTTAGATGTTAGCTTGAAAGGCTCAAAAAGGTTAGGATTTGAGCAATCTATAACCTAAGCGTAAGGATATAACATGAACGGATCAACAGGGTAAATCTCGGGCTGTTCTAGCTCAAATATCGGCCGAGATTCCTAAGAACATACCGATATTGGTAACTGCGTAGGTTAAACTCAACCTTCGGGATCCAATCTAACTTAAAGGTTCATTTCTATCATCGTCTATACCACAACCATTAACCAATCACCCTATTATCGCAAGGGTTCTAGCCAACAACCCACATATTCAAATTAACAAAGGTATAAGATATCAAGCAAAGCATAAACCCAAAATAACCAAAAACAAAGGGCAAAGAATACTTAGCAAAGGGTCTTCAATTATCAAAACTGTATCAAAGCAACAACAAAGATTCAACCTTGTGTTCAAACAATGAAACCTAGAGACTAAGTATCACCCTTCAAGAATCCTACTTAGTCTCCAATGTGTGGTAGCTAACAATGCAATCTTCTATCACTTGATAATGTGATCTACTCTCGAACTCTCTATCACATGTGGCGTCATTCTTCCTTCCGAGAACGTTTGTAACTTCCGGACTAGGGATCGTCTTTGGTGCACCTTATGGATGGACAATAAGCTCCTTCCTCTATTTCCTTCTTCTTCTTCTTCTTCTTCTCTCAAAACCTTGAATCAAGACTTACTCTTTATTCTTCCTTTTGCTTTTCGTGTTATGTGTCAATTGATGGATCCAGGGAGTTCATGGTATCTCCAGTATTATAGTCGACCATCAAGAAATGGAACTACCAGCCAAGGACATACCTAGGTCACACTAATCATCTACGAACATAACGACCGAACTTCTGGACTTCTCCCGCGGTCACGTCTACACTCTTCCGGTGTCACGCATGTGCCCTTGTCACCGCGGTCGTGCCCTTACCTCAACGCGATCGCGCCTTGTCACCGCGATCTTGCCTGTGAGTCGTCGCGGTTGCGCCGTGTTCGCTCTCAGACGTGTGTCTATGGTGAACGATATAGCTTTAAATTTGTGACCTAAAATATAAGTTTGAAACAATATGCGAACCCGCAGTGTACGAATCAATTGTAATAACGGGAAATACTCCAGGGTCGAACACAGGGACTATGGTGAAACAAAGCACGGCAATTCAAGTTGTCAATCAAACACAAGCAACAAAGCAAATGTATCAAAGATGATGTAATAATCAGATAAAGAAAATGCGAATTCTAGAGGTCAAAGCATCCAGTTGTGGTTCCGACTCAAGATCTCAAAGGATAATGTGGACAAAGCTGAGGTTTGCAAAGGGAAGGTGTTTCTAAGGTAAGAATAGATCACCGGGTAAGTCTCACTACTCACTATCTAAAACCAAAGATCCTCTCACCGGGTAAGTCTCAAGGAACTATAATTTCAAACCACCACACCACCCAAGGGGATAGAACTAACCTTTACCGGTTAAGTCTCAAGCTAACTCTCAAAGATGGGATGAAGGCACTGTTCACTCAAAAGTGTGTGCGTCAAAGTCTTAAATTTATATCTAGAACTCAAAGCAAAGCGAACCCGCAGTGTACGGATCGGCTGTAGCAAGGTAAGAAATTCCAGAGTCGAACTCAGGGATTTGGTGAGAATAAATTCGAATTCAATTATCTAGCAAAATGCAAAAGCTTTTGTGATTAATAAAGGGGGAAATAATTCCAAGGATTCAAGTATCCAACTGCGGCTTTCGATTCAAGACACTTCTAATGGATATAAGGGCAGAGTTTATATTGCCAAGATTATGGGTTCAAAGGTAAGTATCGTACGGTGAAGTTCCGAAACCTATTTTTCTAGTCCAAACGTTCTCTCTATAAGGGTTGTTGAGGCTGCAATATAGAAATATCTAAAGACAAGAATTATGTTCAAACTAACTACCTAAAACCCCAGGATATGACTCTCCAAGGTAAAGAATAGAAAGCACACTTAAAATCTTAATAAAGGATGTTGAGTCTCTCTATTACCCAAATCTTGAAATCTTAATCTATTAAATGTAGAATCAAGGTTGAAGTCTCTTCATACACTCAATTAGAGGTTAAAAAGGTTAAGCAAGGTTGGGATTTAGGCAAGGATTAACTTTGGTTAAAGATTAATTCAATTAAAGATCGTCAGGGGATTAAATCGACCTGTTCTTGAGAAAATCGTCCGATTTTCCTGAAGAACAACCCGATTTTCCTATGTCGCAAAGTTAAAATCTAAACTCTCAGGGTCCAAATGTTTGAATGAGTTCAGTCTATCATCATCTAAGCCTCAATCTTCAACTATTCTCCCCAGAATCACAATGATTTTACCCAACCATTTTCAAAATCAAATCAAAATTAAGATTGAGTGAAATAATTCAAATAAACCCGAATCTTGAATAAAAACTCAATAATCTTCAAATCTGTAAACCAATCTCAAAACTAATCAATGTATCTCTCAATTAACTCAATGTCGTGTTCAAAAACCACAAAGATCACAATGGAACAAAGGAATCTCACAAATATGATCAAGATTGACTTCCCGGCAATATTGCTTCAACCCTTCTCCAAGAATCTTCAATCTCTCACAAACGTGTAAAGATCTCCCGTTGCGGCCTCCTCGTTTTCATTCCTAGGGTTCCAACCTATAGTTTCTTGCTAATGGGCCATTTGGCAAAACACTTCTCTAGCCCAAAAGTGATGGGTTTTGCGTCGTCTTTATCATTGGGCCGAAAATAGAGAAAATCGAGCTAGTCGATTTACACATAAAATCGTACGATTTTTAAAGGGAAAAATCGTCCGATTTATGTAGTAAATGGCACGATTTTCTTCAACAGAGGATGCTCGTCTCTTGGCTTGCTTCCTTCCTCCCTTTATGCTTCTTTTATGCAACTCCTTTGCTCTTTGTGATTCCTCTAAGACTCTCTTAGCCACCCTAATGACCTTAGATGCTCCTTGCTCCGCTTTTGCTTCCAAATCTACTCAATTTACCTACAATTTAACCGAAACTCGTGTAGACCTCTATTTCCGAGATATAATTGAATAAAGCATAGATCATACACAAATTCCCTCTAAATGCAAAGTAAATCGAGGTAAACCTCTACAATATGCATGATTATAATAGTATATAATTCATGATCAAAATACCCCATGCTTGCCCCTTGCTTGTCCCCAAGCAAGACTCAAATTTGGAATACAAGATGCCATGGATTATATATGTATGAAAACTCAAAAACCCTTTTTTTGATAGTGCTTCTTCTTATTGGATCACCCTCAAAATGATGTTTCAAGGCATAGGAAGGCAAGGCATGTATCAATGATAACAATAACATGGGCTAACTCTCTTTTCTTTCTCAAAAACACAAATAAAAGACATGATAAGGATGTAGAAACAATTAAAATCAAACAAGTCTAAGCCATGAAGTCTTAAATACATGCATAAAAGTCTCAAGGTCTTCTATTCAAAGAGAGGTCTAAGAAACGTGTTAAAGGAGGGAATTCTTTTAGGCAATGGTGGTGCTAATCCGGGAAAGAGGAACAACATACTACCTTCAAGAACTTTACTTCATCACACATGCTTTGCATTTAAAAGCTTAGGTTTCTTTATACTTTACTTTTTGAGAGTATGGACAGAGGTGCACAATAACCGAAGCCTAGGAGATCGGCGTTTCTCAATTTCGAGATGCCTCAAACCCTTGATGCACATACCATATCCCATTAGGACTTGTCGTTCAATCGGACTTTGGCAAGACACAAACACCCGGCTATGTGAATGGTGCCGAGTTACTCATCCTCATGTTCAACGTCCCCAAACTTATGAATTGCTACACTTTCACTTAACACATTTTTATTGGCCCTCCCACATCAAACATGCCTTTTTCAATTACTTATCCTAATTCCCGGATGGTGAAAGGAGGGTCACATATTTCATTGAGGAGCTAGCATGAACAAGATATGGATAGAGAAGAAGTGAATTGCTTTGGTCATTCTTATATGATACAAAAGAACTTATAATATATCTTCGACCATTATTTCATTCTCTTATCAAGACATCAAAATCATATAGATCATTCATGTATTCAAGTAACAAAAGTAAGCTCATCCATGCAAAAATCAAAATCTCAACATAACCATGTCATCTTTTTGCCTTTCCACATCACAAGTCTCATCATAGAGGTCATTTCCATCATAAGACACAAAAATTTCTTTAAAAACTCATAGTATTTGAAAGAAAGCATGCAAATGCGAATGTCATAGTGGAAAGCAAGTAGTGCAAGAGTTATAACAAGACAAATCATCAAAGATAGTACAAAGTGCATAGAGTGCTAAAATGAAGTAAAGGAGATTGTAAGTACCCCCACCCCATACTTAACCCTCACATTGTCACCAATGTGAAAATAAGATGGAGAAAAATACTTACAATGTAAAAGGAGTGGAATCTCAATCCTCGGTCGGTGGTGGCAGAGGTGCAGGATATGGATACATCGGTGCACTGGGATAATAGAAGTGGCCAAACTGATGGTAGTACATGTCTCTCATCTGGCCGTCATAGGAGGAGTGTCTAGTGTCCGTCTCCTGCCGGTATTCCTTGAACTGAGTGTTCAAGGTGCTATAGTTGGTGTGGAGGGCCTGATAGTCGGTGCGTAGACCTTGGAAGCTAGAGACTAAGTCTCTAAAATGGCGGGGAAGTCTATGTCCTCGTCCATGGCCTCTACCGTGGCTAGGAGCATGTGCAAAGGAGTGGCGAGGTGGCTGCATGTCATCCTCTGTCTCCTCAGTGCCTCGACTAGTCCGGCTAGGTCCTGCACCATGAGTGTCGGCGTCCATGGCATCCGTGGCGTGACCACTATAAGTGTCACTCTCGAACTTGAGCATGGTCCCCTGGTGTACTCCATCCGCATAATCCTCCTCATCCTCAGTGTCACCTGCATCATTATCATAATACAATGGAGGAGCTACCTCTTCAAGCATCAGTACGAATGTCTCCTTCCAATTCCTCTTGTTCCAAATGGTGTATTCGGACTTCCAAACAATCTCGGATGGCTTCTTCTTTGGATCCTTTGCCCACGGCATAGGCACATGAAGAGTTCCTCTCCCTCGAGGAATCAAGACCTGCCTAAAAATCAATCTTTGTGATCCTAAGGGCTGGGCACTCTCAACTAGGGTGCAACCCAAGAAATCTAACTCCAATGTCTTTGCCACATGAGTGACAAGGTCTCCAGCACAAATGTCACCCTTTGCCTTGTTGGCTATCTTTCCTAGATAGTCCGCAAGCATAGAGGTGATGTCGGGAATGGTGCTACATGTCATGCAATACAAGATAAAGAGCTCATCATCCTTGAGCTTATGTGGGGTCTCCGTCCGTGCAAACAAGCACTCACTAAGGATCCTATGCACTACCTTAAAGGAAAGGTTGTACGTGCTAGCCTCTTTCGAATTTCCGGGACTCCACTTATCACGACCATGCTCTCTCACTGAGATGGTCTCCCAAAAGGCACTACCACTTACTCCTCTCGCAAATGTGCCTGCATCAGAGTAGGGAAAACCAAACAAATCTCCAAAGTCATCGATAGTCATAGCATGGTTGTGGTTCATGAGGCAGAAAGAGACCGTCCTCTCTCTAGGATCATGCTCAAATGTGCTAAGGAATTTTAAGGTGATCTCGGTGTAAGCATCTTCTCTAATCATAGCAAACTGACTCATCCCAACTCTATCTAACATCATATCCACATCCTCTCGAACAAACAAAGAGTCCAAGTCGTCTAGCACAATGTATCGAGGAGGGGTGAAGGGGTGATCTAAGAGACGTTCATATCTCTTCTTATGTTTGGATAGGGGAGGGGGGAGTTTAGGGATGGTTTGAGAGGGTGGTAGAGGTGGTGGAGAGGCTTTGGAAGAAGATCCTTTCTTCTTCCCCACATTTTGAGTGATTCTCTTCAAAGTTTCCATTTCTGCAAAGAAAAATCGGGTTGTTCTTCAATAAATCGGACGATTTATCTGGGTTGGGTCGATTTTTCTGTCAATTTCAACAATTCTCACAATTCTGTAAAGTTCTGACTAAACTATCACCACACACAGTCTCCTATAGTTGTTCCTAAGCAAACCCCTCAATCAATCACAGCAAACAAACAACTTCTAAGCAAGAATCAAAATCGAACGAAATACTTAGGCTTCGGAATAAAAAACCTGAATTCTGGATGGATGAGTCGATTGCCAAGTTGCTATTGCTAGATCCTTGTTCCTTGTGGAAAATGCTTCAGTTTAGGGTAAAGAATCGTTCAAAACGATTAAGGAATGAGGAGATGAGAGGGTGGGCAATTTTTGTTTCTTTGAGAGAAGGAAATCGGGAATGGATGGTTTGTGGAATGAGAGAATCGAGTGATGAAGGCTTTATATAGGCCGGAGATTTAATGAAAAAAATCGGACGATTTATCTGGGCGATTTATTCGTCGGGTCGATTTTTCTACATTTTCTCAACTCAAGAAGAAAATCGGACGATTTAGTTCAGGGGGGTCGATCTGGTGGGTCCATTTTTCTTCCTGTTGCCAAAAATCGACTTGCTCTGTTCCTGAATCGAACGATTTGCTTTGTGTAGCTCTATTTCTTTTCTTGTATTTCTTGAAGATTGCAATTTGAACTAATTTATGCTCCCCATCTTCATTGATTTCACAAATTGGACCTAATTTCCTGCGATTTTTGACACAAACAAACCAAGAGTGCATCGAGGAACAAACAAAAGCGAAAAACAAAAGAAGCACGGCAACTAAACTAAGCTAAACTAAGTGATAAAAGAAGGTAAAAAGTTATACTATCATGGGTTGCCTCCCAAGAAGCGCTTGATTTATCGTCTTTAGCTGGACGGTGCATGGTTTTGTGTTCAATGGAGGAGGATAGGAGCTATCTCCTCAACCGGGATTTCCGGTGTGTATTTCTTCAATCGTTGGCCATTCACTTTGAAATTTCCGCTTTGTTCACCCCATACTTCAACTGCACCATGGGGGAAATTTCGTTTAATTACATAAGGTCCTGTCCAACGGGATTTAAGCTTACCTGGGAATAGTCGAAGTCTTGAGTTTAATAGAAGGACGTGATCTCCTTCTTTCAGATCCTTTGGAATGATATGCTTATCATGCCAGCGCTTCGTCCTTTCCTTGTAGATCTTTGCGTTCTCATACGCATTCAACTGGATCTCATCCAGCTCGTTGATATCCAGAAGCCGCTTCTCTCCAGCTTCTTTCATGTCAAAGTTGAGCCACTTGACAGCCCAATATGCTTTATGCTCTAGCTCTATAGGAAGATGACAAGATTTACCATAGACGAGGTTATATGGAGTCGTATCTATTGGTGTTTTAAAGGCAGTCTTGTACGCCCATAGTGCATCGTCAAGCTTCATTGACCAGTCCTTCCTTGTTTTAGAGACAGTTTTCTCTAAAATTCCCTTGATCTCTCTATTGGATATCTCGACTTGTCCATTAGTTTGCGGATGGTATTGTGTAGCTATCTTATCGGTCACCCCATACTTAGCCAATAGAGTCTTAAATCGACGGGCCGTGAAATGCGTTTCTCCATCACTAATGATGGTTCGGGGAGTTCCGAACCTTGGGAAGATCGTTCTATTGAAGAACTTCACCACTACCATTGATCATTAGTAGGAGAAGTGATTGCCTCAACCCATCTTGAGACATAGTCTACGGCTAGGAGTATGTATTGGTTTCCACAAGAGGATGGGAAAGGTCCCATAAAGTCTACTCCCCATACATCAAAGATCTCTACTTCTTGTATGTTGTTGAGAGGCATCTCATTCCTCCTAGAGATATTACCTGTCCTTTGAGAAGCATCACAAGCAACAACATATTTTTGCACATTTTGAATATTGTAGGCCAAAAGAAACCGGAACAAAGTACTTTAGCACAAGTCTTGTGGGAACTAGCATGTCCTCCACATGGTAGAGAGTGGGAATGGCGGATGACACTTTCCACCTCATCTTCTGGAATGCATCTTCTGTATATGTCATCGGGACCTCTTTTGAAGAGAAGAGGTTCGTTCCAATAGAAGTGTCGGACGTCCTTAAAGAACTTCTTTCTTTGAGCATACGAAAGCCCGGGGGAATCTCCTGACAAACAAGGTAATTTACAATGTCAACAAACCATGGATCATTACCTTTTAAGATGTGTTGAAGACACTCTTCAATCTCATGTAGTTGCTCGTCAGGGAACGAGTCATCTATAGGGAGTTCATCCGTCTCGTCGGTGAGGCGTGGAAGACGACTAAGATGGTCAACAACTGAGTTTTCCGAGCCTTTCTTGTCACGGATCTCCAGATCAAACTCTTGTAAGAGTAAGATCCATCTTAGAAGCCTTGGCTTCGCATCCTTCTTCATGAACAAGTAGCGGATTGCTGAATGGTCTGTATAGACAATCACCTTCGCACCTACAAGATAGGAACGAAATTTTTCAAAAGCATAAACTACGGCTAGAATTTCCTTTTCCGTAGTGGCGTAATAGGATTGAGCCTCGTCTAGCGTCTTGCTATAAGAGTAGATGGCGTGAGTGAGACCATCTTTCTTCTGTCCGAGTACGGCTCCTATGGAGACGTCGCTTGCGTCGCACTTGACCTCGAAAGGAAGAGTCCAATCGGGTGGTTGGATGATTAATGCTGAAATCAAAGCCTCTTTGATCCTGCAAAAAGCTTCTAAACAATCTTTCGAGAATTCGAAAGTTGCATCTTTCATTAAAAGATTAGTTAAGAGTTTTGAAATCTTAGAAAAATCCTTTATGAATCTCCTATAGAAGCCTGCATGTCCTAAAAAGCTTCTAATTCCTTTCACAGAGGATGGAGGAGGTAGCTTCTCAATAGTTTCTATCTTAGCTCTATCAACCTCTATTCCTCTATTTGATATTAGATGACCTAACACAATTCCTTCAGTGACCATGAAATGACACTTCTCCCAGTTTAAAACTAAGTTAGTATCTTCACATCTCTTAAGAACTAATGAAAGGTTAGAGAGAGACAGTTATCAAAGTAAGAACCATATACCGAAAAATCGTCCATGAACACTTCCATGATATTCTCTACGTATTCTGAGAAGATTGCCATCATACACCCCTGAAATGTGGCTGGAGCGTTGCATAAGCCGAATGGCATCCTTCTATAAGCGAACGTACCCCAAGGGCACGTGAAGGTCGTCTTCTCTTGATCATCCGGGTGATTGGAAATCTGAAAGAAACCGCTATATCCATCTAGATACCAAAAGTAAGAGTGTTGGGCTAACCTTTCCAACATATGATCAATAAAAGGAAGGGGAAAGTGATCCTTCCTAGTGGCCACGTTCAGCTTACGGTAGTCGATGCACATTCTCCACCCCGTAGTTGTCCTTGTGGGAATAAGTTCGTTGTTTTTGTTGGCAACAACGGTAATGCCTCATTTCTTTGGTACTACCTGTACTGGACTCACCCACTTGCTATCGGAAATAGGGAAGATGATAACTGCATCAAGTAGCTTAAGGATTTCTTTCTTCACGACCTCTTTCATGATCGGATTTAACCGTCTTTGAGGTTGACGTGAAGGCTTGTAATCCTCTTCCATTAAGATTTTATGCATACATAGAGAAGGCTTAATGCCTATCAAATCATCAATAGTGTAGCCTAATGCTCTCCTATGTTGCTTTAGAACATTCATAAGCTTCTCTAATTCATCATCATTCAGTTTCGCACTAACTATAACCGGATACGTAGAGTTAGTGCCAAGGAATACATACCTTAAGCGTGTAGGAAGGGGCTTTAATTCCAACGAAGGATGTACTTTGATTGATGATTCATGACCTTCTAATGTCATGGGAGAAGCCTCTGAAGGTGGGGAAGGTGCACTATTAGAGTTGAGAACAACTGCAGTCAATTTTCTAGAAACCAGAGAATTCATCGCTAAATCAACCCCCTGTGAAGAAAATCGTCCGATTTTTAGGTCGATTTTTCTTCCTATTGTCAAAAATCGACTTACCTTTTCAGAAATCGAGCGATTTATTTCGTGTAGGTCGATTTTTTTCACAGTTTCTGGGGTTAATTCTAACTCTTCAAATCCTGCTCCTGGTTCTTCCTTCATATCTTCTAATGTTTTTACATCATCATCACAATCATGCTCTACTCCTTCCTCCATGATGCTCATACTAAGAACCTTTTGAAGTGGGTCTTTCATTAGGATTGAACTTACCACCTCTCTAGACTCTTCTTCATCAAAGATGTTAAAGACATCTTCTCTCAAGGCTGACTCTTTGATTTAAGAGGAGAGTACGAACTCCACTTTCTCTTCACCTATATTGAAGGATAGCTGTCCATTCTTGCAATCTACCATGCATCCGGATGTTGCAAGGAATGGTCTCCCAAGAATGATAGGAACTGGATAATCTGCAGGGATGTCAAGAACGACAAAATCTATAGGAATGTAAAACTTACCGAGTTTTACAGGAATGTCTTATATTGTCCCAACTGGCTTAGTGGTGGAACGATCGGCCATGTAAAGTGTTATCTTCACCGGTCTAGGCTCTCCTAGACCAACCGCCTTGCATAAAGCAAGTGGTATGATGCTCACACTTGCTCCAAGGTTGAAAAGTGCATCATAAGTAACCTCTCCCAAGGTGATTGGTATGCAAAATGATCCCAGATCACGCAGCTTAGGTGGCATATTCTCTGTCATAGTCTTGATGAGTTCGGATGACTTCGTGCTCATCTTAACTTCTCCAATGTCTTATAATTTGCTCTTGTTAGAGAGGATCTCCTTGAGAAATTTCCCATAAGCTGGCATACCTAAAATTGCATCCATAAAAGGTATATTAATATGCAGCTTACTCATAAGTTCGATAAACTTACCGAAGTGTTTGTCTAGGCGCGCCCGCGCTCTAGATTGAGGAAAAGGTAGAGGTGCTTTGTAGGCGGGAGGAGGAACATAGACATCTTCCTTCTCTTTTCCTTTCCCTTCTTCAATGGTGGTTTCAACTACTTTAGGTTGAGGATCGGTAGTTGTTACACCACTCCTAGTTGTGACTGCCATAACCCTTCCCTTTGGGTTATCTTCCGTCTTCTCAGAAAGCTTCCCTTGATCTCTTGGAACTTCTCCGGCTTTGCTAAACACTTGGTTTTCTAAAGCCTTGTGAGCTTTATCAACCGAAGTTATATAGCTCTCCAATCCTTGTAATTTCCCTAGGAACGTCTCCAGCATGGGATCGGACTTGTTCGATCCATTTGATGATTGTTCTTGGATTTTCAAAGGAGTAGAAGAAGATGGAGGTGTTAAAGCTTTTTTAGCATGAGAATAGGGATTAACTGGATTTTGTTTATTGGATCTCCAATTGCTATTGTTGGAGTTCCTATTGTTGTTATTCCTGTTGTTGTTCCCATTGTTGTTCCGGTAGTCATTCCTTTGATTGTTATCCCTTCCCATATAATTGGCTTTCTGCTCCTTAGCCTTTTGATGACTAGTTTTGATTACTTCCTTCAACTCTTTGATTTCATTGTTGAGGGAAAATATTTGTGTTTGAGAAGCGTGGTTCAACTTAGCTCCCGGATCACCTTAATTCCGGCTATTTGGGTCCGCCTTTCGGTGGGAATACTTCTCAATCATCTGGGCTTGCTTCTCAATGAAGTCCCAAGCATCATCTTCTCTCATGTCCATGAATGTGCCACAAGAAAGAGATTGGAGATTAAATTGTGTTTCCACATCCACTCCCTTATAGTAGATCTCCAATAATTCCACCTTTGAAATGCCGTGGTGTGGGCAATCTAACAAGAGATCCTGAAACCTTTCCCAAGATTGAAACAAACTTTCGTTAGGCTTCATAGAAAAAGCATTTATCTGACCTCTCAATTCCGCCGTTTTGGGTGGCGGGAAGAACTTGGTGAGGAACTCCGAAGATAGATCCTTCCATGTGGCCAGCTTTGCAGCTGGAAGTGTTTGGTACCAAGCTAGAGCTTTGTCCTTTAAAGAAAAGAACAACGGTTTGACCTTGTAATTACTTGTAGTAGCCTGCTTCGGCTTCATGGTCTCCATGAGAATCTCGAAATTCTGCAAGTGTTGATGTGGAGATTCAGTACTTGCTCCACCAAACTGACTTTGGCGAACCATGGTGATAACTTGTGGTGTAAAGCTGAACTCTTGGATGTCCTCAGCTCCGAAATTCACACCTAGACGGCGTGGTTGCTGAATTGGATCCATTCTTTGCCCCAAAGTTCGGGGTTCATCACCTTCATTAGCAACTCTCACATCCCCAGATGGAATGCGACGAACAACCGGTGGTCTTGGGTTGTTACGAACAGGATGAATCACTGGATTGATTTCCTCAAGTTCCGGCATGTCCGGATCGAGTTCTTCATCATCGGATGAATCATCTCTAGTGGACTTAGTTGGCTTCTTGAATTTCTTTTTCTTCCTAGATTCATTCAACTCCAACTGCATGTCCAACATCATAGCCCTGAGTTCATCAATTTGGAATTGATGACTCGTTTCAGCATCTACACGAGCTTTCTCACTCAACTTTAGTTGACGTTGAGCTTCATCCAACTCAGATTGGATGTTTCACTCGTTATTTTCAGCCATTTTCCTTTCTTTTAACTTCCTTATTAAAGTTTTCTCCAATTCGGGATCGAAAGGAACTAGATCTTTAGTGGATCTAATCTTTCGCATATACCTAAAGAACCTGCAAAGATCACTCAAGTAGACTAATCAAATCACAAGAGTAAGAGCTCTCAAGCTAGACAACCGAAAACCGAATTTGGTCTAGACCAAATCTCCGGCAACGGCGCCAAAAACTTGTTCGCTCAAAAGTGTGTGCGTCAAAGTCTTAAACTTATATCTAGAACTCAAAGCAAAGCGAACCCGCAGTGTACGGATCGGCTGTAGCAAGGTAAGAAATTTCAGAGTCGAACTTAGGGATTTGGTGAGAATAAATTCGAATTCAATTATCTAGCAAAA
This sequence comes from Fagopyrum homotropicum, assembly GCA_033239125.1. Taxonomy (NCBI): domain Eukaryota; kingdom Viridiplantae; phylum Streptophyta; class Magnoliopsida; order Caryophyllales; family Polygonaceae; genus Fagopyrum; species Fagopyrum homotropicum. The sequence goes on along the minus strand of BSWB01000005.1, from coordinate 89,964,841 downwards.
TGCAAAAGCTTTTGTGATTAATAAAGGGGGAAATGATTCCAAGGATTCAAGTATCCGACTGCGGCTTTCGATTCAAGACACTTCTAATGGATATAAGGACAGAGTTTATATTGGCAAGATTATGTGTTCAAAGGTAGGTATCGTACGGTGAAGTTCCGAAACCTATTTGTCTAGTCCAAAGATTCTCTCTATAAGGGTTGTTGAGGCTGCAATATAGAAATATCTAAAGATAAGAATTATGTTCAAAGTAAGTACCAAAAACCCCAGGATATGACTCTCCAAGGTAAAGAATAGAAAGCACACCTAAAATCTTAATAAAGGATGTTGAGTCTCTCTATTACCCAAATCTTGAAATCTTAATCTATTAAATGTAGAATCAAGGTTGAAGTCTCTTCATACACTCAATTAGAGGTTAAAAAGGTTAAGCAAGGTTGGGATTTAGGCAAGGATTAACTTTGGTTAAAGATTAATTCAATTAAAGATTGTCAGGGGATTAAATCGACTTGTTCTTGAGAAAATCGTCCGATTTTCCTGAAGAACAACCTGATTTTCCTATATCGCAAAGTTAAAATCTAAACTCTCAGGGTCCAAATGTTTGAATGTGTTCAGTCTATCATCATCTAACATCAATCTTCAACTATTCTCCCCAGAATCACAATGATTTTAGCCAACCATTTTCAAAATCAAACCAAAATTAAGATTGAGTGAAATAATTCAAATAAACCCGAATCTTAAATAAAAACTCAATAACCTTCAAATTTGTAAACCAATCTCAAAACTAATCAATGTATCTCTCAATTAACTCAATTTCCTCTTCAAAAACCACAAAGATCACAATGGAACAAAGGAATCTCACAAATATGATCAAGATTGACTTCCCGGCAATATTGCTTCAACCCCTCTCCAAGAATCTTCAATCTCTCACAAACGTGTAAAGATCTCCCGCTGCGGCCTCCTCGTTTTCGTTCCTAGGGTTCCAACCTATAGTTTCTTGCTAATGGGCCGTTTGGCAAAACACTTCTCTAGCCCAAAAGTGATGGGCTTTGAGTCGTCTTTATCATTGGGCCGAACACAGAGTAAATCGAGCTAGTCGATTTACACATAAAATCGTACGATTTTTAAAGGGAAAAATCGTCCGATTTATGTAGTAAATGGCACGATTTTCTTCAACAGAGGATGCTCGTCTCTTGGCTTGCTTCCTTCCTCCCTTTATGCTTCTTTTATGCGACTCCTTTGCTCTTTGTGATTCCTCTAAGACTCTCTTAGCCTCCCTAATGACCTTAGATGCTCCTTGCGCTTTTGCTTCCAAATCTACTCAATTTACCTACAATTTAACCGAAACTCGTGTAGATCTCTATTTCCGAGATATATTTGAATAAAGCATAGATCATACACAAATTCCCTCTAAATGCAAAGTAAATCGAGGTAACCTCTACAATATGCATGATTATAATAGTATATAATTCATGTCATCAGGCACACTCAAACCCAAATAAAGGATAAACTTGTATTACCTAACACTCATGATCTTGGGTATACAAGCAAAGGAATCACCGGGTAAATCTCATCCTAAGCTTGCGTATGGGCCAGAAAAGGTGTAACAAGGATAGGATTTGGCAAACTGAAACCTCAACTCAGATAAAGATCAGGAAAGGAATCGCCTCGCTCAGTTAATGTTCCATCTCGTTCGAGATGTTCTACAAACTGACCGAGGTGAGGTGAGGTTAAGGCATGGCTCGAGCTTTTAATGTCCACTGGAGTAAAGGCTCATTCTTTCATCGTCTTTCCCATAACTTTAAGCCAATCACCTTCGAATCGCACAAAGAACTTAGCCAATAATCATCATGATAACAATAATCAAATATATGACAAGGGAATCAATATCCAAACAAGAAAACCTTAACACAAAGGTCTCAATAAATCAATCAAACAATCAAACAAACAAGCAAACTGCGTTCCTCATTCACAAACCAAAAGACAACAATCAACAATCTAAGAAAACCTTACAACTTCCTTCAAAACCTTCAACTTTATCTACAAAGCCAACTTCCTTGGACTTCCAGATCTGCTTTCATCCAGAAAATACATCCCAATATATAGGAAAATCACTTGCCATAAATAAAAGATCTTCAGCCATGAATAAAAGATCTTATGAGCCGTGGTCCATTCGTCTCGATCCAGTCCAGCGGAGTCACCTCGGTCGACATGGTACTGTAGCCATCCGAGGTGATCCTCAGCTACATATAAATCTCTCCAATCTGGTCCAAAATAAATCTTCTGTCCAACTTCCATGGTTCCTAAACCTTTTTTGTAGCTCCTCAATACTCCATAATGTAGCTCCAATGACTCCTTAGATCCCTTAGCTCCATATCGCTCCAAAACGTGTTATTTTCACTACAATTACAACAAAACAAGGTGTAGACCTCGATTCTTGCAAAGGTAAACAAAACAACATAATGATCAAGAATATACATCCATTCATGTAGATTTATGAAGATAAAATGTCCAAACCAATCCCAAAATATAGACTATAATACATGCTATCAAAATACCCCATACTTGTCCCTTGCTTGTCCCCAAGCAAAATTCAAATCTCAGATACAAGATAGAATGGATTATATAAGTCATCATAAAAGATCAATGAAAAACATTTCAAAAACCTTTGTTGGTGCGCTCTATTCATAGATCTCCCTAAGAGAATGCTTCATAGCAAATAAAATCAAGAATGATCAAAACATTTTTTAAATATAAGAAAGTTGTTCATCTTTGCATAAAATCATAGAATGCATAATAAATTATATTTATCGAAATAAATCATGTATAATCCAATTTAAACCACCAAGTCAATCAACATACTCAAGGTTTCAAGGGCTTCCAAAGTGCTCAAGAAATGTGCTAGGGTGGGATGTATATATAGGATAATGTGGTGCTAGAATCCGGGAATAGGATCTTTACTTCACTTTCTTTGAATCACAACTTCTTCCACCAATAAGCTTTGCTTATTTTCACTTTTACTTTATTTTTTAGAACATGGACAGAGGTGCACAATAACCGAAGCCTAGGAGATCAACAATCATCAATTTCTCGACATGCCTCACACCCTTGATGCACATACCATGACCCGTTAGGACTATCGATCAATCCGACTTTGGCAAGACATAAACATCCGTCTATGTGAATGGTGCCGAGTTACTCATTATCAAGATCAACGTCCCAAAACCTATTTTTTCTAACACTTTCAGCCAAGACCTCAACTTTACTTCACACGCTTTTCATCAATTGCATCCAAATTCTCGGATAGGTAAAGGGAGGAAAATATGTATATGAGGGCTAAAGCATGATCAAGAAGAAGAAGAAGAAGAAGAAGAAGAAGAAGAGAATGAAGTGCCCTAATCATCTCAAGAAGAATGTGAGAGAACTCATAATGTGGTATCAACCTTCAAATCCAACATAATTTTGATAAAAACAAAGTATTAAACATGCTGGAATGTCAAACAAAGCATTTAGCAACTTAAATATATCATAAAACCTTTCGTTTCGAGCCTATAAAGATTCCAAATCTAATCAAACAAATATCTTCATCGAGGTCATATCCAGAATAGAAGCACAAAACGTTTCGAAAATCTTTTCAGTTTAAAATCAATCTCAGTCGAGGTGAATTGACGTTGTCCGAGGTGTTCAACCAAGATGTATCTCAGTTTCACGACCTCGTTTGGTCAAGAACGTCTCGGTCGAGCCAAAAAAAAATTTCAAACTGGTTTTTGACGTTTTTCTCAAACATAAACTTGTAAGCAATGCATGTAATGACATATAAGCACATGAAGCCAAATAACGATAATATCCGATTAGAGTCATACGAACAAGTCAAATAATGCAAATACCCCATACTTAGGACACATTGTCCCAATGGGTCAAATATAAGTCATAGAAACAAAGTACTCACCGGACATAGCTGAACTGCATAATAATAAGAAAATAAATCCATGAAGCTCAATCCTCGTCGGATGGCGGTGGTGGTGGCGGGGGAATGTAGGGGAACTGAGATGGGTCAAATGGATAACCCATAACCTGTTGGAACTGCACCGGCATCATGTGACGCTGGTAATGCATGCTCTCCTCCATCCGATGCGTCCATCCCTCAATGGACGTCTGGGCATCGAAACGCCGGGTAATATCAACTGTCAAGGCGGCATAAGAATTTGTCAACTCCCTCGTCAGATTATAAATCATCTGATGCGCCTCGGGATCTCGACTGCAGCGGGTTTGATGTTGAGGTGGCGGTGGCATGTCAGCTGGAGGTGTAGGCGCCTCACTCTCGTCCTTCGTGGCCTCATTGCCAAGGTCAATAGTGGAAATACTAGGGCCGCCGGTATCAGCACCAGTACCCATGGCAACAGCTCCTCCATAGCCATCTCCATCATCATCTCGGTCAGCTGCCTCTCTAGCAGCGTCCTCCTGCATGTACGGGAACAAAGCAGTTGACCAGTATTAATGATCATATACGGAGAACTGTGAAGAACAGATAATGCCTTGAGGAAACTTCGTTTCCCATGGCATGACAACATAAGGTGTGCCAAGACCACGAGAACGAGTATACGCCGTGTGACCATCTTCTGCAAACCCAGCGGCTTCGGTGCTGCCACCAATGTACAACCAGAAAGATCCAACTCCATGTATGTGGCAATAATGTGGGACCATCTTCGACACTTTTCACACAAGGACCCATGACGAGGTCAAGGGCTAGAAGGATCCAAGAGAAGACATGATCGAGGAGGATCAAGGGGAGTTGGAAATGAAGAAATCGATCCACAAAAAGAAGGAAATCGGTCAATTAATTGTTACAGGAAAATTGAGTCACATGTAAAGCAAATTGGTCGATCTCTTCAGATTATCTTCAGTCGATTTTCTCCTTTCCAACATATCTAGAAGATCCGGCCATGATCTTTATCTTTTGGCAATTATATCTTGTATAATTCCTTAAATCTCTCAGGCTATCTTAAGGGATTATTTAGATTATATCTTTTTAGATTTTATATTTTATATATTTTAAGATATCTTTTCTAGATTATCTTTCAAAAGATATATTTTATATATCATATCTTTTTAGTTTTTCCTAGTTTTAGTAGGTTCAGTCTCCCTTATAAATAGCCTTAGTGGGGGAGATTGTTATATAGTTGAGTTGTGATTATATTTTCAACATTATTGTGAGATACTTGTGACTTTGCTCACGGGGTTTGCATTTTATCATTCCTATTTAATCAAAAGGACGGTTTTTGGTTTAAAAGTTGTGAATCTTTGCTAGATTGTTCTTGTGTGTGTTAATCTTGTTGAAGGTTGGTGCTACAAGTCAAACTAGTCCTCCTTGTGCTTGTCTTATCTAGAAGGCTTGTGTAAGGTTAAAGAAGGAAGGGTGAAAGGTAATTCTTTGTTAACGATTTTGATCCATCGAGTTCAAGGTTCTTTGCAAGTCTTATAATAGTCCTATCTTCCTATATTGTCCATTTATCATTCCATATTCATCTTCTTTTCTTTCCATATCGTTCACTAATCCATTTGTTGATTTTCCAAGAAAATCGACCTGTTCTTCGTATAAATCGGCCGATTTATCCTATAGAACAGCCCGATTTTTATCCCAGTTGAGGACTTTTAATCTAGATCAGGAATTGCGGCTTATCCCCGCATCAAAGTGGTATCAGAGCTAATCGATTGAAGTCCGAACGTTCATCAAAAGGTTTGATTTTTTTTTAGTCTTCTTTGAGTCTCTAAAGGTTGAGTCTTTTCTTGTTCGCCATCTTTGCGAGAATATTTGAGTTTAACGTGCGTTGATTTGTGTATGTTCGGGAAGAGAGAAACACCATCAACCAAACACAAGCCTGCCGTTGACCTTAGAAACCTCGCCAATACAAAAAAAAAGAAGAAAAGAAAGAAAGTTCTTGAACATTGCAACCAAGAGTCGATATTTCAAAGAAAAATCGACCAATTCTTCAGAAAAAATGACCAATTTTCATCCGATTTTTGCTACTGTTGTCAAATTTCAAAGAGATCTTTGAGGCATACTTTGCAGAATTGAAGTGCACCCTGTGCAAGAGTATCACAACAGAAGAGTTCCAGTATATATCGAAACAGTCAAAGTGATCTAGACATACCTAATCCCAAATTCGGCTATCTCTCTTTCTTAACTTCGCAACTCAAGGTACGTTCTTCTCTCTACTTAGTCTCTTGTGTGCTTTTCTTAGCCCTTTCTAGTCTAAACACATTGAGTCTTTTCTTTGGGTGTGTTAGTTAGTATCTTTGCTTTCTAACATACTAGTTGTGTCATACTTGTAATACTTCTTTCTACCTTGAATCTTTGTGTGAAGAGACCTACAACAAGAAATATTGCGCTAACTTCCAACACAAGAACCTTTCTTCTGAACACAAGTTAACTGCTTGAGACACCCAAGGGAGTTCTAGCGGACGCTAGTGAATTGATTAGTAAATGAGCATTAATACATCCAAGACAACTACGTCAAACCAGCTTGTGATTCACAACGAGTGTGAGTGCGAGAGAAGACAAGTAAGAAACCCTTGTTTTCACTAATATCACACGTTTGTTGTTCTTTGTGTTTTTGTGCAGGATGTCTAAAATTCCACAAGGATAACCACAAGGTGACCTAAATAACCCCGGAACCAATGACAAACTGTCCCAACTCATAAAGATGGTATCGGGATTCATGAACGGATGGAAAGCTAGAAACTCGTCCCAGAGAAGAAAAATCGACCCTCACCCGATCTTTCGTCCGATTTGCCCTTCTGGAATGGGCGAAAGCTCACAAAATCCTCCCTTAACTCCAGCCCCGGATCCAAGACATCATCGAAGATCAGGTACACCTCATCATAATCCCAATTTCCAAGTTCCTAATGCAACCAATGTTGTTTATGAATTTCAAGAACTAGAAGAGGAGGTTGATGACAAGAGGTGGGGAGGTTACCCTAGGCGCAATCCGCAACCTAGGAGAAGACAACACTTGGAACCGTATAGACCTTACCAAGACAACGATGGAATGGGAAGGGTGAAGGTTAAGATTCCGAGTGTTGAGGGTAAAGTAGATCCGGATGTTTACATGGAATGGGAGACTAAAATTGAACAAATTTGGTCTTGCCATACTTTTAGTGAGAAAAGGAAGGTCCAACTTGTTGCGTTGGAATTCCAAGGATATGCCCTAGTTTGGAGGGATCACCTCCTCAAAGAACGGAGATGAACTTTAGAGCCGGAGATCTACACTTGGGAATACATGAAGGCATTGATGAGAGCAAGATTCATACCTCCATATTATGCTAGGGAAGCAAGGCAATGGTTGGAGAACTTCAAGCAAGATACCCGCACCGTAGAGGAAACTTACACCTTCATGCAAATGGCGATGATCAAAGCTAATGTCCACAAGGATGAGGAGTCTACTATGGCTCGATTTTTAAGAATTTTACATCCATCATTAGCTAATGAAATTGATCTATATCCATATGATAATATGACTAACTTACTGCACTTGGGTATTAGGGTGGAAAAGAAGCTCCAAGGACGGAACCAAGATACAAATCATTGGAATCAGAACATAAATCGACCCAATCAAGAAAAAATCGGCCGATCTTTGGACCGAGTTTCTTCCCAGGGAGAGTCTCGGAGTGGAAGCCATAGCCAAGAAGTCTTGAAAGCTTCATCATCCAATCCCCAAACGTCTAAACCTTTAAATGACCCTTCAAAGGACCCTAAAGGGAGTACTTCTATCTCTACTTTACATTCTAGAGACATTGAATATTTTAAATGCCAAGGTAGAGGTCATTATAAGAAGGATTGTCCTAACAATAAGGTTTTATTCATTAATCAACATGGGGAATATGAAAGTGAAGAAGATCCTAAAAGTGCTAGTGAAAGTGATGAGAGTTGCGAATTTGAACATGGAGAATCTTTGATTGCTAGAAGAACTTTGCATGTTAATTTTTCTCTTAGTGAAAATACCCAACGAGAAAATCTCTTTCATACTAAGTGTCTTGTCAAGGGAAAGGTGTGTAATATGATCATTGATGGAGGTAGTTGCTGTAATATTGCTAGCATTGAAATGGTTAATAAGTTGCAACTTCCTACGTTTTATCACCCTAAACCCTATAAACTTACATGGATGAATGATAGTGGAACTTTGAAAGTCAAAAAGCAAGTTAAGGTGACTATCACGATAGGACATTATACTGATGAAATCTTATGTGATGTGGTACCTATGCAGGTTTGTCACATTTTATTAGGTCGTCCATGGCAATATGATCGGAAAGTAGAACATGATGGCCATACCAACAAATACATGTTCACTTTCAATGTAAAAGGGGTAAAACTGAAGCATATGACCCCTCTACAAATCATTGAGGTCTGTGAGAAACAGAATAAAGGAGGCCAAGAACGAGCATTGGACAAGGAAGTGGTTGAAGAGCAAGCCAGTGAAGAAAATCGACTTGTTCTTGGCACCAGATCGGTCGATTTTTCTGGGGATAAACCGATTTTTCCTAAAACTCGATCCACTGCAACCACCAATGCAACACCTTCAAGGGCTCATGACCAAAGGTATTTCTATGGTCGTCTATACCCAATCAAAAGTAAATCCCGACTTAGCACTAAGATCAAGTATAGTGATTAAGTAAGGGTCGAACCCAAGAGAGTTAAGGTGTTTTAGATGCAATAATCGATTATAATAACAAGTGACACAAAGGGGGGGGGGTTTGGTTGAATTGATGCACAAAAACTTATGAAAAAGATAAATGCGACAAGTAAGACAATAATGGATGAATCTACACTAGGTTTCTAAGCATGCAATTGCTAATTTGGTGAGTTCCTTTTACAAGTTTCCAAGTAATCTCCCGTCTCGATCGTATATATGTGTTGAGCCAACCGGCATCAACACAACTTAACCTATTAAAGTTCCGTAAACCTACAAGAACAAATAGCAGGTTAGCTTTCAAACAAAGACTAGGGGATATAAAGAGAAGATTAAAACCGTTAAACTTATCTTTATATTTGTGTTCCTTTTCTTTAAGTAATCACAACCCGTTATTACTTAAAGTTGCTACTAGATTAAAGACCCGAACCCAGAACCTATTAATCCTAGTTATTTGCATGCACTTTGGAACCTAAGGTGATCAATCTCAAGCAATAGTAAACATGCAATTAGACAACGGAGATCAAGGAAACACAAAGTATTATTGAATGAAAACTTATATTATAAAGTACTTACAACCAAAGTAACAAAGCAGCTTCAAACCAACCCAATGTAGCAAGGGAGTTAGCAACTCATTACAATGGAAAACTCAAGTCTAAAATGGATTTTGTGAGGAAAAGCATGGATCATTCTAGCAATCAGCCATGGACTATTTATACTACAAAAGACACTTAATTAGGAGTAAATAGCCAGCCTAAAACAACCACCTTAAATGCTGTTACGCTAAGATTGTGATGCGCAATTGGGTTTTAAATTTATACTCGTTATAATTATCCTAACTCCTAGTGAAACCCGCAGTGTATGGGACGTTTGTAGTAGGGATAGTATTCCGAGGTCGAACACAAAGACTAAAGTGAAATTGATTCGATTTGTGATTGAGTTTAGTAAAGACCTAGGGTGCAAGAAAAGAAAGAAATAAAGAAATGAAAATCTCAAATGTTTTTGGTTGATTTTTTGGTGATCAATCAAAGATCACAACACATGCAAAACAATCAATCAACTAAACTATGAATAAACATGAATGAACAACTAAACAAGATATAGATCAAAGAAAGAAAAGATGGATTCTAGGGGTTGGAAGTTCCGGTCATGGCATAAGACTCAAGCTATCTATTCAATTTTTGGATTAACTATGTTGGGGATTAAGCATTTCTTGATTGGGATCAATCACCGGGTAGGTCTCAAGATCGGCTAGTCCATTTCCTAGGTCTCATTACCGGGTAAGTCTCTAAGAACCTAAGGAGCGGAATTCTACTCAAACCGGATTGTTTACTCAAGGATCTAACCTATCCTCACCGGGTAAGTCTTGGAAAGGCTAGTCTCAAGCTACTATCCAGCACACTTAATCCAATGGCGGCTTATTAGACTCACCACTACCTAAGGGTTGTTACCTTTGGAATCTAAGAGTGAGGATTACCGGGTAAGTCTCTCCTAACACTTAGTTGCTAACTCTAGGTTACCCTAGGATAGATTTAACTCAACAAACACTTAGGATTTCAACATTCTAACAATCTAAATCAAGATCCATCGAACCAGGAAAATCACGGGTTGTTCTACCTAAACCACGGTCGTGGTTTGACAAGATCCACCTGTAATTCCTAACAGAGAGTACGTTCAAGCACACAAGTCATCCAAAGATAAATCTAAGTTCATCCTATCATAGCCTTAGCCATAACCATCCTTTCCTTACCCTAGAACCACATCTATTTAGCCTACAACATTCATAATAGAAATCGAAACAAACAAACACAAAATCATAACATTCATTTGCAAGAGAATGAAAGTAAAAGATGAACAAGAGTACTAGGATTAAACCAAGCTGAAAATAGAATTTGGGAGACTTACAATTGTTCCAAAAGAAGGTTCAAATGGTTCTTACAACTAGAAAATAGAATCCGGAAATCTAGCAACAATAGCAATGTTGTGTGTTCTTCTTCTTCCCTTCAATGGAGCTCTTCTTCTTCCTTTTTGACACTTTCCTTCCTAGAAAATCTTCTTCTTAAGAGGATATTTTTGTTAGAGAAATGGGAAATGGATGAGCTGCTCCAAGATGCTCCCAGCTGCCCCTCACAACCCATGAAGGACCACTTTTATAACAAACTTGCATGAGCTGGCCATGAGAGTCGTGGCACAGTTGTCACGAGAATCTGGCAAAAACCACGGTTGATTCCACGGCCGTGGTCTGTCAGAGAACCGTGATTCTGTGCAGAAACTTTGCCTTGGATCATTAAGCTGTGATTTAGTGCATGGCTAGTGTTGGCAAGGTTCCATGAGTCCTCCTTAGCCTATAGCTTGTGTCCTTATGAGTCCGAGGGTGTGTCGTCTAGATAAACGATCCTCAAATGCATCGTTTTCGCTCCTAAATTTCCCGAATTACCTACAAAACACGCACAAGTCCGTGTAGACATCTATCTCGACAAAATACATGAATTGAGTGCAAAATGTCTCAAACCAATGCTAAACCATGCATGCATGAGCGAGAATTCTATCTAAATGATTTCCTAAAACTAACCCATAAATCGTGTTATCAAAATACCCCATACTTAAGGTTTGCTCGTCCCCGAGCAAATTCCCAACTATAGATTAAGAGATGACATGATTTATGTATGCAGAAAAATGGCAAAAAATCTTTTTGGGTTTGTGCTTCTACTATTGGATCACCTTCAAAGTCATGTTTCATGGCTAAGGACAAGCAATCATGCATCAAACAAACGAAAGCATGGAAAGACAATTGTACTTAACTCAAAAGTATGCATGAAATGTAAAGATGAAGAAGTCAAGAAGATCAAGAGTACATCCAATCTAAACTACTAAGTCTTACAAACATGCAAAGAGGTCATAAGGTCTTGTGAGATAAAAGGGGCAAGAAATGTAGTGATTGGGTGGGGATTTCTAGGTTATGTGATGCTAATCCGGGAACAGAACTAACTTCACATCCTTGTCCTCGATCAACTTCCCCCAAGTGTATATTTTCCTCTATCTTTTATTTCTTTTCTTTTTCTTTGATTTTTTTTTGAGACAATGGCATTGGTGTACAAGAGCCGAAACCTTGGTGATTAGCCGTCCTCGGGTTTTTTCTTAGTTTTCGAGGTGCATCCACACCGGGCACACATACCAAAGCTCGTTAGGACTATTGGTTCATTTGACTTTGGCAAGGCACCAACACCCGATTATGTGAAGTGTACCGAGTTACTTGTCATTTAAACCAATGTCCCCAAACTTATATTTTGGCTACACTTTCACAACAAATTCAGCATTTTATGCATGATATTCTTTTCATCAACAACTTCACCCCACACTTGCTTTTTGCACGCATCAACACACTAGCATGCTCTTATTCCCGGATGGGTTAAAAGAGGTCAAATTTATCTCAATTGAGGTGCTCAAGCAATCATGATTAAGATGAGAAGTAGAGAAAGATTGAATTGCCTCATTCATTCCTAGATGGTATGCAAGAACTATCATGTAATTTCGATTTTCACTACTCAATCCTTTCTAGGCAAACATCATGGTCACAAATCATTCATAGAATTCGAGAGAAGTAGTTCAAGTCCACATATGCATTTATTAATTCAACACATAAGGCCATCCATAGCCAATTCATATGACAAGATTTCATCATTAGGATCATGTCCAAGCCTAGAAAGCACAAAATTTTTTAAAATTTTCTGATTTTTATGGAATTTTCGTTTTAAGTATGTACAATGCAAGACATGTGCAAATATTAAACTATCCTAGATGTTCATCATGCAAAGGATCATGCAAACCCCACCCCATACTTAGAAACACATTGTCCCTAATGTGGTATTCAAGAAGAGGGAGTGAAAGAAGGTTCTCACAATGTAAAATTGTTTGCTATGGAATTCGGGATTGTTCAAATGAATTGATGTTGGATGATCCTGTCAACCATGGTAGAGAGCTCTAAGAATCCATCAAAGCTTTGGAACCCGCGCTAGGCACCGCTAGCCGTCCAAGTTCCGCGTCCGCTCCACCCATAATTGGTAAGGGCTTCATCATCATCATTCATATGCCAAGAAAGGTTTCCAATGCTACTAATGCTCTAGCACACACACGAAGTAGACAAAACACACACAAAGATAGAAAAATCTAAAAAACTAAAACAAAACAAGAAAAAGAAAAACGTTACCAATGGGTTGCCTCCCACCAAGCGCTTCTTTAAGGTCATTAGCTTGACCAAACTCGGGGGAGTCTATTCAAGGTGAAGTGGGGCAATCATGTCCACTGGAGCTCCCGGAATATACTTCTTCAAGCGGTGCCCATTCACTTTGAAATTCCCACAATGCTCCCCTCCTATCTCAATAGCTCCATGGGAGAAAATCTTCTTCACAACATATGGCCCGGTCCATCTTGATTTGAGCTTTCCGGGAAAGAGCCTTAGCCTTGAGTTGAAAAGAAGGACAAGATCCCCTTCATTCAACTCCTTGGGGATGATCTTCTTGTCATGCCATCTTTTGGTTCGTTCCTTGTAAATCCGTGCATTCTCATAAGCGTCCAACCGGATCTCCTCAAGGGCGTTTAGATCAAGCAACCTCTTTTCTCCCGCCTCCTTGAGGTCAAAATTTAGCCACTTAATGGCCCAATAAGCTCTATGTTCCATTTCCACCGGAAGATGGCAAGACTTGCCATAGACTAACTTGTAAGGAGTGGTGTCAATTGGTGTCTTGAAGGCGGTTCTATATGCCCACAATGCGTCATTGAGCTTCATAGCCCAATCCTTTCTAGTTCTAGACACCGTCTTCTCAAGGATGGCCTTTATCTCCCGGTTGGAGATCTCCACTTGGCCACTAGTTTGGGGATGGTAAGGTGTTGCTACCTTATGAGTCACCCCATACTTAGCCAAAAGCGCTCCAAAGTTCCTATTTGTGAAATGCTTTCCTCCATCACTAATGATCACCCTTGGTGTTCCAAACCTAGGGAAGATCACCCGGTTGAAGAACCGCACCACCACCTTGGCATCATTTGTAGGAGAGGCGATTGCCTCCACCCATCTTGACACATAATCCACCGCCAATAGGATATAGAGATTGCCACATGAGGAAGGGAATGGTCCCATGAAGTCCACACCCCACACATCAAAAATCTCCACTTCTTGAATGTTGTTCAAGGGCATTTCATTCCTCCTTGAGATGTTGCCCGTCCTTTGGCAAGGATCACATCCAGCTACAAAACCTTGCACATCTCTAAACAAGTTAGGCCAATAAAAACCGGATTGCAATACCTTTGCACACGTCTTGTGTGAGCTAGCATGGCCTCCACAAGGTAAGGAGTGACAATGCCGGATCACACTCTCCACTTCATCTTCTGGTATGCATCTTCTAAACATCCCATCCGGTCCTCTCTTGAACAAGAGTGGCTCACTCCAATAGTAATGCCTCACATCGTTGAAGAACTTCTTTCTTTGTGCATATGTCAATTCGGGAGGTACTTCCTCACATACTAAGTAATTCACAATGTCGGCATACCATGGCTCATTTCCCCTAGAAACTTGGAACAAGCATTCCTCTACCATTTGCAATTGCTCATCTCGGAATGAGTCATCAATTGGAATGTCGTCTCTTCCAAGCTCCAATGGAGGCAATCTACTAAGGTGATCCGCCATGGAGTTCTCGGATCCCTTCTTATCTCTTATATCCAAATCAAACTCTTGAAGAAGAAGGATCCACCGAATCAACCTTGGTTTGGCATCCTTCTTTGTAAGTAGATAACGGATCGCCGCATGATCCGTATAAACTATGACCTTCGCTCCAACAAGGTATGAGCGGAACTTCTCAAATGCATAAACTACCGCCAACAACTCCTTCTCGGTGGTAGCATAATTGAGTTGGGCATCATCTAGCGTCTTGCTAGCGTAATAAATAGCATGAGTACGCCCTTCTTTCCTTTGCCCTAAAACGGCCCCAACGGCCACATCGCTTGCATCGCACATGATCTCAAATGGTAGACTCCAATCCGGAGGTTGCATTATAGGTGCGGAGATCAAGGCGTTCTTCAACCTACAAAAAGCCTCAAGACAATCCTTGGAAAAGACAAAATCAACATTCTTCATTAGTAGGTTAGTGAGAGGCTTAGAAATTTTAGAGAAGTCTTGAATAAACCTTTTGTAAAAACCGGCATGCCCTAAGAAACTCCTTACCCCCTTCACCGAGGTAGGTGGCGGCAACTTCTCTATCGTTTCAATTTTTGCCCTATCAACCTCAATGCCACGGTTCGACACCAAGTGTCCTAACACAATGCCTTCACTTACCATGAAGTGGCATTTTTCCCAATTCAAGACAAGATTTGTCTTCTCACATCTTTTCAATACCAATGATAGGTTAGCCAAGCAATTATCAAAGGAAGAACCATAAACAGAGAAATCATCCATAAACACTTCCATGATATTTTCTATGTATTCCGAAAAGATAGCCATCATACACCTTTGGAAGGTGGCGGGTGCATTACACAACCCAAACGGCATTCTCCTATATGCAAAAGTACCCCATGGACATGTAAAGGTTGTTTTCTCTTGGTCATCGGGGTGGATAGGGATTTGGAAGAATCCGCTATAGCCATCTAGATAGCAAAAATGGGAGTGTTGAGCTAACCTTTCTAGCATTTGGTCAATGAAGGGGAGAGGGAAGTGATCTTTCCTAGAGGCCATATTCAATTTCCTATAATCAATGCACATCCTCCACCCCATAACCGTCCTAGTCGGGATTAGTTCATTGTTCTCATTGGTCACTACGGTCATCCCACCCTTCTTAGGTACTACATGAACGGGACTAACCCACTTACTATCCGAGATAGGGTAGATAATTCCCGCATCTAGCAATTTGATGATTTCATTTTTGACTACCTCTTTCATTATAGGATTCAATCTCCTTTGATGTTCAATAGAGGGTTTGTGGTTATCTTCCATCATTATCTTATGCATGCACAAAGAGGGCTTAATGCCAACCAAATCATCAATA
Source organism: Fagopyrum homotropicum (assembly GCA_033239125.1). Taxonomy (NCBI): domain Eukaryota; kingdom Viridiplantae; phylum Streptophyta; class Magnoliopsida; order Caryophyllales; family Polygonaceae; genus Fagopyrum; species Fagopyrum homotropicum. The sequence continues at coordinate 89,949,129 of BSWB01000005.1, read as the reverse complement.
GTATAACCAATGGCCTTTCTATGCAATCTTAGTTCATGCAACAACTTAGCAAGTTCATCATCACTCAAGCATGCATTAACAATCACCGGATATGAAGAATTTTCACCAAGAAATGCATACTTTAAATGAGAGGGAAGGGGCTTAAGTTCAAGTTGAGGGGGACCTTTATCGGTTGAAGACGATCCAAATAAAGTTGGATTAGGTGAGTCCAAAGCAAATGAAGACTCATCATGCCTCCTAAAAGCTTGATCATCATCAAGGACTGGTCCAGGGAAATCCACGGTTGAAATCACGGCTTGCCCAACTTCCACGGCCGTGGTTCTTGCCAAGCTTGCTTCTCGGAGTTGTCCAGAAAGTTTGACGGCCGTGGAACATAAATCTCGACCGTGGATTTTGCAGCTGTTCAACACCTCTTCGTGGCTTTCAAATCCAACTCTTGGCTCCTCTTCCAAGCTCTCCAAGGCCTTGATCTCTTCATTGCAAGCCTCTTCAACACCTTCTTCCATCATGCTTAAGGCAAGAACCTTCTCCAAGGGATCTTTGATCAAGATCGAGCTCACAACTTCCCTAGATTCTTCATGCTCGATTATGTTGAAGACATCTTCATCAAGGGCTGGCCCTTTCATCATTGTGGACAACTTGAACTTGATGTTCTCTTCTCCAATGTTGACGGAGAGAGTCCCGTTCTTGCAATCCACTAGGCATCCGGAGGTGGCTAGGAAAGGTCTTCCTAAGATGATGGGAACCGGATAATCCGCCGGAATGTCCAAGACGACAAAGTCAATTGGCACATAGAATCCTCCTAGTTGCACCGGAATGTCTTCTAGAATCCTAACCGGGTGAGTGATAGAACGGTCCGCCATGTAGACGGTCATCTTGACCGGCTTTGGCTCTCCTAACCCGACCTTTTTGCAAAGTGCAAGCGGTATGATGCTTACACTCGCTCCAAGGTCACAAAGGGCCTCGTACTTCACATCTCCCACTCCTATTGGGACACAAAAAGAACCCGGATCCCTTAGCTTGGGAGGCATCTCTTCCTTCATGGTTTGGATCAATTCCGAGGATCTCTTTGTCATTCTTATCTCCCCATACTCCTCCAACTTCCTTTTGTTGGAGAGTATTTCCTTCAAAAACTTGCCATATGCCAGCATTCCTAAAATGGCATCCATGAACGGAATGTTAATATGCAACTTAGACATTAGTTCAAGGAACTTACCAAAGTTATTGTCCAAACGAGCTCTTGCTCTTGATTGTGGAAACGGTAGTGGTGGCTTGTATGGAGGCGGTGCCACATAGGTTGGCTCTACATCCTTGTTCTTGCCTCCATCTTCTTGCATTCTTCCCTCTTCTACCACTACTTGCTTTCCCTTAGCTTGGTCCTTGGGCAAAGGATCCTTCATACTCAACCCACTCCTTGTTGTGATAGCCAACACTTGGCCTCTTGGGTTGTCTTCGGTTCTTCCGGGAAGCTCTCCCGGATCTCTATGGGCTTCACCCGCCTTTTGGAACACTTGTGCTTCCAAGACTTTTTGAGCCTTAGAGATTGAAGTCACGGTGCTCTCAAGACCACTCAACCTTCCTAGCAATTGCTCAAACATTACCTCGGTTCTTTCCTTAGGAGGTTGAGTAAATCCGGGTGGAGGTTCTTGTGAAGCTCTTGTGGGTGGAGTTGAGCTTGTGGAAGCGGGAGGGTTCAAGGCTCCATCCGAGTTAGAGTAAGAAAACCCGGGATGGTTGTGGTTGGGCCGGTAATTGTTGAATTGCCGGTTGTTGTTGAAACTCCTTGGGCCTTGGTAATTGTTGAAGTTGCCCCTTCCCATATAATTCACATCTTCCTCCTTGGAAGACAAGTTAGCTTGTGGAAGCACTTGAGGAGTTGCTTGGCTCTTCAAAGTTGTAGTGCACAACTCTCTCAAGGACTTCAATTCGTTGTTGATGGCGTCAAGCTTGAAATTGCTCATGGTGACTTCACTTACCTCATATGCTCCCGTCTTTCTTCCTTCACTCTTCCTATGAGAGTACTTCTCAATCACTAGAGCTTGCTTCTCCACAAACTCCCAAGCCTCATCTACATGCTTCTCCATAAAAGTCCCACCGGAAAGAGATTGGAGCTTGAATTGGCTATCTTCATCAAGTCCCTTGAAGTAGATCTCCAATAGCTCAATTTTCGGGATGCCATGGTGTGGACAATCAAGGAGAAGGTCTTTGAACCTCTCCCAAGACTTGAATAAACTTTCTCTATCCTTCATCACGAAGGCATTGATCTTCCCTCTTAATTCGGTAGTCTTGGAAGGTGGGAAGAACTTGGTCAAAAACTCGGTGGTCATCTCCTCCCAAGTACCTACTCGCCCTTGTGGAATAGATTGATACCAAGCCAAGGCTTTATCCTTAAGAGAGAAGGAAAAAGCCCTAAGCTTATGGTTGTTGCTCTCCAATCTTGGCGGTCTAAGAGTCTCCATCAAGATCTCATAATTCATCAAGTGTTGATGAGGAGACTCTCCTTCCATCCCTCCAAATTTATTATGCCGGATCATTTGTAGAACTTGAGGGCGGAGCTCATAGTTGTGGGTAGCGGGATCTCCTAGGTTCACACCCGGTCGGTGTGCTCTTTGTGCCGGATCCATGCGTCTCCCTAGGGTTTGTGGCTCCTCAATAGCAATGGGAACAACCCTAACATTAGCCGCTGGCTGCGGTTGTGGCGGAGGAGGTGGAGGTTGTCGGCGATTAAGCTCTCCTTGAACAAGGGCTTGCCTAATCTCCTCAATCTCCCTCCTAGTTTCCTCTTGCCCCTCATTGGCAAGTCTCCTTTCTTCCTCCAAGAGCTCATCTCTTAGCCTTATTTGCTCTAAGGCTTCATCCAACTCGGCTTGGAGGTTTCTTCCGGCCATCTCTTTCTCTTTTCGGATGTTCTTGGATCTAGATCGAAGGGTTTTCTCCGGTTCGGGATCGAATGGAGCTAAATCCTTGCCACGAGATCTTCGCATACACCTAAAGAGTAATAGATGTCCTGAAAAGCAAAGACACAAACCAAAAAGAGATCAAAAGCAAGAAGAAAGATCTACACTAGAAACAATCACAAAATAGACTCAATCTAGACCTAGTCCCCGGCAACGGCGCCAAAAACTTGTTACACTAAGATTGTGATGCGCAATTGGGTTTTAAATTTATACTCGTTATAATTATCCTAACTCCTAGCGAAACCCGCAGTGTATGGGACGTTTGTAGTAGGGATAGTATTCCGAGGTCGAACACAAAGACTAAAGTGAAATTGATTCGATTTGTGATTGAGTTTAGTAAAGACCTAGGGTGCAAGAAAAGAAAGAAATAAAGAAATGAAAATCTCAAATGTTTTTGGTTGATTTTTTGGTGATCAATCAAAGATCACAACACATGCAAAACAATCAATCAACTAAACTATGAATAAACACGAATGAACAACTAAACAAGATATAGATCAAAGAAAGAAAAGATGGATTCTAGGGGTTGGAAGTTCCGGTCATGGCATAAGACTCAAGCTATCTATTCAATTCTTGGATTAACTATGTTGGGGATTAAGCATTTCTAGATTGGGATCAATCACCGGGTAGGTCTCAAGATCCGCTAGTCCATTTCCTAGGTCTCATTACCGGGTAAGTCTCTAAGAACCTAAGGAGCGGAATTCTACTCAAACCGGATTGTTTACTCAAGGATCTAACCTATCCTCACCGGGTAAGTCTTGGAAAGGCTAGTCTCAAGCTACTATCCAGCACACTTAATCCAATGGCGGCTTATTAGGCTCACCACTACCTAAGGGTTATTACCTTTGGAATCTAAGAGTGAGGATTACCGGGTAAGTCTCTCCTAACACTTAGTTGCTAACTCTAGGTTACCCTAGGATAGATTTAACTCAACAAACACTTAGGATTTCAACATTCTAACAATCTAAATAAAGATCCATCGAACCAGGAAAATCACGGGTTGTTCTACCTAAACCACGGTCGTGGTTTGACAAAATCCACCCGTAATTCCTAACAGAGAGTACGTTCAAGCACACAAGTCATCCAAAGATAAATCTAAGTTCATCCTATCATAGCCTTAGCCATAACCATCCTTTCCTTAACCTAGAACCACATCTATTTAGCCTACAACATTCATAATAGAAATCGAAACAAACAAACACAAAATCATAACATTCATTTGCAAGAGAATGAAAGAAAAAGATGAACAAGAGTACTAGGATTAAACCAAGCTGAAAATAGAATTTGGGAGACTTACAATCGTTCCAAAAGAAGGTTCAAATGGTTCTTACAACTAGAAAATAGAATCCGGAAATGTAGCAACAATAGCAATGTTGTGTGTTCTTCTTCTTCCCTTTAATGGAGCTCTTCTTCTTCCTTTTTGACACTTTCCTTCCTAGAAAATCTTCTTCTTAAGAGGATATTTTTGTTAGAGAAATGGGAAATGGATGAGCTGCTCCAAGATGCTCCCAGCTGCCCCTCACAACCCATGAAGGACCACTTTTATAACAAACTTGCATGAGCTGGCCATGAGAGTCGTGGCACAACTGTCACGAGAATCTGGCAAAAACCACGGTTGATTCCACGGCCGTGGTCTATCAGAGAACCATGATTCTGTGCAGAAACTTTGCCTTGGATCATTAAGCTGTGATTTAGTGCATGGCTAGTGTTGGCAAGGTTCCATGAGTCCTCCTTAGCCTATAGCTTGTGTCCTTATGAGTCCGAGGGTGTGTCGTCTAGATAAACGATCCTCAAATGCATCGTTTTCGCTCCTGAATTTCCCGAATTACCTACAAAACACGCACAAGTCCGTGTAGACATCTATCTCGACAAAATACATGAATTGAGTGCAAAATGTCTCGAACCAATGCTAAACCATGCATGAATGAGCGAGAATTCTATCTAAATGATTTCCTAAAACTAACCCATAAATCGTGTAATCATATGCCATAAAGGTGGTGTAAACAGCCGGAGTAAAGCTTTTGGCGTTAAACCGCAGGGGCGGCCTTCAGGAACCGTAGGGGCGGTTTAGGCAGAATTGGTTGATCTTCTTAAAAGCCGCTGGGGCAGCTACACAAGTCCGTTGGGGCGGATCTTTAATGCACTTCAACGTCTAAACTTTCGCCTTCCTGACGTTTATGATGTCAAGCCGCCGGAGCGTCCCTATGTCGACGCAGGGGCGTCGACTTAGTCTCTTCGTCTTCCAGCTCCCAGGTTGGGGCGCAGGCAGGGGCGCAGTGGGAGACACAGGGGAGCTGGTCTTCATATCTTCAGGGCAGGTCACCGCAGGGGCGCCAAGGAGTGGCGCAGGGGCGGTGAAAAACTTCATGGCCGGCGCTGGTGAAGGCACAGGGAGCGTTCTAGTGAAAACGTCATCCGTAGGGACGGCTGCAAGGACCCGCAGGGGCGGTGAGGCAACAGAAGCTTTGCTTCGTGATCGATCTTCACTCCTAAGTGCTTATGACTCCTTCTTTAGCTTCTTTTGATCTTCTTCTTCTGGACCAAGGAGTTAGTAACAAACCGACACTAATGCAATAAAAAGACTCTAAAAACTACCCTAATTGATAGTGATTCCATCACCTATCAAACTCCCCCATACTTAGACCTTTTACTCGTCCCGAGTAAAAACAAATGTCATCA